>JAWWNH010000018.1:19514500-20222500 GCA_034641385.1 Darevskia mixta
GAGGGTATGTGACTGGGGATGGTGTGTTGTGTATGGAAATCCCTGAAGGTCATATTTGGAGAGACAGACTTGGCTCCTGGGCCTGAGGTTCCCCACCCTGAGGTTTAGCACAACACTCTGTTCAGGGTGACCAGCCAAATGCATCTAAGAGGGCATGTACGGTAGTTGCTGCCCTGTTGTTTCCTTCCCAGTGTCGTGAGGTATTTTGCCTTTGCATGTAGAGGTTCCTTCCTACTATGTAGCTATTGGTAGACTTATGTGCCATAAATTTGGAGTCTTAAAGCCATCTAAGCTGGCAACCTTCACTGTGGCACTGAACCCTAGCAGGGTGATGAAGTGACCCTTCAATTAGAACTACCCCTGCAAATTGCTCCTAATTAGAACTGCCAATGACATTTCACCTAAAGAAGAATTCAAAGTGACATTGATGGTGGGATTTCAAGGGAGTTTTAAGATGATGGGCGAAATTCTGAGGGGGAGTCTCTCACATCCCTGCTGCGGAACAATTACACCAAACAAACAGATGGTGTCACTGGAATACCACAGTGTCCTTTGATGAGGTATATAAGCAAATGCGGTTTCTGAAAACAATGTCACATTAAAGCTGTGCTTTATGCCTTAACTCTTGCTTGAAGGAACAAGACCCAAAAACCTACAGCAGGACTGCTCTTTAACTCATTTCCTCTACTTTTTGATGATGTTGAACAGTTGTTTACAAGTTAAATAGAAATTTATTCAGTACTTGCTACCTGTTTAATTACAATGAAAGAGACTTGCTAAGAACAAAGGAATATCATGCTATCGAAATAGAATGGCAATCATAGAGATTCCTGCTGTGTGTTGTAAGCTGCTATTTTGCTCTCCTCCTGAGCAGTAATATCTCTCTTGAACACACATGTGCTGACTAAGCTGCATTGCATATCACTGGGATACTAGAAGTGGAAAAGATGGATCAAAGTGAAATTAATTTCACTCTATTCCAGAACTAATCTAATTTGAAAGAGGTCTGTGAAGAACAGTGGATTATGTCTGACTAAATTCTCTTTCTAGGGATAGGGTGGACAAGCTGCCATGTCTCATAGATGGATATGTGCAGTAATCACCTGTTAGCTTAAAAGAATAAAATGATTTAAGCATGAGAGGCACTTGGCTTTCCAAAGAGCTCCTTTGTTTGTTTGTTTGTTTATTACATATATTATCCTGATTCTCTTCCAGGATGGAATTCAAGCAGCGTGTTGGACAGTTTCCCACCCCAGCAATGGCCAGATCTTGACCTTTGCTTCAGGAAGAGCATATATCCCAAGAGTCAATGGTTCTTCAGCAAACTAAATTAGGCCAATTAATGTCAATGGTCTGAGTATAATTTAGTTGAATACTATTCCCTGTTTCATCAAAGTGTGTCTGCAGGCTTTCAATCTCTCTTCCCAGATTGTGAACTTGTTAGCTGCATGGGGTGCAGTTATACATATGACTGAGATAGAAAATATTGTCTTAAATTTGCCCTCATTTGCCCAAACAATTACCCTTGCTTGTCTTCTGTTGAATCCGAGACACAGCACTGAAATTGCTAGCTGCTACATTACTTTTTTCTTTTTTTCTTTTACTGGAGGGTATCTGGTGCAGTTCTAGCATGTGTATTGATTGTATTATCTTACCTTCATAATATACTTTAAATCCATGGGCACTCACTGCAAAGTCACTGGTCAATCGTAGTGAAAATACAGATTTTGTACTGGTAATAGGTGGAGGGAGGTGAAATCCCGTTAACCTAGGAGGAAAAAACATTTATTAATTTTGCCACAAATAAATAAATAAACCAGATCATTTCATACGTTCTTATCTTGAGCTGTGTATAAAATATTACATTATACAGCTTAGATTTTAAAGAAGGATGTCCTGTTGGGAAGCCATGTAAACCTATGAATGTTTCCTTTGGGAAAGGCAGGTGAGACCTACTAACCAAGAGAAATACAATTAAGCAGGAAGAAAATGTAATTCTTTGTAAATGTTTTAAGGAAAGCATATACATTCATACTGGTTGTACAAATACCTATTCTCTTGTTAGCTGTCCACATGGGTGGCTTATGCATGGAGGGTAAGTGGTACCTAAAGAGTCGCGGACAACTCTTGGGTTGCGGCACTCATCTTGCGTTACTGGCCAAGGGAGCTTCCGGGTCATGTGGCCAGCATGACTAAGCCGCTTCTGGCAAACCAGAGCAGCGCACGGAAATGCCGTTTACCTTCCCGCCTGGAGCGGTACCTATTTATCTACTGGCACTTTGACGTGCTTTCGAACTGCTAGGTGGGCAGGAGCTGGGACCGAGAAACGGGAGCTCACCCCGTTGCAGGGATTTGAACCACCGACCTTCTGATCAGCAAGCCCTAGGCTCTGTGGTTTAACCCACAGCACCACTCGCGTCCCAAGTGGTACCTAAATATGAAAAATACTCTCTTATTTTAAAAGTTTGAAAGCCACAGGATATGTGAAGCAACCATATGTCTGTTTGTAAAGCACTGGGAGTTTTGAAACAGTCAGGGTGCCTCATCCCCAGCCCAAACTGCAGAAGCAGCTAGGAGAGAATAGATGTATGTGTGGGGGATAGAGAGATAAACACTCCCCAGCTCTGACCTGTTCATCTTTTTCTCAATTATGTTTAATGGTGATTCTGCAGTTATCTCCGTTGGGCTTGAAGAGTCTGTTCTGCTGTGTTTGTTTTTTCAGGGTGATAATGATGATGACAATTTGTGTTTTAATGATTGTTATCATTTAGCCTGTTAGCTATCTTGGATGTTTTAAATGTAGAACAATGGGGCATGAATATTTTAATAATGAATGCATGGATAAATAAATTGTCTGCTAAGCTGTCTCTGGATCACCAAGCCTACTTTTTCTGGGTTCCTGAATAAAGAGAGGCTCATACAGTTGGTCATACTGGGGTCCTTCAGAATTAACAATGAGAGGGGTAAAGCCTTGCCTTCACTATGCCACCTCTCCCACCAGGAGGCATGTGCTATAATGCACAAATGACATAATTTAAATACAGAGATGAGCATATGTCAGAAGTGATGGGCTACAATCCTCATCACCCCTGACCACTGGCTGTGATGGCAGGAGCTGATAATAGAATCATAGAATTGTAGAGTCGGAAGAGACCCTGAGGATCAACTAGTCCAACCCCCTGCAATGCAGGAACCTCAGCTAAAGCATCCATGACAGATGACCATCCAACCTCTGCTTAAAAGCCTCCAAGGAAGGAGAGTCCACGACCGCCCCAGGGAGATTGTTGCACTGTCAAACACCTCTTACTGTCAGAAAGTTTTTCCTGATGTTTAGTTGGAATCTCCTTTCTAAACAACATATTGGGAGCAACATCTGCATTGCCACAGTTTCCCCATTACTGCCCCAAATATAAGCTATGCATGTTAAGCTAGAAATATTCCATTATTTTCATATATATATCTATATATATCTGTTTTGACTTTCATTGTTAACACCACAGGAGTTACGGTACTTGGAAGTATTAAAAAGCAACTACAACAATACACAATTCTGGCACTTTAATCTTGAATATACCTAGAAGATTTATGTATAATCCTCTACCCCTCCCCAAAACCTTGCTACCCTGCCTAATAAAATCTGAAAGAGAAGAAAGGGAAGAGAGAGCACAAAGAAAGCTATTTTGCACTCTCACAGTTATATGAGCAAGTGACTTGTACCATAAAATTGTTCCAAATGATTTATTTAACGAGTTAAATACAATAAAAGTCAGGCATTTCCATCTGCTTCATGCTTTAACCAATACCCCTGTGCTACTTTAATTTTAGCCTTGACTGAAGAAGTGGCTCATATGGAGAGAGGGTTATTCTCTGAACTGGCTGCTGTTGCATACAGCATGTAATGTAATGCCAGGAAGAAACAAAGGTCCCTGTAATAAGCAGCAAAACAACATTAACATGACAAGATTCATTGTATCCTAAAGCTAGAAATGTGAAAAAGCAACACCCTATCTTGAACATTTCTCCTTCAGGCCCAGAATATCATTGGATTTTTTTTTTATTCAAAGCCATTCTACAATTTGTCTAGGAGACAGTTCATATATTATATAAAAGCATGGTGGGGATTGTGGATGATTTGTGGTTGTCTTCATTACCAACCTCTTCAGACAGCCACAATGAGATGTGAGTTCCCAAAACACAATCTATAGTTCACAAATCACACATTTGGACTAATCTGGATTATCATCTATTGGTTTAGTAAATCAAACTATGAATGAGCCTTATGGGGTGTATGCAAACCATTTGTGGTGACGTCAAACAAACTGGGACCTTGTCAGGTATCTATAGTTTCCTAAGATATGCTTGTCTGCATGTAGCAAGTAGATAACTCTTGAAAGTGCTACACCACACAGTGCAAAAGTAGCATGGGAAGAAGAAACTCAAGTTGCTAATGCTTCTTTTATGGCTTTTATGGCCAATCTTACAACAGCCATGATGCTAGTCCTCTTGCAATGTTAATACTTGTGCAGCACGGACAATGACTGGTATTGATGTGTGTTGTAGTCCAAAACTTCTGGAGGGCACCACATTGGGGAAGGCTGGTGGTAGATTTCTGGACAGCACATCAGACTGGAGCAGGGATGGGGAACATCTGGTCATTGGACCATATATGATGGCAAGTGTAGGGCAGGTAGATACATAGCAGCCAATGAATCCACAATTGAGAGCCCTTCCAGTTGTGCATTAGCATGGGAGAGTTGAAACCTGCCAAAATATACTTTATCGTTAACATATCAGCACTTTTGGGTGTTGCTAAGTGAAAAGTGAGGCTCAAATTCATCAGTGTTATTATCCATGCTCATATGCAGTGATTCCTCCATGCTTTTACAAATTTCCATTAAAAAAAAAATACACTGGCGTGGAGAAAATTATCCCACATTATTGCTGCATAGTTTAAAATGGACTTTTCTCCATAAGAATGAAGTCTCATAATCATTGGTTCATCTACATATTAAGTAAATGAGTCAAGTGACACAATCCTGGATTGTACTTTCAGGATACAGATATGTGTAGTGGGGGACTTAGAAAAGGATGTGTGCAGAAAGGGACTTAGTGTTTCCCTCTCCTTGATTTGCTAGATTGTTCTGTGCAGGGAGATATTACACGGGTGGGGGGCATTTGGAAACATGACCTCCCTGTCTGTTGTTTGAAGTGGTACACTCTAGAATTCTCAAGCTACCACCTTGTTCTGCATAAGAGCAAAACCAATTTCAACCACGAAATTCAATTTCATTCAGATCTGAAGGCTATAATACTGGGAGTTGTCAACTGCCATACTTAGAGGAAAATATATGCCCACAGAGTCTCTACCCACTGCCGTTTTGACAGCTCCACAGACATTCTCTCTGCCTATCACCACCTGGTGGGCAATTGGAACATTCTCTAAGAGTCAGCATGAAAAACTGAATTGGCATGGTGAAAAAAGAGAACTTTCAGCAAGCATAAGCCTTCAGTGATTGTGTGTGTCTTCCATCATATTCCATCATTTCTCCTTTGACAAAAATCTCATCTCTGTCCTGGGAGCCTTCCAGTTTTGCACCTGTTGAGATTTAAAAAGCCAAGCACCAAGAGATAACATAACTGAAACTCCATATGGTCCTCTGATACCCTTGCAGACTGCTTTAAAAAGAGAGAGAAGAAATCCTCATCCATAACAAAAAATATATAAGTTGGCCTATTTTTGCATGATATATTTCTGTTCCGTTTTAAATAAACAACAAACTGATAAAATATAAATGCACACTACACTTCCTAGTGTGACAGGGTGTCCGTTGTCTTTCTGTCTCACCTGCAAAGAGCTACTCGTGAAAGTCTGGTGGCACTGGTAGCAAAAGATGCCAGAAGTAATTGCCATGGCAACAAAGGAACCATGTGACACATGCAGCATATCATGGGAGAACTATCTTGCATAATGGTTAGCAGATGCTTTGGTAGCCTGCCATAAGCCTTCCTCCTTTGCAGTTGGATTCTTCTGTTCCTCTGCCCTTTCATAAAGATGGTAAACAATAATTTGATCATAAGAACTCAGGGGCTTGCTTCACTGGATCACACAAGAGTTCCATCTAGTCCAGCCTTATGCTCCCAACAGTGATTACTGAGATGCCTCTGCAAGATCACAAGCAGGGCATGAAGGCCATCCACTGTTGTTCTTCACCATCTGATGCTCAGACGTTTCATTCAGAAAGCATGGCTAACAGCCAATGATAAACATAGCCTTCATAAATTTGTCTCTTCTTTTTTAAAAAAAATATAATAATAATGGATATCATCACTTCATGCGATTCTAAAAAATTACGGAATGAAATCATTCCACATCATTTGTGTTTTGTTTTGGGGTTGCAAAATGGTTGCTCCTTGTTTAAGAGGCTGTTCTGGCCAGGAGAGTAAAAACGTCGTCTTCTTCTTCTCCTCCAAATTTGTATACCGCCCTTCATCTGAAGATCACAGGGCGGTTCATAACATAAAAAATACAAAATGAGAACACAAAATACACAACAATACAGCTGATGGGTGGGTGGATGTGGTTTGGGGAAAATGGCCTGCAGGCCAGAAGTTCCCCACCCCTGGGCAAAGCAGTAAGATTTGCAACTGAGCAAAGATTTGAGGCTAAGTCTCCTTGGTCAAAGTCTGGCACCATCCAATATACCTTGCTGGCTTTCAAATATTCCTGGATTGCAGACTCACATTTGTTTTGCTCCCCATGGAGTACAGCTGGGCTTTACTGATGAATGAATGCTTCCTATATGTTTATAATCACTTTCAAATGTTCTCATCATTCACAAAGTAACATTTAGTAAGCAGCACTTCTAAAAATACTGTTTCACAATCTCCAGAAAAACCTTAGCAGCAATTGGTTTTTCTGGGCATAGCCAATTATAAATGACTAGGCATGAGTCAGGTATTTTTATATATCCACAATCATTGAAATCAAATAATGAACTGGCTGAAATTGCTCTTCTACATTTATGTGATTCACTTTTGTCCAGAAAACATATTTTTCATCATGAGGAACTTTCAACTCTTAATTAAAGCACTGACCCATTTCCTCTAAGGAAGATTGTTATACATAGCATGTTTAAGGTCTTGTTTTTGTTTTTACAAAAATTTCAGCAGAATTTGGTCAAACTTTAGGAAATGCTGCGGTTCTGAGAAATTTGGCTAGTGTCATCAAAACACTTCTGGCTTTCTCTCAAAAAGCATCACCTGACAAGAAATCCCCCCAAGTCCATTTTAACATCACTGACAGCGTAATTTCTGTGGCAACTCTACTTGCAATATTCCATCCACTTACTGCCAGAAATTTCAGCAAAGTGATTAAACTTAGACGTTGCAGAATTTCATCCTTAGGCTAGGATTATAATATGCTTTTCAACCATAGAAACTGTACCGCCGTCAGTAGACTTAGGTGCTAAATGCATCCTGCCATAGCGTAGGAGCTTTAAGTAAATATCCACTGAGACACCTTGAGTTCAATAGGACCCTCCAGTATAGATTATTTTTAAGCTCTAAGAGATCATTAACTGAAAATCAATTGCATGTAACATTATGTGGTCACTTTAATGAAATTAGAGCAGACCAAAGAAGTTGCTAGGACTAGTGGGGAAGGGAGGGAATTGTTTTTCTTGGACTGGTATAATTTTATGTAAAATATGCTCTGTTCCCTCCCTTCCCTTATTTCCCCCCCCCCTTTCTGGTTAATTGGCAGGTCACCTTGGCCTGTAGGCCTCACATTTTCATCAATATTTATTTTCAAAGCTGCACTGAAGTTATGAGGATAAACATTTAATTGCATGTCAAATGAGCATTCTGCTTCCAAACTGGACTCTAAACTCATTAGCCCTTAAGGAAAGATGCACTTTCAATTGCAAGATCAAATTAGAGCAATAGCTTCAAAACTCCTAAGCCAAAATGACGGGAAACAGTCCTGATTTGTCACAGCAAAAATGCTCCCAGAGAAATTGTTGACATTAGAGTGGAATGATGTACATAAGCTGACAGCCCCTAATGCAGCTGGTAATTGTGGACTCTGAAGTAAAGTAATAGGGTGAAGCCAGATCATTTTAAAGCAGCTTGCTAAACATATAACACTATTCATCTGCTGTAAGAAAAGGAACTTTAACTACTACTAAAGCATCACATGTTGAATGTCAAATCACAATTTATTATTTTGGTCCTTTGAAACTGAGCACAGGGGGGTAGAGATGGGCTTTGCATGAAAAAAAAAAGCCCTCCTTAGACATTCAAAATTCAGGTATATTGAACTTGTGAAGGCGGGGGAGGGAAAAGCATTATTACACCCACTGCCCATACTCTCAACACCCATGCAATGATCCAACCTTCTGCACAGAACACAACTGCATACAAGCTGTGTGCAAGCTGTACGAACAGAGACCGAACTGCCCATAGAAAGCATATGCATCTACAAGTTGTTGTTTTTATAAGGTTCTTTGTTGTTTTTGCAGGTCCTTTCTGCACAGCTCCAGAGAAGCACTTTGCTGAACTCTTCCTTTCTGCCCAGCACCCTTTGATAGTCTCAATATCAATTTTCTGCTGAAGGGGCAGCAATACACCCAGGCTTCTGCTAGTCTCTCCAATAGCCTGTTGCCAGTCTGCCACCTGTCTCAGCTTCACCCTTCTCTCAAAGGTTAGTATCCTCAGACCCTTAACAGCAGTGGCTAAACTGGCGCATTGTGTTCCAGCCAGAATACCCTTCAACCAATCAGATTTGTGGCATATAATTATCTCATCTTTCTCTTCTCAGACCACCTTTCCTGTGCAATGAGTGATCAAGAATTTAGATAATGATGTTGTTCATCATAAGATCTCAGGGCAGTTCACAGATTTCTACCCAGCTAGCCCATCAGAAGTGAAATTTTACAATCCTTTAAAAGGTGAAGGGACCCCTGACCATTAGGTCCAGTCGCGGACGACTCTGGGGTTGTGGTGCTCATCTCACTTTATTGGCCGAGGGAGCCGGCGTACAGCTTCCGGGTCATGTGGCCAGTATGACTAAGCTGCTTCTGGCGAACCAGAGCAGCGCACGGAAACGCCGTTTACCTTCCCACCAGAGTGGTACCTATTTATCTACTTGCACTTTGACGTGCTTTCGAACTGCTAGGTTGGCAGGAGCAGGGACCAAGCAACAGGAGCTCACCCCGTCGCGGAGATTCGAACCGTCGACCTTCTGATCGGGAAGCCCTAGGCTCTGTGGTTTAACCCACAGCGCCACCCGTTTTAACTCAATATAAAAGGAACCCAGCTTCTGAATCCAGTTTTTTTGCAACTAAGTAACTGACACCTGACAGCTACCAACAGATGCTTAGTATTTCAAACTTAGCATTTCACATAACACCATATGCACAGTAAACTCTTAGATGTTCTATAGAAAACAAAACCTTCCACTGTGAACACGTTTTTAAATATGTGAGAGCTTAATATTTATTTATTTATTTATTTATTTATTTATTTATTTAATATAACGCCCTATACCCGGTAGTCTCAGGGTGGTTCGCATAAAAAGATCACAGTGTATAAAATAAAAATAAAAGCAATAACCCAATAATAATCCCCCCCCAAAAGAGCCACATTTTATAAGCAAATGTACAAATCTCCCTTCCCCATGCACTGCAATCATGCTAACAATCAGGCCTCTATGGACCTGTAATGAATAAATGAAAATAAAGAGACATGCATCGTTTGGCCTTTAGACTGTTTGGGGGACACAATATGGGAAAGGACACAACAGAGTAGGACACAAACTGAGGAAAACATATGTGTTATTGAATCTACTGGGGTTTAGACTGACCACCAAAATTATCTTCATTAGGGTACACAATGGCCTTTGTCTATGGATGAGGAATTCAATAAGGTCAACATCTTGATTTCTGTAACTGAGGCGCCATCACATTTGACTGTGAGCAAGAAAAAGAAGCAGGAATAGACTGCACAGAGGAAATGGGTGGGGTTTTGCAAATGTGAATAGAGTTTCTTTTCAGTGGTTTCTGTAAAATTTGGTGGGAGTATATTCAACTAGGTGCATGGCTGAAGTAGGTGACATTATCCTGTTGCTCCAGAGATAGTCTCTGGTGCTAATTTCCAGCCTAATTGTGATATTGAGCATGCCTTTAAATTTCCCCCATATGTGTATAGTTGCTATTATGTGGGCAGGATGGTCTTGGGAT
Source organism: Darevskia mixta (assembly GCA_034641385.1). Classification (NCBI taxonomy): domain Eukaryota; kingdom Metazoa; phylum Chordata; class Lepidosauria; order Squamata; family Lacertidae; genus Darevskia; species Darevskia mixta. The sequence continues at coordinate 19,524,739 of JAWWNH010000018.1, forward strand.
GGTATTGAAAACAACATTTCCCTCCACTTACAAAGGCTTTTCTATTAATAGAAAAAAGATAAGAAGAGTGGTCACAACACAGGCAATTTCTCAACTTACTGTAATTTCAAGCTTTCATCTACCACACAAATAACTTTAATTTGCTTCTCTGGTGTTCTTAAAAGAGACATATGCTAAGTCTGAACTGCTGAAAGCAAAATAGATAAATACTTGGAAAGAAAATGTTTGCGGTTAAAGAGTTCTGCATAGGTTTTTCAGCTGTGGCAGTACTGTTGAGTTTCAAGTACTTAAGAAAACTGTTCGTTTTCTTAAGTTTTCTTATGCGTGTTGTTTTTGTTTAGAATGACTAACCAGTGGGGTGTGAGCTCTGTTAAGTATACTTGTTTATTTGACACTAAAATGGGGGGTGCCTAAATGTGTATTACAGAAGGCTTTAACATGGGGGAAATTACAAAGTGGTCTCTGAACTCCTTGATGGGTTGATAATTAACAATCGTTGTTTTCTGCTAGCTAACACGTGAGTGTTTAACCTTAGATCAGGTGACAAAGGTATTTGGTTGCAAATCTCCATTCTGAAATGTTCTCAGGCTCTGTGGAAACATGGATGCGTAAATGGCTCTCCAGGAAAACAACTCCAGGCAAAATGGAAGATGTAAGGAGTAAGACCTTTGCTTGGAATGATCTTTTATTTCTAAGATGCTGAGCCAATGCTGGACAGCACAAGATCTTGTATGGATGTTTTTGTTCTGTTTAAAAGCAAGTTCAACAAGCAAAGTTTTGAATAATATCTAATGGGCCTTGACAATGTTTTATTTTCAAAAGGAGTCAGTTTTTATGCATCCAGTCACTTCAAGCTCTGCAATATTAATATCTGCAATAAGCACTCCCCTCTATCAACCAAACAATTCGGGGGAGGGGGCACAACTCTCAAATAATTTTCCAGTCAATCAAGTGAAACTTGAAAAGCCCAAATGAGTGAAGTGTACGGTATATTCTTTCTTCCCTGCCTTATCTTACTCCCATGCAAGAGAACTTCCAAGAGGATATTCTTGCCAGGAATCATGAAGTTTGTAGTTTGAAAACTGCAGCCCTGACAAGAAGGGCTCTGTAGCAGTAGTAATAGTGATAGAATTCAATTTCAAGTTAGGCCTCACTTCAATCTGATGTAGCCGAACTTTCTGATAGCATGTACAGTCAGTATATCACTTGTCCCTGATAGTGCAATCTTAGATGGGCTGACTCTGGCCCTAACTGTGAAAACAGCAGCGGCCAATCCATCAAGCTACAACAGAGGGATAAAAGGGAATCAGGGCTACCGGTAGTCCATTGGTTCTGCTTAAACCTTAGTTATTGTTCATTTCCCTTATCTGTTGTTTACCAGTAGCCATTCCATCAGGTTTGTGAACTGATTCTCTATCAGTTAGCCATTATAAGAACTTCGTAACCTTAAGAACTGGCTGAGTTTGCTTTTGCCTGCCCAGCTTCTCCTCCCTCCCTCTCCCCATTTCCTTTTCCGTCATGTCCTTTAAATTATAAACCTCAATGCAGGGACAGTAAGTTGGTCTGGGAGTGTTTTCAGCTGAATATCAGGTTTAAAAGGTTTTAAATAAATGAACACATGTCTAGATGTAGAGCTGGAAAAGGTTCAGAAAAGGTCAACCAAAATTATTGATGGGGATGGAGCAACTCACCTAAGAAGAAAGGTTAAAACATTTGGGGCTTTTTAGTTTAGAGAAAATGTGAGTTAACAGGAGACATCATAGCAGTATATAAAATTATGCAAAGCATAGAGAAAGTAGATATAGAAAAGCTTTCAACCTCTGTCATAACACTAGAACTCGTGGTCATCACATGAAGCTGAATGTTGGAAGTTTCAGGACAGACAGAATTCAAGATTTCTTTATTGTCATTGTACAAGTACAATGAAATTGGATAAAATAATAATAATAATAACAACAACAACAACAACAATAACAATAATAATAATTTTTTAAAAAAATCATTTTTCATTTAAACAATTGTTTCCCCCAACCAAAAAGTGTACTCAACACGAGTAACAGCAGTAAAAGCTAAACAAATAAGGGAGAGCACTGAGCAGCTGCTGCGTCTATGCGCGCCGCCATCTAAGAACTCTTATAACTTAGAACTGTTACAAAAAATAACAGGAATTTAAACAAAAAACAAAACAAAACTGACCCCCTCTCTGCCAAGCGGCGGCCCTTTATAGAGCCCATCAGGCCCCACCCTAGGCCAGGTGGTGAGTGGCAGGACTGGGGCCCTCAGGTGCTGAGCAGGGGAGTCCTCCTGGGTGGCAGCAGCCGCAGCAGTTCTTATAGGCCCGTCAGGCCCCGCCCTGGGCCAGGTGGTGAGTGGCAGGACTGGGGCCCTCAGGCACTGAGCAGGGAATAAGACTAGATGGGCTATTGGCATAATCCAACAGGCTCTTATTATTTTCTTAGTCCAATGTGTGTATAGAATTGCAGACTAAATATAACTTTTTTTTTTGCAAATGTATAGTGAAGTTATAGGTTTCCAAAGTTTAAATACAGATTAGATTAAACCAGAGCTTTTATTTAGTCATAATACAGTTTCTATTTCCCAATGTTTAAATGTCTTTAGCACAGAGAGAACTGCTTCTCTTTATGGCAGGAACAGCTGGGGTTCACTGCAACCCTTGTTATTAGCTAATATTCCCTGCTATTCTATTCTAGATTTCAGTTGATTTTGGCCTTCTGATCTCTGTCAAATCTTTGTTCCACAATAGCTTCAATCCTTGGCACATACAAGACAATGGCATTTGCTTTTTCTTATGACTGAGGTATCAGGCAGGAGATATGATTGCTTAATAAAGTAAGCATTTTAAAAAGGTCAAGGACTGTATCTTGACATCCTCTGCCAAGGAAAAATTATACATTTGTGTGCGGTTCACGCTCATTGACAGTGAAAAGCCCAGCTTCTTTTTCTAGTCAGTCCATTCTTGCTTATGCCTCCATTTCAGCTCATCTGCTGAAAAACAAACATTTCCACCCTGTCACTCTGGAACACCAGTAATTCCATACCAGAAATTGGCAGTTCTGTCAATCTCACTTGTCTCAGTAACTGAGAATTAATCAGTTTGGGTCCTTTGCCTCCCCTTCTTCCTCTTTTTGCAGCTGCAGCCAGGGAATTTCAGTTCATTTCCCCCACCTTAAATTCAGTTCTCCACATTTCTGCATGCCATTATTATTATTATTATTATTATTATTATTATTATTATTATTAAAATCCCATTACATTTTTGTCAGCATTTTAGTGTTACTTTCACCCAATAAACCCATTTTGTATGTAATTTTGACTAATGTGCTTGTTTTTGAAACACCATTTTTCCTAATACAATGCATGTTTTTTCACTAACACAACACTTTCCCCATATATATTCATTTGTAAGAAACTTTGTTTAGTTCTCCAGAACTGCATCACAAAATCTACGTAAGTGTGAATTTCAAAGGGCATCTGTATTTTGGAATGATTATGGCTTGGGAAACCCAGCCAGATGGGCAGGGTATAAATGATAAAATTATTATTATAAATTCTTCTTCTTCTTCTTCTTCTTCTTCTTCTTCTTCTTCTTCTTCTTCTTCTTCTTCACTGAAGTACATATTAAATCGTTTCCCATTAAAATGCAAAAAAAGTGAATTTCTCCACATCCCTACTTTGTACCTTTCAATATCTCAGAAATTAAAGTGGAGACAATCTTCTGTTTGAGGTTTTTATATACTGTTTGTTGTAAAAGCTATTATTTTTGGTGGGGGGAAGGGTTACTGAAAACACATCCTACATACATGCTGCCATAACTTACCTCTTCAGTAGAAGACAACCCCCCCCCCACACACACACATAAAAACCTTGCTTGTAGATTTCATTATTTTTGCTTGCAATAGTTTTACAGGGGATTATGAGCTTTTCACTTACATTTTGTACAGCTCCAATTAAACTTTGGGGAGATTTTACTTCTCCCTTATCAGAGCTGTTCCTTGTGATTTTTACCAGAGATAGCATTTTCTGTCTTTGACCTATGGACAGCTTTTAATAGATTTGATTTTTAATACTGTAGGTCACTTTCCTTCTCTGCTTCTTTATTCTTTAATTATTCTTGAATGAAGTTTGGACTTCACTATTTCATTCTTAAAACACACACCTGTTTTTCCTTTTCTTCTTATTTTTACATGAACAGGTTTTCTATTGGAATTCTCCCGAATCCTCTGTCTTGGATTTTAGACTTACCCACGTCTAATATCATAGAAGCCTGTTTCCTGGAATTTACCTTTGACTCCTGTCATGTTAGATGTAGGTAATTTTAACACTGCTGGAACAGATCTGCATGGATACTCAGCCAACTGTGCCAGACTAACACAATACCATTGAAATAAACTGCATTTAAAAAGTGTATTTTAATTACATTTATTTGAATGAGATTTAGGTGTTTCTCTCTTTGTCTGAGTGTGCTCTTTAGTATTAACAATCAGTATATGATTTATGAACCAATTTTGTTTTTTGTTTTTTGTCTCTGTGTGTGTGTGTGTGTTAAATTATCATCTTTCCCCTGTCAAGATATGAAGTCATTGAATCAATTAATGCATTATTTAAAAATAATGATCATAGGTCAAAGCAGAGCATTCTATAATTGAGTAGTAGCTTTGAACTAAACAAGTAATTACTTGTCAGCCCCTGGTACAATCATTTATATTCCTGATCAAACATAGGTTAAGAAAAAACAGCCTCTGCCTCATTATGATACTCAAACTTTCATTATATAATGCTGCATTTGTCAACTGTGAATTTAATTGATTTACAGTGCTTTTGATTTTCTCCTTTTCTTCCTTTTAGCTAAAAACAAGTATGCTATATATGGGTTAATAGAAGTTGAAAAGGGAATGTGCATATATTCTGGTGGATGTTTACAGAAAGTCATGGGAAATATGCATGACAAAAATAGGATAAAGAGGGAATTTTGTACAGTGCCCGATCAATACATAAGGTGGAAGTAACATTAAAATTGCAATGGCCATGAATTCTCATAAAGTACCAAGTTCCTCTCTCTCATCTGCAACACAGCTTCTTCTTGGCGCAAAACAAGTGCTGTGTCACTGAACTATGGCACAACTTGCCTCATATTCTGACATCATTACACTATACATTTCCTTATTTCCACTTGGCGCCATTTGCATCTGGCAGTTGGAAATCTATAGCTGAATGATACCAGAACATGGGGTAAATTGTACAGTGTGTTAAGGAGAGCGAGGGGGAACTCAGCGTATAACGAATGCAAGTTAACATAAACTGGAAACAACGAACGCAAGTGTAACAATGGAGTAAGTCAAGAATCAGTAAGTGAAGTCATTTAATTACATCAAATAATAAACTTATCTGGTAACGTCATGGCATGATCCACCAGGATAAGCAGCTGAGGATGCAGTGGACCTCTGGCTCAATTAGCTGATTCCTGCGCCAGCTGGCATTAAGTCTCCAGCCCTGGCACAGCTGAAGATACACCAGCAAAAATGCTCCTCTTCAATCAGGCCTTTGGCTTACTAGTATCTTATACCACTTTTAAATGTGTTTGTGGGAGGCATTGTGGGGAGGGTTTTTTGGTTGGTTTGATTGTTTGGGGGGGGTTTTGTTCTTGTTTTTATCGTGCATTTTCTGCTTTTACGTTGTATTTTTATGTTGGGAACCTCCCTGAGCTCTGCGGATGAAGGGTGGTATACTAACTAACTAACTAACTAGCTAACTAGATACCAAATAACCTTGTACCACCAGAAAGATTTCATGTAGAAATCCAGTTTGGTGCTTCTGTTTGATATAGCTTGGCAGCTATTCATGTTGGATCTTCCTCGCAGAAATTGTGGAATCAAACAAGCTGAAAAGAATTGATAGGGATAAATTACAAATTGCTGTTTGAATTGGATAAGAGATAAGTGAAATCCTTTCCAGATAAAAATGGAACAGTGATACCTAGAAGAGTGCCTGTAAATAGTATAAAATGAACTACTGGAGCCACGACCAGGCAGGAAGATGTCAGCTGTCTGGCAGGGAGGTCTAGTTCTGAGAAGACCAGATTGCCTCTGCCAGTGTGTCTACATCATGTTCCCCTCCCCACTGCCTCTTCACTCTCCCATAGGTATCTGATTGGCAAGCCTGAGAACCAGATGCAGGACTAGACGGGCCATTGGCCTGATCCAGCAGACTGTTCTTATATTCCTCCAGAAACCATCCCCACTGCCAGGAGGTTTGAATTGCAGCTCTGCCTCACTGGGCAAGCCACTTATGCTTGTAGCATATATACACGCAAGACCATTATGATTTGCATTATTGCAGCAACCCTATTTAAACTCAGTTTGCATAATTAGAAGTCCTTATTGCACAAGTTCTCTCTACGCATACACAAATGAGTAGAGGATGGAGAGAAGCCACATCTCCTGGCAGCTGCCTTTTAAGAGAAAAAATGGCCATTCAATTAAATACAGATTTAAATGTGTATTTTGAGAGAAAAACATGCATTTAAATAAAAAATCGAGAGGATGAAAAATCTCATATCAATGCAGAAATGGAACAGAACAGAATTATAGCTAAATAAAAAACATGAAAGTGACACAGACCAGGAACTGATAGATTTGCCTATCCCTATATAATAGTATATAATAGGGACACGGGTGGCGCTGTGGTCTAAACCACTGAGCCTCTTGTGCTTGCCGATCAGAAGGTTGGTGGTTCAAATCCCCTGCTCCTGCCAACCTAGCAGTTCGAAAGCACGCCAAAAAGTGCAAGTAGATAAATAGGTACTGCTCCACCGGGAAGGTAAACGCCGTTTCCGTGGGCTGTTCTGGTTTCGGTGTTCCATTGCGCCAGAAGCGGCTTAGTCATGCTGGCCACATGACCCAGAAAAACTGTCTGCGGACAAACGTCGGCTCCCTCGGCCAGTAAAGAGTAAAGCGAGATGAGCACCACAACCCCAGAGTCGTCTGCGACTGGAGTTAACTGTCAGGAGTCCTTTATCTTTACCTTTATATAATAGTAGGGCCTAATTGCACAAGCATTTATTTGGGTATTTTCTAGTCCATCCTAGCGGTTCTGGTCACTGCGGGAGAAGTCTCATGAGCCCCAGACTTGCTCCTACATCCCACTGCATGTGCAACTTCTGTGCAAGCCAGATCACAAAAGGAACTGGAATGCTGCTTTCTCTTCTCTGAAAACAACACTCTTGTTCTCAGTGGATTTGTCCTTTGTTAACTTCCATGCTAGAGGTTCTCTGCATGGCAGAGGAGAACACATAAGCTCCCAGCTCATTGTCACATCTGGTTGCATATGCCATCTATGTGTCAAGTCACAGAACACTGAAAAAAATGCCTCTTTCTCTTAGGGGATTGGTACGTTGAGATTCAGAGTGCTTACCACCTGTACACTGTCACTTGGTAAGCGTGATCCATTGTTTAATGATTCAGTATCCACAAAATCAGTTTTCCACTGCATTCCTATGTATGTATTCCTTAAGAAGTCAAGGAAATAAACAACTATCTGACATCAGAAGGCAGCCCTGTTTAGGGGAGTTTTTAATGTTTTATGTCTTATCGTGTTTTTACTATTCTGCTGGGAGCCGCCCAGAGTGGCTGGGGAAACCCAGCCAGATGGGCGGAGTATAAATAATAAAATTATTATTATAGTATGTATAGAAACAGGATCAGGCCCAGCACCCTGTTCTCAAGGCTCTTTCATCATTAAGCCCTTCATGCAGTGTAATGCAGAATAATGTGAGTCTAACCACGCCAACACTGCACCTATAGGGACCGTATGGAAGGGAAAGGTGGCGCGATCTTGCTGCCATCATGTGCAATTGCCAGAGGCCATTAGAGCAATATGAATCTCTGCCAAGCACTCTGTGAATTTATGAAGTGCTTCCAGAGGCAAGCTGCCAATGGCATCATTCCTGCTGATCCAACTCTAAAGAAATTGGGGGGAAAGAGTGTGATAGGACTGGGCAATTGGAGATATCCCCAGATACAAAGGGTGGGTTAAAAAAAATAGACTCAAAGAACTTACAGCTTTTAGTGACATTTGGAAGGAAGCATGTGAAGAATTTTCTTTCTTCTAAACGGAGAGCGCGCTGCCTCGCAATTGCATAGAGCAGTAGTGGCCCTGCTGAGAAATATATGGACTGTGTTCCGCTCATTTTATTTTCTCATGTTGAAAACAGCTGATGAGTTCTCCAGCTGAGACAGAACTTCTACAATTAGATTTCCTTCTGTTCGTTTGTTACGTTTCTATCCCTCTCTTCCTTCAAGGAGCTCAAGGTAGCAGACACCGGGATATCCCGTTTTTAAGCAGCAATAGCAAAAACAGCAACCATGTGAGACAGAGTATTCTGGGAGATACTGAATAGTGTTTGAAGAAGGGTGGGATACTGAGGGGAGAAGGTAAAAAGACTCTTGGAACTCTTCTCTGGCCATGCCCCTCTCCCAATACCACACCCCTTCCTGTCCCACATCTAACCATGCGCTTCCCTGCTCCCCACTAAAATTTCTCATGGAACACTGATAATGCCTCTTGCTTGCCTGCATGAAGGGTGTGAGGGTATGTAGAAACTAGACTAATGGACAAAGGTAAAAATTGCATTTGTTGCTCTGCTAATTTTTGCCTTTGATCTCACCCACCATTGTCATTTCTCCCCTGGATGGTTTGCATAGATGGTAATGTGACCCTGGGAACAGCAAAATGCTCCCCACTCATGTCCTATCTCTAGAATATCCAGTGAGGTTTTAAAGCCGAGCCTTAAATCAAACTGAAACAAACTGAGAGTCAATTTAAATCAAGAATTACCAACAAGCATACCTCTAAAGCTCTAAATGGCCTGGGACCAAGAGACCTTCGTGCAGCCTATTTTAATATGTGTGGCACGTGGTCTGATGAATATCCTTCTTCATCTCAATTTCCTCAAGGGCCTAAAAGAGACAGGGTCTTTTAAACTAAAACAGCCTTATTGAATGTCCTCCCTGGGCCACAGTGACTCTCATATCGGAAAAACCTGGCTTATTAAGAGAATCTTCAGGAATCATGAAGCATGAATTAGTATCCAATGTTCATAGCATCATAGAATTGTAGAGCAAAGGGACTACAAGGGCCATCTAGTCCAATCACCTCAGTTCAGGACTCTTTTGTCCAATGTGGGGCTCAGACCCATGACCCTGAGGTTATGAGTCTCATGCTCTATTGTTGATTGTATAGTTTTCTGTGGGGTTTGCTGCGATGTGGTCCAAGCTATTTACAGCTTTAAAGGGAAGAATCGGTACTTTGAATGAGTAGTGCTGCTACATAATTTTCACACACCCTTTCCCCTTTAGATAGCCATCTTTATTACTTCAGTTGAGAAGCACAGAATTAACTCTTCCCTTCTATCTACCACCACAACTCTTTGCTTCAAAACTCCTTCTACATTCCTGATGTAGGGGGGAAAAACCCCTATCAAGCCAGCCAACAAACAAAACTTTGCGGACTCTGATTTTCTCGCTCTGAAAATGTGCAGTACAGACAACTCCCATTGTGTGTGCATTCGAGGCCTACAGGAAAGCTGATGCACACACCATTTTTGGTCTTAGAGGGTGGGGGGCAGTTTTTACACATGTCCCACCAACATGTTTGGTACCTTGGAACGCAACCCCTGCACAAATGGGAGAGTTGCCTGTAATTGAATTTTAAAACTCACATAAATCATAGCACCATCATGACTGCAGGACTAAAATGCCAACTACTTCTGCTGCTCTGATATGAAACTTGGAAATAGAAAAGGGATAATATAATAATAAAATAAGCCTTTGTAACCAAGTCTGAATTGAACCTGGAAACTGACAACCAAGGTAGGTTGACCAATACCAAGTAAAATGCTCAATCCAACCAGAAGCATTTTGAATCAAGTGAAGTTTCCAGACACTGTTCCTAGACAGCTCATGCCTCTTACTAAAGCATGAATCCTTTTGGCCTATCCAGAAAAAAAGCTTATAGATACTAGCAGTACTTGGGCATTCAGATAATGCAGTGAACAGCCTCCTCTGTGTGTGAGTTTCAAACTAATACGATACTTTAATTGATTTGCTTCTTGTGCACACTTGTAAGTCTGGAAATCACTGAGCTAGAGCTATTTCATCAGGTGTATAAAGCAGCCTGGAAAGTTGGCAGGTATGTATAAATGAACACAATGGAGGGCAGGGGAGAGACGCCGACAGTAATGCTAAAAGGCAAAGGAAATGCAGGCAGTACAACATACAATTGCTTCACTGTTAGATGAATTGCAGATGGAGGTGCAAAACATTGTTCTGGATCAATATGGAAGCATTAGATCATTTCCTAATTTTAAACGATATTTTGGTCTTCTCAACATGCATATCAAAATACCTCACAAATGCCAAATGCCACTCATTCCCAAACTCCGCACAACCAGATAAAGGCAGGGAGGTTAGTAGTAGCGAATTGCAACCATCTAATATGTTAACAGGCCATCTGAATCCACCTAGGGATGCAGGGGCACAGAAAGAGATTGGATGTTATGGGTCTCCCAACCCCCTGAAATTGTATCTGAAGGTGGCCCATGGGCAGATACTTCAGTTCTGTTTCTTGTATTAGAACAAAGCCTGCCATATAGGGCTGACCCTAGGAAATGGTTAGTAGCCACTTGGCCTTGCTCAGTGCTGCACAAGAAATAAATAAATGAACAGGGTTGAGGGTAGGTGTCAGCAGTGCCCAAGGATGCCAACCCTAAATAAAGGCATTTAGAAGCACATTCGTGATGCTAAAGATTTCACCAAAACGATCAAGGGGATTGAGCGACTCTCCTATGAGGAAAGGTTTCAGCATTTGGTATTTTTTAGTTTAGAGATAAGGCAAATAATAACATAATGCATGGCACTGAGAAAGTGGATAGAGACAACTTTTTGTCCCTCTCTTGTGATACTGGAACTTGTGGACATGAAGCTTAAAGTTGGGAGTTTCAGGATAGGTAAAAGAAAGCACTTCTTCACACAGTGCATCTGTCTGTCTCAAGAGACAAAGGAGAGCGCCTCCAGGGGTGAAGTCAAACTGCTGGAGAATCACAGTGCCTGCTGTGACTACAGAGAGAGGTAACTCATAACTCTCGCCTCTCCAGAGCACAAGCCAGAGTAGTGGGCATGGAGGTCCTGGGCCACCCAGATGACCAAACCCATCCCCCTCTAGGCCTCACTGATGTGGTCCAAAGGAAAGCAATGCAATACATTTAGTGTCAGCTTGGCTGTTGGTGCCTGATCACCTCATCCGTCTCCTGAGAAATCTCTATGTGGGACAAGAAGCTACAGTTAGAACTGGATATGGAATAAGTGATCGGTTCAAAATTGGGAAAGGAGTACGGCAAGGCTGTATATTGTCTCCCTGCTTATTTAACTTATATGCAGAATTCATCATGCGAAAGGCTGGACTGGATGAATCCCAAACCGGAATTAAGATCGCCGGAAGAAATATCAACAACCTCAGATATGCTGATGACACAACCTTGATGGCAGAAAGTAAGGAATTAAATAAACTTTTAATGAGGGTGAACGAGGAGAGCGCAAAATATGGTCTGAAGCTCAACATCAAAAAAAACAAAGATCATGGCTACTGGTCCCATCACCTCCTGGCAAATAGAAGGGGAAGAAATGGAGGCAGTGAGAGATTTCACTTTCTTGGGTTCCATGATCACTGCAGATGGTGACAGCAGTCACGAAATTAGAAGACACTTGCTTCTTGGGAGAAAAGCAATGACAAACCTAGACAGCATCTTAAAAAGCAGAGACATCACCTTGCCGACAAAGGTCCGTATAGTTAAAGCTATGGTTTTCCCAGTAGTGATGTACGGAAGTGAGAGCTGGAGCATAAAGAAAGCTGATCGCCGAAGAATTGATGCTTTTGAATTATGGTGCTGGAGGAGACTCTTGCATGGACTGCAAGAAAATCAAACCAATCAATTCTTAAGGAAATCAGTCCAGAGTGCTCACTGGAAGGACAGATCCTGAAGCTGAGGCTCCAATACTTTGGCCACCTCATGAGAAGAGAAGACTCCCTGGAAAAGACCCTGATGTTGGGAAAGATGGAGGGCACAAGGAGAAGGGGACGACAGAGGACAAGATGGTTGGACAGTGTTCTCGAAGCTACCAACATGAGTCTGACCAAACTGCGAGAGGCAGTGGAAGACAGGAGTGCCTGGTGTGCTCTGGTCCATGGCGTCACAAAGAGTTGGACACGACTAAACGACTAAACAACAATATGGCTGTTGGGAGTTGCCAGAAGGAGGCATACAAGGCGGTATCCAACCGTCTTAGGGACTTCACTCCTGTGATTTGTGTAGGTTTTACTCCTTAGCCTTTTCTTCTCCTGAAGGTGCCCCGCAAGGCAGTGGAGGTTTAGAACCAGAATTTTCCTTGTCCTAGATGGGCTACCTTCCCATGTTAACAAGCACCATCTGCCCTTCTGCCTGTGCAGTAACTGTCTTCTTGACTGTTGGACCCACTATTGGTCTCATCCACTAAATCTGCCAGAGCCTGTCTTCACATGCAGAGGAAGTCCCTAACTCACTGAGAGTTTGAGACCCATCAGCTACCCCCACCTGGTTTAGCTGGCCAGTCAAAGCCGTTTCCCTGGGAGTGGCCACTGTTGCACACGACAGGCGAGAGCTGAGTGCAGGGTGGGGACCAAAGGTGAACAAACTACCCCAGAAGGAGCACAACGTGTCCCTTACCAGAGGTACTACCCTTTATATGGAGTTTATGGAATTTAAAGGCATAAACTCATTTAAACTAAATACAGTTTGCTTCTGAGCAGGCATGCATAGGATTGGACTGACACATATGTTGTGCATTTCTCTTTTAATATATGTCACAAAATGCAGCCACCGTTATGTTTTTAACATGGCATTTCAGACACAAAGGTAATAGATTGTACAAGTAAAAGTGGACAAAGAGACAGCTTTTGGAACTCTAATAACCATCAGACACTAATGAAGCATTAGAATGCTGTTGTGATTACACGCTTACAAGCCATTTGCAGCCCTAAGTTCATAACATTGTGCATGCTTCTAATGCTGGAGTGCCATGGGCTGCCTTTTCATTATATATTATTGTCTCATATTTATGATGTGACATTTTTGCTAAATACGGCTAAGGAAAAATCCATCATGAAAAGGTCTGTTGGATTATAGGCTCCAAGAAGCTGCCCTTTTAGCACAGACATAAATTTGCTTCAGCTAATAACATGGCCTGTTTGGAATGTAATCAGCACACTTACAGGTAAGAAACTTCCAGGGGAAGCCATTATAGCCTTTGAAGCTAAAACAAGTCACCTTGAATTGGGGGGGGGGGAGAGAAATATATACTTACATTTAACCTTAACTACAAAGTTTAGCTCAAACACCCCTATTTTGCAATGTGAATTCAGGACTGTTCCTTCCACAAGGTCTTCTGGAATTGACACAAATGAAAGAACACATCAGGAGAAAGAGAATTTAATTTTCATTATGGAAGATAATAATACTCATAATGACACAAAAGGTACAGTCTGTGATTTGCACTGTGAGGCTGTGCAAATACATCACCCCTCATTATTCAAAGGGTCAGTTCACAGGAGATTCCCTCCCAGCCCACATTTGATAAGCAAGCAGTACTTGCATAGAAATAGCAAATGATTTTATTGGTAATTTTAATGTATATTTTATGTAAACTACTTAGAGGTTTTGATGATTATGAGATATATTTGAGTGGTATATAAATTCATGTTAAATAAATAAACCAATGTGATCAAGGGGCTGGAAGCAGCTTCTCTGTGATGAAAGGTTATAGCATTTGTAGCTTTTTAGTTTAGGGGGAAAACAGAATTGAGGTATGTAAGGTATATAAGATTTTAAATGATCGTGGAGTGGGTAGGAAGAACTTTTTCTCCCTCTCTCATAATGTTAGATCTTGAAGCCATCAAATGAACCTGTATGTTAGAAAATTACAGACAGACAAAAGAAAGTGCTTCATCACATAGTTAAACTATGGAACTTGCTACCACAGTATGTAGTAATGGTTGTTGGATAGCTTTAAAAGGGTTTAGACAAATTCACGAGGGATAAAGCTATCAATTACTACTTATTCTTTGGTGGTCATTCGTAGTCGAGTAAGACTGTCTTCCATAAACACGGTTTTAAAAGTGACTGTGGGGGCCAATTCTGGACCCACACGTCCTTCCACAGTGAGGACATAGGTTTCTGGGTGAGAGTTGATCATGGTGAGGGTTTGTCAAGTGTGCCTTCCTCTTAGCATGCTTATCCATTTCGTCCTGAGTTCAAGCGTCTTCAAAACTCATGACATCTTTCGTAAGGCTGTTCTCCAACTGGAGTGCTCACAGGCCAGTGTTTCCCAGTTGTCAGTGTTTATACTACATTTTTTAAGATTTGCCTTGAGAGAGTCTTTGAACCTCTTTTGTTGACCACCAGCATTACACTTACCATTTTAAAGTTCAGAATAGAGTAGTTGCTTTGGAAGATGATAATCAGACATCCACACAACATGACCAGTCCAACAAAGCTGATGTTGAAGAATCATTGCTTCAACACTGGTGATCTTTGCTTCTTCCAGTACACTGGCATTAGTTCGCCTGTCTTCCCAACTGATGTGTAAAAAATTTCGGAGACACTGTTGATGGAATCTTTCGAGGAGTTGGAGATGACGTTTACACTTGGTCCGCGTTTCACAAGCGTACAGCAAGGCTGGTAGTACAATAGCTTTGTAAACAAGCATTTCGGTTTCCCTACGAATGTCCTAGTCCTCAAATACTCTGCACTTCAATCGGGAGAAAGCTGCACTCGCAGAGCTCAGGCATTGCTGGATTTCAGCATCAATGTCTGCCCTTGTGGAGCGATAACTGCCCAGGTAGCTGAAGTGACCAACATTTGTTGCACTGCAGAGGCATTGTTTTGTGCTTGTTGGTGCAGCACTTTGGTTTTTTGGATGTTGAGCAATAGCCCAAGCTTTTCGTAAGCTTCTGAGAAGATATTTAGGATGGTTTGGAGGTCATCCTCTGAGTGTGCGCACACTACGTTGTCATCAGTGTACTGAAGCTCTATGATGGAAGTTACGGTAACCTTACTCTTTGCTTTCAGCCTACTTAGATTAAAGAGCTTTCCATCTGTTCAATATATGATTTCTACTCTGGAGGGGATTTTCCCTTCGATAAAGTATACCAATGACTACTAGTCAGGATGGCTGTGCCCTGCCTCTGTATGTGATACACCTCTGAATGCTAGCTACTGGGGAGGACATGTGTGGAAAATGTTGTTGGGCTCATGTCCTACTTGATGGCTTTTCTTAAGCATCTTGCTGGTCACTGTGAACAGGATCCTGGACCTGTTCCAACAGATTTCTTCTTAAATTGTTATTATTTATTTGATTTATTATCTGCCGTTCACCAGGGCTGGTCACAGTAATTAAAAAAAATACAATATCAAAAATAGTTTAAAACCAAATTACAGACCTCCAAATACTGCTTTGGAACAACTAAGAATTGGCTTGATGGGAGAACAACCACGTGGGTGGGTGATTAATTCTGGTTGCTTGCTGAAGAAAAAGACTTCAATACAGTGCCCTGTTCTTATGACAAGCAAAGACCAGCTTGCAGCAGGCTGCAAACCATGCTGTGCTCACTCTATTCCTTATTGTAAGGTTTAGAAGGGGAATTCACCTGTGCAGGCAGTTTTCCTCAAATGCTTGTGACATCCCTAACATATAGATTGCCCTTGACAGAAAGCAAGTAATACAGATACAATGAGAAGAATAGAACTTCAGAACAAGGATATCACCATGAAAATTAATGATGTGGAAATTGAGGCACAGACAAAATGTAAAGCAATGATAAAAAGAAGAAGAAATAAATTGCAACTTTCCATGCAAAAGAAGATAAACGGAAATGCACATAACATTAATAGAAATAAGAGCCATAATTTATGCTCTTTACAAGGCAGCTGATAAAAGTTATCCCTGTCAGCTGAACCTGTTTTTAAATGGCCCATTGTTTCATTAGAAAACATTTAACATGTGTGGATAATTAACTTTCCCAACTATTGTGGTTTCTTTGTCATTTGAGGACAAACACAATTTCCCCTTAAAACATATTTTCTCTCCTCATGAATATTTGAGTTCCCTGCCTGACCTAAAAATAATGAATAGAAAATTGCAGACTATTAAAGCCATAAATCTGTCTCACACGATCTGATAAAGCATTGAAGCTTTAGGATAGGAGATGCTGTCCAATGTCAAAGTAGACTTCATGATTTGGCTCTTTCCTCTATACAGTATCTTGATTTCCAAAACAAACAAGTTTTTGCTATCTAGAATTTTGCTCTACAGGTCATTGAAGCTCAGTGAAAACTAACTGATCCCACCTTCTAAAAGGCAATAAATAAGCATGAATCAGATTCCCCCCCACACACACACAATTTAAGTATTTGTCTGTCACCTTTCAGGTGAAGATAGGGAAGCTATGGCCCTCCAAATCCTGTTGGTCTATAACAAGGGTCAGCGAACTTTTTCAGCAGGGGGCCGGTCCACTGTCCCTCAGACCTTGTCGGGGGCCGGAATATATTTTTGGGGGGAAATGAACGAATTCCTATGCCCCACAAATAACCCAGAGATGCATTTTAAATAAAAGGACACATTCTACTCATGTAAAAACATGCTGATTCCCGGACCATCCGCGGGCCGGATTTAGAAGGCGATTGTGCCGCATCCAGCCTCCGGGCCTTAGTTTGGGGACCCCTGGTCTATAACTTCCAACATCCCTAACCACTGTCATGTTACTTGAACTTGATGGGAAGTCCAACAAAATTTGGAGGGTCATAGGTTTCTCATCCCTGTTTTGAAGCACAGTCCTTCTAAGGTGTGTTCCATAAAACAAAAAAATGCAATATACCTACTCATTAAGAAAGCACTCATCCCCCCCCCGAATAAAACACCATCCACAGACAATTTGATCGAATAAAACTAAATAACAAAAGCATAGCTAAGCACAGCAATATCAACAACAGCAGGTCAGTAACACACCATTAAAAACAGGCTAAAACAAATCCCAGCACCATTTCCACAGCAACAACTACATAATTTATGAAAAAGCAAGTCGAAAATAAATGGGTCTTCAAAACCCACTTATAAACCTGGAACAAACTGTGCTGCAGGCCTGCATTAAGAACTCTGCCTGGACCGGAGGGGGCGGGGGAGACCCTGCTAATAAACCATATAAGTTTCCAAACCTGTTGGGCGGGGGGAGGGCCTGAAAATAATAGTCAAGGTTCAAGAGACGTAACTACCAGCTTTTAATTACAGCAAAGCTTGGCATGCATTAACATCAGCTTGCTAATGTCTATGCTTAGCAACACACCATTTGTTGCTTGTGTTTTGCACTGAAGCATGCTGTGACATTCTCCTCTGCATATTTGATGTTCTGTATCAGGGCTGGGAGACCTCAGGTCAAACAAAGGGGGCAAAACACAGCTCTCCAGGCATCTCCATTTGTCCCCCCAATATCCCCCTACCTGCCCTTCTTGAGTTCTTTTTCATGGCTTGAGAGTCTCTGGAAATGTCTATGACTTTTGCATGGCTGGAAGAGTCACATCCATTGCTCTGTCTACTTTTGCATCTGACCCCAGCCACCAGTGGAGCATTTTCCCATGAGAAAATATGGACCACTGGCTGAAAATGGTCTCCCCACCCTGCAGGGTTGAGGAGCATCAAACAGAAAAAAGAGACCTGGCTGTATGAAGCTCACCCCAATCTAATTACATTTGTTAAATTAACAAATGTAGTTTTCCTACAGACTGAAAGATAACAGTACAGCTCACATAAATATTATCAAAACAAAATAAAAAATTAAAAAAATCCTTCTTCAGATTCTTATCTGAAGAAGTGTGCATGCACACGAAAGCTCATACCAAGAACAAACTTAGTTGGTCTCTAAGGTGCTACTGGAAGGAATTTTTTATTTTTTGACTATGGCAGACCAACACGGCTGCCTACCTGTAACTATAAATATTATCAAGCATACAGAACAAAGAGGATAAATTTGAATCACAGTCCCTGACTTTTAGGTGGTGAACACATTTCCAGGACATTGTTTTATTCAGTGTGACAGAGCTACTAGATATCAGCGTGGAGCTCACAGGAAGTGTCAAAAGTTTTCTTGAGCTCCCCTCTCCTCCCCCCCCCCACAAAAAAAAATCCCCAGGAGCCAGCCCTTCATGAACTCACCAAGGAAACTAAATAGAAATCAATATTTTTTTTACTGTAGATTGAAGTGTTTTTAGGTATTCTGCCTCAGAATAAAATTGTGTAAATGGGTCATAAAGTATGGAGAGTCCAAGCTGTTTATGACTCTATTACACACAACCAACTTCAAATGATGATGATGATGATGATGATGATGATGATTTATTTATACCCTGCCCATCTGGCTGGGTTTCCCCAGTCACTCTGGGCTGCTCCCAATCAAATATTAAAAACACAATACACATTAAACATTAAATAATTGAGTGATGCTGCTGGAAATTTCAACAGATTTTTAACATATGCAAGTGCTATACTCATCTCAGCTTCATTATGGGAACCGAGTGTGGATTTAGGGAGGTTCAGCTCTTGTGGCTTTAAATGAGCAATTAATCAGTTAAAGGTTTGTTGTTTTTTACATCACCCTACCATCATATTGCCAAGCCGGTTTCAAAAAGGAATCTATATATATATATATAATCATAAAAGGTGGGTGTTTGTGCTGTACCACCTTTCTCCGTAACCCCTTGATCGATTCCGTTCAAATTTGGACACAACGTTCCACAGACATATGGGAAGGATCTTACACAGTTAGATTCCAAAAATATCACACCTAACTC
The DNA here is from genome assembly GCA_034641385.1 of Darevskia mixta. Lineage (NCBI taxonomy): Eukaryota > Metazoa > Chordata > Lepidosauria > Squamata > Lacertidae > Darevskia > Darevskia mixta. Next base: position 19,543,685 of record JAWWNH010000018.1, read on the forward strand.
ACCGAAAAATGTGATTTTGTGCAAAAAAACCACAGCACCCTCCAGTGGATGGAACGCAGCATAACACACTGAAAATGACTCAAACCCCTCCTCCTCCTGTTAGAATGTCACTACCACCAGCCAATAGAAAGGCAGGCCACTCACAAACGCCGCTGCTGCCATTGCCAACTGCAAAAACGGCTATTCCTGTCAGCAGCCAAGGCACCATCGGGTGGGGTGTGAAAGGTAGCGAAAATGTTGCATCCGCTATTTGTGCTAATACCTTGCCCGCCTACAGAGCCAGTACGGCCACAAGCGGGAAAGCCTCCCTTTTCCCTATCACAAAATCAGCCACAGTAACACGTGGCCGGGCCAGCTAGTAAAGGAATAAAAATATAGATGCAATTCAATAAACTAAATCTGGGATTATAAAAACAGGTTAAATTAGTCAACAGGATTAAAACTGCTGAGCCATCCTCATCATTGTCCATTCGTCTTTTCTTGTTTTCTTCCTGCCATGCATATAGAGTGCCGGTCAATTAACTTTAATAATTCTACTTAACTGACATTATCTGATCTTCGAGAGCCACCTGCCATATTGTACCTATATAGAGAGACTATGGGTGACATTTGGAGTCTCATTATTTCTTGTATTCCTCCTTGCTAACTCTGAATCCCCACAGTAAATCTTATATTTCTCCCATGCCTCCTGCTTCTATCTAAGTAGTGGCCAAAGCTGCAGCACCGAATGAGGCTGTTTGAAGAAAATCAATGCTCCTATGCTCTGTAGTTCAAAGTCGCGTCAAAAATGCTGAGCCCTTAATTTGCTCCTAATCATTTCGGAACTGCTTTTGCTCAGCTGGTCAACTGAGACGGAGATGGAGCAGTGGAGAGCAAACCAAGTTTCCTGGACTCTCTAGTAATGAATAGGTGTTTTTGGACAGAGCCCCCAAGGACCCTGAAAAACACAGGAGGCCTGTATTTATAAAGGAAACAGCACAAAGATCAATAAGCCCTCCAAAGAATAGGGAGACAACAGCTACTTCTCTGACCCTTGTTTTTCAAAGCATTCTTTCCAAGGGATATTTCTCTAAGTAATCAAGATTACAGCCACTGGAGGCGAGAGATGTCTTTTCACATCATTTAAAAATAAAATTAAAAATGCTTTTTATTAAAGGTATTGTAAAAAAAATAAATCTATTAACAATAAAAAGATAAACAACGTCTCCATAGTCATACATTATTGCAATACAACATGACAGTGAATTTTACTTTGGCAACCAAGCTGACAGGAAAGTGTCCCTCCAGAAAGATAGTTGCATAATAAATTAATGGGTACTGAGTGTGAACAAATTTATCTGTCAGAGCCACTCCTCTGGCTTCCTTGAATTCTCTGGTAAGAGTCTAATCAAGCGCCAATTGCCAGACTCTTATCACACCAAGTTTTAAGAAGAAGATTGTCCATTCCCCTCCAATTCCATGCCACTAAAGTTTGGCAGTTAGTTACCGGTAAAGGTAAAGGGACCCCTGACCATTAGGTCCAGTCGTGTCCGACTCTGGGGTTGCGGCGCTCATCTCGCTTTATTGGCCGAGGGAGCTGGCGTCCAGCTTCCAGGTCATGTGGCCAGCATGACTAAGCCGCTTCTGGCGAACCAGAGCAGCGCACGGAAACGCCGTTTACCTTCCCGCCAGAGCGGTTCCTATTTATCTACTTGCACTTTGATGTGCTTTCGAACTGCTAGGTGGGCAGGAGCTGGGACCGAGCAACAGGAGCTCACCCCGTTGCAGGGATTCGAACCGCCGACCTTCTGATCAGCAAGCCCTAGGCTCTGTGGTTTAACCCACAGCGCCACCTGGGTCCCTTAGTTACCGGTACTAACAGTTAAAAGAGCGTGGGTACTGATGTCTACCAATTAAAAAACAGAAAGGAATGCAAGAGTAGGATCAGCATTAACATTTGTCTAATAAGTTGCCTAAGTGTAGAGAAAGTTGCAGACCCAAAGTCTTTGGCTGATGGGCCCTCACATCATAAATGAAACAGTGCCCCATATGTCCCACATCTCCTCCAACACAGAGGGGGGAAGTAGGGGTTTGTGCAGCTAAGCTTGATGAGGTAGCCAACAAATGAATCCAAAACCATATACCAGACCATTGAGTCTCTTTTCATTTTTTCTTTTTAAAAAGTGTCAAGCTGCACACAGGGCTTATTCACTTGTCCCAAGCTTCAGTGGGCAGGTGTAGCATGGCCACCCTAGTTTTTCCTCCCATACACCCTGTGATGGATGCATGTGTCAATTTCAGTTTTTCTCCATTTCTCAGTTTCACAACCTTAACTTCAGTTCACCCCTTTGCAATATTGTAAAAGTCTGCAGTAAAATTAATATGCATTTTCGTGCACATTTCTCCCAATGTATGTATCTTTGTGTACATTTTCTTTGTCTAGTATAATGATTTCTACAAGCAATCTTCCCCCACCCCCAAATAGCATGGATTTTGGATTTTCACTAATTTTTGTGTGTATGCACTCTTTGGTTGGGGAACTTTGTCTCAATGTATAGAGTAGTGTGAGTTTCAAAGAAGAGTTGTGTTTCAGTTGTTTGGGAAGTGCAAATTTGAGAGGTTTTCATTAAAATGAAACTATATGGATTTCTCCCCCATGCCTACATATACTCCACATGATTTTCAGTTCTGATTCTGTTGGCCAGTCAGACATTTAGGCTAATTATATCCGGCAGTCACTATATGATAGGCTAACAAACCATCTTCAGGTCAAGAGAGAGAAGAACATGGTAGGGTCATGTAGAAGAGAGACAAAATCCTGAAGATTAGTTATCTCTTGCTTTCTGATGGCATGAGCTGATCAGCAGAGGAACAAACCTTCTAAGGAGGGGCTGGATTCCCCACCTATCAGGGATGCAGTGAATTTTCTGCATTGGCCTCAGGCAGAATATACTGCTTTGAGACCCCTTCAAACTCTATGCATATATGTGCACAATCTAAGATTCATCACTCAAATGTAAAGATAAGGGCAACTGGAGAATAAAGAATGTCCCTGGGGAAAAGGACAATTAGTACATATGCAATATTGTCTGTTGGGAATACTGTCAATGCTTCAGGCAGAAGTGTTTACCAGCCTTTCTATATGAGATAATTAAAATGAAAACTAGTGGTGCCCACGAATTTATCCTGGAACCTTCTGCAGACCTTATGCTCATGTGCCACTGAGTTACCATGTGCTTCAACAAGATCTACAATGTAACCCAAATAACAACTGAGTTCAGAAAAACACAATACAATAAAACAAAATTTAAAAGAACCTTCCAGTAGCACCTTAGAGACCGACTAAGTTTGTTATTGGTATGAGCTTTCGTATGCATGCACACTTCTGGTCTCTAAGGTGCTACTGGAAGGAATTTTTAAAATTTTGTTTCGACTACGGCAGACCAACATGGCTACCTATCTGTAACTAAAACAATATGATGAGTTACAAGCTTTCCCATTTCCTAAACTTATGGTTTGTACAAAGGCTAATGCATTTGTGTCAAAGGAATTGTCAACTGTCATCTGAAAATGAATGGGCAATGTTTTCTTTTGGTGAACCTCATTATGTAATTTGGCTTTAGCATCTGCTATTGAAAAGAGGATGAGCAAGATAGCTGAAAAAATGTAACAACTTCAGTTCCAATATTGCCAGGAAAGACATTTCGAGAAAACGTATTCATTTGTAGCAAGCCATATTTTGATAGGATGTCAACAATATTTACCTTGTCCTGAAGTTTGTAGGATGTGGATGCCCATCATATAATGATAAATAATCGTATTCTTCTTCTAGAGCAAAAGACTGAAATACTATCTGTATTCTGTTTCTTTCTTCTGCAATTATTACCCACGTACAATTTGCGCCATTTGGATATCCATATGGGAAGCCAGGGCTTTCTATAGTACCATTAAGTCCTTTTAATGTTCCACCACATGTATAAATAAATCCTGCAAAAAAAATGAATAAGAAAAAAGAGTAAATTCATTATCACCACACAAACCTTACTGAATGAAACAAATTCTTCCTCACCTTAATAGATCAGTTAAATATTCTGCTCCAACTATGCCAGATATTTATCTAGCTATAATAAAACACATCTTTGGCATGTCAGTCCCCTATGGGTCTTGAAATCAAGTAGACTTTTCTGTGATAGCTCCTAGATGATGGAATTTACATTATGTCAAATTTGGTGAATTTAGGATTAAGATGTCATATTATTACCTTGCCATTTGCTTGTGACATTCATATTCCAAGTCATAGAACGTAGAGTAAGAGCCATCTAGTCCAAACCCAAATTTTGCCCAATGTAGGGCTCAAACCCATGACTCATAAATTAAGAGTCTCATGTTCTTATCGAATGAGCTATCCCTTGGTCTTCTCCATTCACATCTAGCAAGACAAATGTGTTGCTCCCTTCCTTTTACTAACATTATGAAAACTATTTCCTTTAACCTTTATTAGTATGTGGAGCTCCTCTGGAGGTATCATATCTTAAGTCCATTCCAAAAACACAGGTTAGGGCAGAATGCTGTGGCCTAGTTGCTAAGTAGAGTTTTCCAGTTGGAAAGTGGAGCACATTACGCTAGTGACACTGGATGCTAATAGGTTTCTCAAAATGCTTCTATTAAGCCATAAAACCCCAAGAGTTTGAGACCTGATTGCCAAAGAGATTGCCCTTTTCCTCACACAGTGCTGCAGTCAAAATAAGTAATCATTAGCCCTTAACACAAGGAAACGATTGCACTGTTTTTCATGGAGAGTTCACAACTCAGTTCCTACTTCCTTGTCCCACTGCCTTCTCTCTGTGATACATCCATCATCTCCCTTAAAAATATTAAAATATGGTGGAATAGCAAACTTGTTAGCATATTGCATGGATTAAGGCAGAGCTTCAAATCACCTCACATTCTCTTGAGCACAATATTTTCAACAGCAGTTCACACATTCAACTGTGAGACAGAAAGTGCAAAAATATGTATCATAGAAAATTTTACTAACAGATAAATTCCACCTATGAATCAGAGGGAACCTTTGATGCTGAAAAATCCAAATCATCAGTATGCTGAAAATGCACCTCTTTACCTTGGTCTTGACACCCGAAATATGGTGATCATACCCCAAGGTCTGCTGGGAACACAGCTGTAGGTTTCATTTCATTTCGTTTATTTATTTCATAAAATTTGTATACTGTTTATGTTTGATTGTTCATTTGTTTTTAACCCTCAAAGCTGTTAACTTCCCAGTTTTGTTGGATTCCAGCACCCATCAGCCACAGCCAGCATGATCAAAGGACAGGAATTTATTTATTTTATTTTATTACATAAAATGTATACACTGATTGGTTGTAAAAAAAAAAAAACCAAACAACAACCCTTAAAGTGGTTTTCAAAAAGATAAAACAATAAAATGGGGGGGGATTTAAAATATATTAAAATATACAATAAGTTAATATACTAAAAAGTTTAAATGTTCTAAGCATTTGGGTAGGCTTTACAAAACAATGTTTTGAGCAGGCACTGGAAATAATTCAGAGAAGGTGTCTGCTTGATATCAATAGGCAAGGAGTTCCAAAGTATAGGTGAGGCCTTATTAAATGACAAAGTTCTTACAAATGTGGAATGGATATTATGAGGCACTTGTAATAGTGCCAATTCCACTGATCGAGGAAATGATGGGAGATGTAGTCAATGAACTTCTGAAGCACAACAGGTTCCCTGTCCCTACAATGTACCAATGGTCTAAGGCCAATAGGTTGGTTCCTGCAAACTAGTTCAGAACAACCGTTCCATAACCTTCTCAGTTTGGCCTGCACACTGTCGTCTATTACCAAAATTCCATACCCAAAAGATTTCTTATTTCCCCTCCTTGGTGCCTTCAGCAACTCATGATCTATTTTTAAATCCCATCTGAAAAATTATCTGTTGTTATTTATTATTTAACTCTGACTGCATTAGTTAACTTTGTAGAAGCCTTTGGGATACATTTAGTTCAGATATCACTTCTTCAGAATGAAACTTGAATTACTTATGAAGAGTTATGTTGAATTATTTACGTGGGCTGTGCCTCGGTATCTTGGATGGAATTCTCTGTTTTTCAGAGACAAGTGGACTCCATGTTTTTGTCAGGAAGCTGAAGGACTCCACTCTCAGTGACCTTTCTCACAAGTGTTTGTTTCATATTTTCCACTGGGGAATACAAGATGTGGGTCTACAAAACCACTCAGTTTAAAGCTAGTTAAAGCTTCTGAACACACACACACACACACACACCACAACACTACCCATTTTGAACATCACTGTCTTCAAAATCAAGGTCACAAAACAAATAATTGTAGGGATATCTCTATTCTGAGGTAAATCTTACAACCCCTGCGTAACAGTCAAAGAACCCTGAAGACAAATATATTGTTTCTTCAGGGGGAAAAATTCTCAGAAAATACTTGGAACATAGAACACCAAAATCAAGAAAACATGATAGTCTTTTTTATCAGCAAAGCTGGAGGTTCATTTTATATGTTGTACTGCTCTTTGCCTTACAAGGGAAATCCATGTTCCTGTCAGGGCTAGAGACAGATTAAAGTAGGGCTGAGAGAAAATGGCCTCCCCAAATTCTCCGCCTTATTTGAAGGTGCTAAGAGAGGGAGATGGGTTCAGAATATTCTCAGGGAGAACAGCAGTAGAATTCTCCAACAGTCTGAATTTTTTTTTTTAATCATGGCTATTGCTTCTTTAAGCAATATTAAAGTAATATTAAACAATAATAAACCTGGGATGCAAAGGAGTGTATGATATATTCTACCCTATTTATGAGTGAACTTGCGGAGGGGCATTTCACTTTATATTTAACATAGGGTTAGAGCAGAAATTCTCAAATAATTTCTTAGAAATTAATGTCTTCCCTTGAGAAAACAGAGACGGGTTATTTTCTAAGAAGACAGAATGTCCAGCAAATATGTAAGGGAGAGAGAAGGCAGTCCTCTTGCCCCCGCCCCATCACAATTTTTTGTCTGACCCTGATTTTATGTAATAAGTTTCATTTATTTATTTAGTATAATTCATATACCACTTAACAGAAAAATCTGAATGTGCTTTACATGATAATACATAGTAGTCATTCAAATGGGCTAAAAACAGACTCTAGAAACTATAGACCTCATAAAATTGTCAAAATATAGATAAAATCAACAGTTTTAAAAACAGATAAACACAATAAAATTGCAGTACATGTCTGGATAGGCTTGCTTTTAATAGCTGTCAAAAATAGTATCTAATATCAATAAGCAGGGAGTTCCAGAGAATAAGTGATACCACTAAAAGATTGAGTTCTTAGTAAGAGCAAAATGGACATTATGTGATACTTCTAAGAGCGCCAATTCCATAGATAAATGGGCATATATGGGGTGAGGTGATCTCAAACTGACTAGTTTATTGAGCAACTGTGGGATCGTACCACATTAGGGAAGAATTCTAGACTAAACCACTTCTTTCTTTTCTAATGGAAGGAAGTCCCAACTTTTGGTTTTAATCCAGTTCATGAGAAAGCAAAAATAAAAATAAAATACATAGAACAAAAATATATTTTCAAAAAACACTGCAGAAGCAACCAGAACAGAGCAAGCAAGCAAGCTGAACAATGATATGCAAATGCATCTGATTTGCATAATCCATTCTAAAAGCAGATTTAGAGTTTTCTATTTTTAAAATAATGCGGGGTGTTTTAGCACTGATTTCTAGGCTTTCCTTGCCTTATACGTCTCAGGTTCCTATGCATTGCCAATGAGAGAGAAATCATCCTGAGCACACATAATGGGAGTGCCATTTCAGGTTTCAGTGTCTCTCTGGCGGTGGCAGTTTGTATGTGGATGGGGAGGGGCAGCGAGAAGAGTACAGGGTTGGGCCAACATATCTTACTGCCTGGAATAGAGTAGCAAATGGCACCCCACCCTTGCAAGGCATGGAGTTTAGTACCAGCAAAGTTAGGTTGCCACCTGAAGCAGAAAATTCCACAAGCACCTCTCCCCTGGCAGTAAAAAATAGCAACACTATTCCCTGCCCTTTTCATAGCACCCCAAATCAGCTGCAGTTTGGCCAACGTCTACCCAGATAGTGATTTCACTAGTGGGACAGGGGAATTTACAGGAAGGATCAAAAGCTTGTTCTTGAATATGTTTCCAGTTTCAGAAATAGCAGAGCTTTATTCTTTTTCAGCTATTTTAAAAATCTCATTGCAACCTGAAACATACCAAAAATATGTGGGCTGAAATATAAGGGTCATTGCCACCTCTTCCACTTATCCAAAATTTTGCTTGTGACACATAGTCTGGGTAGAAACATATTTTGTTCCCTGGAAGCCTCAAATAAATCTTCAAAACCCAACACACAAGACGATATCATTTGGATGTGCTCTGTGATAATGAATGGAATTACGGGCTTTCATCACCATATACTGTTCATCCAGAAAGGGTTTATGTAAACTTATGCAAGCTTGGAAACAGAATTATGCACACGTTGTTGTCAAAGCACATCAAGCCATAAATAAAGTATTAATGCGTTCCTTAAAGATACCAGCATTTTAAGTTCGCATTTGCACTTTTGACTGCTTATAATGATCTGCAAACATGACTCTGCCCTTGAGCAGTTAAGAGGATTCTTCCCACTAAGCACAAATATTGATATTCCATGAACCCACTAATAAATAAAGCTACATCATAGAGAAGCTGATTACATGGCTGCAATTTGTTAATCACGGCTGGAAAAGTTGAGAGGTAGAGACACAGCATGCAGAGTTCCAGCTTCGATTCCTAGCAATTTTCATTTAAAAGCATCGGATAGCAGGTGATGCTTCTAATCCTAGACTAGATGGATGAATAGTCTAACCTGGAACAAGGTAGCATGTAAAAATCACATGATATACTGGTCCCTTTACATCATTGCTGCTGCCACACATTTTCACATAGCACTAAGCAGAAAGAAGACTCGACACACCATAGTGGAGGAAATATAACAGACTGGAGCCAAATCAATAAGTGCAGGCAGGGAGATGCAAATCCATGTGCACGAGGGAAATGTTCTTATTTTGTGTAATATTTTGTTTCAGATTCTCTGTTGTTGCTTCAGTTTTTTGTACACCACTTAGAGATTTTTTTTTTACTGAATAATAATTTATTATTTATACCCCACCCATCTGGCTGGGTTTCCCCAGCCACTCTGAGTGGCTCCCAACCGAATGATAAAAACACAATATACCACAATACATACTGTATTAAGTGGTATAGAAATTAAATAATCAAGTGGCCGCCACCTTATTGGCTCTATACAGCCAAGGGCTGGGAAAAGATTCCCCCTCCTTGCTTAGTGAGCCTTGCGTATGTGAACCAAGGTGCACAATCCAAGCCCTAAGGGCAACCCCAGGTACCTGTAAGCTTCAGGTTGTGACGCTCGAGAGCGTCCCCTAACCCAATAATGGCTCAGGATGGCAGTGACATAAAATTTTCCCTTCCCTGTCCACACAGAATTCCAAACAGACAAAAATCAACGCCCTACACAGTGTGAAGTAGGTGAAAAGGCTACCTAAAAAATCCTACTCAGTCCTATAAAAGTCAGAGGCTACCTTAAAATTCCTACTCAGTCCTATAAAAGCTGACTAGCTGTAGAGTTTTGTGATGACACAACCTAAAGTTAAGGTGGGAAGATGTCCACAGATAAATAAAGCACCAGGGCTCTTTTTCAGGCAGAACTTACCAGAACTCACTTCTGCCACCTCTCAGGTGGGCACCATTACCATTGTAAGAGAACAAGGGAGGCGCTCATGGTGAGTTCTGGCACATCTTTTTCTGAAGAAATAGCACCGTAAAGCATTGTTTTGATTTGCTCTGAAGATGCTACAAAAAGTTTAGCTGAAACCTAAGCAATTAGCATATAATTTATATGTTGATGTAAGCAGTAACTGTTAATAAACGCTTTCATATATACCTGTTGTTATGTAGGACCTGAGAAGGAAGTGCAATGCTGGATTACATTTTATCCTTAAAGAAATAAGTGGCAATCTTAGCAATTCATTCACTTGCTATTATATAACTTCTTCATAATACTTTGGCATGTAAATCTTTAATGAGATTTACAGAGAAGTTCAGTTACTAAAGCAATCACCAAATGCAGCAAATCTGGTTCTTCGGAATCCGAAAGTAGCAATGTTCAGCTGCTAGGTGATAGGATTATGTAGAGTGGTAAATTTTGGTAGTAAATTTATGTATTTTTAAAGACAGAGGTTGTCCTTTAGAAAAAGTGGGAGTAGTTAATCCCCTCCATAGTGACATGGAGTTACATGATTTTGAAGAAGGCACTGAGATTAAACTAGGAGCAAAAGCAAAAATAAATTCCAGTAAATACTGAAGTTTAAGTTAGCTATGATCAAACAAATAGTGTGGGTGGTTTCACGAAAGTTTCAGCAAGATTAGAAAGACCTTAAGTATCTTGGTACTCAACAGTTCAGGGAAACACTGTGAAGATACCACTTCAGATGTCATGCAGCAGTCATCATAACTGTGTAAAAAAGGAAGACGTAGAATCTCAGTATGATTAACTGCTCTGTACCTTGCAGTTCTTTTCATTGCAATCAGTTACCAAACTATCAACACTCCTAAAAAGAAGCACAGTTATCTGTAGGTCTAAGCAGGTCAGAGATCTAACGGGGGACCATCAGTGATGTGTTTCTGCCAGAAATGAAAAGCATTCTCATTTGCTCAAGCATTTCTGCACCATTGATCACCGGGTCACTTATTTTCTATAATTTCTATTATGTGCTTTTGTATTTTGTCTGTTTTGTTGCAGCTTTAGGATATTGGTAAATTATGCTGTTCATCACTTTGTCACGCTAAGTGAAAAGCAATGTATAAATCCTTGAAATAAATAAGCAAGCATTCAGAAAAAAAAGTATTGACAATGAAAAGCAGCCATCTCAATCTCATATTCGGGGCTGGAAGGGCAGGGAGGAGAAATAAGCACAAGTCCAAATCAACAAAGGCTATTATGAGTTTAAAAAACAAACAAATCCAACTTCAGGCTCCAGTCCTATTGGGTTTAGGGTCACCAGATGCAGAAGATGACAGCATGTACACACCTACAATAGTATTGTCGAAGAGGGCATTTCAGCAGGTACCACACATGCTCAACCATCCTCTTCTACAAAACTATTAAAGATTCAGAAACCCAGTCCTCTTCTGCATCTGGCAACATTTATTATGCTGCAATCTGAGGCACACTTACTGGGAGTCTGTCCCACTGAACTCACTAGGATATTCTTCAGAATAGACTTGTATAGGATTACACAACACATTGTTGTTGTTGTTTATAAATTAGGATATATACTCTGCTGGGCACTGCCTTGAAATCCAAACTGAATGAAGAGAAGCATAGAAATACTTTAAATAAGTGAATAAATGAAACTGTGCTGTTAGCTGATTAATTGTATGAGTTTGACTCAATCCATGAATAGATTAAACTTGCATATGGGTAAAATAATTGTTCAGAAGGAGAAAAAAAGCGCCCACTCTTTGTTTGAAGAGGTTCCTCATATATAATGCTATTAGTCAATCTTAGAAAAGGCAATCCCTCATGTGAGATGGGAAAGAAGGCCTCTTTTAATATGCTGCCCACTGCCTACATTTTTTAAGTACTTCTGTTAATAATAGTGTTTTTAAAAATGTGCTGCCTGATTAATTGGGAGCATCTAGCTTGCCAGATGTTATCTCTTGATCAATTAATCATCTAGCAGGTTAGAGGACACTACCATCCATAGATTCACAGCTACATGGAAAACCATACTCTAGTACTCATAAGAACATAGGAACCATAGGTAGTTGTCTTGCACTGAGTTGGGTCATTGGTCCATCTAGCTCAGGATTGTGAAAATTGACTGGCAGCAGCTCTCCAGGGTTTCAGACAGCATTCTCTCCCAGAACTACCAGGAGATGCCAGGGATTGAAATTCGGACCTTCTGCCTGCAAAGCAGCTGCTCAACCACTGACTCATGGTCATTGCCCAATGGTTCCTTACAAAAACTGGAAGAAGGCTTCAAGTGGGTGTTGTGGATTACACTCCAATGTGTGTTATTATTCCAGGAGATACAAATTAGGTAATTTCACTTAAAAGTGCCAACAGAACAGAAATCTCTTCCGCCCTTACTTCCAAGTCAATATGGACATCATCAGTCATGCAATACTTACTTATATTAAAAGTCACACATGACAACAATGACATTTCCTGCAAGTTCAAAACTGCTTTTGAAAAAACCTCTTCTCTTCCCCGAGGGGAGCGGTTGCGAGCAGTTAGGCATTGGAAAATGTGTTGTGTGTTGGAGGGGAGGTTGTGGCCATCACCTACCCCTCCCCTTGAAGGGGCCTCGACTCGCAACTCCACATTCCACACACTATTCCTTTCCCGGGCCATTCCAATGAAACTCATACCATTAAGAATCTGTGTCCCAAAACTCATCTTCCTAAACATCACAATTGAAAATAGATTATTAAAAAAAGACAATAGGGAATACAACAAACGATGCAATAATTACAGGTAACTGCATCACAAGTAGCTGTAAGAAGCTGCCTTACACTGAATCAGGCATTTGGTCCATTTTGCCCACTGATTACTGTATGTTCTGACCAGCAGAGGTATTTCCTAGCTTGATGATAACTGGAGTTCTTCAACTGGAGAAGCTAAGAATGGAATTTGAGACCTTATACATCGAAGCATGGCTACTTGCCATGGGCCCTGCTAAATGTTCCACATGGAAGCACCATTCCAGAAATATCAGAATTAAAGCAGTACAACCTAGTTGGTGAAATATATCAGACTTCAAACAAGTTAAACGTGCAAGAAATAGTAAGCAGATATAGCCCTTGTAACATCTCTCAAGAAAATAATTTCACTTAATTTAACATCTGTGGAAATGTCAGACTCCTAGGATTGACAAGGCAGCTCATACCATGGCACCTTGTCATTCAGTTATGTATCCCAAAGGCAGTAAGCACCTTTAGAGTTGAGTTAAAGGACAAGGACGCATTGTACTGAATCACTTTCTGAGTTCCACATATCTTTGATCCTTAAGGGATCCTTAAGGGATCAAAGACTTTGCAGTTTATTGAGCACATTGGTTATTTTAGCTCTGGCAGCATATACTAAAACTATCACATCCCCAGACCACAGACACTGAATATGGAATGATAGCTGATCTTCTTTAGAATTACAATTGGGCTTGGTAAGTCTATCTAGGCCCCTCTGACTGGGAAATATCCCCCTCCCCTCAAACAGATTGGTATATGGCTGGGGGGTTTTCTGCCTTTCCCTCAGTGAAATTATGGTCTTCCTTTGTTAGGCAAACGAAAGTTGTTTGCATGAGGGTGAAAACGGCATTGGGCAGGATAAACATAGTATGGGGGGTTCCCCATAAGGGCCCTGAAGGGAAAATTGGCCACAACACCCCCACACTCGGCTTGGGGTATCTGCCTGATGGGAATCTGCACCCTGGTCACCCAGTGAGTCCTTGCTTGTTTGGTTTGCACCACAGCAAGGTTCAGTACTGGCTGACTCCCATTGAACAGGTTTGGGTTGCTCCAAACCCAGCAGACCCATTCCATCAACATGGGGCTTATGGAATGATGAAGTGATCCTGGACCCAATGTCATGCCAACCCTTACCCCGCCTGCTGCTATCAATAAAGATTTGGCCTGATTTTGTCCCATGGCCATTGTACGGTTTGCTTATTTTGCTGCTCTCATTGGTTATATAATGCGCCTGTCTGGGCAAACAAAGAGACATGTCTCCCTGAAATACATTCTCAGTAGTACCCTTATGACACCTACCTTGATTTATTAGCAGAAAATTTACAATTATCTTTTCCTACGCTTCCAGGAAAATTGTTTCATTGTCTACTCTTAACTATTTTGTGCCTTAACATTTACGGTATATATGCTGTTGCAACATAAATCCTATTCTCTCTTGTTTCCCTACTTTTTATATAACACTTTCAGTTATTTAAAGCCAATTTTTGTTTTTCTCCCCCTTTTTAAGCAAGTTATTTCAGATACCACATCCCCCTTGTTAACAGTGTTGCTGTGACTTAACATCCATGTTCTTGAAGTGTGGCACGTAAAACTGGGCATAGTGTTCTGTGCCAGAGCATCACACTTTGCCTAGAGCAAGAGAGAAACTCTTGCTTGTTCCCCAATGGTCATCCCATTCATCTATCAGATACGGCAGCCTACAATCAAGTGCCATGAGATATATAAAGACTGTTTACACTTCCACCCTTGTACAGATGAATACATGAATAGGGTTGCATTAGAGGCAGCCAAACCATATCTACTTTACTTATTAGATAAAGAAGAATATGTGTGATGTCACACTGAGACTAACTTTTAATGAGCTTTTTGTTACAGAAAGGCACTAGCTTTTGTCAGTGACAAGCTGCTTCTTCAGATGCTGATTTGCAACTGTGTAGAGCGAGATAGAAAAGTCATAATTATTTCTCTCACCATTCTTCCCAGGGGGCACAGGGTGGTACTGCTGATTCCTTCTTTCATCTTCACAACAAGTGTATGAAATGGGTTGGAGTGAGAAATTATTCCAAGATTACCCAGTGAGATTTATAACTGAGTAGAGATTTGAACCTAGCTCTTCTCAGTTCTAGTCCAGCATTTTACCTACTGCACCATGCTGGTCCTTCCAATTACCCTCTTCTTCCCTGTAATGTGTAGTAATTAAACATATCTAACATATCTAATGTTACAATTCTCTGTATTTCGCAGCCTGTGCTCACAGCCCATGCTCATAAGGTGTAAGGTTGTTATATTCTTGGCATGATGACTTGGCATCATGCATTTCATTACTATTACAGGTATGATATGATGGAGGAGACGAAGAAGAACTAGTCATGCATAGGACTAGTGGGTAATATCTATTTCCACTGGGAGATGAGCACAAGCTGTAATTCACAATGCCCTATTCTGAAATATTTTTGAGGCAGCACCATAAATAACAGCAGACCATCCATGATACTGCTCCTCTGAAGTGGGCTACAGCTTTGTGCTAAATTGACTCACACATAAGCATTTCTTTTTAAGTGGATTTTGGACTGTGCTGTTTGATTGCTAATAGTACAAGACTCTATTTCCCTTTTTAAAATTTATTATCTGCATAATTAAGAATATATGGTGTTGTTATTGGTGCTGTAAACTGAAAATGAAATCCACACCAAGGATGAATAAATTACCCTGTATGGTAATAATAGAAAATTCAAATGAAAACAAAAAAAATTAATTATGCTATTCTGTCTCTCACTTAATTACCTAGTGGTAATTTAAGGGACCTGACTTAAGTTATTAATGTAGTGTTCTAAACTGAAGCCAGCGCTCAGTGAGCCCAAGAAGTTTCAAGAAAACAACACTTTCATCACTGGTGTTTAGGATGTGTTGACTTTGTTGAATTACTGCAGTAAAGTGTGAATGATTTATGGAAGAAGAAGAAAAACATCATTGCGTGCTTTAAAACAAAAGTGTGATGCTGTAATTGGGTGTTAAAGAAACAACACATTACTTAAGATTGCAAAGGCAATTTGTCCTATAATATGAAGTGTGGTATAATAAAGGGGAGGCTTTATTAATATTATGGATGAATGACTTAGAATAGCTTCTGGAGCAGCTAATAAGTAGTGATGTTAATTTAGGCTGCAATTCTGTGCACGCTTACATGGGAGCAAGCCCCATAAAATTCAGTTGGGCTTACTTCTGAACAGACATTAGGGTGGGGCCACCATCTGCATGCCCATTCACCCTACACTCATATTCTTTTGAGCACTTTTGTTGTTGTTTAGTCGTTTAGTCGTGTCCGACTCTATGTGATCCCATGGACTAGAGCACGCCAGGCACTCCTGTCTTCCACTGTCTCCTGCAGTTTGGTCAAACTCATGTTGGTAGCTTCGAGAACACTGTCCAACCATCTCATCCTCTGTCATCCCCTTATCCTTGTGCCCTGAACCTTTCTCAACATCAGGGTCTTTTCCAGGGAGTCTTCTCTTCTCATGAGGTGGCCAAAGTATTGGAGCCTCAGCTTCAGGATCTGTCCTTCCAGTGAGCACTCAGGGCTGATTTCCTTCAGAATGGATAGGTTTGATCTTCTTGCAGTCCATGTGACTCTCAAGAGTCTCCTCCAGCACCATAATTCAAAAGCATCAATTCTTCAGCGATCAGCCTTCTTTATAGTCCAGCTCTCACTTCCATACATCACTACTGGGAAAACCATAGCTTTAACTATACGGACCTTTGTCGGCAAGGTGATGTCTCTGCTTTTTAAGATGCTGTCTAGGTTTGTCATCGCTTTTCTCCCAAGAAGCAGGCGTCTTTTAATTTAATTTTTAATTTGAACACTAGCATGGGGCTATATATGTATCAAGAGACTGTTGACCAACATATTGATAAGGCTGCATGCACCTGCTGAAATACTCCACACTGCCCAAAATGCACAGCGTCCTCTGTCCTTAGGCCTTGTGCACTGTTCCAAACTTTCAAGTTAGAATGTTCATAAATATTCCATGAGAACTCAGTAACTCAACCAATGACTAGGAAGGCCTCAATTCAGTCAGCTGAAACCATAGCTCTCACAGCCAAATGCCACAAACATATGAGAGTCTTCACTCTGGGTTTAGCTCAGTTTTGTTGTTTGTTGTTTAGGTGATTTGGCAGTGAATGGGCAAAAACAGTATATTCCTGCAAATTTACATCTTCTGTGCTTTATATGTAATATCTTGCAGTTCCTTTATGACCAAAAGTAAAGAGATTCTTGAGAGGTGGAACTAAGGTCACAAATAAACAGCACATTGTATGTTTGGATTCACCTCTCTGACAGGTTTTCTTACAGTAATCTCAGGCAACAGAACTGTGAAAGACTTATTCCTGAGACCCTGGAGAATTGCTGCCAGTCAGAGAGACATCACTAGAACAGAGGATGCATTTGGCTGATTCTGGACAAGGCAGCATTTCATATCCTTATGCTTTATTTATCTAGACCATGGGTTGTCAACCTGATCCCTTTCAGGATTCTAGGTGGGCGGTAGGGGGTTCTACGGCACAAGCTGAATCCTCCTTCCATCGAGCACTGGTGGGCGGTAAGAAAATTTTACCATCAAGAAAGATGCATTAGTGGGCAGTAGGTATAAAAAGGTTGACTACCCCTGATCTAGACAGATCCTTGCATCATAAAAGGACTTCTTTTAAACTTTGGAGAGACAAGGTTCATTATAAGCACACATTACCTCTTCCAGCATTTTTTATCATGATTACTACAATCTAATGAGATTTGATATCTCATTAATTTCTTGACAACCACAGCAAGTATAAGTGCACCAAGAGAGTATACAAACACAAAATACAAACGTAAGAGTGCATTTTGGACCCAGGAGCAGTGAGACCATGGGCACTGAGGTTGATGATGCACAAAATAGTAATGACAGGACAAGATACTTGGGTTAAAATTAGCCGCAACTTTATTGATTACAGATATCAGCAGGTCTTGGCTCTAGGCCTTGGATTTGTATCTCGAATCAACCAACCTGGTCTCCTGGTTGATTGTTACATAAGGGTCGATCTCAGATTATGGACAGCCCTATGATGTACATCAAATTAGGGTGGCCATTTAGGACACCATTAGGAGGGTGGGCGTCTGTGGCCTGTCTATCTCTGTCTGGATGTTTGGACACAGCCCCCCTTCCAGACCCCTTTACCAGAGTACCCCACTCTTTGGATTGTGTAAGGGGAGGGGGAGGGCTCTCACCCACCCTCTCTGCCTAGTTTAGGGAGCCAATCCCAAAGTCTTATCTGCCAGAAAGTTGAGACAATTGCAATGAGGGAAACAAAACCCCCAGACAGGCCCAATATGTCTGCCGGATTTGTACTTCCAGCGCATTCTTCATCTGTGGAGGATTGCATCACAGGGAAAGAGCTCCTTTAGCATCTTAATTTTATTGTGCACTTTTAGATTTCATTGTCAGAAACCTTCATTACAAAAACCACTCACAGGATGTGAAAAATAAGGTCTAATGCCAATTTTCTATCACATGAGAAACATTATTTTCTGAAAACAGAAATCCAGGTACTAAGCATAATGCAAGGTTCAGTATAAAAGCTCCAGTCTCTGTGGAATATGTGGCAGCAGAGCCAGAACTGTTGAAATATTTAAGAAAAAAAACATTAGCTTATAAACGGCAACTGTTTTCTTTACAGTGCATATATAATCTCAGCAGGTATCAGTAGAAGAGGTCACAGGTGTTGATCGCTTCCGAAAGCTACTGAAGTCACTGAGTTCCGAAGCTATGCAACGCCTTATATGTCAATATCATTTGTACCACACCACAGAGATTTTCACAATTTTTTTAAAAAAAACAAGTTTGGTTGTTAGCTCTCCCTCCTGCCTTCAAAGCATCTGCCATGCTCCACAGAGTGCCCTCAGGGACTAAGGTGTCAACAAGCCAAGGTCAAGCACAGAGTATCAGTCTAGGTTCAAAACATAAGCAAAGTCAAGAAAAAATCCAAAGTGAATATACCAGGGAGTTCAGCAAGATGGGGAAACAAGGAACCAGAGACCTGTGTTGATTCCAGCCATGGGAAGGCTCAAAGGGAACTTTATATATTGGGACCTCCGTACCCTAATTCCAAAAGTCTGTTGGAATAAGAAAGTCTTCACCTGCCGCTGAAAGGACAACAAGGAGGATGTTAGTCCCCTTTCCACATCTTTTTCTGAAAAATCTACATGACAATCTGCAATGAAGTGTATATTTAAATAATAAAAAAATCCCCCCTAAAAAATATACATACAGTGGTAACTCCGTATAAGTCCGCCCCATCCAGCGTCCATTTAGGTCAGGCATCCCCAAACTTCAGCCCTCCAGATGTTTTGGACTACAATTCCCATCATCCCTGACCACTGGGTCCTGTTAGCTAGGGATCATGGGAGTTGTAGGCCAAAACATCTGGAGGGCTGCAGTTTGGGGATGCCTGATTTAGGTGGACGTCCGTAGCAAACCCGGAAGTACCGGAATGGGTTACTTCCAGGTTTGCCGCTTGTGCATGCACAGAAGCGCTAAATCACGCTTCACGCACGCACAGAAGCGCAAACCGCTCCGCGTGCCTGTGTAGAGCGGTGCTTTGTTGAGCATCCTTTTCGTTGAGCGTCCGGGGCCCTGGAACGGATCCCGGACTCAAAACAAGGTACCACTGTATCTCAAAAGACACATTTGAAGTGCATTTTGATATATTCATTGTGTCAAGAGCGATGTTGGAATATTCAGGATGTGCAAATGCTGGTAGATCCACACATTA
Source organism: Darevskia mixta (assembly GCA_034641385.1). Lineage (NCBI taxonomy): Eukaryota > Metazoa > Chordata > Lepidosauria > Squamata > Lacertidae > Darevskia > Darevskia mixta. The sequence continues at coordinate 19,563,070 of JAWWNH010000018.1, forward strand.
GCATGGGAGGTGCAGATCAGTCAGGACTCAGCTACATTCATAAAGATAAAGCACTTTCTATGCGTTATAACACTGTGACACCAGAAGGCGCTGTGGAGTCCCGTCTTTCACCAACGGGATTTCCCTGTATGAAGTTTACAACCTGTTTAACTGAATCGCTTCTTTGATGTGTCTCGATCCAGCCCCAGTTTGCATCAGAATTCAGTTCACGAAGATTGATTTCCTCAAGCACCCCTGTGTCAAAGCAAGCACAGTTGTAGGCTGCTGATGGTTTGTCCTGTACGGTGACTGTCATTTACAGTCACTGCTTGATTTACTGTCTATTAAAGTTACCAACCTCTTCTCAGATTTTCAGTAACTGCTACAGTTGATGAAGACACTAAAATACTCTGGAATGTTCCATCTGGCTACCTGCAAAAATGCCTAAGGATTGCTAGAAAGGGGGACGCTTAACTATGACTGGCATCCCTAACAGTCCCAGGGTGTCAAAAAAAATTAAAGCGAAACTACAGGTAAATATGATCCTATCCCTCTGAATCTTAAGCACCACTGAGCAACTTAGAAAGCAGCATCAGTTAACGTACTAAAGAATCAGTGAGCAAGATTAATGTTTCTGACACATGACAAATTAGCTAATCCTTGGACGACATATGGAGAAACAGAAATGAACATCCAATCAGCAACGGCATAGGTAGGCCCAATTCCTTCCTCTTCTGTTTGTTCACTGAACATTGGTACAGGTCTGTCGACAACTTGTGTTAACACAGGAAGACAAATAAGGAAATAGAAGAGGGCAAGTCGGACTGCAACAAACTGTTGCAGTGTGTGATGATCCCGTTTAGTATCATAGTCATACCATCTTTCAGAATGTGCCTTCAATTCTCCTCTCCCAGTGTTTCTTGTGGTCACTGAGCATGCTAAGTACTCATTGGACTTCTATTTTTGCGTGGGGGGGGGGAGATGGGAAAAAATTGTTTCCCCCGAAAAACATATTTTGGGTACTTCTGCAAACCTTGGGTTTCCTTTAAGTGCGCTAAATAAACCCCTCTTGTTTCACTTAGGCCTGGTTTGGGCTACAATCCTGCTACAGTAACCCACTGAGTTTGGAATTAGCGTGATTTATATTTCCATAGCTTCTTGATACAACATTAGATAGCCATCACACTAATATAAAGCATCCGGATGTATTTTGGAAGTTACAACCAAGGAAAATCACCTTGTGAAACCGCAGTGCCACTTTCCTGTTTTAAACCAACTAGCTTGTTCAGCCATGTGAGCAGCTGCTGCTAAAAAACTTCCAAAACACCACCAGCTGTGTGCATTTCTCCTCCACCCACGCTACAGCTGTCTACAGCTAGAGCAAACACCAGCGCTACTTCACACATCTGCAGAACCAATGGTCACAAAGAACCCAATGCAAATTGCATCCATACTAATCTAAAAAGCATGTCAAATTGGAAATTTTGAGTAAATATTATTATCTAACCATCTGCAAGTTAAGTCAAGCTACATTGCTAATACATTGCTAATAACCTATGAACAGTGCCGGATTTACATATACGCAAAACAAGCTATAAAATTTAAAGGGGAAAAAAACACTGGATGTACATTTCCAAAATATACGATAAAAACAAATAAAATAAAACCTACATGCAGCTGCAGTGTTTTGTGTTGTGTAGGCTCCTATGATGTAAGTAATGGGCCTCGCCTGCTATATAATGGGCCCCATTACCTTCAGTAGCTTAGGGCCTCATCAAACCTAAATCCGGCCCTGCCTATGAACAAGGAGTATATCTGGGACAGGGAACCTTTGGCCCCCCAGATGTTGCTGACCTACACATCCCATCATCCCTCACCATTATCCATGCTGGCTGGGGCTGATGGGAACTGGAGCCCAACATCTGGAAGGCCATAGGTTCTGCCATCATTATATTGCTGTTTTGTGAGATTCCCGACGGCTTCGCTCACAAGGGTCATAGGAACATGCAAGCCCACTCACCACGACAAGGTGATGATTCAGCGAGTGGGTGACCCTTCCTGAATCCCAAAATGGTTTTCGGCCTTCTAGGGGGACAGTGAACATGATTTTCACCGCTCAACAGCTTCAAGAAAAACACAGAGAGCACAACCAACCCCTGTATATGGCGTTTATTGACCTGACAAAGGCTTTCGACACTGTAAATCGTAATGCCCTGTGGACTGTCCTTCTGAAAATTGGCTGCCCAGATAAATTTGTAAACATCATTCAGCTCCTCCATGATAATATGACAGCGACAATCACAGATAACAATGGCTCTCAAAGTGAAACATACACAGTGGGATCAGGTGTTAAACAGGGTTGTGTTATTGCCCCAACTCTATTCATTATTTTCATTGCCATGATCCTACACTTTGTCGAAGGGAAACTCCTCACCAGAGTAGAAATCATATATCGAACAGATGCAAAGCTCTTCAATCTGAACAGGCTGAAAGCAAAGAGTAAGGTTACTGTAACTTCCGTCATAGAGCTTCAGTATGCTGATGACAACGTAGTGTGTGCACGTTCAGAGCATGACCTCCAAACCATCCTAAATATCTTTGCAGAAGCTTACAAAAACATCAACATAAAAAAAACCCAAAGTGTTGCACCAACAAGTACAAAATAACCCCTCTGCAGTGCCACAAATCCAACTCAATGGTGCAACATTGGAAAATGTTGATCACTTCTCCTACCTAGGCAGTTATCTTTCCACAAGGGCCAACATTGATGCTGAAATCATCTGTAACCAATAAAGTTGTGGCCTTTTTTAGCCCATTAACCTTAAATATTTGAGTCATGTGCCTTTATTCAACCAAGGGGAGAGGGTCAGGACCTTGCCACGCAATGTAGGTGAAGAAGTTTGGCTAATGAATTATGTTGCTAAATATTGCTAGCCCAGGACATTTTGCCCCACACTAGCCCAGGTGCATTGTACCCAAGGCAGGCCAAGTTATTTGGCACCTGAGACTAAAAACCCCACAATCACCTCTCCCCACCCAGTTGCAAAAATAGAGTAAGAGGTGAAATAGCTAACAATTTGCTGCCCTTTCATGCTATCCAAAATCTGCTCCGTAATGCAGCTGCCTCACTCTGACTAGTGGTGGTGGATGAATTCTCTCTCTACAAGGAAACAAGGGTTGCTGGCAACACAATATAAAACTTGGAGAATAGTGGCCAGCATTTTTTAAAGTACCACAAACACATACACACACATCAGTTAGCCATTTCTTTTTCTTGAGTCATGCTGCCAGCCAACTTAACATTCCTTTCACACATAGGAGCCAACTTCTAAGGGCCAAGGTCCCTCCCCCCCAATAAAATATTTGAGGTGCCCTACCCCTTCCCCTCTCCCAGTTAATGGGCACTGCCATTCAAATGGTGTGTCCCACGTCTTGTCATCAATTTCTGCGGGGTGGGGCTTACCTGCCTTCCCCCCCCCCAATATTTCATTCACGTTGGCACCCCTGCTTTCACATGACATTATCCCATGGCTTTAAAAAGCTCTGAAGACACTACAGAAGTGGTTTCCTTTTTTTAAATACCAGCCCCAGCCTACTCGTCACAAAATTATACACAGGAATTGCATTGCTCTGCACTGACCTTTTATTTATTCTTAATCATTTCCATTTCATTGTAGCCTAAAGATACTCCAGGCACTGCATTTCTGAGAGTTATTGCATTTTGTTGGGTGGCTAGAGACAGTTGCCTTTAGAAGTTGGGAGTTAAATCTGCCGACAGGCCCCTAATGAATCTTGGGTGCCTAACAATCCTGAAGACATGAGCTGCCTGTCATGTATTTCCTGCAACTTCTCCAATAATATTTACTTGCTTTAAACATGCTGAAATGCATCGAAATGGAAAAGAGCAGAGTGTAACCCTCTCTCTCCAAAGTGACAGGAAACTCCTCAGATTCTGAAATACAGTACAGCAGCCTTTCCCAACCTGCTGCCCTGCAGATGTTTCCAGCTGCAACTTCCAACAGTCATAGCCAAAATATTAATTCATATCTGTAGAATAAGCTTCATTCCAACTCCCCACAAACATTTATCCTCCATCCAGACAAGCAAGGGGCATTATCACAGTTCAATGACACGTTCCAGCCACCCAGAAGTTCTTAAGGAGTGTGCAAAACAGGAGTGGTGAGGGCCATGGCCTAGGCAGAGGTTTTGGAAGGAGGCATTGATAATAATAATAATAATAATAATAATAATAATAATAATAATAATAATAATAATAATATCTTTATTGCCATTGCCCCCTTTCGGGGGCAACAAAATTACTCGGCTGCTCCATCCACCCAGATAGGGCACTCCACGCAAAAACAAAACAACTACAAAAACACTAATTAAAACCATACAGTATGATACAGCATAACAGGTAAGATTAGATGACTTTCAAAGTCCAGGCTTCCCATTCAAGGCCGAGATCGCTCTGGAGAAGAAGCTGTTCCTAAGATGGCTTGTTCTTGTCCTCATTGTCCTGTATCTCCGTCCCGACGGCAAGAGCTCGAAGAGATGGTGATCAGGATGCAATGGATCTTTTACTATGTCCAGTGTCTTTCTGTGGCACCTCGTGGCATAAATCTGCTCTAAGGTGGAGAGTGAGCAGCCAACAATGCTCTCTGCTGCCTTAACAACTCTGCACAACCCCATCCTGTCCTGGGTAGTACAGCTTCCATACCACACACATAAGCCATAAGTGAGCACGCTCTCAATGGCACAGTGATAGAAGGCAAGCAGCAGCTTTTGTGGAAGATGGTTTTTCCTTAGATTTCTCAGGAAGTACAGTCTCTGCTGCGCCTTCTTCACAAGCCCCCTTATGTTTGCACTCCAGGACAGATCCTCCTGTAATTCAATGCCCAGAAATCTGAACGTTTGTTACCCTCTCCACACAGATTCCATCAATCAAAAGTGGCTTGACTAGACAGAATCCTGACAATCAGATAGAAAGAAGGCTGTATTTGGTCCCTGGGGCCTGATGTTTCCAACACTTACTGTAGCTACTAGTTCAGAAAGCTTTGAATATAAGGGGGATATAATGGTTTAGTAAGTCTTGAGAAGGTTAATGTTGAAGTTTGATCCAGACACCAATAATTTTCAATGAATGTATGAAACCATCAGGAGGAATTCTACATGGAAGCCTGATAGAAAAGCTGAATTCTGGTTTGTATGGACACTCTTCCTGTATTTTGACCATTGGCAATTCATTAACAGTCTCCGGAAGGTTTTTGCATGCATAATTTGCACCCCCTTCACTCAGCACCATGGACTTTCTAGGATTTTGGCTGCAGCATAAGACAACAAAGTCCACGATGCCCTGTGAAATAAATGAATCTGCTGTTTATGCAGAAACTGTTTGCCCAAAGTTCCAAGAGCTGCAACGCAGATTGCATAAAGTCTACCTGAAATTCAGTGTTGCATTGGGAAACCACACATTTCACTCCATATCTAATCTTAATCCACATTTGGCATCAGTCACATTTACAAGTTCAGTTCCAAGTGTCAAAATCACAGAATACATCACCTTGACGTCATCAGAAATGGGCACGAGAATCGGTAGCCTTTATACTGGCCACCAAGATGCTATTCTAATTTCAACCCCAATCCACACCCTTATGGTTCTGTTCTTTGCATAGCATAACATACTGAGTTAGAGGTAATGATAGAGAAGAAGCCCAGCTGCGTGCAAGGAGATTTATGGTGTCTGTAAATTTCCAGCGCTGTCTAAAAGTAAATAGGAGCTAGCCAGATGGCAACAATGAATCTGAGGCAAGCAAAAAAACCAGCCATTAATTGGTTATGATTAATATATGTGCAGTATGTATGTTCACAAATGAAGCTTATATTCTGCAAACACAATTCTGTGTTTACACTGTAAGCTGCTCTGGAAATCCTTGGACTAATTAAAGTGCATGATTACTATTAATTTATTTTTAAGTAAATAAATGTTCCTGGCTGTAATAAACGTACTCCTGTACCCGGCTGCTATAATGATCCCGCCTCCACCAAAAAAAGATCATGTGAGTGTGCGAAGGGGAAACATAACTCCCAGAGCCCAATGGGTCATTATATTCCCTTTGCTGTATTGTTTGCACTGTATTACAGGGCCATCCTTTGCTATGAACTTAATGTCACATTTTGAGGTTTTATCATGGTGTTTCTTTAACTATTAGATGAAACAAAATGTTGCCCTTTCACGACTTTTCCAGTAAATGTTGCATTTGTGGCAAGTCTCTTAGCTCACCCTGTCCAGATGTGAGCAAATGAAACAACGTGTCTCTATCTGCTTCATGATCTCACTTCTTCTGAAACTTGGCTTGACCAGGAATGCTTCTTCCTTTGAATACTGAATATATCCGCCACTGGATGGCAGTATAAAGCCAGTTCTGAGCCTAGGGAGAGCAGCTAGTGCTGTTAAAAACACCAGGATCATCTTGCATCTACATTATTACTCAGTATTGACTTCTCAGACAATCTTAAATGTGACACTGAACCTCATTTAAATGTTTAATTTAAAACATGGCAGTGGAATTACTCTTCTTGAAGCAGTTGCATTGCTTGGCCATGGTTAGTTTGTGAAAATGAGTGAATGTATTTATTTGCTTTTAATAGCTAATCAATGCCAGGGGAAAATAAAGATACAATAGAACTGGATTAAAAACAATTTTGGTGCACAACCAAAGTTAAATTGAAATACTATAGATTAGCAGAGTAAGGTTGCCTCATATGAATATGGGTGTAGAATAGAGAAAATGTGTGCTTAACTTATGCATGCAATTAACGTTATAGAAATTAATGAGTGAATATGTTAGAAGAGATGGTATCCAATTTAGACTGCAAACCCTCTGCACACTCTTTCTATGAGAGTAAATGCCACCAAACTCAGTAGAACAGATTTCCAAGTCAACAAGCATTGTTGCCACCAAAGGTTCATCTGAATAAAAAGGTGACTGCATTTCTTCTGCAGAAAGGTTTTAGAGGAATTCTAGAGAAACAATATCAGTCCTTTTTAAAATGAGATTTTATTAAAGCTTTTTCATAATTCAATAATATAAAGAAAGCTAATCTAAACAAAAACAGAGAAAGAAAGAGAAAAGCAAATGCAGAGTCCTCTCTCAAAGGTAGCTCTTAACCTTTGTCTGACATAGAAAGTGGTGGACCTTCCCAGCAATCACCTGGGAGATTTCCCCCCCCCCCAGTATCTCACCCTGGGAGGTCTTCCCTTCCCTAAAAGCAATACAGTGGTACCTCTGGTTACGAACTTAACCTGAAACCATTCTTAACCTGAGGTACCACTTTAGATAATGGGGCCTCCCGCTTTTAGGCCGCCGCCCCACGCGATTTCTGTTCTCATCCTGAGGTAAAGTTCTTAACCCGAGGTACTACTTCTGGATTAGCTGAGTCTGTAACCCAAAGTGTTTGTAACCCGAGGTACCACTGTATTAGTTTTGACAAAAGTAGTAACAAAGTTAATGGGGGATTCTGCTCAGCCTTAGGTAATTGCACTATGTAAACTCAGCGTGGATTGGGAAAACATTCCTCAGCTGAAACGTCTGAGGAATTTCAAGAGAAGGCGAACAGGTTTGGATTCGAATTGCCACTCAGTCAGCCGAATTGTAAGATTATACTACATTAAATATTCTCTAATAATATGCTAAATGAAGGTAAAGGTAAAAGGACCCCTGACATTTAAGTCTAGTCGCGAACGACTCTGGGGTTGCGGCGCTCATCTCACTTTACAGGCCGAGGGAGCCGGCGTTTTTCTGCAGACAGCTTCCAGGTCATGTGGGCAGCATGACTAAGCTGCTTCTGCTGAACCAGAGCAGCGCACGGAAATGCTGTTTACCTTCCTGCTGGAGTGGTACCTATTTATCTACTTGCACTTTGATGTGCTTTCAAACTGCTAGGTTGGCAGGAGCTTCGATCGAACAACGGGAGCTCACCCTGTCACAGGGATTCGAACCGCCAACCTTCTGATCGGCAAGCCCTAGGCTCTGTGGTTTAGACCACAGCACCACCCGCGTCTCACATAGATTAATATGTTAAATAATCTATATCAAATCAAGGAATACTTTAAATAGATACAGGTTGTTTTTGTGTGTGTCATTTAAATGGAAACTAAGCAAGAGTGTCTCCCAGGGGATTGTGACCTTGTTGAGGATGGTTCGGCTAGCCTTTCAAAAGTGTACTTTAGATTTGCTGCCCGTAATCTCCCAGTGGTGGTTTGCAACAGTACAAACACTGTACAAATATATATCAGCAAGCCAGTTTACAAAATCTGTTTATGTGATAGCAAACGTGTCTAATCCCCTCCTGGTTTACCTAACATTGTAAGGTTAACAGCAGCAGAGATGAGCAAATGATCTGTGATAAGCTGTTCCCATGAGGACAGCTTTATGTGTTTAGAGCAATCAAATGAGGGCTGACGTTATCACGCAAAAAAGTGAAAATGAAGGAAACCACATACAGGAGGCCTTTTCCAGTAATCGTCCATAATTACCTCCTACTATTTGCCACCCAGACCAATCAAAACTCTGCCACGATTTTTAGACCTTAACACACAGGACTTTCTCTGCTCTTCCCCCAGCACAAATAACGAGTTTGTTTCCCCCCTCCAGAAAAACAAATCTGCCAACTCTGTGTGTAGGTCTACACACGGCCATGTAAATGTCAGGGCTTCTGTCACATATATTGGCATATCCAAAACTCATCCCACACTCTGAGACCATGTGGTGATGGGTGGGTTATAAATTCCTTGAATAAACAGCTAAATAAATAAGATTAGTTTTGCCAGTGTTTCCCATCCGTCTGCCTTCCACTGCTGTCACATGACTCATTGAGGTCTCATGCTGGCCTGGTTTGCTTTCAGACTATGACTATGACCACATACTTGAGCTTCCACGCGAAGCAGCAGGAGACCTGGTGAACTACCTTCATGGGTGGAGGCAGCCAGGGATCATGATACCCTAGCCGATCTGTTCCCTTGTTTCCCGTGTATATTTCTCTCTCTCTCTCTCTCTCTCTCTCTCTCTCTCTCTCTCTCTCTCTCTCTCTCTGGCATATTGCTGCCCCAGGCTCTTGAACAGAGCTGAGCAATATAAGCTGGAGATCTGTCAAATGACATCAGGGAAAGCCTTGTTAGAGAGGATAAATCATTTGCCTAAGTAACCAATCTGTTCCCATTTCCAACGATTTCCAGATTTTAAGCGTTCAAATCAAAAGCTGTTCCAAACACCAGACATGGATCTTCAATTGTGGCATTATCCAGGTAAAAACAAACAGGTGACATACTGGATGAGAGGTCTAGTATCCCACTTTATCAGGGGACCAATAGAGTACCAGTCTACTCTGAACACAGAGAGGTGGACATCTGATGAGAAAATTATTATGCTCTGCATGTAACTGAGCTGCAACTTGCTTGGGACTGAGGCACATATTCCATGTCAGTAACTTACTAAAACTTCTTTACAACCCTTGCCTCTAGTTTTTTTCCTCCAGTTCAAAGTAGGGAGCTGCTTTCATCAGCACTACTGGAGTATCTCTCTTGCCTTCTGCACTGCCTCCAGGCATTTACACCAAATAAGAAAGTATTCGGGTGCACTTTTTTATATTATTTATGATTTATTCCACTTGATTCTGGTAAATGTTTTGCTTTACTCAACAATTTTTTACCACTGCTCCAACATGCTTTTCAGTAAGGGGGAATTCAGCCTCTGGGCAAGGTTTCCTTATCTTCCCCCCCACACTAACCCCTCCAAACTTTTTCCAGACGTTCACATGTCTGTAAAGACACCTGTATTTGAAATAGGGTCATTTGTATTATTATATGCACATTCAAAGTGCTCAGATTTGAGCTCTAAGCAAGCACGCTTGTTCATCCAAACACACACACAGTGACATCACCTGCTATGCCTATCCTATAAAGTAGAAGACAGGTGAAGAATAGATCTGGGACCGTTCCCTATATTTCCAATTTTCAGGCTGTGAGTGCTGTTGTTTACGCAGTGGGTGAGTGGATGCACCTTGTCTCCTTTGGCAATTAGGCACAGAAGAGGAATTTGATTAACTGAGCTTCCAAAGTGGTCTTACTTTATCCACTCTGCCCATACCAATGTGCTCATCAGATTCCACTTAGGAATCTGAAGTCCTGCTGGATTCCATCACAACATTCTCATGGGAGTACTTACAAGAATTATGCCACTAAACAGAATCCTCTGCAAACTCCTGCTGTTTCTCTGTGGAGCCAATCCAGCACAGTGTAACACACTTGTGAATAGCATACCCCATTGTGCATCTAGATATATGAAGAACTTCTCCGACATGAGACTGGAACAAAGCACTTGCTCTTTTTAAATTCGTGCAATTCTTTTCTTTCTTTTTGCAAGTAAACCCTGTGTTTCTTTCTCTCTGCTGGCTTGCTATTGATTTTTGGCATGAAATGTTTTGCATGTAGCATTGCAATTGTGTATCACACCACCTTCGCATCTTCAGAATAATTTTATTCAAGACTCAGTCGGGGGCAACCCTTCAGATTTCATAGGAAAGATGCAAAGGTATTTCAGTGGGCTGATTCTCAGCTAGGTGTAAATGTTTGCTTTTGCATGCATTAAATAATAAGTTGCAAAATAAATGCATTTTAAAAACATGTGTTGCAATTATTTTGCATACATTTCAGTATCTATGGTAATGTAATCAATAGGGAGAGGAAATAGGCCCTCATTTATTTACTTGGGAGGGAAAAAATAGGCTGCTTTTTCAGGCAATGCCCATCCAACTGTGCTTACAGACATAAAAACAAGAGGAGAAAATAACACAAAATGTTAAACTGAAATACAAGAATGAAATACATCAGCACCCAGCTGAATACATAACACCAGCAACCTAAGGCAACTTCTGCGGCCCAGGTCTTAACAGGGCCTATGGGTGCTAACGTTTGGCCCATGTTCTCCTAACTGTGGAAGAGTTAAACATTGCTGACACTTGGCCTCTCTGATCTATCTGTTTATCTGGGAGCAATATCTAGGTCATGCACCATTTTAAATTTCTCACAACGCCATGGAATAATGCGATACTGTACTAGGACATTGTAGGTAACTAACATAGTGAACAGTTCACAGATGCCTGCCACAGATCACAGTGCCAGTGTTGGTGCCTATGCCTACTTTTGATAAGGGTCAGGACCGCAATACCTCAGGGACTGCCTCTCCATATGAATTGACTTGGACCCTGCAATCATAATCTGAGGTTTTCTCCACAAGAGGTCCTGAGGGTGGCAACACAAGAATGGTTCTTTTCTACAGTGGTTCCCTATTTGTGGAATGCTGTCCCGAGGGAGGTTTGCCTGGCACCTTCATTATATACCTTTAGGTTCTAAGCAACAAGGCTGTGTACTTCCTTCTGACACCCGTTCATCTACCCCCAACAGCTGGCCGATGCCCCCAGCCCCAGCTCCCAGTGAAGCTACCCTCTCCCCCAGGGTCATCTTTCCCTGGGGGTGCAAGGGGTGCACGGCAACCAGGCGCCAAATTAGGGGTGGCAGGCACCCGCCGCTAAATATAAAATACTGTATGCTTGTTGTTGTTGTTGTTCAGTCGTTCAGTCGTGTCCGACTCTTCGTGACCCCATGGACCAGAGCACGCCAGGCACGCCTATCCTTCACTGCCTCTCGCAGTTTGGCCAAACTCATGTTAGTAGCTTCGAGAACACTGTCCAACCATCTCATCCTCTGCCGTCTCCTTCTCCTTGTGCCCTCAATCTTTCCCAACATCAGGGTCTTTTCTAGGGAGTCTTCTCTTCCCATGAGGTGGGCAAAGTACTGGAGCCTTAACCTCAGGAAATAACACAAAATAGTACTATTTTTATTAATATAAAATATGCTACTATTATTTTTAATAGTAAAAAGTATGTGTGACAGCTGCATGATGTCATTCTGCTAATCGATAATGTCATTATGTTCACTGATAAGATTAGCATGAACTGAATTTGCAGGAATAAGTTTAGCCACAATATTACTTATGATGCTCGATTTTTTTTGCCAGTCTTTTGTGCAACAAAATACGCAGTGATCACTACCAAGCATCTCAAAAGCATGTCCTGAACTCTTTATACAGATTTGCTTGCACAGTGGAATGCTACACAATTAAGTAGAATACTCCCATAAATTCTGAAGCAGACAGTGTGCATAACTATCTCTTAGCAATTGGAAAGCTCCATCTGGTGGATTTCAGGTACACAGCAAAAGCACAGTCCTTGCTTAATATCTGCCCTAGCAGCCAAACCTCAAAATCCGCTCATTATGCAACTGTACGATTAATGCTAGTTGATTTTTTTAAAAGGCAAAAACTTAATGGGCTATTTTTCTTGAACTGGAGTCACAACAAAGTGTCAGCTTTTATCCTTAGTACCCTACACAACAATATGGGTGGCATAACAAATTGAATATATTTACCAACGTGCTGAATTGTTGCAAGGCTTTAGCAAGCTATTGTTGCTGTATGCAAACTCATCCTAGACCCCATAAGGTCAGTACAGTACACAATAGCAATTCAAAAGCAGTGCTTCCATTCCGGTACTGCTTGCCTAGACCTGCCTTCAAGCTGAAAATCAAGAGCAATGAAGCTGTTTTTAGAAATATGATAAAATGGTGCAAACTCAAAAGAGCTGGGTCCTCCCTATCTGAGCAAAAGTTGTGTAGTGGTTGCCTTTTCCGTGGGGTAAGGTGGTTGGGTGCTGCATACTGGCTGTGGGCCAAAGCGGCCAATATCTGTATAAAACAAATTTATAAATTGCATCACAGCCTGAGGTCATCAAAGCACTGTACACGGTAAAAATAAAATAGAATATCAATTCAAAAAACAATCAAAACAATTTCTATAAGCTTTAAAAACAATACAGACATAGGTGTACAGGTTCCTATCTAGGGCAATGCTATGTTAAAGTCACTTAGAATCATAGAATTGTAGAGGTGGAAGGGACCCCGAGAGGCATCTAGTCCAACCCCCTGCGATGCAGGAATCTCAACTTAAGCATCCATGGCAGATGGCCATCCAACCTCTGCTTAAAATCCTTCTTCCTGAAATTAATTTGGAGTCTCCTTTCTTGTAACTTGGACCCATTGGTTTGAGTCCTGCCCTCCGGAGCAGGAGAAAACAAGCTTGCTCCATCTTCCATGTGACAGCCCTTGAGATATTTGGAGATGGCTATCACACCTCCTCTCGGTCTTCTCTTCTCACCTGCCCCCACTTTCTGCCTTTGCTGAAATCTCGCTTACCAGAGGGGCACAGCTGAGGCTTCTGGGTTCCAGTGAGATCTTGCAAGAGCTCCAGAAGATTGCGCCAAGGTCTCCAGAGGCCTCAAGTGACTTTCCTGATACCCCTGGTAAGTGAGGCACTTTGCCTCACTTATTGGGGTCTTCAGAAGTTTGTATGAGGCATGCCTCTGTGTAATCTTGAGGGGATCTTGCGAGATTTTGTGGGGAACCCGGAAGCCACCACGGCCACTTCTTCAAGCCACCCCCCATGGAGGCACCCCTTGAATTCCACTGCCTTAGAGAATAAATATAATAAATAAATATATTTAGCCATGGACATATAAATATATTTAATAAAACACACAAGAGAGACCTAGATTTCTATCATTTAGCTAAAAGCACAGGTTCCTTGAAACATGCCTTAAAGTCCCAGTGTATTTATTCTGAATGAAACTTCAGCCAAATCACAATATTTCCTCTCCTAACCCTACTTGAAAGAAAAAGTCTTAAATGCCAGATGAGAGGAAAGAAAGGTCACATTAATTAGACATAAGAGGTATATCTCTGTTTTGCTGAAGGTCTGTTGTTGATGCATTTTGTAAACCAGAGTGTTTATTGTCTCCTGAGTGGTTTCAAGATTCCAGCTAAAGTCTCTAATAATTGCTTATTACTAAAGCAACTATGTAAATCCATATGGAACAATATAAACTTGCACCAGTTCACTCTAAGCTGGCAAGGATGAAAAGCTGAATAATGAAATTCACTGTACACAAGAAGAGCCTGCTGGATTAAACCAAAGGCACGCCTAGTTTAGCATCATGTTCTCACAGAGGCCAACTAGATGCCTGTGGGAAATCAACAGGCCAAGTTAATATAGTGTAATATTGACATGGGTGGTGATGTGGTCTAAACCGCTGAACCTCTTGGGCTTGCCGATTCAAAGGTCGGCAGTTCGAATCCCCATAACAGAGTGAGCTTCCGTTGCTCTGTCCCAGCTCCTGCCAACCTAGCAGTTCGAAAGCATGCCAGTGCAAGTAGATAAATAGGTACCACTGTGGTGGGAAGGTAAACAGCATTTCCATGCGCTCTGGCTTCTGTCACGGTGTCCCATTGCACCAGAAGCAGTTTAGTCATGCTGGCCACATGACTCGGAAAGCTGTCTGTGGAGAAACGCTGGCTCCCTCAGCCTGAAAACGAGATGAGTACCGCAACCCCATAGTCTCATTTGACTGGAGGTCCTTTGCCTTTCAGGGGTCCTTTGCCTTTACCTTTTTTTAGTGTAGACTGAAGCAGAGGGAAGGAGCTACCCCAGACTTCTAATATGGCAGGGGGGTGTTGAAAGGGCAAAGTTCTGTTTATTATGCACCTCCTGAGATTAGAAGCTTGCTCTCCCTCTTCCATAAAACTAAAAGTTGGGGTCACCCAAATAATAGAATCAGGACAGGCAAGGGGACACATTTCTTCATACAAGACAGTTGCACCCTTCAAATTTTGTTTCTCTACTGCTACATTTTAAAAAAAGCAGTTGTTGCTATTGTTTAAAAATTGCAACTCTAAAGTGTTTGAGGTAAAGGGCAGCATCCTCCGTGCCCCAAGAAGCCTGCTGTTTATATGGGGAAATAATCTGTTGGTACGTATCTGGTTGTACACACTAGCCTTGGCAGATGAAAGGTCAGCATTTAGTCTGCAGTAATTATCATCCCATCATTACAGAATAATCATCCATAATTATTCCTGGCATCTGAAGTGCTGCGGAGGTCATGTGGCAATTAGTTGGACTCCGCTAAGTGTGTTTGAGAAAGTAGTCATGGCACGAGAGGAGTTTGAAGAACAGCGCTGTGCCAAAAAACTGTCCCGCAGTTTCTCGGGGCTTTCCTTCCTTTGTGAAAGAGGCCTCCATTTTTCTGCCTCATTTTCAGGGCACTTGAGAATACATTAGGTATTTCAGGGAATGTGGGGTTCTGAGCTCACCTTATCATTGGAAGAGAAAGGGGCATGTTTTTTCCTTCCACCCCAGTATACATTTCTCCAGCACTCCAGAGGCTCCTTGATTGCCCACACTTCTGGAACTGAAAAAGCTCTATGGGTAGAGTTGCCTCAATATGTCTCCCCTGAGCTTTAGTTGATTCATGTGTACCTAAGAAGGTGCATATGAAGGACAATCACATACACCAGTGATGGCTAACCTTGACACTCCAGATGTTTTGGGACTACAACTCCCATCATCCCTGACCACTGATCCTGTTAGCTAGGGATGATGGGAGTTGTAGTTCCAAAACATCTGGAGTGTCAAGGTTAGCCATCACTGACATACACCCTTCAGCCACTTCAGAATGAAGAGAACAAAAACCACCACCACAGCAGCCCTGCGCCTAGAGGTGGAAGAAGGCATCGTTTTGATTCTATGGTCCTATGGTTTTGCATTCTGCTCTGTATTCATTACTGTTTCCGTTCCACTGCAGTTTGTCTTACACCCAAAACTGTCTTATACATCCCACTGCAGGCTGTGGATAAAAGGCATAACTTAATTAATTTGCATAATTATGTAAATTACACTGTTATTATATTCTTCCACCCTATTCCTGTCAATGCAAAAGAAATACAATGCAGACTAGACTTCCGGTTGGCGTGCCGGAGATGGCGGTCGGGGGGAAATGTCGCTCCTGACATTCCCCCGCCAGACCGAGCAAAGGGGTGCTCGCGCCAGCGCCGCGACCCCCAAAACCCCCGGGAAGGGCGTCCCGGGGTCCGGAGGACCTGCAAGAGCTCGGACGCCGGTCCCGGTCCCAGGGAGCTCTTAGCGGAGCTCCCGGGCGATCGGGCGGCGGAGCTCCAGGGTCCGCAGACAGCTCCGTCTGGCGAAGCTGCCAGACCGCCACAGCCGAGCGCGCCGATTCCTCCTAAATCTACAATTTGGAACCGTGAGTAATCTACAAAGAAAAATTGTTATTTGGAACTAATTTGAACCTGGCTTGAGGGTGAAAAAACGGAGGTCTGCCCCTTGCCATTGTGTAACAACGACAGGGCATTGTTGCACAGCTTGAGAAGTGATGCTTGGAATTTGACACTATGTTTTGGAAATTTAACCCCTGCGTCTCCCCCGGTCCCAGGGGGCAGATGAAGTCAATTTAATTTGTATGAGCAAGAGGATTATTTTGGAACTTTGGAACTTTTAAAAAGTTTGAAAAAAGTTTGGAAAAGTTAGAAAAGAATTGCTTGCCAAAAATGGCGATGAAACAGGAAGTGGATTTGTCAACATTGTTGGAGAAACTGAAAGAATTCAGAAGGGATTACAATGCTGGAGTGAAAGAACTGAGAGCTGAACTGGCTGCTGCTGGGAACAGCCTAGTGACAGAGATAAAGCAAAGCACAAACAATGATCTGATTGGTCAGGATTTACAATCAAACCATGGGAACAATGTACTTGCGGAGCATAAACAGAAAAAGTTTACCCAGAAGAGACCCAGCTGCAAAAGAACTATCCACTATAAGTCAAGAGCTGTCGTCATCATCAGGAAAAAGAGAAATATCAAGAGAACTGTCAAAAAACCACAGCTCAACGACAAGCAGCAGAGGGAAAGTCGAGACAATCCGGACCAAACATGGAAGGAAAGGTCGAGGACATCAACTGATACTGTTTTGGAGGCTACTCTGCAGCAAAGACAATGGGTTCCAAAGTTGGATCCTGCAGGAATAGGATGAGCATCTACATGAAGGAACTGTTTTGTGGCCTACTGGTTTCTGAACTTGGACATGGCAGGAAATGATTATAGCATGATCTTTGGAAAAAAATGACATAAGAGGGATAGCTATTATAAATGATAAGTAATGATAAGTAATATTGATATTGATATAAATTTTGATATAAATGATAAGTAAATTTGATATTGAAATAGTCTGCACCGGGGACTGGGGGGGGAAAAAGGGATTTGATTATAGTAAAAGATAAGATTGTTAAAGTTAAAGATGTGAGTGGTTGGTAAACGATTTGAAATCAAGAAATAACGGAAATGTTAATGATGTCGAATTAGAAACCTGGTAAGAATGTTTATTATGTTAAATGAAAACAATGAGGGGGGGCGTGAGGAAGTCATCAGAGATTGTATAAATGTATGTGATCCGGCCTGAATCGGGGCTGGACCAAAATTTGGAAAACCCAATAAAAATTATTTAAAAAAAAAAAAAAGAAATACAATGCAGACTAGAGGAGGGATGCAATCGATTATGTATCATTTGCGTAATGAAAGCAGCAACGGCAGGAAACAACAATCGTATTCAGTGGATCGATTTCTGTTTTGGACAAGGGCCGAATAAGTGATTTTTGCTCTCATTTCCAATTTAGCCAGAATTCTCTGACATCCCTACTTGCACCCCACACATAAGAAGCAACATGGTTTCTCTCCCCCTCGATAATTTTCAAATGACGTTTCTTTTCTTATTAATTGATGGAGACCGGTAAAAGGAAAGTCGGAGGAATTGTCAGCCTAGATAAGTTGGTTTTTTTTCAAAAAAGAAAGAAAGCAGGAGAAAAGAAAACAATGAAACAACAAGGTGGCAAAGGATAATAGGAACTGAGATTGAATAGTCAGCACAGCAAGACAGGACTGGTGGTAAGATGCCATTTAATCAAGCCTCAGCAATTTGCAGCAGACTCCTGACAGCTGTCCATTTGCTCCTCTGCAGGCCAGAATGGGCTGTGGAACAGAGCGCCATAACAAATTTTGTCGCTTGCCTTTGTTCGTCCTAAATAGATACAGGCACTTAACAGTGTTCCAACAATTGAGATGATACTAAATCCATCCCTTAAGTACCATGCATTGGGCCCACTTCATAAATTTTCTATTTACACCTGCAGTAGGCCTCTTCCTTCTCGACAGACATTTTCACCGGGAAGAGGAGGGGAAACATCACACACAAACGCACACAATTATATCCAGCAATAAATAAATAAATAAATAAATAAGTAGCCAACAGCTTTCTAAATTCACAGCATTGCCTGGGGATATCTGGGGGTAGAGTAAGGGCCTGACCTGAGGGTCTTAATTCAAGATTACAGCTCTCACTGTATACAGGGAAGGGGTTTTCTTCATTTCCTTAAGAGTGCCTTGGAGACTCTTTGCCTTAAGGCAACTCTGAGTGTCTGGAACTATTTTTGCAGCTGTCTACTCACATGGTCTCACCGCCTCATTTGCACCTGTGGTTTTGAAGACCTAACGCAGCTTTGCCCAACCTTCCAGATGTTTTGGACTACAACTCCCATCAGCCCCAGCCAGCACACACGGAGTGCGCCAGGTTGGCAAAGAAAAGTAACCTAATGTGTGTGCACAATCTTTAAGCAACTGTCATTATTCAGTGGCTGTTTTCTATTCCATTGGCCTGGCCAAGGCAGCTCCACCCTCGGGTCAAGACTGACCCAGGCATGGAGAGAGGCTGCAGCACACTAGGAAGCTGCCAAGCAGCTTCTTCGTGCTTGGCTGTGGCAGCAATGCTGCTGGCCACTCTCCTGTGCTGTGCCACACAAGGAAGCTGCGCAGCGTCTTTGTACCTGGTCGCAGTTCTGCTCCCGGGTGTGCCCTGGGTGCGCTTTGTGAGGGGAGCCACAGCGGGCTCTCTCCACGCCCGGTGCCCCACCTCCCTTGGGGGCACACCTTGTGCGCCCACCCTGAGCTGCATTTGCCCACCCTCCTCCACCATGTCCCAGTTTCTGAATTGATCCTGAAGTGTCCCGCTTTTCCTTAGGACAGAGCTTTCCAAACTGTGCGTCACAACACATTAGTGTGTTGGCTTCACTGTGTAGGTGTGCTGCATAAATGCTCCCCGCACTCCTCCAGGGGCTGGATAGGGGCTAGTTTAACCTCCAGTTTGCTAGTAAAACTGAATTACTGTGTCGCAAAATGATGCATGTCTAAAAAGTGTGTCGCTAACATGGAAAGCTCTGCCTTAGGACGTCCCTATTTTCATCAGAGAAATGTTGGAGGGTATGGTAGGATGTCTCTATTTTCACTAGAGAAATGTTGGAGGGTATGAAACTTTATTCACTTCCCTCATGATTTCCCCACAGCAGGGACCAGGGCCAGACCTACTATGAGGTAGAGGGAGACAGCTGCCCCAAGCAGCAAATGCTGAGGGCCAGGGAGTGGAAAGAGATGTGTCTGCCACATGGCCTGCCCTCAGGGGCATTGATAGTGTCAGAATAAGTTTTAACTTCCAACCTGCTCAGCTTTTGTGCATGGGATTGGAGGGAGGCACCAACTTGTCCTTTGCCTTAGGCAGCAAAAGCTCATAAGAACGTAAGAAGAGCATGCTAGACCAGGTCAATGCTTCTCTGTCCAGCATCCTGTTCTCACAGCAGCCAACCAGATGCCCATGGGAAGCTTGCAAGCAGGATCTGAGTGCAACAGCTTTCTCTCCTCCTGGAGCAGGCATAGGCAAACTCGGCCCTCCAGATGTTTTGGGACTACAACTCCCATCATCCCTGACCACTGGTCCTGTTAGCTAGGGATGATGGGAGTTGTAGTTCCAAAACATCTGGAGGGCCAAGTTTGCCTATGCCAGTCCTGGAGTTTCTAAAAAGCATCTATTGCCTCCAATGATAGAGGTAGAAGACCATGGTTAGCAGCCACATCATTTGTAGCCACTAATGGCTTTATCCGCAATGAATTTGTCTAATTGTGTTTTAAAGCCATCACTACATCTTGTGGGAGCAAATTCTGTAGTTTAAACCATGTGCCATAGCCGTACAAATGGAAGTGCTGAAGATAATACAGTGCTGAGATACTTTAGTGCTACAATGAGAAAATAGGCTGTGAGTTTAGGGTTTTGTTTTGTTTTTGGTTTGTTTGTTTGTTTTAAAGCAAAAGCCTCCACAGCTATAACTATCTCTAATAGTACTCTCTGGGGTGTGGTGATGTTGGTGCATCTGACAAGAGTTAGCAGCCATTAAAAATGCAATAAGGTTCAAACATAATCAAGGATATAAACATAAATGTTTATCTAATATTGCAATTGTTTGGAAAGTTTCAACAACATATTTGAAGCCCAACCACCATAATAACAACAGCTAGCATAAAAAAGCGAGTTCATAGATGGTCAAATCTGGATGGGTAAACATGTCACTGCTTGACTCAAAATGATTGATCTGTTTTGTGAGTGTTGCCTTTGAATACTTGCAATACCTTGAGGGCTTCCGTAAGAACTTACGATATTAAAGTACTCTTCCACTCTGCTTTGCACTATGAGAATTTATTGACAGTTTTAATGTGTGTTTGATGTTTTATGCAAACCATTTAGAGCTTCTGACAATTAAGTAGTGTACAATTTTTTGAAATAAATGAGCATGTATTCAGTACAGATAAATACTGCTTTTGACATGGGAACTCAACCTACAATCTACTAACTATATATATATATATATATATATATATATATATATATATATATATGGTAAAGGACCCCTCGACAGTTAAGTCCAGTCAAAGGGTTGCAGCTCTCATCTCACTTTCAGGCTGAGGGAGCCAGCATTTGTCCACAGACAGCTTTCCGGGTCATATGGTCAGCATGACTAAACTGCTTATGGCGAAATGGGACACCGTGACGGAAACCAGAATGCATGGAAACGCTGTTTACCTTCCCACCACAGCGGTACCTACTTATCTACTTGCACTTGCGTGCTTTCGAACTGCTAGGTAGGCAGGAGCTGGGACAGAGCAACGGGAGCTCACTCTGTCGCGGGGATTTGAACCACCGACCTTCTGATTGGTAAGCCCAAGAGACTCAGCTGTAGTCCAAACACTTATACACTGTCCCTTAAGTGATGCTTCGACTGAGATGGAACTAGAACCAATGAATTGCAAGAAAGCAGGTTTGGGTTTAGGAGAACGTCCTGAATCATAATAACTTTTTTCCTGTGGAAAAGAGTTCCTTGGGAATTAAGTGTAGTGTAGTGGTTAGAGTATGGTGTAGTTATTAGGGTGAAGGCAGAACAGGTGAGAAATGGATGTTGGTCAGATGGATGTTGGTGGGCAGTGCCCTATTTCCCTAACAGATCAGCCTCCCCTGTGTACTGGAATGCATGATTGACTGATATATATGTTGTTCTGCAAACTCAAAATAAATTTAGAGGAGGGAATGAAGAAATCAAAAGTGCACAACAGGTCTGTGCCCCAAGGGGTTTACAGTCTTAAATTTGCATGTAACAACAGAGAAGGGGGAGGAGGAGAGACAAAGGCAAATGGCAACACATAAAGAATATGTATTTATGTCAGTTACATGGAGCTACGTTTACCTGTAGTGAGTTATAGTTTTTATAATGAGCGAGATAGACTTCATTGCCCAGGCAAGGCACAAAGATACAAAATTCAGCTTCAAACAAATGTCATGTCCTCTAGTGCTCAAGGGAGAGAGGCATTTTTAAGTGTTTCTTTGATTGAGGAAAAATGCACATTCACCTGTTCCAGCTTTAGTGAAGCCTTAAGGCCCAGCAGGAGTCTTCTATTCTGCTCAAAAATCAGTTTGGCAAATGAAAGAAAGTTTTAAATGCCTGAAGCAGCTTGTGCTGCAAGTGTGGAATGGTTATTTCCCCCCTTTTATCCCAGGAGGATTTGGAGGTGTCAGCAAAGGAAACTGGCCTCCTGTTTTATTGGCAAAGTAATGAAAGACTCAGGCCTAAGCACATTCAGGACATGATCCAGCTAAAAGCAAGCACTTTTCCGTTCCATTGGGACTGGAGCACAGGCCTAACTTCTTCACCGAAATCAACATCAGTAAAAACAACAACATCCACATGCTGTCATTCCACTGAGGGCCTTAAGGAGATCTGAAGGTGTTCATCCCCTCAACAATCCTGTGAGGTAGGTTAGACTGACTGGATGATGCCTGAATAGTAAATTCATGCCTTAAAACTCTGGTCTCCTGACACCCTAACCCAGGGGTCGGCAAGGATTACTGGCCATGGGCCGGATCACTCCCACGGAGATCGTCCGTGGGCCAGACTAGCACAGCGCGACACCAGAAATTGCGTCTGCGCATGCCCAGACACTGAAAATCGCGCCTGCACAAAAGCAATTTTCAGCATCTGGACATGCACAGACGCGATTTCCGGTATCTGTGTGTGCGCAGACACGATTTCTGGCGCTGCTTGGCGAGTCCCCACGCACTGGTTTAACGTGGTTCCGGGTGGCTCATGGGCCGGTAAAAAGGTCTTCGTGGGCCGCATCCGGCCCATGGGCCGCATGTTACCGACCCCTGCCCTAACCTCTACACTGACTTTTGAAAGGGTTTGACAGGATTGTTTCTGTAGCTGCAAGGCTCTAATCCAGGGGTCAGCAAACTTTTTCAGTAGGGGGCCGGTCCACTGTCCCTCAAACCTTGTGTGCAGCCAGACTGTATTTTGAAGGGGGGGAAATGAACGAATTCCTATGCCCCACAAATAACCCAGAGATGCATTTTAAATAAAACTCCACTCAAGTAAAAACACCAGGCAGGCCCCACAAATAACCCAGAGATGCATTTTAAATAAAAGGACACATTCTACTCATGTAAAAACACGCTGATTCCCAGACCATCCGCGGGCCAGATTTAGAAGGCGATTGGGCCGGATCCGGCCCCCGGGCCTTACGTAGTTTGCCTAGCCATGCTCTAATCTTATGCACAGAAAAGTTCAACTGAACTCATTACTTCTGAGTAAATATGCAAAAGTTTTGGATGGAAATCAGATGTTTTTAAAATGTAAGTCCTAGGGTGGATTTGGTCTGTGATTAGCCCAGAGAACTGAGAAATACTGGTATGGGTCAAGGAACGGATCTGCCATTAATATGACGTTAGGGTGTGTGTGCTAACTCCTGCCTAGGTACTAGATTATGTCAGGGCACCTAGACTCACAGTAGGGGCCTGCTCTGCCATTGGATCTGTTCAGAACTGTTCTGCCAGATTCTCAATATTCCTGTCTTTACAGAGTCAACAAAAGAGGTTATGTCCTGAAACAAAAGAGGTTATGTCCCCAACAGGCTTGAAAGAGCAGCATGTTTGTTCAACTCTCAGAACTCCCATTTTCCCCTTTATTTAACTTAAATGACATTTTCAAAAGAACGAAGACTGAGAAACCAAATCTGGATATATAGCACTGCTTCTCCAACACCTTCTTCCTTCCAAAATGAAGTATAATACCTTACAATGTTTTATAAGTAGTAAAGAAACAGTCCCTGACTGCTTTACAGATACTGTATCACTCTGAGTGCCCATTTTGCTATGTATTTTATAACAGGTTAGCAAATTAACCTGACATTCAGGTTAAATTTATTCTCTTCTGTCCCATATATCTTGCCAAAGCCATTTAGGTTGTGTGGCAAGATACAGTATTTGAATAACTGTTCTGCCGCATATTAATTTTTAAAATTTTGTTTCAACAGTAGAGGGCTGGGTTGTTGTTTTTTCCTTGAAGGGAGATATTTGTTTAAATGGATTTGTGAATCACCTGCTGCACAACTGTCTCAAGGCAATGTGCAATTAAAAACAACTGAAAGTTTGTTTTCTAAAAAAGAAAAAAACAGCAGTTCCAATATATATATAATATAGATCTATAATATATATATATATATATATATATATATATATATATATATATATATATATATATATATATATATATATAATAGACACTCATGGCCGAGGCCCATTTATCCAGTTGCTGATGTCAGAAAAATAATGGAATTGACATAGGAAGCAACTGATTGTTCCATTTGTCCATCTAGCCAGTATTCCCTACAGATCTGTCTTACCATTAGACATAGTGAAGCAATCACCTCAGGTGGCAGATACAAACGGTAGCAATGGCAGCCCCCTAGCTGTTTCTCATGAGCAGCCTGGTCATTCTCCACTGCTGGAAATCAAAGCTATGTGTTCCCCAGTCCTATCATGCTCCCCATAAACTTGCCTGCAGCCCTCAGTTAACCTGGAATATGCTATCTCTTTGCCAGTACTGACGTAAGATTCAGCAGCCTGCCCAAGTCAGCCTTTGTACATGGAATGGAGGGGGCACCAACTTCTCAGGCAGCAAAATGTCTTGGCTAGATTGTGACATTACTGAAGGCATTTGTGGCTAACTTTGACAGCAATGCTGAAATTAGTCACACGGCCTGGCCAATCAGGGATCCTATTATGAATTATCTGGTGTCATGACATTGCAGAACTCAGGTCGTAGTGTCTTCCAGATATTGGTAATAACAACTCCCATCACTCCTGACTGCTGACTGATGGGAGTTAGAGTTCAATAACATCTGGATGGCACCATGTTGGATACCCTTGGCCTAACCAATTAGATTTGGCTATATGATTATCCATGGAGAACAAGTGAAACAAATTGGAAGGAAGAATAAGCAAGAGCCATGAAATAGGTGAACAGGGCTACCCCCCAAAAAAATCATGATTTTTTTTTGACACTGCTGTAAATATTCATGAAAAACTAAGCTGTTATCAGCTCAGATCCATTTAAGATCTATATGCTCACGAAATATAGAACAGCACATCGCCCTTTGCTGCCAAGCAGTTCCTTGATGATGATTTCAATGCATGTATTCTGAGAAAGCTAGTTTTCTAGACAGCTTATTCCAAGAGTGTAGATGCAATTACTTGCGCAATTGCACATGCTTATAGATAGCGTTCTCCAAAGTGCAATCTTCCAAGCGCTTAATGAAGTTGTAATAAAAGTCTGTGCTCCCTTCCCCATGCTTAGCTGAACATTCAGCAAGGCGTCCAACAACACACACCAAAAAAAACAGATTTTTAAAGAACTTGTCACAATTAAGTGCTCATCAATGCCTGCTATCACCACTTATCCCCCTATGATTTGCAGTACATAAACAAGGACTTTAAGAGCTCATTGTAACAATGGAAAATTGGTCCACTGACAAAGAAAATCTGTGCCAGTAGCATTTGTTCAGGCCCAAGCACTATTGCTAGAAGAAGGAAGAAGGAAGAAGAAGAAGAAGAAGACCTGTCTGCTTCTAAATTCATCACATATAGAAAGGTTTATCAAAAGCATAGCCACAGATGTTGACAAACTTAAGGTTTACTTTGCATGAAATCAGTTGATCTAAGTCAAGTTGAAAGAAGTCTCACTGGTTTGTATTTAAGATTACTTCTTAAAATTGTTTAGCTGGACAGATTAATATGAAACTGTTAATATGTTCAAGTGGCTCTGAACATCTTGATTTACAGATCCTCCAGCATTTCACAGTTATAAATAAGGATATTTTATAATACCCATATATGCATGCCAAGGAACACTGACTGTGCTCCCTCTACTCCTCATTGCCCATTACTGAAAGCTCCACTCAAGCCTGCACATTGTTGCATTTGTTCATACATACTGCAATAACCTGTTTGTAATACAGTGGTACCTCGGGTTACAGGCGCTTCAGGTTACAGACTCCGCTAACCCAGAAATAGTACCTCGGGTTAAGAACTTTACCTCAGGATGAGAACAGAAATCGTGCGGCGGCAGCAGGAGGCCCCATTAGCTAAAGTGGTACCTCAGGTTAAAAACGGTTTCAGGTTAAGAATGGACCTCCAGAACAAATTAAGTTCTTAACCCGAGGTACCACTGTAGCTATGAAATGGTTTGCTTTTTTGGCTCGATATCCACTACACTAGGAAACAGACTGTCCTACAGCCCATTATCAACAATCCAAGCCTTACTAGCTTGTGCACAACATTGCATCCTGCTTTTCATGTACATTTACATGTATGGCTATTAGAATCAAGATGCATTTCCATCAACCCCCTGCCTCAACTCAGGGATTTAGCTTGTACAGGCCTAGGGGAGAGGACTGAACTCCAAACAATAGCAAACCTGGCAACTAGCAAAACAAAATTTAAACCAAGGCACCCCGCGAAGACGTAGGAGGCACAGTGATTTATCAGAAGCAGAAAACAGGGATTGTCTCTGAGAACAGAGGTCAGTTGGAGGCTATGATTTTACACAATTGTGTTTCAGACCCTGCTAACACTACAAATGCATTGGCTTTGAATCATTTTAATTGTCTTCAGAGAATCTTGTGAATAGTCTCCATCCATCCCCCTTCATGGAACTACAGTTTCCATAATCTAGCTCCAAGGGCCTTCTGGCGGTTACGTCACTACGGTTACAGGGGACCAGGCAGGGGGCCTTCTCAGTAGTCACACCCACCCTGTGAAACGTCCTCCCATCAGATGTCAAGGAGATAAGTAACTATACAACTTTTAGAAGACACCTGAGGGCAGCCCTGTATCTGGAACTTTGTGATGCTTTATGTTTTATTAAGCTTTTGTATTTGTTGGAAGCCACGCAGAGTGGCTGTGACTACCCAGTCAGATGGGCGGGGTAAAAATAATAAAATTATTTTTATTATTATGAGACATAAACAAATGGGAGAAATGCCTAACAGGATTAGACAGGAGGAAATGAGAGAGGTCTTGTATTCTTTTAATAGTTGTGTAGAAGAGGTAATTTCAGCAGGTTCATCTTGTTATGCAGGTTTGAGGAATGTTGCAGCTACCAAAGTTCTCTTTTCTGTTGCTAGAAGGTGTGAGTAGGGAGCAAATCCCATGAATCTCATGGGATTTATATCCAATTGAGCATGGTTTCTATTATACATTATTTCCACTGGAGTGCAAACCTGGGTATACACACATGGGTGAAAGCACCAGCTGGACTTACTTCAAATTAAACATACAAAGGCTCAGGCTGATATTGATGCCTTGAGTCAGGAGCTCTGTTGAAAACAGCCTTCTTCTCCAGCTACTTCTCATAAAGCTCTTCTCAAGGAGCCTGTAAGCCAAAGCTTAAAAGAATGGTACTTTCAAATAAGGCATAATTATTGTACTTATATATGCAAATACCTCAAAGTTAAGGCAGACATGCAATTAGGTATTTTTCTATGTTAAATATGCAGGTGTGGTGCTTAAAAATATCACTGAGATTCATGCCTTCCATCTTCCTTCAAAAACATCTTCATTTATTTTCCTGCTGTCATTGTTCCAGCTTCATCTGAGTTGTTTTGAACTGATTTTCCAAATAGATAGACATATTTTTCTTCAATTTTAAGCCAACCCAAAGCCACTCAATATTGGTGCTCAAAACACATTTATATTTACATCCTAGGTTCTGGGTTGCTTCCCACAGGGAACCACAAGTAAGGAAAGTGCTCTTCCACTCTGGTCCTGCACAGATATCTGGTTGGTCAATGTGTGAACATGATGCTGAGCTAGATGTGGCTTTGATGTGTTCTAGAAGGACACTTTTTATGTTCTTGTGAGACATGCCTTTAAAAAGATATAAATGCCTTTGTCCTATGTTCAAGGAATGAGACTTTCAAATTTATTGTAGAATGTTCTTTCATTTGAAAAATAAATTGTTATTTATGCACTTTTATAATAATAGTTAATAATAATAATAATAAGACAATTATTAGCTTTGCTTAATTTAGATTACAGAGGGTAGCCATCTTTGTCTGTTGAAGCAAATATATATTGTGCCATAAGTCATAGACTTTCATGGCACACATGCAATAGTACAGGCCCATACAACTCCCAAGAGACACGATCTACTCCCAGTATAAAAATACTGGCCGTGATCTACCCATGGAGGGGGGAGGGACAACTGCCGATCCCGATCACCCGGTTGGGCAACCCTGCAATAGTATATAGGCAAACGAGAGAACAATTTGTATCAAAAACTGAGAGCACAGCAATTCAAGAGCTGGGAATGTTATTACTATGCAGAAAACAAATCCAGTCCAAAGATCCGAATCAAAAGAGCAAAAGATTAATTCAGGTCAGGGGTCTTGACTGGGAGTCTCCGAGTTTTCACTAGGAAAGAAAGTAAAAATAAACTGGGAAACAGTAGAACAGTAGAAGCCAACGACGTTGTCGGCAAGGCAAAAACATGAGTGGTCACGATGTGTTGATAGAGGGGTGAAGGGAGGAACCTTATTTATGTCTCCAGGGGGAAGCTGTAGTGATTCTGCAGCCAGCAATGCCCAAGTGCATTGTGGGCGAGGGAATGGATGCCTTTGTATGGCTGCAGGTTTGCTGATGTCATCAGGACAGATCACCAGCTGTGCCCTTAAAGCAGGCTTCCTCAACCTTGGCCCTCCAGATGTTTTTGGCCTACAACTCCCATGATCCCTAGCTAGCAGGACCAGTGGTCAGGGATGATGGGAATTGTAGTCTCAAAACATCTGGAGGGTTGAGGTTGAGGAAGCCTGCCTTAAACCCTCCCAAATCTGGCATCCTCCAGATGTTTTGGACCGCAACTCCCATCAGCTCTGGTCAGCAAAACCTCTGTAGGGCAGTAAGTTGGAGAAGTGCTCGCTATAGTGGTGGGTAGGAGAGCTGGGGGCGGGATCATATCTGGCAACCAATGAGTTTGGTTTCAGATAGTACCTTTGGTTTCAGATAGTACATGGCTAGACAAGTCTAAAATGCCCAGGACACGAATTTTCACAGCCCCCAAGTGGCTATGGTGGCTCATTTGGCAGAGGTAATGTATTTAGCAATAACTCTGGAACTGACCATAGCAATAACTCAGTCTATTCTGACCAAAATAAGCCTCCTAGAGCAAAATATACATTATATCTATATCCATATATCTACATCTATCAATCTATATATCTACACACACACACACACAGCCTCTCATCCATGCCTTTGAAGGATATGGATGGGGAGGAATGGTCAATTTTTGCTTTCCAGTTTGTCACTTTTAAGCAATTCTAGTGACCGCCCACATGGCTTGGAAGCCATCTGGCAGCCTTTCCTTCTGTGGAAGGCAGTACAAACTGTTTCAAGAACCTCTTACACATTCTCTGTTTGGACTATGCTGAAAACATTCCGAGAAAAGCTTTTTCTGAATTGATTTTGCTGACAACTGATAATAGCACCTGTGAACATTCCAAGGGGCAGAGAAAAAAATATGACAAATGCTTCTGTTCCCATTAATAGTATTGTAGAAAGTGAGGGGTGGGGAAGAGAGTAGGCAGTTGCTACTCTTTGAATGTTTATCATTGGCATCACACACTAACTCCTTTTTGTGCTCAAATCTGGAAGAAACGTCTGGCTCCTCAGATCAAAAAAAGAAAAAAGATTAACAGAGCTAAAATGGAATTTTACAGAAAGTCAATATATTGACAGCTGAAATTCCTATTCTAGAAAATCTGAAAATTCTTCCTGAAAATATATTTAAAAAGAAAAAAGAGGAAGCATCTATTCTTTCTTTCTTTCTTTCCACAATAAAGCTCTCTAAAATATATAAGTGCTATGCCCATCTACAAGTCCTATGTGATGGTTTTATAAGGCAGAAAGATTTTAGGGGTTTCCAAAACCAGTTTTCCGTCAACCCTCATCACCAAAATTTGAAGATCACTGCTTGCACACATTGGAATGCACTAAATATAGAACTAAAAAGCTCCATTTTAAAACTGGGCATGTACATTCTGAGACTTGGGTCAGGATTCTAGAGTGAGCTTGCAGTGAAACCACAGTTTTCTGGTTCAAATGTCTTTGTTGAACTCCCAACCATTGTCCTTTGTAGCGCAGCATACGATAGAGAAGGGAACAGGAATGAGAAGCATTCAAGCTTGTCACTTTTTGTTGGACTGGGAATGACTTGCTGGAATGTTGTATCTCAGCCAAACCAAATAATTTACCAGTACTAGCCCTCTTCAGTTATTGCTCCTTTCAAAATTACTATAATGCAGGGGGGCCCCCCTGAAAATTCTGATGAATCCACCACTCTATTGCCCATTTTGTTGCTTTTCGTGTATCAGGAAGGGAATTTCTGCAATGGGGAGCCTACTGTACTCTTCTAGACTCCCTACACAATAATAATAATAATAGTAATAGTAATATAGTTATTACTATTTATTATTCATTAGAAGGACAGATCCTGAAGCTGAGGCTCCAATGCTTTGGCCACCTCATGAGAAGAGAAGAATCCCTGGAAAATACCTTGATGTTGGGAAAGATTGAGGGCACAAGGAGAAGGGGACGACAGAGGATGAGATGGTTGGACAGTGTTCTTGAAGCTACTAACATGAGTTTGGCCAAACTGCGAGAGGCAGTGAAGGATAGGCGTGCCTGGCGTGCTCTGGTCCATGGGGTCACGAAGAGTCGGACACGACTGAACGACTGAACAACAAATATATTTATTATACCCCAACCATCTGACTGGGTTCCCCCAGCCACTCTGGGTGGCTTCCAACAAAAATGAAGCATTAAACAGTAAAAGGTTCCTGATACAAGACTGCCTTCAGAAGTCTACTAAAAATTATATAGTTGTTTAACTCTGACATCTGCTGGGAGGACATTCCACAGGGCGGGTGCAACTACCAAAAAGGCCTTCTGACTGGTTCCCTGTATTTTCACTTCTCACAGTGAGGGAACCGCCAGAAGTCCTTCGGAGCTGGACCTCAGTGTCCGGGCTGAACGATGGGGGTGGAGACGCTTCTTCAGGTATACAGGGCCGACATTGTG
The DNA here is from genome assembly GCA_034641385.1 of Darevskia mixta. Lineage (NCBI taxonomy): Eukaryota > Metazoa > Chordata > Lepidosauria > Squamata > Lacertidae > Darevskia > Darevskia mixta. Next base: position 19,593,845 of record JAWWNH010000018.1, read on the forward strand.
ATCTCTCAGCCCTGCTCTCTTGCTTATTGTGTATGTCTTGAATGCCTCAAGAGGGCTATTGTGTTGAACAGATCAAGAGAAGATTGAGGTGGACATTACAATGTCTGACAATACAAGCAATAATGTGTCAGGTTTGTTTTTTGGTGTGTGTGTGTGTGTGTGTGTGTGTGTAACATATTTATCCTGACCATGTTCTGTGGAACCCAGAGTGCAAAGCATGGTTGTTCTATACACTTTCATTTATAACCATCATGTGAGGTAGGTTGTGTTAAGTATAATTGTTTAATTGTACATTTTTGTATGTGTTTGTATGTGTACTTCTGAAAGTATCATATGGAAAGTTCCACTGAGCTTTTATTTAGCCTGACAATTTAATGATTACCTGAAAATGCATCTCTGGTAGCTCTCACGGGGTGTTTTAACTTAGATCCCATGACCTATTCCATCACAGGTCTTCATTTTGGGTGTGTTAGTTTTTTGGGGTGTGTTTGTTTTCTGAAATACCAGAAAAAAGGGATGTCTGCTTGATCTCTCTCCAGGAGAACACAGCCTCAGGCTAATGGTGTCTGTTTTTGGAAAGGCAGAGCTTTGTCTTTAGCCCTGGATAGAAGGAATTCGCATTTCTAAGATATTGTACTGGCACCAACACATGATATTATGCAACTATCTGGATGTAACTTACTTTGTTTTATATTTGTTTGGAAGCAAGTTCTGTTAATAAAGCTTTAGAACCCTATTTCTGGACTGGACAATTTTTATTTCAATAGGAGTCAGTTTTTATTCATCCTATTGCTTCCAAAAGTGCAATATTAATAACCGCAATAGGTTGCACTGAGAGATAGCTGCTGGCCCAAGGCTACCCAAGAAGCTCTGTTGCTTTGAAACCAACTCTTCCAGCTCAAAGCCCATCATGCCATACTGACTCTTTCTTGTTCTCTCGGATTAACAAAAGCTTTACTTGAGATTCTCCATGATTAATTCTGCAAGTACCTGAGGTTGTAGTGTGATTTCTTCACTAAAAAGAAAACAATGGCAGATGTAGGGTTTTTTTTCTGTACATTTTCTTTAGCAGGAGTGATCACCTGGGGTTTGTCTTCTTAGCTGGCTATGATGTTTTGGGCCATAAACTGTGATTACATGATGGAGCTAGCTGTATTGATTCCGTTCTGTTTACAATTTTATTCTACTCAAGAAAATGGCAAAGTACCATAGCAACCAAGGCCCTTCCTTTCAATGGCCACCACATAGAACATCTGTTTCTCTTAATGTTTTCTAACCAGTTCCAAGAGCTCTGCAACCAAAAACAGATGGATAAACAAGGGTAGAATCTACACACACATATAAAAAGTTCTGAAAATGCTTTTTTTTAAAAAAAAAAAAGTGTGTTTTTTAAAAAAAAAATACATTGAATTTTCCATAAGGCTCACCATTGCCATCTAGTGTCACATTGTATATTGCACTAAAAACACACTCAAAACATTTTTTTGCAGCTGTATAGCTGAGTCCAAAATCTATCAAACTGTAACAAACAACACTGCTTCAGTTTTGCTGTGTTTGGCAACTTTCAGCAGCATAAGCCTATCTATTCTAAAGGATTCTATTCACGCTGCCACAAAAAGCTGGCCTAAAACAAAATTGGGGGCAAATTTGGAAGCTGCTGCATTCAAAAAAGAAAATAACTCAACCTCTGAGGAATTTCATGGAATGATAAAAGAGTTTTGATAAGATGCACAGAAGTCTTCAGCTAAAACATCCACTGGTTCCCACAATATCATCCAGCAAATTGTCAAGAAATTTAGAAGAAATGTTCAAGAATTTCAGGGAGTTCATTGATATTTTTCCATGGTCTTTTGCACATTTTTTTTTTTTTAATGTAAATCACTTTTCTATGCTGCTTCAAACAATGTGGCCTTTTTTAGCCATGAGACTTTAGGAGAGGTTAAATGGCACCCCTTCATACACCAGTGACCAAAACTTGTAGCACAAAAAGCTCTTGACAAATCAACTATCTTTCCCAAGATTTGGAAAACCATTAGACAAAGTCTCTGTTGTATAATACATCAAGGGGGGGGAGATGTTTTCAAAAATCTCCATGTTACTGTCTCATAGTGTAACTTGTAAAAAGGCTTTTATCAAAACTTGTATCATACATTATCATTTAACATATGTAGATGTTTGTGCTTCTCTCATGGCTGTCCTGAGACATTTCGTTGCCTGAAATGAAGGGCAAGATGGCAGAAGAAGAAGAGGAGGAGTTTGGATTTGATATCCCGCTTTATCACTACCCGAAGGAGTCTCAAAGTGGCTAACATTCTCCTTTCCCTTCCTCCCCCACAACAAACACTCTGTGAGGTGAGTGGGGCTGAGAGACTTCAGAGAGGTGTGACTAGCCCAAGGTCACCCAGCAGCTGCATGTGGAGGAGCGGAGACGTGAACCCAGTTCACCAGATTATGAGTCTACCGCTCTTAACCACTATACCACACTGGCACCCCCTCCAATCCAAATACAGAAGCTAACCAGACTGGCAGCTGACTGCCACCCAGTATCTGTTGCCTGAAGGAGCTGACTCACTGTGCTTAATGGTAGGGCTGGCCTAGTAAAATCTCTCTTTATCTCATCATGGCCTGCACCATGCATTTTTTACCTAGTAGATTCTCTCTGCTCATAGTCTTCTGACCTCCTCAGCCCCTGGAGTCAACCGTTTGTAAATTCAGCAAGAGAACTGAATGTCATACTGCATTTAATTTAAGGACCAGATTGTGGCGGTGAAGCCTATTGAAACCAATCTAGAGGAGTGCCTGAGTTCAATAATGTCACTTTCTTTTCTACTCATACAGTAACCTCCAAGCAACATTATTCTTTACCACCATCTCCAACGGATAGGCACTGGCCTTTGGTCTAAAACATGTCAAGTTGTGCCATGTATGAAAACAAGATGCAATTGCTGCAGCCACTGAACCAGCAATACAATCCACTGTACTAAATGATGCCATCTCAGGACTATATTACAGAATTCTAAAAGGCTGCATCACTTGCTATAGATCATTATAAGCTGCCAGAACTCTTTGGAAGGGTTGAGATGACATGGGGCGATAGAAGATCAGATCTTAATTTAGGACCGCATTTTTTTTCATTCTGTCCATCTAATAGTCAACTTATGTGCACACACAATTCTCCTAATTGAGATAAACTTCTCCCAAAATCGAGTTTGGTCTACCTTCTGTACTGTAAGTCAGAACATTTTGTTGCTGTTGCAATAATAGATTCATTTGAATGTATGCTCAGCCTATGGTTTACCTGCAAACTTTGGGTGGGCAAATTCAAAGTCCCTGCCCTCCTTTATCTTTAGACTGGACTTGGACCAGACAGCTCTTCCAACAGAGGACTAATAAAGGATGGTCATCTGTCAAGCAGGACAAACAGCCTCCCTATTTCTTGAGCTTTTTCAGACAAATTAAGGTGCAGGTTTCAATCTACAAAACTCCAAATTGCCACCCCAGGCTCCTTCAGAAGGAAGGGTGGTATATTTATTATTATTATTATTATTATTATTATTATTATTATTATTATTATCTCATATAGTCCAATAAACTGACAGAACTACTACTTCTCCATCACAGCAGTCCAATTAAGGTATTTGTTCTATCACATATTAATCAAATAAGTTGCATTCAAATGGCATTTTACTGCATCTTCACTTCATTCCCTCACCTGATCATTTTTCGTGATCTTTCTGTGATCACATTTTCTGTGATCTTCCACACATCATAAAAGTCACCTCTGCAAATCTAGTGTAATATAGCAGAAATTTAGCACTCATTTCTGTGCTATTTATTTCCGGGGGGGGGGGATCCATTTGCAACCCCGTTAAATTGCAAAATCACAGGAGTTTTGCACTGGCAAAATTTGGAGTGGTATATCGCCATACGGGTCTTTCCCACCATTTAAAATTTAGTGTGACATTGCAGTGTACTGATCTAAAAGTCGCAGTTTCATAACACAACAAGGCACTGCAGTGGAAAAGGCAAGTTAGAAATTGGTACAGAAGCTTTAGCATTGTAACAAGTAAAATTAATGCAATAAACTTAATGTCTGAACACAGGCATAGAGATAGAAGCATGGTTCTAAAATGTACGGAAACCCTAAATGAATGTAACAGGTTCTCTGCTACAGATGGTTGCTCTCCAACTCATGGAGGACAATTGGAAACATGACCAAGCGGGTGGAGCAAATATGTTTGTTCCCATTTCCTCTTAACACTTACACTTAAACAAATGCTTAAAGCAAGCTGATTTCTAATGCAAGTCAAGAGCACCATCTCCATCTGTGAGTCATTGTCAAGTGGCCAGAGCATTCAGGTTATTTGTAGGTATTCTTTGATATGCTTTGTGTACAACATTGATTCCTTCTGCCACATTCCTCTTCAACCAGGCCTTTGGCAGATTAACATCTGATATCCTTTTAAATGTGTTGTGAGAGAGAGGAGTCTTGGTTTGTTTTTGTTCTTATTTTTATTATGTATTTTGTGATTTTTATATTGTGAACTATCCTGAGATCTATGGATGAAGGGCGGTATATAAATTTAATAAGAAATATTAATAGCAACAATTCAAATGTGAGCATGGCTTTTTGAATTGTCCTTTGGGTGTACAACTGGGAGTGTGCAGGGTGGAGCTTGAGCCCATCCTGGGAATAGTCTGCTCGTGCCTGGAAAGACCTGTCACTACATTAAGAACCATTTACTTTAAACCGAAAGTGGAATTGAATGTAATTACTTGCCCTGGAAGTAATGATTGTTGGCTGTGTCAACTCTTCGTATTGCTATCAAGGGAGAAGAGTTTCAATTATGTCAGTACTGCAAACATTCTAATTTCAATCATGCACTGAAGACAATCTTTTGGGGTATGCCCAATCAGAACCATGTGACTTCTGGGGGGGGGGATATTTTCACACACTACCGTAATAATTCCCTTTGTTGTTCTTTAGTCTTTTAGTCGTGTCCGACTCTTCGTAACCCCATGGACCAGAGCATGTCTTCCACTACCTCCCGCAGTTTGGTCAAACTCATGTTAGTAGTTTCGAGAACACTGTCCAACCATCTCGTCCTCTGTCGTCCCCTTCTCCTTGTGCCCTCCATCTTTCCCAACATCAGGGTCTTTTCCAGGGAGTCTTCTCTTCTCACGAGGTAGCCAAAGTATTGGAGCCTCAGTTTCAGGATCTGTCCTTCCAGTGAGCACTCAGGGCTGATTTCCTTCAGAATGGATAGGTTTGATCTTCTTGCAGTCCATGAGACTCTCAAGAGTCTCCTCCAGCACCATAATACAAAAGCATCAATTCTTCGGCGATCAGCCTTCTTTATGGTCCAGCTCTCACTTCCGTACATTACTACTGGGAAAAACATATCTTTAACTAGACAGACCTTTGTCAGCAAGGTGATGCCTCTGCTTTTTAAGATGCTGTCTAGGTTTGTCATCGCTTTTTCCCCAAGAAGCAAGCGTCTTTTAATTTTGTGACTGCTGTCACCATCTGCAGTGATCATGGAACCCAAGAAAGAGGCTTATATGTCAAATGCATAATGGGATGTAAGGTCCCTTGTATGTTTCAAGGTGAGTGAGCTAGGATAACTGATACTTCTCCACACCTAAGGTCAAGGGAAGTTTCAAGCAAGTATGGCATGCTCTTGCTGAAACCCAGAAAGTCAGAAATAACAAAGGCACAAGGTTAACCTGAGAACAAAAGTGTCTGTCCATATAGACATGTAACAGAAAACTAGGCATGGCCCTAAAAGGGCTCCTCCAATGCAAGTGACAGGGACTTTTGGCCCCTTGACAGTATGGGATGTTACTCTTGAAAGACACTTCTCAAATGTTGTCAGCATTGAGCATCTTCCCAATTGTGGATGCAGAGCATAGCTACTGTGGCTAGTAGCCATCGATAGACAAATCCATGGAGAAGAGGGCTAATTCTCTTTTAAAGTCATCTGGATTGGTGGCCATCACTTCCTCCTATGGGAGAAAGTTCCATAGTTTATCTGTTTTCATTTATCTGTCCTGAATCTTCCAACATTCAGCTTAGCTGGATCACCACAAGTTATAGTGTTATGAGAGAGAATGAAAAACTGTTCTCTATTTACTTTCTCCTTACCATGCACAATGTCTATCATGTGACCTCTTACCCCACCTTTTCTCAAAACTTAAAAGACCCAATGTCGCAAACTTTCGGTTCTTCTTGGTCCTCACATCTTTCAGTGAATGGGTAGAAACGCACTACACAACAGCTGGGATCTACATGGTAAGTCATTCAATAAATTATGTGTAAAGATCACTCCTGACAGGGGGGACATTTCCACCAGCATTCCTTTGGTGTGTGTAATATATGCTCTGGCACTGACCTCTGACCTCTGTCTAGACCTGCCATAGCCCTGGTCTGCCTACAATTCACCGGTGTGTGTGTTACTGCAGTCATGCACAACATCTGACAGAGTGGCCCACTGAGGGCACTGTAAATGGAGCTTTGCTGAAACTTGCCAATGTCATCTCTGTGCTGCTGTCCCATAGCATCTGCCTGAAAGATTGCCCTGAGCTGTTCTGCTGTGATACAGTCCATTCCAAAGAAAAGGTGCCCTGGAACTTCTTGTCATCTTCCAGGAATGGGGACCATGAAAAAATAATAATACTTATTTCCCAGTGCAGTGGTTAGTGTGAGTGGGAGAAGAGCAAAGTTGTATTACCAATCCTCGTTTAACATACTGGAACAGAAATGAAAGTTTACGAAGAAATGACATCCTGATATTGTGTGCAGACTTTTAAACTGAAAGTAATAAATGAATGAATCACAATTTCTAGTGATTTGTTTTGTGCTGCTTTTGATGGTGTATTTAAAATTGTTGTGACCTATTCTGGGGCCTTGGGGTGAAGGGCAGGTAATAAACCAAAACAATCACAATATGTACATTTTGAACACGACATTTTAATCTAGAAATTCTATAACTGTGATTCTATATATTCTTACTATTGATTCCAATGGGACAGGGTGGGACAATGGGACAGGGTGGCCCACTCACAAGGCAAGGTGAGGCAACCATCTCAGGCGGCTGGATCCACAGGGGCAGAGCCCAAGGTAGAGCTTTTGAGGCCTAGTTCTGTACAAACGATGCCACTCTAAAAAGTGTTGCCATTTTTTAATTGCTTTGATTATAAATGGGTTCATATATGAACTCCCATAAACTGTTAACTATCAATGCAAAATACCACTGAACAGCAACATCTAATACTGTCAAATGCCCTGTTTTAATGTGTTGAGATTTTGACATTGTTGTTGTTTAATAACTTCTATGTGCCAATTTGGAAATACTTGTTGATTTAAAGGGGAGGGGCCATAAATAATTATTATAGATAGCTAATAAATAAATAAATATTCAGTGCAATTACAAGTCAGTTTTCAAATAGCTTTGGGTGTTAAATATAGATATAAAATGTTCAGAGACTATTCAGCATCCACATTTGCAGAGGAAAGCGGGTTTGGGGAACAAATTACTTTCAGCTATAGAAGACATGCTTTATATAAGGAAATTGCACAATGAATCTTGGGTGGTTTTGAAAAAGAAAAATGGAGATGGGTGGGGAATGTGCTTCTCCAAGTATAAAAACTTACCAGACCCATAGAAGCATGAAACTCATGAATCACTTTCCATCACTTAATTATATATAATGAATAGTGCAATATTGAATGTTGCTCACCTGATTTTCTTCTTGGCAGACTGCTATGGTTTCCAATTAGAATGGCTAATTGGTAAGCGTGTGATTTACTTTTTCACTTTTCCTTCAATTAGATTATATATTCCTAAACCACTCCCAATGCAAACTCAGTGCAATAATTAATAGCCGCAATCTCTGCAGTCTTTCTAAACATGAGACTAAAATGATTGCATTGCAGGAGACGGTCAAACCAATGTATCTGCTGTTGCAACTACTGTAATGAAATACTAAATCAATACGCCTTACAAGAATAGTTGGAGAAGGTTATTTGGGACGTGCCAAATGATGAATTAACATCATTTGCATTATGGTAATGTTCAAAGGCCCCAGACAATGCTAGATAAATATACAAGTAATAATGATCCTTGGCCAAAGAGTGAGCAGTTCTAAACATATTTACTCTAGAGTACAATTCCATTTTAAATCAAAAGGATGTATTCTCAAGTGCATTCAACAAGAAGCTGGCTGAGAAGGGGAGAATATTATGGGATGAGCTTTTCTTCTCTGGCCCCATGAAAGGATAAAACACTGAACCTTTTAAAGAAATTGATACAAAGGGAAGTTAGGTTTAGAATGGAAATAGTGGGTAAAATCCTATCTCTGTGCATTCATCAGAAGATGAATAGAGCATTTGCACATTTTGTTGTATATAGCTATGTTCTCTATGCATGATTTGAAACCGTACAAAAGGTAGGGTCCCCAATCTCACCTCTAGCTGTATGTATACATTGCTGCCATTTTTAACCTAAACATGCATAAATAGACACATTGTTAATGCACCTAGATAAAACACTGCAAAAACAAACAAACAAACACATCTTAATGTGGTCATATTTTTGCATCTTGATGCTTTTTTTGGAGTGTTACAGATGTCTCTGCATGCTTATAAAGCCCCAAACAAAAAAGAATTTTGAGACAATCATACATAAAAGTATATCGAGATGAATAAACTAATAGGTGTGCAGCATAAATTAGTAATGTGTGTTAGAGAGCAGGGAATGAATGAAGTGGAGGAACTAAATGTGGCAGCAAACTGCCCATTCTTTGCATGCAAATGTACAAGCAGCTTCTGCTTGGGTTCATATATGCACAAATGCATCATGCGGACAGAAGTGAATTACTAAGCTGTGATGGCTGATGAAAAACATTGCTGCCTTCTTTCTTAGCAAAAGAAAAATCTGCATACAGTAGGGAAACTCTAATAAAATCTTGCTGCTAGCTCAAATGGTTGCTGAGATGAGTTTGATAATGAGATCTCCGGATCAATTTGCCTATACCTCACTATGAATGCTGCAAATTTGCATTGCTGAAATACACTGGTTCACCATCATTTCCTAATTAGGAGCATAAATAGCTCCTTGACTTGTTTAAAGAGTGCCTAAGCAGAATCCATGCTGAAGCTAAACAACGGCTGGTGTTATTCAAAGAGGGGGAAAAATATGTATAGGGCAGGATTCACCTAATCAGCCCTGCAGGGAAAACCCCATGCAAGAACTTCCACTGAGAAATCCCCTCTCCTCCCCATGCATGCCCACATGCCCCCCAAATTGGCATGGAGGGGACAGAGAACCCCCAGAATAGGGCACAGGGGAAGGAGCATGGTGATCATTCAACCAGGCATGCTGCAGAGTGTGACATTGAATTCCACCCACAGAACCTCACTGAGTATTTGGTGAATCTGTGAGCCAATCCCATTTTGTACTATCTACAGGACTGTGCAAAAAGAAGGAAGAGAAAAGAAAATAGGTTACAGGAGTCTTGGGTGGGGTGGAGGGAATATGACAGTAAAAAGAAAAGGCCTCAGTTACCAGTACAAAGCTAAATCATAAAATGTGGAATGGAGAGGGATGGAAACCGTCTTCCAGGATGGGCAGAAAGGACAATGCTGGCAGGACTCCACAAATGGGATTATCTCTAATGAGATTACTAATGCGTTTGTTCTAATCTTTTGTACTGTGTTTTTTGACCCATGCGGATTTGGAAAGCAATGCAGTTTGGAAATGCTGTCCTTCAACGTATTTCGTTCCCAGCTCCTTCTGTGGCAGTTTGGGAGCATCTGCTTTCCACCTTATCAGTGAAAGCATGAAGAGATCTCAATCTGGCATCTTGTTCACAAGGTTAAATTTCACTTCAGCTAAATTTGGTGTGCATCGATACAGAGCTAAATAAACTATCCCTATAAATGGAAGCACTGACGGCAGTATTAGATATCACTGGCACCTACAATGCATGACGTTCAGTCTTTCCATTTGTTGTTTGTGGCATTAGTAGCCAGCCCTTCTGCCATGGAGCTCAGGGAAGTGATTTAGCCTCCAAATCAGGATTTGCCAGTGGGGGGGGCATGGGGTGTCAGGATGTCCATAGTATTTCCTAAGGTACTCATAAAAGGACTCAGTACACACACACACACACACACACACACACACACTATGCATAAGGGAGTGTTTGCTCTTGCAGTTCATTTCCCGTTTGGGCTGGCTCAGTCCCTCCTTCATTGAACATACCACCCTAAAGAGTCCCACATTTCACCAGATTCACAGGATTGGACAGCAGTACAAAGATGGCTCCTTTCTGTTCTGAATAAAGGAGCTTCTCTGTGTGAGTGAGTGCAACAGTGGCTAATGCAGATGCCTTTTTCCCTATTATGGGGTGGCTGATTAAGAGAAGGGATGCCCCCACCATTTTGTGGCCCTCTCTCTTTTTCTGCTCTTTGATATGCAGCAGCCATTTTGTGTTAGGCCGTGCTCCCACTGTGGCCATTTCATTGTGCCATGTCGCTATAGCAGGCACCCCCAAACTCCAGATGTTTGGGGACTACAATTCCCATCATCCCTGACCACTGGTCCTGTTAGCTAGGGATGATGGGAGTTGTAGTCACAAAACATCTGGAGGACCGGGTTTGGGGATGCCTGCTCTATAGCAACTATTTCTTAACTGATGCCCATGGGGAATTCTCACAAATTCCAAGTGAGCCCACTGGCCCCCAAAAAAGAGTGATGACTCCTGCTCTAAATAAACTGAGACCGAGTGAAAATGCCCCATACTTGATCTCAGTACCTTGTTCATAGGATGTGGACTTAAGTGGGTGTTATGGAAACTTTGGGGAAGCATAAACAAGCTGTTGGCAGCAGCCCTTTCCCCCACCCTAAAAGCTCCAGAGTGAGGAAAGGAAGCATCTCTTTCACCCTGATTACTCTATGATACCAAGTGGCATTGCCAGGCAGTCAAATAACTGTGTTTCCTATCTGCTTACTAGCAACCAGGAACATGACTGCTGTCACCACCAGGCCCACAAAAAAGAGGTAGCAGGGTTTGGGGAAAAGGTTTCATGAAAAGCTACCGTAGTGGCCCCATTTTTCCTTTTTCCTTTAAAAAAAAGTTATTCAAAGTTCCAAAATATAATAATAATAATAATAATAATAATAATAATAATAATAATAATAATAATAAATTTTATTTATACCCTGCCCTTCCCAGCCAAAACCAGGCTCAGGGCTGCTAACATCAATAAAATTACAATAAAGTATATAAAAAATGTTAATTAAAATACAGATTAAAATACAGTTTAAAATTTAAAAAGCCGCTTCATTTATCGCCCATAATCAAAACCATAAAGGGAGGAAACATCAGATTGAGTCCAATCCGAAGGCCAGGCGGAACAGCTCTGTCTTGCAGGCCCTGCGGAAAGATGTCAAATCCCTCAGGGCCCTGGTCTCTTGTGACAGAGTGTTCCACCAAGTTGGGGTCAGTACTGAAAAGGCCCTGGGCCCTGGTTGAAACCAGTCTAACAACTTTGTGGCTCGGGACCTCCAAAATATTGTTATTTCTGGACCTTATAACAAATACATAAGGCAATTGAGAGCAGAGCCATAGCTACAGGGGGCTAGCCAGGTTTTTTTTTTGCCCCAGGTGAAGACTCCAGAGCGGCACAATTGAGGCTCTCAGCCTCTCTCTCTCTCTCTCTCTCTCTCTCTCTCTCTCTCTCTCTCTCTGTGTGTGTGTGTGTGTGTGTGGAAATGCATGTGTGGGGAAGGGGTTGCCAAACTGGGTCTTTGACCTGGGTGAAATAAAGCCTAGCTTCACCCTGTACTGAGAGGCTGCTCCACCCGACCCCCCAGAGGAACATCATGGCCACATCCATTGCTCAGAGAAGAAGCAGCAGCTACAATGAGCTTCCTCCCTGTTTCCATGTGCCATAAAGAATGCTCTGCGCCAATGGCCAGTTGGGACACTTTAGCCCATGCACACTTTAACCTAGCGCATGCATTATCGTGCCTATTACTTGGCTAGAGAACTACATTGCAAAATTCAGAGAAGTACAAATTTCAAAAGCTAGTTGTGTTTCAGTTTGTACAAGGAAGCAATGTTTAGGAAAGTGTTTTGCTTCTCCCTCACTTGCTATGTTAGCTAAGGGGGAGAGAAGAGGCCTGTACTTGGAGGCATGGAATGGGTTGATCTAGAAAAATTATTCTTGTATTTCCACTTCCTCACTAGCTGTGGCAATTATGGCATGGTTTCACAACAGGACACAAAGAAAACTTATGCAAATGATAACTGAATATTTCCCAGTGAGAATTGTTTATGCACCCAAGGAAAAAGAGGTCTTTGCCTCAGTTGCCATGGATATCAAATTTCCTGATGCTCCACATTGCAAATTTATGGAATTAAAACTTGGTGGGTCCCCCCCCCCTTTTTTCTTGAAAAAAAAAAGTTAGGGTCACTCTTTCAGCTCTGGGTCTGTATTAAAAGATTAAAGATCCTCATCTTCCTGAAGCCCTGGAGGGAGAAATCTCTAAAGAGGAAGGCAGCAAAATACTTTTAGGTTTCCTTTTATCTATTTCCAGACAAGTTAATTGTGATGACCCAGATAGTCACTGAGTATTATCCTCTTTTGTTATTTCATGGAGTAGCATTTAATGACAATTGCAAAGGGGGCAAACTGGAGGAGGGGGGGTTAGTATTTGACAGCTCACAGGGGAACTGAGAAATCACTATTCCTTCAGAATCCTGTGAACATTAATGTGTGGAACAGAGGATAAAGGGAGTAATTCACACCTGCTGCTATTGGCCCTTGATCTAGTGCACCCATTTCAGTTAAATACCACTGCCCATGTAGTGTGACCTTCTCACCCTCAGGTCCCTTGCCAATTCTTTACCGATAGTTTATAGACTGATCCAAAAACTAAATAAAATTCTATTTTTAGCTCTAGTCTATAATACAGCAAAATGAGAGTATAAAGACTAGCTATGTGCATCAGCTCTGTGTGAGAGCAAAATAATGAGGTGAATTGGAGTCATCTGGGGATCTCCCCGCCTTCCCAAGTAAAAGTGCAATGTCAGTACCTCCCTGAGTCAGATGCCACCCCCACCTGCCAAATTTTTGGTTGCTCTGTGATTTTCTGTGCCATAGGCAGCTCTATATTTTACTCTAGGCTTCTTAAGGTCTATTATTAAACAAAAACAAAAAGCAGTAGAGCTGACCCAAATGCTGTTGAAGAACTCTGGATATTATCCAGAAGTATCTGAAGAAGTGTGCATGCACACGGAAGCTCATACCAATAACAAACTTAGTTGGTCTCTAAGGTGCTACTGGAAGGAATTTTTTTATTCTGGATATTATTGTTCTTGTTTTTCATAGAATCATAGAGTTGGAAGGGACCCTAAGGGTCATCTAATTCAACTTCCTCTGCAATGCAGAAATCACAACTCAAGAATCATTGACAGATTGCCATCCCACCTGTTTAAAAACCTCCAATGAAGGCGAGTACAGCATCTTCCAAGGTAGTCCATTCCACTGATGAATAGTTCTTACTGACTGTAAGTTCTTCCTAATGTTTAGTCAGAATTTTCTTTTTGCGTAATTTGAATCTATTGGGCTGGGTCCTGCTCTCTGAAGCAGAATGAAACAAGCTTCCTCCGTCTTCCACGTGGCAGCCCTTTAGTTATTTTGTAAAAGCAGAAGTTTGTTTTTTAAAAGAATTAAAAGGGTCATTTCTGTTTTTTAAAAGCCCCATGTTGCTCTGCTTTAACAAAAGGGGGGGAAATTGCTACACCCCATAGCTCACCCAAATGTGTGCATCAGTATTCACATAAAGCTTATTCAAATGCTGATTTGTATTTTTTCAGTGGTGGTGGTGGTAGGTATGGTAGCTCTGCACATCAGTGACCAGATGGGTCACACAGGGAGTGGTGCTTCAGAGGCACCACAACTATGATGTTGAATGGAAGGTGAGAGGTGGGGTGTGCTAGATTTTGGCATCACACAGGGTGTGAAACCCTGAGATCTGCTACTGGTAGGAGTTTGAAGTCATCTTATTTCACTTTGGTCACATCTACCCTCTACATTTAAAGCACCCTTATACCACTTTAAGCACTCAGGACTTCCCCCAAAGAATCCTGGGAACTGTAGTTTGTTAAGGGTGCTGAGAGTTGCCAGGAAACCCTTAAGAAACAGCTCCCGTTATTGTTTGGGCAAAGCCATGGCTGTTGAAAGTGGTGTAAGAGTGCTTTCAGGGTAGGGTGCAAATGTGATCCTTGAAAGAGATATGAGTTTGTCACCAGGGATGGCAATTGCCCATTCAAAGTGAGAAAGTGGGCATGCATGATGTTTAGGTGTCTATATTTATTTACCTTATAAATCGTAGTAATAATGTCTAAATAGATATTCTCCCATTTGGTTTGTTTTTTACAACATGATTTAGCGTTGCAGGGCAATCTATCTTCATGGTGTTCAGCAAATAATATAAGTAAGAAAAAGAGGGGGTAGGGTTCCCTTTTAGCCGGCGGCTGAAATCTAAATCCTGACAGTAGAGCAAAAAAACAAACAAACAGGAGAGGGGAAGACAGAAAGGCAGAGGTCAAAACTGATGGATGACAGCAAAATAGACTTTACATAGCAAAGTCAATCCAAAGGGATTTTACCTGACATTGGCATGTGCTCAATATTTCTCCCTAGTAAGACCTTTTATGATGACAACCATAGACTAGAGATTTCAAGAACACGGTAAATTCACAGGAAGGAGCTGAAGGTTGATTACACTATCAATTGATTGCACTATCAACACAGGTTGATTGCACTATCAATTTAAAGAATCAAACGTGCGTTTGTGTGTGTCTGTGTGTGTGTCCATCTGTCCGTCCATGTGTGTGTGTGTGTCCGTGTATGGCAACCTTTGGACAGTTCAGTTGGTTGTGGGTTCCAAACCCACATTGGGCAAAAAGACTCTTGCATTGCAGGGAACCTCATGGTCCCTTCCAACTCTATGAATACACACACATACACACACACACACACACACAGTATATATATATATATATATATATATATATATATATATATATATATATATATTCTTGTTATAAAGCTGTACATGCATAAATCATAAATCCCCTCTCATCAATGCCACCAGCCTTCAAAGTCCCCATATTCTTCCAAGGCAGGAGCACAGAATCTGCCATAGCAGGTTTTTGTTTTTTGTTTTTTGTTTGGACTCCAATTCTCATAAACTCCAGCCAGCATGGCAATTGTCAGGAATGATCAGAGTTGTAACCCAACAGCATCTAACGGACCACAAGTTCTTCATCACTCAAGCGCGTCTCATGAAATCTCCCTTTGAAATAGGTCCCTCAAAGTTCTAGCAGATGTTTCATTCGCCTGAATGTCATTTCAATTTTAGCAGTGTTAGTTCCATTTTTTACTCTCTTTCTTATCCTTAAAAATAATAACAATCAAATGCTATTCAATTCCACACCTTATTTCTCTTCCTTCCAAGTGCAAAACATATAACCCCAGGAAAACATAATGAACTAAATTATAGGTGCTGGTTTGTCAGCTGAAGTATTGCTCAAAGCTCTGCTTTGGGTGGTGCCAAAATTGAAGTTCTTTTTGCTCCCTAGAGACAATGCACTATGTCAAAGCTCTCCTTTCCCCCTTCCATACAAGACTCAATTTATTTATTCTTTAGCTTTTGCGAATTTCAAGCTGCTCTACCATCTTTTCACTTTGGCAGGGATGCCTTAATCACTTGCATTTAGGCCAATCCCACATTACATGATTCTTTTGAATTCATCAGAAGCATTCTGTAAATCCATCCACCTATTTTGCAGAGGACCCAAATAAAATGCTCGGGGTGGAACAGTTCCAACATACGTTCTGGTTCATTTGAAACTAGAAAGCAGTAAAAAGGAGAGGGATAGGCA
This sequence comes from Darevskia mixta, assembly GCA_034641385.1. Taxonomy (NCBI): domain Eukaryota; kingdom Metazoa; phylum Chordata; class Lepidosauria; order Squamata; family Lacertidae; genus Darevskia; species Darevskia mixta. The sequence goes on from JAWWNH010000018.1 coordinate 19,609,802, forward strand.
ATGCAGAAGAGCAAGAAAGCTGCTCATCACAAAATGATCAAAGAAAAATCAAACTGTCATGGTGAATGTTTAATGTTGTATCATTAAGCACAGAAGCAAAGTTCTATAATAGTGCAATCTTTTCCATCTCATGGGAGGGCTGCTCCCCACCTTACAATTTAGCCAACCTAAATGGCAACCTAGGACAGCACATTGTAGAAGGCATTGCTTCTGCTACCATAGTGAATGGGACTTACAATTTCTAACTTGCCCAACTGTCTTTGGCTCTCCTTCAACTGACACCCTGTAGCAGCCATTTTATCAGACTGCAGAGCACAGGGAAGCAATGTTGGAAGTGCACCAGCAGGGATCACTCAGTTTGTAACTTAAGGGTTAATTCTGCCAACAGCAAGTCAGGAAACCAGGTGTGGTGATGGAGGAGGAGGCACTGCTTAGTGACATGATCTCTGGTGAGGTAACACATGCTCTGATTGGCTGTGCAGTTCTGAGGGAGTTTTATCTCTGTACTTGTTTGGTTCAATATTTCCCTGCTACACAGTGCTTTTTTTAAAGGGATACTCAAAGGTATGCAGTACCGGCACCTCCTTTTCTGTTGTTAAAAAGTGTGGCACTTACGGTAACAACTTCAAGGTGAATACTGGCACCTATTTTTTCTAGGGAAAAAAGCCTTGCCAGGGTCTGTTCCTTCCTCCTCAAATTATATGCTGTTTTTGTTCCATTTCCTCATCAACTTCCAACTCTACTGTTCTATGATTCTATGGCATTTCCTCCTGACAAAGATTAAACTAGAATCACATAAGGCAAACTGGGGAAGTAAAGGTGAGCAATGAATTCTTAGGGAGGCCTTGCAACTTTACCAACCTATTCCAAACACAAACCTTTTTGTGGTTCATAAAAATCAGCTGAAGAAAGCAGCTGGCTTTGATTATATACTCGGGGTCTTGGTAGCCATGATGCTCAGGGCATCAGTGCCAACAATGTTTGCTTATTTAGTAGTGAGCATTCCTTTGATTCTTGTCAGGACCACAGCACATTGGGAGGAGAGGTTTTGCCCTTCCCTCACCAGCTGTGATCTCCGTAAGAATAGCTCCCCACTGGCTTGCAATTAGCTATAGAAAAATGGGAGCTTTTTACTATTGCTAATTGCATAGGGTGCCCACATGTCATACTTCACAGGGGAGAGTCTTCTATTTGAAGGCATACTCTCTATGAAAGGCTAGCCAGGCCATGGCCAGTTTGAAGCTAAAAGAACCATAAGAACGGAGAGCAGACCTTGAAGTTGTCCATCATCATTAACAGCCGGACAGCAAACTGAGCAGGCACACGGGACACATGGCCACAGCCTTACCCACAATTGTATTCCTTTTTAAATTATAGTAATTATTTCTAAATTTGATTCTATGCATATAGGTCTTCTTTTGCCCTCTTGATTTGGTTCTGCATTTCCTCTTTTTTGATGGCTACCCACTAGTTGCAGCATGAGAGTCAAGGCAACTTTTTATGGTGTCACAGCTAGGGAAAGAAGGATGAAGCCTTTCCTTCCCATGGCATGTTGTTGGGCAGGGGGGCAGCAGGCTTAAAACTGAACAAGCAACAAACTGAATTGACAGGCAGAGATGCATACATAATAATGTAAATAGGTAAAGGTAAATGACTCCTAGACGGTTGTTGTTCAGTCGTTCAGTCGTGTCCGACTCTTCATGACCCCATGGACCAGAGCACGCCAGGCACGCCTATCCTTCACTGCCTATCGCAGTTTGGCCAAACCCATGTTAGTAGCTTCGAGAACACTGTCCAACCACCTCATCCTCTGTCGTCCCCTTCTCCTTGTGCCCTCAATCTTTCCCAACATCAGGGTCTTTTCTTGGGAGTCTTCTCTTCTCATGAGGTGGCCAAAGTACTGGAGCCTCAACTTCAGGATCTGTCCTTCTAATGAGCACGCAGGGCTGATTTCTTTAAGAATGGATAGGTTTGATCTTCTTGCAGTCCATGGGACTCTCAAGAGTCTCCTCCAGCACCATAATTCAAAAGCATCAATTCTTCGGCGATCAGCCTTCTTGATGGTCCAGCCTAGATGGTTAAGTCCAGTTAAAAGCGACTATGGGGTGTGGCGCTCATCTCACTTCAGGCCAAGGTAGCCAGCATTTGTCCACAGACAGCTTTCTGGGTCATGTTGCCAGCATGACTAAACCACTTCTGGTGCATGGAAGACTGTGATGCGTGCCAGAGCACATGGAAATGCTGTTTACCTTCCCGCTGCAGTGGTACCTATTTATCTCCTTGCACTTTCAAACTGCTAGGTTGGCAGAAGCTAGGACAGTGCAACAGCAGCTCAGCCCGTCACACAGATTTGAACTGCCGACCTTCTGATCAGCAAGCCCAAGAGGGCTTAGTGGTTTAGACCACAGCACCATCCACATCCCTGCATATGTTCACATGTAGTTAAGCCTTCGGTCTGTGCTTCCATGTCTGTTTTTTTTTTCAGTGTTAGAATCATAGAACTGTAGAGTTGAAAAGGACCCAAAATGCCATCTAGTCCACACGCAATGCAGGAATCACAGCTATAGAATCCCTGGTAGATAGTCATCCATCCCTTGGTCCCAGAACTCTGCACTGTCACCAAATCAACTTTGGAGGGTTGGGCAGGGGAGTCCCATATTGCAAGTGGAAGATGTTATGCTCACATGTCCTGCTTAATGCTACTTTAAATACAACCCATTATTTTCAGTTTTTTGCTTTGTGTGGCAAACTTCTTTCTTTCTACGGGTGTGTTTGTAAGTCACTTTGGGTCATTTTTGTGAGCAAAGTAACTAATAAATCTAAGTAATAGTGGTGGTGGTGATTTTGTGCAATCAGCTAAAAAAGGGCATTGCAACCCACACTACTTCCACTTGTGTTCCACATCCTGGTGGCAGCATGCTACCTTGCAGGGTTGGTGTCCAGCTCTGGTCATTTGACTCCTGTCCCCAGGGTTTGGGGGCAAATTACTTGTCAAAATGGCTTCTAAGTGTTTTCCAAGTGTAAAACCAATTATAGCCACACATAACTAAAGTAAAAAATAAGAACAAAAATCGCATCAAAATATTTAAACATCCATGGCTAAAATGCAGAATAAAGGAAAAACCCATTAAACCAGCAGAACAACTAAGGCAGCAATTGAAATTATTAGATCAGGAGGTTCAGGTCCATGGGTCAGGGGAATGCTTGTCCAAACAGGTGCATCTTCAAGAGCTGGTGGAATGCCAAGACCAGTGGGGCCTCTTGTATCTTAGCATTCCCAAATACTTGTATTAACAGTGAAAAGGCCTGTCACTCTGTTAATACAAGCTGTTAATCATCAAACCGCAACCAGCTTCCATATATTTGATCTGGGAAGTGGAGGAGAAAGAAGATGGTATTTTCAGGTAACCTGGCTTGGAGTTATTCAGAGCTTTATATGCAAGCACTCCTTGATATCATTCTCAGGGCTCCAAAATGCAATGCAGAGCAAAACTCCAGGCTCTCCTTAGAAGCCAGAGCAAAGTGATCCCTGGCTTCAGGTGCCACCAATCCAAATTTATGACTTACAGACAGGTCCGCGCTCTTGGTGGGAGTCAGTCAATCCCAGAGGCCCAATCTTGTACAATCTCTTACTGCAAAGCATCAGGACTGGTTGCGTTCCTTCAAGTCTGGATCACTGTCACCAGGGCATCCCTCTACACTTTCACGCTGCCAGGCAATAATCATTGCATGGGAACTGTTACAACTTACAAACTGTTGCATTGGGAGAGGCGTAGGAAGGTCAGGTGGTACCCGGTGCGGAAAATTTCTTGTCACCCCCCCCCATTGATTTTTTTCTTTTTTTTTGCCTGCAAAAATGGTTTTACGTTATTTCATATTTTCTTACAAAGGAATAATAATAAGTAAAAATAAACTTTTATTTATATCCCGCCCTCCCCGGCTGAAGTCGGGCTCAGGGCAGCTAACATCAGATACATAACATTGATATAAAATCAAACATTAAATATGTCAAAATCAAATTAAAGTCTAATTAGATGGCTTTCCGCAGGGTTAGGGTTGGGAACAGTAAGTGCTCCACTGAATTGAAATTTCAGCCTTCACGACATAGGAAAGTAGCCAAGTAAACAGCTATTTTTGTGGAGGAGGGTCAAGATATTAACTGATATGCATGAAATTTCATATATAGCTATATAATCACTAGTGTAGTAAGATAAGACCTTTGGAGTAGGCATTTTTTTTAAAAGTTTTTTATGAACCACCCTAGTAGGGCAGTAATTGTTCCTTGATAATTTGTCACCCCCTCCATGATGGAACCTGGGGCGGCCCGCCCCCCACTTCCTACGCCCCTGTGCCTTGGTGCAGTGATGTTTAGAATTGCATCTCAAAATATCCCAGGTGAAGGGTGCTTTTAGCATTCCAGTTTTTGAAGACAAGCATAGCCTGCTGCCTTTTATTTTTTTTACTTTTTTATTATATTACAATTCATTAATATACATTATACATTAAAGTACATATTTATCAATCCCACCGCCATTTCCTACTCCCTCTTCTGTTACTAAATCTCATATCACTCTTAGTTGTTCTTTTTCTCTCCCATCCCTCTTCCCTCCGTCTCGACTCGATTTCCTTCCAATGATTAAAGTCACATTATTCTTTGCAATCCGTAATCTCCCCCAATTTCTATTATTTCTATTATTATTGTTTTCTTTATTTATTTACTTCTTCTAGCACCTACTTCACGTTTTAATCTAAGACTAACAGCATGTCTTTTTTTGAGCAGTGTTTTACCATGTAGTCATCATAGCATTTCCATTCTTTTTTTAATTTTTGATTTGACTAGTTTCTTATTATAGCATTTCTTATTATAGGTTTCTTATTACATATATTATAATTTGGCCGATAGTAAATATTCATTTAATTTATTGATCCATTCATCCTTCGTAGGTATAATCTTAGATTTCCAGTTTGCGGCTATCACCACTCTAGCAGCTGTACTTGCATAAAGAAAAATTATTTTCTTTCCCCGTGGTATTTCTTCATCTGCCACCTTTTAGAGCAGGCATCCCCAAACAGCGGCCCTCCAGATGTTTTGGCCTACAACTCCCATGATCCCTAGCTAACAGGACCAGTGGTCAGGGATGATGGGAATTGTAGTCCAAAACATCTGGAGGGCCGAAGTTTGGGGATGCCTGTTTTAGAGGAATGTATCAGCCTTGGTACTTGTTCACCCCGTGACCTGATGGTTTTGTTGTTGTTGTTGTTGCTGTTGCTTTGTTCCTTGTTAGGGGTGCTTGTTGAGCCACAATATAGTGTGCCAAGCCAGTCCATTTTATTACACAAGAGCAATGAACAACTTATGATTGCTGTGCCTTTTCTTCCTCGTCCCAGAGTGGCTTCTGCATCTACTCAGTCTGATTGGAAAGTCTGGGAGGTGCCGAGATTCCATTGGTATGGATGCCAAGGGCACTTTTAATAAATAAATTGCCGTTCAGACAGGAAGGGGACACAAGAGGGATGAAAGAGCCAGAGCTATCGTGCTTGAAGAAGCACTGACTTTTACAGAACAAGCCGATTCTGAATACAGATGAATGGCCCGTGATAATTAAAACGCTCCCTGGAATACAAGTCAGCCCCTTGAAAAGTGACACTGTTTCTTTCTGGGAATTAAATGGTTTATTAAAGAATCTGAAAATAACTGCCAGAGATCCTGAGTTATTTGTGCGGGGCTACAAATGATTAAACACAATCATTAGAGGAAGAATATTCAGTATCAGATTAAAGAGGAGAAAACTATTGTACAAAGGTGACATTTGAGATGAGAGCTCATTTCTGCAGTTTTTAACCTTACTGGAGCTTCACTTTCCCAAAACAAAAATGCCATGCCTTCAATTGTCCTTGCAATCAAGTTTCGTTCATTGAAAATTAGGCTTGCAAATGTAAGTTGTGTATTTTGTCTTCCTCCTCAGAGTGTAAAGTTGGCCTTTAAAGCTCACTTAGCAAAAGAACATGAACTACAGAAGTGAACACTAGGGATAGATAGGCATTGCAGTTCTAATCATGCTTACCTGCAAGCTAGGAAGCCTAATAGCTCAACAATCAGATGGCCACATAGTAAACCTGTTTGTAAATGGTACAACAGAGTGCAGGTGGACAATTTTATTTTATTTTTGAACCCTATACATATTAATCGTATGTTGTTGTGCACCACCCCAATATCCAAGCAGTGTGAGATTCCAGGTGTACTTATCCAGGGTTCATGTTTCCTTTTGGAACATGAGGCACAACAGAGACTGTGGTGTCTTTATGATATATGGTTTATTTACACATATATACAACCTGACCCTATGGTTGGGGGGGTAGGTTTCACAGAATTAGGTTTTTTTTTCTAGGATCCAAACAGACATCAAACAACATGCTCTGTCTGCTGCTTTGTGTCTCCTGGTCACATAACTCCTTTGTAGTCCACATCACAGCAACTTTAATTTTTTGAAACTCTGGCTTTATCTGTTGAGATAGGGAGGGGGTCCATCTATTTGTCCCTTGACCCATTGTTCTTCTTAATGGCTCATCCTCCATACTAGCACCTCACACAGCAAACCTAGCCTGGCTTAATTAGCTGTTGTCACTTGCGGATTCTAGGGTATTATTAGTGTCCAGTACACAACTTAATACACACCCTGCACAGCCCAGCCTTCTGTCTGCACCTCAGAACTGCTGTGTCACACAGGGGTGGGCTTCAGTAGTGGTAGCCTCTCCCCCCCCCCCCGGAGAGGCCATGAAGAGGCAACACGGTTGCTCTCTTGCAGCCACCACTACTCTGCAGTGGCAGCGCTGGCGGGGAAAATGGGGACATTCCGGGATCAAATCAGAGGTCAGGATGGCTTTTGTAATTCTGGGACTGTCCCTGGAAAATAGGGATACTTGGAGGGTATGTGATAAAACAAGATCTGAAAAGGCCTAAACAATCACTGAAAGCAACAGAATAATTTTGGTAAATGCGTTCATGAAGCAGGCAAATCAGGAAATCTCTTATCTCTTCCTCCGCCCATCCAAATATAATTCTTCCAACATCCCTTGGGCCATTCTTTACATTTGGAGAAAACGATTCACCTGCATTTTGCCTCTCCAGTAAACAGGCCAGTAATTTTGACCGTGCAAACGAGATTACATTGCACAGACACATGGAAGCAAGCAAAGCAACGTAAGACTAATTGAGGTGGGTATAGCCACACTACACATGGTATGTTGAGGGGGAAGTGAGGGGAAAACACGTCAGACTTTATGCAACACCCAAATAAACACTTTCTGCAGGGCAGCACTTTTTATTGATGCAAAGTGTTTTTAAACATATGCTAAATATTGAGTCACAGTGCTCAACGGTAACACCTCGCTGGATCCGACTTCACACAAATTCCTAGCTGGCTTAGTTAATTTAAACATGCATCCCTTAAAGCACATAATATTTAGCGCAGTTAGAATCATAGAATCATAGAGTTGGAAGAGACCACAAGGGCCATCCAGTCCAACCCCCTGCCAAGCAGGAAACACCATCAGAGCATTCCTGACAGGTGGCTGTCAAGCCTCTGCTTAAAGACCTCCAAAGAAGGAGACTCCACCACACTCCTTGGCAGCAAATTCCACTGTCGAACAGCTCTTACTGTCAGGAAGTTCTTCCTAATGTTTAGGTGGAATCTTCTTTCTTGTAGTTTGAATCCATTGCTCCGTGTCCGCTTCTCTGGAGCAGCAGAAAACAACCTTTCTCCCTCCTCTATATGACATCCTTTTATATATTTGAACATGGCTATCATATCACCCCTTAACCTTCTCTTCTCCAGGCTAAACATACCCAGCTCCCTAAGCCGTTCCTCATAAGGCATCGTTTCCAGGCCTTTGACCATTTTGGTTGCCCTCTTCTGGACACGTTCCAGCTTGTCAGTATCCTTCTTGAACTGTGGTGCCCAGAACTGGACACAGTATTCCAGGTGAGGTCTGACCAGAGCGGAATACAGTGGTATTCAGTACTATTACTTCCCTTGATCTAGATGCTATACTCCTATTGATGCAGCCCAGAATTGCATTGGCTTTTTTAGCTGCTGCATCACACTGTTGACTCATGTCAAGTTTGTGGTCTACCAAGACTCCTAGATCCTTTTCACTTGTACTGCTCTCAAGCCAGGTGTCACCCATCCTGTATTTGTGCCTTTCATTTTTTTTGCCCAAGTGTAGTACTTTACATTTCTCCCTGTTAAAATTCATCTTGTTTGCTTTGGCCCAATTCTCTAATCTGTTAAGGTCATTATGAAGTGTGATCCTGCCTTCAATCCTTTTCGGAACTACCCCTTCAAGCTGTCTAGTTATTTCCTTTATTACAGTGGGTTTGGATTACATCCATACATGTTCAAAGAACATGTGGAGGGCAGTGGCAGAGGAACCCTCTCCGGCACCCGGGACAGGACGCTGAGGGACAGGGCGAACCGCCTAGTGCTGCACACATGAAGTCTGTGCAGATTGCGCACGTGCGGCATCCCATACAGAGTGTGCTCACGTGGCGTCCATACGGGCTGTTGCATGCAAGCAGCATCCTGTACGGACTGCGCATGTGTGTCATCCTGTATGGACTGCGCATGTGAATCCCGTACAGAGTGCGCACACGCAGCAGCCCGTACAGACACAGCACGAGCGATGCCCATACTCTACAGCTGGGGGGAGGCAGGGGCCATCTTGTCACCTACCCCAGAGTGACACCCAGGGTGGCCCGCCCCCTCCGCTCCCCACTTCGTATCCCCCTGGTGGAAGGTTTATGTGCCCACATAGTATCCTCTCTTCTGCAATTCTGTGTATTGAGAAAGGTATGCCTGATTAAGTTCTGCCTGCGTCGCATCATGAACAGAAACACACACACACACACACACAAATAGAAAGCAGGCAGTTCTAACACAGAAGATTATAGGCAAAGCTTATGACCATATTTGTCTCTTTATATATAAGAAGTAAAAATGCAAAAGGAGTAAACAATTGGTGTGTGTGTCCTTATGATAGCTAACAAAAACATTTTTAACCCTATGTTTTGCATTTCAGTAAATTCTGATAATTAAAATGAGGAGTTGTGGTTTTTTGGGTAAAAGCTACATTTCACTTCTGCAAGATGTGGAAAGGATTCAAATTTCACACGCTGCGTCCACTTAATTGCTAGAATAACTAGCAATTTTATTAGAGTGGATAAAAGATTAATTAAAGACAAAGCATCAGTGTAAGGCATGGAACTATATGAAAACATGAGACAGTTGTAACTGAAGCATCATTACAGGTAGTCCATTGGTTTTTCTCTCCCTCCCCGCCCCTGCTTTTTGTGAAATTTCATCTCAATGGAAACACTGTTACATTTCAGGCAGGATGGCCATTCAACATATCTGCTATTCAAACATAGGCACTTGCCAAATGAACAGCTTAGCCTCAGGAATAGATCCTGCCCAATATCTCCAGTGCCTGCCAGAAAGACCTAATTAAACAAACCACAAAAAGTTGCTATGGGAAAGCCTGGGACACCCCTGCACCCCACAAATTGATCAAGTCAATTGTGCAATGTGGGTACAATTCCTTCCCAGCCCCATCAAATCCATGGCTATGTTCTGTCATAGTAAAATGGAAAGCTGACTTATAATTAGTCAGACCACTGAACCATCAAATCAGTGTTGGCTACATGAACTAAAACCGTGTCTCCAATGTTTCAGAAAGGGCCCATTCCCAGTCAGAGATCAGCCCTACCTGGGGCTGCATGCAAAGCAGATGGTCTACCAAAGGCGGCTCTGGGCATGGAGCTTCTGGGGCACTGCAGCAGGCACCACCACTATTAAATCCAATGGAAAGCAAGAGGTGGGTTGGGCACTGGAATTTGGTTTTGCACAGGGTGCTACTGGAATTTGAGACACCATTGGGTTTACTATTGAGCTATGGGCCTTGAGAGGCACATTGTGACATAAGGGAATGTGGGAGCGTAATTGGTGGTGATAACGCTAAGACTCAGGCCTGGACCCTAATTTATAGCCCAGAAATGAACCAGAGGGGAGTGGTTCTCCCCCGCCCAGTTCCTCTAAAACACTGGGTCCCCGAGCAATCTGGCCCAGCCAATTGGACCTGGAGATTGGGTCTGGCCTGCAGCATGACTGAATGATGGCCAAGCCAGACTGTTGTCCGCCCCTGGCTGATATAATCTTTTCCTCCCACCACACTTCCAAGCACCAGGTGCAACTGGTAAGCAGAGAACCAAAGCTCCTTCAGACCAGACACCTTGCCTCCAGTAGCTCCAGGAAACCCAGCCTGGCCCAAGGTGATCCAGGGCTGTCTCCACCTAATTCAGCTGACGCCCAGATTCCCTGCCTTCAAAATTGGTGCAATTCATTTTAGGATTGGGTCAAATCTGATGCACAACCCTAGAACATAGCACACCAAGGTTGCTTTTGCTTGTGACAAACAAGTTGGTTAAGAACAGGCTTCCTCAACCTCAGCCCTCCAGATGTTTTGAGAATACAATTCCCAGCATCCCTGACCACTGGTCCTAGTAGCTAGGGATCATGGGAGTTGTAGGTCAAAAACATCTGGAGGGCCGAGGTTGAGGAAGTCTGGTTAAGAACATAAGAAAGGAATCTATGACTAGATCATTCATTCATCCTTTTAGGAGCTTAATGGGCAGTGATTAAAGTAGAATAAACAAATGTGGAGAAGACTACAATGCAGCAAGCTGAGTATAAGTGAATTGTGCATTTTAATATATTGAGTTTTATTGTGCTGTTTATATTTATTGTTTTAGATCATATGTTCTTTGGGGTAGAGTTCTTATTTTAATTGTGTAACAGCCACATACGCTGATGGTGTGACATATAGATAAATATTATTAATAATGGTATGTGCAGTGGAGGAGAAAAGTTTATTATGTTTCCATGTTCCAAAGAATTAGCAGTAATGAAATGTATTGATGTTGGTGCCATGGGGAGACAAAACATGCCAATTTTGATGAAACGGTTGCAAACCTGTCTTCTTTTCAGAAAATGCAACTCCAGCTGTTTCAATTTCCAGCAGCATGATGCAATAAGGGAAGTTTTCTTTGCACTAGTATGGATGATCAAGAAGGCTCCTGTGGGAACACCAAGTTTTTCCTGTACACAACGTTTCCCAAAACAGAACCTTTAATCCCTCATCACACAAAGGGTTTTCACTGGCAAGAACACAGTTAGGAAAAACAGAGTAGTTGCTGGTTTTATTATAATTTCTAAACACATAGAGGTTTCATGCGCAGCCAATGAATTACTTATGAAACTAAGGGTTTTACAAACTGGAGAAAATAGAGGACCTGCCAGAAAGCTTGCTTTTGTGTTTTGTTCAAAACACACCACAGTCAGCTTGCTGAGTAATAACCATAGATAGCATTACAATGTTATGTAAACATTAGTCAGCCACAGGAGAAACTTTGAATTAAAATCTATGATTAGTATTTCCCCCCCGGTAGCCAAAAATAAAAATAAATGCTTTAAGGATTCCTTTAAAAAAGGAAAAGGAAAATAAACAGCATCACACAAGACCTTTAAATATATACATGAACATCTGAACAGTGGTACCTCGGTTTACGAACTTAATCCGTTCCCGAAATCCATTCTTAAACCAAAGCATTTTTAAACCAAGGCGTGCTTTCACATAGAAAGTAATGGAAAACGGATTAATCCGTTCCAGACGATGAAAAACAACCCCTAAAACAGCAATTTAACATGAATTTTACTATCTAATGAGACAATTGATCCATAAAATGAAGGCAATAATCAATGTACTATACTATAAAATAAGACAGTATTGTAGATGATTAAAATTAAAATTATTATTATTTTCTTACGTGCACTAATGATAGTCATTGTTTGGATGGGGGCTTTTATCCATTTCTGCAGTCACACAATCAACCAGTAGCTGAACTGGATTCCACACAGTCACAAAAACAAAGTCACAAGCCGCAGTCAGAAGTCAGTCCCATAATTCGAAGAACAAGTTACAGTAAACACACACACACACACACACACACGAAAAAGCCACACAAACATAAACACAAAAAAATAGCAAAAACAAAAGCTCTAAAAAATCACCTCTGTGTTGTATGGGTGCTCAGGACTCAACAGCCAACAGACTCAACAGGAAGCCTCTGATTAGCACAAGGGGACTCACTTTACAAATGGAACACACTCAACAAGAAGCGGAACATGTTCTTATCCCAAGGCAAAGTTTACAAACCAAAACACCTACTTCTGGGTTTGCAGCATTCTTATTCCATGTTGTTCATAAACTAAGCTGTTCTTAAACCAAGGTACCACTGTATTTATTTATGTTTGCACAGAATCTTAATATTAATAGTGGGGGTGATCAAATGTTGGCCAAATGATCATTAACTTGGAGCTCTTCAAAAGGCAAATTCATGGAGGACGAAGCTGTCAGTGGCCATTAGTGATTATGGTTATATACTACTTCCACAGTTAGAGGCAGAGGTTCTGAATACCAGTTGCTAAGGATCAAGAGTGGGAGATTACTATTACATTCATGGCCTGCTTGTGGGCTTCTCATAGACGACAGATTGGCCTTGTTGAGAACAGGATGTTACCCTTTTATATCATGAAAACATGTCCACATCCCCTTATGTTAAAGCAGCTAAATAGTGTTTTCTTGTGTTCAAAAATATTCTACACAGAAAGAAAATCAGAACTTTTCATAGTGAGAAGCGGAAGAATTCAGTTCCAACTGAAATGACCTTCTACCCCACTGAAACTTTTGCTAGGATCATGTTTTAGTATAAAAATAAAATTCCTAACTTTTATTTACAGGAAAACAAAACAGGAAAAGGTCAGTCTAAGGGTGCTTCAAATAACCAGGCCCGTTTTTCCCTGGGCTGCAAGTAACAGTAGCAAATGTGACGCCTTCCAGACACTGTTGCTACAACCCGCAGCCAGCATGGCCAAAAGTAAGGAATGATGGGCTATCCTACCATATATATATATATATATATATATATATATATATATATGGTAAGTCACAATGAATTCAGTTGGGCATTCTTATGACTGAGCAAACATTTTTAAGTTTGTGTGCTTGGTCCCACCAAAGCACACAACTACTACACAGTTGGTGCAGCAGATATTACACATATTAGAAGCCTCCAGGCATCCAAATTAGGCATCTCCTTTGGCACAAGGGTGTCCCCAGGCTGCACTAGATCCCAGCCTAGCAACCCCAGTCTAGCAACCATCCTCCTCTCCATCCTTGATGCCTTGCCTCATGTACTACAGGGGCTGCACTGAGAAACTTGTGCAGAACTCACTGTAGTAGATTCGACTCCATTCTGAAAATACTTCCAGTTTCATACGATATAGGATGAAGCTTCTGCAATCTATCCCTAGGTTTATTTGTTTGGCTATATCTGCCACACAGGCTTGAGGGGGAAATGAGAAAAGGCTCTGGGATGTGTGTGAGTCTGAGAAGCCAAAACCAGGTAGAATATTCAGTTTTCATCATTATACCTGTTCCTGCTTAGTCTGCACCTGGCTTACTGAGCAAGCAACAGATGTACAGAGGTGTTGCAGCACTGATGATTGACCTGATCCAGATGCTCTTGCTATAAATCCTTTTTTGCATTCTGCGAATTCCCCCAGCCAGATGTGTGAGCTTCTCATGCATGAATTTTCAATTCAACGTAAGTGACCCTTAGGTTACAGCTGCCACAGGTAGTTGTCTAGTCTGACAGTATGCTTGAACTAGTCCTGCCTTTGTCACATTAAGTTTTAGCAACCACTTCCCCAAAGTCCTCTTTGGAACTGCCATTCAGTAGTAATATTTCTATTTCAAATTCAAAGTATATAATCAACAAGAGGATACATGCTTGCATGAAATTTGGATGTGCTAATTTATATGTTGATACACATTTTGATTTTTTTATTTAATAAAATGTATCATTGGCTGGATTGTAGTAAAACCTCTAAGGTTTACAATAAATAATTACAAATAGTTAAAAAGAACTATAACATATTCACCATAGTGGGGAAGACTATAACCCAATGATCTTTGTGCCTATACAATGTGGTCTTTAGGTGTTAAGTGCTGATGGGACACTTCAAGGCCTCTGTTCTCCCTTCTTAAACTAGACATGAAAAGGACACCTTCAAATACATGACTGTCCATGGCAAAGTAAGATACCGCCCTTCAATGGATTGGGCCCACTGTTTTTCTGTTTCTTTTTTAAGAATTAGACGATTCGGAGGAACATTTTTGGTTATCAAGCTTCAAGCAGAGGAAAGCCCCACCCCTGACAAATTATTCTTCACCCTTCCCTTTCCAGAAAACGATATATATTTTAGCAGCAATTAGATACAAATAAGGAAGGGATGATCCTCAGACTTTCAGTAAGCCATAAAACCTCACTAAGAGGTTAATCATTTGATTCCATTTATGATTCACTTCCCATAAAGTATCTCAAAGTGATTTCACACTAAAAACATCAGCAATTAAAGCAATTGTCTTAATGGATAGATATGATATGATATATACGATATGATATAGATACGGATTGGGATAAAACTCTGGACACTCCATGCAACACTCCCAGACATGCCAGGGATTGAATGTGGGGTCTTTTGCATGCAAGGCACAGATTCTCTACCATTGAGCTACAGTCTTTCCCTGATATCAAAGGCAGCAACACGACTATGTGGAAAAACCTCCTGCTTCTGCCAAAGAATGCTCACCAGCCTGCAGAGCAGAAGATTGCACATCCTCACCCTGCCTGCAAAATTTCATGTTCCGCCTGCATTGGAGGGTGTGTTTGATGTAATACCACTGGATACGAGACTTAGGCTAGGCAGACAAGGCTTCTGTTCACGGGGGAGGAGGAATAGGGAGAGCAGTCCTCCCCTGGGGTTTCAGATCCATTCTGTTATTATTCCTTAGTTGGAGCTCTAATTTTTCTTATTAGAAGAATTTTTATTATGTCTCTCTCTCTCTCTCTCTCTCTCTCTCACACACACACACACACACACTCACACTCACACCTTGAATATATCCAAAAGAATTCCCTGAACCTATGGAGCTGGCCTCACACTGATATGCTGTTTGCATCCTACCAAAACCTGAATTTGTGGGGCAGACATGCATTTGTTATGTATGTACTTATTTACTACATTTATTTCTCGATCTACCTTTCAAAGGAGTCCAAGGTGGCAAACATCAAGCGATAAAAACAATAAAACCATCTAAAAACAACAACACACAATTCCAATAGAGATGCAGAAGGAAACGGAACAATCAGATTGTGAAAGACACTGGAACAAAGGAGCCTGCCAGCCCCAAAGCCCCACATTTGCAAAAGTCTTAAGCCACCTATGCCTATCTAGAGAGAAGGAAAAAAACACAGAACATAAGTTTCCGCAAGTGGAAATGGCTGCCAGTGCTTTCCCCCTCCCTTCCCTCTCTCTCTCTCTCTTCATCTTTTGTTCTCATCAATAATGCAGTGCTCTGTCGATGGCACTGATTGTGTCCTAACTAGATTGCCTGTGTTTGAACTAGATTGCAAGGCCCTCTGGGCAGTGGCAATGCTGTTTTATGTTTGTCATGGCAAGACTACACTTGGATACTGAAAAAGAAGCATCCCCTTAAAAAAATGAAACTAAGTATATACTCTGACTGTCCCTGCATACTTTGTGCAGTCCCTCTGTTCTTCAGCTTGTCCATGATAAATCAGTGTCCCACTTTTGCCTTCTGGAGATTGCATTAAAAAAAATGCAGGTAATGCAACACACTAGAATTCTCCCTGTGGAGAAGACCCACTATGCCATTCTTAGAACGATAGGACTGCTCTCTAATAATTCTACATGCAAGTACTAAAACACAATAATAAAAGCCATAAATTCAAAACGCTGAAGAAAAAATGCAAAATGGCTACCCCAAATTGGACATCTTAATCCCAATCCTTATTGGACAGGGGAGGCTCTTATTATAAAATGTGCTGCCCAATGGGTCACAGTTAACTTTATTAACTGGAGTCTCAGGAGGAATTGTATGCCAAAATTGGGAATTTTCCTGTCTTGGATAACATGTCATCTCTCAAGGAAGAATGAATGGCAACACTTACTACATTAAACAAAATATCACCTGCTAATACAGCAGTGTAATATATACAGTACGTTGAGTGGACAACAGGCCTTCATACTTGTTTCATAAATCACAATATAACCACCACAAAAAATAATTGGAGCAGTTTGTGACAAGATGGTTCAATTTAGTACTGCACATCCAGTGGGGAATAAAATCAAATCTTGGGGCACTAAAAAAAAAAGCTCTTGGATATTGAGACTTACACCTGGAACACTTTTCTTCAAATTCTTTAAAGAACATACAGTATGCTACCTTCTATCTTCAGCTTTCTTACAACTGTCACCTCACTTTACAGAGCCTGGTTTGAAGCACAACTGACAGAGGCAGAAGCTGAAATGTCTCCCCAAAGAACGTTAAGCCTCTGTCAGTCACTTATTTTCATATACATTTTTCTGATTGACTGCAACCTGCTAGCATCCTGAGACTACTCAAAGGCAGTTGTGTGGTTGTCTCCCAGATCATACCTTCACATACTAAATCCCACAGTTATAGTAGACACCAGGATAATTTTTGACTGACTTGGTTTTGTACACAAACAACAGGGCTTTTCCTACCATTAGGCAGAATGAGGAAATTACGGTACCTCAATCAGCAAATGCTGGGGGAGCAGCAGCCCCCTAGTTATTCCTCTTGAAGCCTCCCCTGATGAAGTATTGCTCTTTGCTGGAGATCAAAGGTACCGGTATATGTCCTATGGACCTGCTATACACCCAATAAAGTAGCTACCTGCCCCCAGGTACACTGAATGATGTGCTCCCATTGCCAGTGTTGACATAAGATTCAACTGCTAGTCTAGGCAATTTCTACACACAGAATGAGGGAGGATCACCACCTTTTTATTTGCCTCAGACAACGTAATGCATTGGGGTGGCCCTCGCAGATACTGCAGGGAAAAGGATTTACACTGAGGTCACTACATGGGAGTGTAACAAGACTAACCCTTTCCCCCAGTACTGCTGGGGCACTGCTCTGAGAGCAACTAATATTTGGTTTGCTTTGGTGGGACAGCTAACCATCATCCAGAATTCACATGGAAAAATCATGTTGTGATGACTTTATCCAACCAAATATAATGGGTGGACCAGGCCTCTTAATAACACCACAGTGAAAGGATTAGCCCTGCCCAAGTCCTGTTGCCGAGCAGGAAGGGACTAGGAGTCTCCGGGGAACACTTGCCTGAGAGCAGAATCCCCATATTAAGTCAGACAGTACAGAGGTTAGGGAATCCAGATGATCACAGAGCCAAGGGTCTAGTCCAGAAATCATGGAATCCAGATACAGATCAGGAAGCAGCAAGGTAGTGCCAGGAACCACAGGTGTTGTTTCCAGCACCTGACTGCTGCTGAGAGCTCTGTTCAAGAAGCCAGGGGCTAGCTGGTTCTCATCAGTGCCAGCTGGTTCTCATCAGCGCCTTCTGCTCTGTGACCTTGAAGGCTTATCAGGTGCAGGTGGAGTCACTTTGCCTTCTCCCCCTTCAGCAGGCAAAGCTGACTCCTGACCCACGACAATTAACATCTTGGATTTAAATTATTTCCTGACAATAATTGAAGGAACAAGCCATCTTTATTGGTTTGAAACTCAGTGTATGGGTTTCTATTTGTTCCACCTGATGCAATTGGTATAGTTTCCCCTCTGTTCCTGAAGTTCAGGGGTGAGTATGGACCCATATTTAGCCAAAATAGCTAATTATTCATGCACAAGAAGTGGGTATTAGCAGGCCTGGTGGAACTCAAAGGATTGAAGAACTGGTTCTCCACCCCACCCCCCCTTTTTTAAAAGCCCCAAACTGCTAATGGGTTAAAACCCAAATCAGTTCAATAAACATGGAAAGCTTATTGTTCGGGTATAATTGAAAACTGTGGGAGGGGGAATGGAATGGAATATCACAGAAAAGGCATGAATGAAAACCACACTGCAGCATTTTGCTGAAGGGTTGCACCTATAGTTTTCCAAATAAGGAATTAGGAGGACCATAATTTTAAGCTTGCATGATAGTTCCTGCATCACGGGCATGGCTAGGTGAGTACAAGTGTAATATTTGAAGTCTGTACCTGCACCCGTTTGAATTAAGTGTCAATGCTTGCACTGAAACCAATCAGAACAGGATATAGTCCCAGATTTATAAACATCAAGACATGCATGATTGGGTTTTTGTGCTCTGTTAAACAGAAGTCATCTGGGTCTAGACAGCAGCACTTTGCACAGCCTAGAAAAAGGAAATAAGGCCCCAGTGGTCCATTGTCTGAAAACGCATCAGACAATTGTGTAAGAGATACTATTTCCTTACAACTCCGACACCCAGCTGGCACAAAACAGGTCTTCAAAACACAACTCCTAAATATGCTTGAGTGAGCTGCACCAGTTCCTTGAGTAAATTGGAGTTCCAACAAAGAGCCCCATAAATGTCATGCACAATACCTAAGATGCAATGAAGTGACTTACTTCCTCCCATGCATCTACTTCATGGTCTTCAGAGTGGCTGGACTCACTGCTGAGTGACTGGCAATTACAATGTAAGGAGTCTCCTCTGAACAAATCTAAAGGCTGAGTCATATACTCAACTGTTCATGTGTAAATTGCTTTTGATTGATTCTGACTGTACTAGGTGGCATTAAGATGTTCTCATGGATCACTTTTGCCATGGCTATCATCATCTTGCTGGAATAAAGTCCATTGCACATAATTCCTGCAATATATTCAACATATATTCAACACAAAAAAACAGTGACAACTTGTTGTTGAGAAAGGACAGCTGGACATATAAATGACCTTCAGTAGCTTAGGGCCTCATCAAACCTAAATCTGGCCTGGAGTGTATGCATCTGTGCATGTATAACCAGGGAAGTGGTGTTCAGACAACAGCCTCGCTGATGCTCTATCCTGGAACCAAATAGAATGTTTCCACTTTTTGGTGCCCATGGCCAGAGCTCAGATGGATGTTCTACCACTGTCACTCCGTGACCTTGGTGAGATTAAGTAGAGAAAATCATAAGCAGGTCATTGGCACCCAGTACACACCAGAGATATGCAAGATCAGGTGGGGAGTTCTTGAGATTTTTTACTTCATGGTGTGATGCTTGCTCTCTGGGCTAAGAGACCCTAGGGTGGGACAGCAGCCACCTTTGTGGCAAACCTGCACCATCTGCCTGGAGCTAGGAGGACCCAAGGAGTGGTGATGCAGTATGGCCTACCTACTCAACTTTATGGGGTTGCCTGGCATGCTGGATTTAGAGCAATGTGGTGGTTAGTGCTTGTTGAGATTGATAGGGCACAAGGCAGGTAGCTGTACAAGGGCAACACTGAGACGAAGGAGGAGGAATCCGACAGCCAGTGCCGGAGAGGACCTTGCCAATATGCCACCCTGTGCGAGGTCATTTGATGCCTTCACCCCAGCCATCACATGAGGCTCTGGCGGGGTCCTAGAGCCCTCCCACCACCTTCCCAAAGCACGGTAAACCCTTGCCTAGCTTTGGAAAGGAGGGAAGAGGTCTCAAGGACCCTGTCAGAACTCTAACACCTTCTACCCAAAGTCAGGCAAGCACTTGCCAGGCTTTGAGAAGGCACCCTCCTTGACTGCATGCCTGGCACAACCACACTGCTCTCACTGCCCTAAATCTGGCTCTGCCAGTGCCACCCCCAAGACTGGATGTTAGTGATAAAGCAAGTGGGCAGGTGCTGCCCCCATTTGCTTTAATAGACCAGCCTCCACTGGGTAGCACAGACTGCTCCTGCTCTGAATGTTGGATCAAGCTGATCCAGTTAGCTTGTTCTACCACCAGCTGCCTATGGGGAAGATTTTGATTACATTGGCTTGCTGCTTAAAATATAGTTCACTAGCTGACCCAGCCACACCTTCCTGTGACTGATTTGGTGAAATGCAAAAGTAAGATACAGTATGAAAGAGAAAGCATATGTTTACTTACACCTTATCTCGTTGAAGTTCAGTCTATGTGTTCTCCATTTGCCCCTTCTGTTTTTGTCCTCGTTTCTACAACTGTTTATTACTACTATTTTAGTCTATGAGGTTCTTTCTCCTGATTTTGTCAATGGCCGAGCCAGCAGTAGTGTTTGTGGGTGGTCTGTCTGTCGATTAGATGGTGGTAGTGAAGTTGGGAAAGGAGGAGGAGGGGTCAGAAACAGGTGTGTTGTGCTGTTTAACAGCCACTGGAGGGCACTATATTTTTTGCACAAAATCACATTTTTACCTGGGAAAGGTGTAGTATTTGTGCAATGTAAGTACATATGATCACTCCCATATGGGCATGGAATGTTGTGTCCAAATCTGAACGGAATCAATCAAGGGGTTACGGAGAAAGGCGATTGTTAACAAACATCCAACTTGAATGGTTTTACCGTATATATATAGATTGTTACTTGCATATTCCACCTTGTTAGGATTTGTATCCTGAAAGGCAGGATCTAAACAATTGTGATCGATAAATAAATAAGCTTCGGGAAGGAGTTTGTGTAAAGCGGTAACGCAGTAAGGAAAACTCCACCCCACATCACATGCAGGTGCGTTGTACAATATGGGGCAGAACATGTGGCAAAATGGTGCACTATAGCTCCTGTGCATGGATCAGTCTCCAACTAGAGTACAGAAACTTGACTATAACAGAGGGGGGAAATGCCATGTTACATGAAACATTTCCACTGAGTAACATAAGAAAACAGTGATAAGGGGATAGGGATGACATGTTCAGCTTTTAATAAGGCCACAATAAACATGATCACTAAATATATGAAGCCTAACGATGACAATCTGCAAATGGTGTGCCAGCAAATGAGATGTCGCTAATATCCCTGCATTTTGCAATGCGTCCTCTTAATTGGCCACGCGGCAGTGACCGTAGGGAGACGCAGAGGGAGACGCTTGAACATTCACAAAAGGGACGCTCTATCATTTGAGGTTCAACATTTGACTTACAGCGAGATCGTTATCATATTTCTGGGCAGGGCGGGGGGAGGAAAGGAGGAAGGCTTCTGAGCAGAGGCTTTCGTTCAGAGGGTCTTTGACTCTGCGTGAAAGCTTTGTACTCTGTACTGTTGCAGCAAACATTCCCTGTGGATCTAACATGTTCTGCATTCATCAGAGGCCTTGCTTCCAGTTGCCTTCTATAAATTGGAAAGCCTCCTCACAGAGGTGAGGCCCATGTGAGGGAACATTATGATTATACACTCTTTTTGATTTGTATAACTGCAAATGCAGTCAAAAGAAACACTCCATTTCATCTACCCATATTTGATGTGGTTTTTAAAGTGCTGGACTGCAATAAAAGGCTGTTTGGTCTATCTCTTTGTGGCAATTCAGGAATTATGGGGTTTCCCCCCCCCTTTCAAAAATACCCCTGAAGACTATGTGTTGTTGGAGAAATTTCCCAGGATTTTGGGGAAACAGGTGCTTTCTTTACCTCAGTTACATTTTCAAGGTGGGCAAGGGGGTGTTGGAAGTGCAACACCAGGAATCTTTCATCTTGTAACTTGAGGGATAATTCTGTTATCAGTGAGTCATTGAACCAAGGGCACCAAGGTGGAGGCATTGCTTAGCAACCAAGCAGAATGACATGAACTTCGCTGAGGTAACCCATGTCATGATTGGCTGTGTAGTTTTGAGAGAGTTTACCTCTGGTTAGTTCAACGTCTTCCTGCAATGCACATGGCCTGTTCCGTTACCTCAGTAAAGTGTTGTCAGAGTTCATTTTTTCCTCTGGACTCTGTTTGTGTTACTTAAGTGATTTTGCTAACAAGGGGTCCCTCCTGTTGAGCACTTTCTTTTAAAAAAGAGCCATGTTGTTCCTTCATTTCCCATGACAGCCATCTCTTTTTTGAGAGCCTAACAGCTCTCTGTAGCTGTCAAGATTGTAGCATTTGCAAATAAGGACAGCTATGAGGTTCATTTTATAGTGTGGGGAGTGGGAACACCTGCCAGGGCCAGGAAAGTGATGTACAATGAAAATATAGTACCTTAGTTTTCTTACCTACCCAAGAATAGAATCAGCCCTAAAAGCATACAGTATATCTCAGGTGTCAAAAACCAGAATAAAGACTCTACACAATGAAGATGGGGAAAGAATTCCACAACTTTGGGAGATAATGTCCTCTCCTGGGCCACCACCCCCTGAACATCTGAGGGCATTGGAACTACCATGAAAATACATATGTAGGGAGGAGGTGGCCTTTCAGATATTTGAGGCCTAATTCTTTGGAACTTTAAATATGAGCACCCTGAATTGGTCCCAGAAATGAACTGGCAACCAGTGCAGTTGGTATGAGAGGTTAAAATTTGCCTTGTGTATCTCTATTCTATAGGGACGCGGGTGGCGCTGCGGGTTAAACCACAGAGCCTAGGGCTTGCCGATCAGAAGGTTGGCGGTTCGAATCCCCACAACGGGGTAAGCTCCCGTTGCTTAGTCCCTGCTCCTGCCAACCTAGTAGTTCGATAAGATAAATAGGTACCGCTGCAGCGGGAAGGTAAACGCCGTTTCCGTGTGCTGCTCTGGTTTGCCAGAAGCAGCTTAGTCATGCTGGCCACATGACCTGGAAGCTGTACGCCGGCTCCCTCGGCCAATAATGTGAGATGAGCACCGCAACCCCAGAGTCGGTCACGACTGGACCTAATGGTCAGGGGTCCCTTTACTTTTACCTATCTCTATTCTACTCTTTTCCTGATCTAGATGCTAGTTACACAACCTTGGCACTCAACATTTTAAGCCCTGGTTCTTAGTGCAGGTTCTGAGTTGTGATATGGGAAAACCCAATATCAGAATGCCCCATATTATTTGTCTCATGCTAATTCAAGCAAGTGAATCAAGCCACATTCTGTCATCTCTTCCAGTTACTAGTTAACCTCAACCAGGGGGTGAAAAGAATCTTTCCCAACCCAACTCAAATGCTGCCATCTGCTAGAACCTGAAAACAGCACAAAAGCTACTTAAGAAGGCAAGCAACACCCCTCTGAAGATTACTACTGGAAGTAATGGATGTTCTTCAGCATATGCAGCTTATGGAATTTAGATAGGAAGAAATGCAATTTCCCAAGCTGGACTTTAGCCAGGAGAATGAGCCAGATAACAATAGCCATATGAGCAGTGCCAGTGAATCTCTTGTATCCGGACATGGTCAGCTACATCTCATCTGAAGCTTGACAACTGCAGCAGAGAGATACCCCACTTGAGGCAAGGTATTCCGTGGATGGGGAAATGGGCTGGCAGTGTGGCTGAATTTTGAAAGGAAATGATACCTCTCCACTCATGATTTCATAATCAGAAAACAATGTTTGCTAAATAAGGTGTGTGTGTGTGTGTGTGTGTGTGTGTGTGTGTGTGTGTGTGTGTGTATTGCGGTCATCCATCTACTTTTTAAAAAAGGGATAGCCATTTGTCACACTTACTTGGGAACTCGCATGAACATGGGTAGCATCAGGCTGCCCAGCAACTGTTCATTTTATTTATTTCATCATTTTCTATACTACCTTTCAAAAAAATAAATCTTCCCAACATCTGTGTACAGGATATGGTTGAAAGCAGAAAACACTTCAGTGGTGTAGCAAAATGAAGGGCTATTCTATTGATCTGAAATCCAGATATTACCTAGAACCTGGGAATGGATACTTAACTACTTCTTCTGAAAACACAATGTGAGGTCATCTGGAGAAGTAGAGTGAAGCGCCATTACTAAACTGATGATAGCCACCTTTATTTCCCCCCTTTTCATCAAATTAAAGTGAGATGATAATGTTGACCAAAACAAATAACAAATAATATCCATGAATAAAAAAAAAAATCCTTCCAGTAGCACCTTAGAGACCAACTAAGTTTGTTCTTGGTATGAGCTTCTTCAGATACACTGAAACAGAAGTCACCAGACCCTTATAATATCCATGAATGTAATAGTAATCTCCCACTCTTGATTCCCAGCAACTAGTATACAGGACCATACTGCCTTTAACTGTCAAAGTAGTACATAACGATAGTATAGAAAAATAGGTGCCGGAACTCACCATGAACTCCCCCTTTGTTCTCTTATGGTGCCCACCTGAGAGGTACCAGAACTGAGCTCCAGCTGAAAAAAAGCCCCAAACACTTGTAACAGGGAATCGAAGGGAATCATTACAGGGCTATTTCAAGACATGTCCAAAGAGGTTTGATACTAGTGGAGACCAGTATAGCTTGAATTGTGGCTGCTAAATAAAAATGATTTCCCTCTTTTTTAAAATAAAAATAAAAATATCCTACTCTCCAAGCAATTCCACTGACTCCACTCTATTAAATTCCACTGACTGGAAAGAAAACAACTTAGTTATCTTCTTTCATCAGGAGAGGTGATGTTCCCATAAAGCAAGCTGTCCCATAGCTAATACTATGAAATATGCAGATATGTTTCAGGACTATGCATTTCATTGTTGCTAACTGTCCACTTTGAACAAGACCTTTAGACCACTGCACTGCTATGATACATCGATATATAATGTTTCCACCATAAATTTTCCCCATACTTAGGATTTATATGTTGCACTTCAACATAAAAGATGAGATAGACAGAGAATCATTCAGCAGAATCACAATACAGGTAATTACGGTCTGTCAGCATTTCTATTATGAATTCCATTTAGCATTGGGGGCTTAGTATTTCCATCATTTCAGAAAATGTCAGACGGAAAGCTGGCACACAGATTACCAGCCTGGATGCAAATTTGTTTACACAAAATATTTAAATCTGTTCAGCTGCTTCTGATTTAGAGATGAGCCAGAAACCTAAAACTTCTAGGATCTCTCCCCTCCCCACCCCCACCACCGCCGCTCCCCACCATTGCCATGGGATTCTGCCAAATTCTCCATCAAGGTACAACTATCTGTAAGTGCTTAATAATAAAAACTGATCTCATTCCTTTTTATATTCCTCCTCCCACCACCATTACTGTCATAAATGCATCACGAGGCAATTAGTCTGAATTCGTGTTAACAAAATAATATGTAGCAATTACAGAGAGCTCATACTTTGTTGTTGAAATGGGGAGAAAAATAATTTATGAATAGCAGGGATGGCCTAAGACATTTTGGCCCCATCTGCACTATACATTTAAAGCATCACCATACCACTTCAAAGAGTCACTGGGAATTGTGGAATCCTGGGAACTGTAGAATCCAAAGAATCCTGGGAATTGTAGTTGGCTAAGGGTGCTGAGAGTTGTTAGGAGACCTCTGTTCCACTCAAAGTTGGTTAACAATCAATCCCTTTCCCCAGAGAACTCTGGGAATTGTAGGTCTAAACCACAGAGCCTAGGGCTTGCTGATAAGAAGGTCGGCAGTTTGAATCCCCGTGACGGGGTGAGCTCCCGTTGCTCGGTCCCTGCTCCTGCCAGCAGTTCGATAGCACGTCAAAAGTGCAAGTAGATAAATAGGTACCGCTCCGGTGGGAAGGTGAACGGCGTTTCCATGCACTGCTCTGGTTCGCCAGAAGCGGCTTAGTCATGCCGGCCACATGACCTGGAAGCTGTACGCCGGCTCCCTCGGCCAATAATGCGAGATGAGCGCCGCAACCCCAGAGTCGGACACGACTGGACCTAACGGTCAAGGGTCCCTTTACCTTTAACAACTCTTGGCAACCTTAATCAGCAACAGTTCCCATGATTCTTTGGGGGATGTTGTGACTGTTAAAAGTGGTATGATGATGCTTGGAAACATATAGTGGAAATGGGGTTATTGCTGAACAGATGACAGTAGGGAATTACTTCAACACTGGTCGATGCAACAACATCCTGAGGGCAGCAGACTAGCTTTGGGAGCACAGGGCAATATGTGTGGCAGATTGAGCTCAGTGCTCCTTACGACCCACTAACACCTGCTGCCTTCCTCACTCTGACTACTGGTAGGGCCAGCTCTGAGTTGGCTTAACCATTGCAGAATGCCTTTCAGCAATTGTAGAGCAAAAGAAACCTGACATTGCCATGCAACTCCCATGTTCATATTGAGACCAGGCAAGGACTGGGCACCATAAATAACCCTGCTGCCCTAACTGAAGGGTTGTGTTGGGAGATGAAAGCTGAATGGCAATGGATCTTCATCATACAGGTGATGGGAAGTCCATAACACTTTCTAATAAACCCCTGTAGCAAAACGTGTTCCAATGGAACTTCTGCTTGTAAAAATAGAATTTCCCCTTCCTCGCCTCTCCCCATGTATCCTCTGAACCCTTTCCCAAAGTTTCTCCAGAGGGTTGCGGATACTCCCAGGACAGATGATGGTGCAGTGGGAAGAGAGTTCCATTGCACAAGCAGAAGTCGTTGCACAAACAGGGCAACTTATTGGAAACAACCCCCGTTATACTATGAATGGCTGCACTTCTTTTGGATTTAGCTTATGGAGTCAAAGGGAGACATAAATGGTGCAACACACACACACACACACACACACACACACACACACCAGTGTCCATTGTGCAGGCCATAGAGGAAAATGTTTCATCTTTGCTGTCACCCTGACCCAGATTCTTTGCCCTGGCGAAGTTGTCTAGTTGCCAACCATGTTAATAAGTCATGTACATGGCTGTGTGAGATCTCAGCTCCGCTACAGTCAATGGGAAAAGTTCAACTTACACCAGTCACCATTCCTTTTACTGCACTGCACTGTGCTCTCTAAAGAAGAAACAGGTGTATTGGGCAGGTGAGCCAATATCTTGCTCACTGATCTGAGGGATCAGAACAAAGGCCCATCTAGCTCAACACTCTGCCCTCAAAGTGGCATCCCCACTTTCTCTAAGGCGATCAATAATGCTGATTCTCTTCAGCAATATTTTATTCTCACAACAACCCTGTGAAGTAGGGTTGAACAGACTGGCTTAAAGCCTCCATGTGGGTTTTAAAGCAGCATGAGAATTTGATTCTCATGGGAGACCCATGGGTCTCCACAGCCTTAGTTTAACACTCTAATCACAACATCACTATAATGCCTAGGACCTGTGAACAGAGCACATGTGGGGAAATTAAAATCCATACAAGATACCGTAATTTTCTGTATATAACATGCCCCTGTGTATAAGACAGCCCCTATTTTTGGGGACCCCAAATTAAGGAAATGGGGGGGAGGTTGCCCAAAGTTGTTTAACTTTTTTTTGGAAGTGGGGTTGCTGCCAATCACACACCTCGCCGAAATCACCAATCGTCTGCCCACTTGCCGCCAGCCGCCAATCGCCTGCCCAATTGCCGCCGCCACAGCCAATCGTCAGTAGGCCTTGCCACAGCCATCAATCACCCACCCAATTGCCGCAGCAGCCAATCACCAGCAGGTCTTGCCACAGTCACCAATCACCTGCCCAAACACTGCTGACAATCTCCTGCTCACAGCTGCCACCAATTGCCCATCCCCCCTGCACTATCTGTATATAAGATGACCCCCATTTTTTTTACATTTTGTTATAATAAGAAAACATTGTCTTATACACGGAAAAATATGGTACCTCAGGGCATTTGGGAGTAGTCTCTTCTAGCCCCCTGCACTGTGTTGATGTAGTATCAGAGATTGTATCTCAGTGGCAGAGCACATACATCCAGAAAGTTCCAGGTTCAACCCTGGCATCTCCAGGTAAGGGCTGGGAAAGTCTATTGTCTGAAACTCCAAAGAGCCACTGCCAATACTCTATAGACAATACTGAGTGGGGTGCACTAAGGAATTGACTATGTAGAAGGCAGTTATCTTTGCTCTAGGAGACCATTAATAATGGGAAAGATTCCTTGCTAGCTTGCCTTCTCCTACTGATCTCCTGCCATTTCTCTAGCCACAGGGAAATAATGTTGGTTATGAAGGGCACATACTCAGCGCATATGAGTCAAGGGACCTCCAAGGCCCAGTACTGAAATTGAGCATTTGAACATTTTTAACTCTCAAGACTAAATGGAGATTTGCATCTAAAACTTTCCCTCTCTGAGGTATACGTTTCACATGGACTCAAAGACTATTATGGGGTGGTTGCATTGCACAATGTGAATATTTTCTTCACCCTGGGCTGTGACAAGATATACAGGTAGGCCCAAATAGGCTTCTGCCTTTCCCCTCCATTCATTTTTTAAGGCTTTTTCCTTGATATTGTTACAAGATTCCCATTTCCAGGCTCTTTGAGCTCATATGAAAAAAGAAATGAATTCCATTAATGTAATTAAACTTGGAAACAGTTTCAATACAAGCCTTAAAGGAGCTTCACAGTACAGCAGCTTCATTACTTACTACAGGACATTTTATTGCATAACCATTTTTAAAATCAAAAACTTTTTTTAAAAAAAGAAAACAGGTGGAAACCTGGCAGTAATACTGCTCATGTCCTGCCAAGAATTTTTAAAGAAATGCAGGCTCTCTGTGGCCCTATAGACATTAAATGAAGTTTTCGTTATTTTATTTCCATTGCATTAAATTTAATAAGCTTCTCTCCACATGCTTAGGTGGATGATATAGGAACGCATAATAGTTTCTAATTGCCAGCTAAAGGCTTTCTTCGCCAAGCTATGTGCAATCCGTAGATCACCAAAGTCAACAGCAAAACTCCACTCGAGTTTAATGGCTCTTGACTGCACCTACTGCTGTTCTGTTACCTCCATCCTTTTTAAATGGGGCTTGTATGTGCCTCTTGGGATTGCCTGATGGTTGCAGAGCAGCAGTGCTTACTTAGTGAACTTACGTGCTTCCCTGAAACCAGAATCACAAATGTTATACTCAGCAATGCAGAAGTCCTAGCACACTTTTTGAGGGAAGGCTACTTTGGTGAAATGGATGTCAAGCATTACTGAGTTGGTTTTCATTTCGAAAGACTAAATAAATTTTTCAAGGCAAACACTGCCTGATGTCCAGGCTCAAGCAGTAAGGAAGGATCTGCTGTCCATGGTGCTTAAACAATTCACTCATTAAGATCTATAGGGTGGTTATATCTGTGTTCGTTTAATTTGAAGTCTTTGTTTCATGGACTGAGCAGTTAGAAGTAATTTTGGTCCCTATAAATTATTGTAAAATACATATCGATGCCATATCTTGCCACTGTGACATCTTCACCACATACCGTATTTTTCGCTCTATAAGGTGCACCTGACCATAGGACACACCTAGTTTTTAGAGGGGGAAAGCCCCATTTTTTTGAGGATCAGCTCAAATTTCTGCAGCTTCTTTTGCAAAGGAGAAAAGCCCCATTTTTTGAGGATCAGCTCAAAATTGTTGAGCTTACTTTGCAAAGGGAAAAAACCCTGTTTTATGGGGTTTAACTCACAGTTCTGCAGCTTCAGGAAGCCATTTCTACAGTTTCCAGACAGATAATCTAATCAGCCAGTCACATGTCGCTGGGGAAACAGCCTCCCTCTGCAAGGGGGCGGGGCTGGAATCTCTCTCCCTTATCTCTCTCCCTGATCGTTTGCTGAGCAGCTGCTCAGTGGGCTTCCTTTCAACACCCCCTTCTCTCTCTCTTTTTTTAAAAAAGCACATCTGCTTTTGCCCCTGGGTAGTTCAGCTCCAGGGACCACATATTCGCTCCATAAGATACACAGCCATTTCCCCTTACTTTTTAGGAAGTAAAAAGTGCGTCTTATGGAGCGAAAAATGCGGTACTTGGCAATCTGATTTCTGAGTTGTGTGGCCTCGTATATTATTATTTCCCTGTTCACATCACCATGGGTTGAATTCAGTCCCATTACAACTGTAACAAGTCTCCAGCCTTGCTAGGAAACAGTATGGGAGTATCAGTCATTTTAGGCAACAGATTGAGGCAGTCATTCCCAGCTTATCTCAAAATAGCAACTAGCCATTGAAGGATAGGATGTATTCAGAAAATGAACAAATAAATCACTATTTTACTGTGTATCTCTCTGTGTGCCATTTAAAGGGAAATGTTTAAAATCAGCACCAGATGTAATGCACAAATACCATTAACTGATGAATCAGAAAATGGTCAAGGAACATGATGCTGCAATAATGTACAATGGGGATTCTTTTGGCAAGGAAAGTTCAGTCTTGTCTCATCTGATTACTAGAAGTTTTATTAGATGCTTCTTGTTCTCAATGGAGAAAAACTGAATGTCCCTGGCATAGTAACTTTGAAAATAAACTCCTAGTAGGGTGCATGACTCTAAAGGAGTCTCAGTGGCTCTAGTCAAAAGGAACCTGAGAGACTAAAATAATTTGACGACTCAATTGTTTCTAAAAAGATGACAACTTTAAAAGGGGACATGGATAGGACTCAAAAGACTTCTGATTTATTTTTTTATTAAAAATACTGTATCCCAAGAATCACAAAAAACCCCAAACCAAAAAAGAGATTTTAAGCACCAACTGAGTTACAGTGACCATATAGTAAAATTGCCTCTATCCTACACACAAGCAATGACTCATAAATGTAACTGGAATCACATGCTACATTGTGATGACACCTTGTGACGACATCTCCTCCCTGGTTGAAAAGCAACTGGGGGAAGTGTCATTCTCTGCCTAACCCTCACAATTCTGATTCGTCCATTCTCTTTCGCATACTGAATAGGATTAAATTATAAGATACTTCTTCATAGTTCAGTTGGAATTATTCCTAACCAATCATATGCTCTAGCGGTTTTTCATAACATGTGCATAGGCACATAGTCATAGTCAATGCATCTACTGTATGTGTGCAATGTGGTTTACATTTTTTTAATAAAACAACTAGTTTAAATACAATTGTGCAATACTTATGCCTGGCAAAAAGTATAAGATAATTGCAACAAAACACACACACAAATCAACAACAGCAAATGTAACATGCATCAACATTTCATGAGTATAAATGTCAAGTTACAATATCCAATTACTTCATATCCAAAGCTGATATCGTTAGGACTTAGCAACACCCCTATCTTTTATACTCCAACCCAAAATGTCAGACAATCCCCTCCACCAAAGCTCCCTTATGCAAGCTCTTAGGGTTGTGGAGTCAGGCAAGGCAGGTAGAAACAGCCACCCTCTGATAGCAAACACATAGGACCCTGCCAATGACCTGTTTTATTGAGCTTTCATACTGAGTTCCTTGCACAAAGCTTGCATGGAGATTGGATTATACCCAATCTTTATTGAGTGTTCATTCTGATTTATTTATTGGGCAGTTATACGACAATGAGTGTTTGTCCTGGTTTGCTTGTGGGGTTTTCCCATTAGTCAGTCATTCCACACTTTACAATGCTTTTCCCTGTCATTTTCCAAATGCAAGAAGACTGTGCTTTTCTTTTCTTTTCTTTCTTTTTAATAAAAAGTGGATTTATTGCACTACATTAACAGAGTGCTTCAATCCACTTTAAATGGGAAAACCCAAAAGTTCTAATATGAAACTCAATCACTCTTACAAAATCCTGGAAGCAGTTCCCATATGAAGGCTCTCAGTGCTGGAACCTTTGTAAGACAGGTGAAAATAACCACACACTGATAGCAAAGACAGAGTCTCCTGCATCATGAATAGGAATTCAGTAATACTGAGCTCCCAGACATTATTTGGGGAGCACCCATGCCCCTCTTGGAGTATAGACAGACTGGAAAGGTTGCCTAGCTAAATCACTGTCTGCATAAGCCTTCTCCTGAAAGATTTTATTTTATTTGTTAAAGGACAAGAATATCTATTTTGCAAGCCTTCTCTATATTGTGATTCACTTGCAAGGTTCCCCCCCTTTCTTACCATTTCTGACATATCTAATATTCTTTTTAATCCTCTTGCGCCCACACTGATTGACATTTTTGGGTAACAGCCCTTCTCACTGTCATGCCATTGAAGGAGGGTTGAAGCGATGCAGTCTTGGAGGCAATGAAGAGTGATATAAAATATGCATACAGAACTGTCTATATCATTGTGTAGTTATGTCTGCCTTTCCATAGACACACAGAAAAATTCTTCTAGTGTCCTCTTGTGGAGTGTGTTAAGGCTTTAGAGCTTAGGCCAACCGATAAAGGCCAACCGCAAACACAGACTTCATCACCACTGTTAAATGTTATTGATTCCTACTTGTTAAAATCATGGTCTAAAAACCATTCAATGGTGCTCCAAGCCATTATCATGAAGTTGATGGATTTGATGGCACCCCCAAATGCCACATCATTTGAAAGCAATACAATTAACAAGGATTTGGGATCTTCAGCTGCCAAACATCACCATTATCACCAATTGGGAAAACTAAAGGCTTGGAATGATAATTGTGAAGACATGGGAGTCCAGCTGAAATAAAGATTCATAAATATCAAATCCCACACACTAGTATTCTCAAAACTGAGTTGGGACAGATCTTTACTACAAAGCAGATTGGTTTTGCATCACTTTAACTGTCAGGGTATTTCCAAAGGAATTTTGGAAATTCCTTTTAGAATCATAGAATTGTAGCGTTGGAAGGGACCATGAGGATCATCTAGTCCAACCCCCTGCAAAGATGGAATCTTTTGCCCAACATGAGGCTCAAATCCATGACCCTGAGATTAAGAGTCGCATGCTTTACTGACTGAGCTATCTCAGCTGCTTAAGAGATCCTTAGCTTTGGTCACACAGAACTGCAGCTGCTAAGAGTCCCTGAAAAAGGATACAGAAATATTAAACCAGATTTAGCCTGCAGTGCAGAGATCTGCCACTTTCTTCAGCTCAGCTTGTAGGATGCAGTGACCATGCTAAAAGACATTTCTTTCAGTTCAGTCAGAAAGAAGATGTTTCTAGTTTGACGAATATACATATGGGCAAGGTGGTGGACACCCAAACATTACTCGACTAGAACGTCTGTCATATGTGACCATTGGCCATTCTAACGTAAGGACATACGATGCGCCATCTAGATCAGGCCAATGGTCCATCTAGTCCAGCCTCCTGCTATCACAGTAGCCAACCAGAAGCCTGCAGGAAACCCACTAGTAGGACTCAAACATAGAGCACTCCCCTTTCCTGTATTTTTAAGCAACTGGAATTCAGAAAGATACTGCCTTCAAACCTTGACGCAGAGCATAGCCATTATGGCTGGTAGGCATTATAGCCTTATTCTCTATGAATTTGTCTAATCCTCTTTTAAAGTTATGCTAGCTGGGGCTGATGGAAACAAGTCTAACAGATTTTGGAAGGCCGCAGGTTTCCCATCTGTAATATAGGATTTATAGTGCCAGGCAGAAGAGATCACTTTTGCAGAGTGAATCCAAGATGCAACTCTATACTCAGCCAGAATATTGGTCCATCTAACTCTGCACTTTCTGGAGACAAGTAGCTCACAAACTTCTCAAGTGGACCTCCCCCTAGTATCTGATATTCTATTAGCTGGAGATGCCAAAGACTGAACTAGATTTTTCCACATGTAAATCATGTGTTCTAAAATGGAAGTATGGTTCCAATGGGACCATTGAGGGCTCATTGGGACCATAGAAGTGGCCAACAAGGTAGAAGGGAAGCAGAAGGTTATGGGGGGAAACCACATGATGAAGCACAGGCCTTTGGAGTCCTCTTTGCTTCACCTCCTTCAGTTTTAAATGTCCAGTCTCCCTTTCCATTATCAGGGAACACAAAAGATAGGTGAAGACCCTCTTTACATAATAAGTACATAAATCAAATTTATAAAAGGTCATCTTTTTTCTGACTGCAGGGACTGTACATCAAAGGCTATACAAAGAATTCAATCACAGCTGCAATGGGTTGATATGGCATGCCTAAAGAACCATGCTTAATAGTCATATCCATACACGGTCCAGCAAAACAGTATAAGGTGCTTGTGGGGGCACCTTTTAGGGTACCATCTGCTTCCCGCTGAAGCCAACAACAGTATGCACAGTGAATTTTAAACCAGTGTCTGGATGGGATTCAGAAAGCACATGGTGGCATGGGATCAAAAAGTCACGGGTCACAGCTACACCAGAGTTAGACCCATTTACTTAATTTAACAAATCCTTTCTACAGCCACACAGCTTTGCCCTACCTTCCATCCATTAAAGCCTGGCACCATTATCTGGCTGCCTCCTCCTGACTATTATTCTTTTGTGAAGAATTGAACTCTGCTTCAAATATTAATGGTATAATGAATTGAAATCATACTGCAATCCTATGCTTCCTTACTAGGTAGTCAATCCCACTGAACTGAAACTAAAGCTGGACCTCAGGGCTGAAGCCCAAAGCCCTAAAGCTGAGGTAGCGCCACACTGACCACTCAGAAAGCAGCTGGTGATGGGGCGGAGGCAAACAGGCCCAGCATCAGTGCCTGGGCTGGCATGGACAATCCAGGGCTCAACGAGACTCATTCTGGTCACCACCACATCCCTTCTTTCTTATTTCAAAACACATTTTAAAGTCAAGAGATGGCTGGCTAGTGTGCACATATGTGGCTTCAGAGACTCACTGTATCGATCTGACTTTAAAATATACTTGATTCTTTTCCGTCACAAAAAAATGTGCTTATACCAAGGTAAATGCATTTCTGTTTAGTATCCAGGGCAGCAGAAGCAACCTACATTTCATTCTTGTAGATGATAGATAGATAGATAGATAGATAGATAGATAGATAGATATACACATAAGGTTTGGCTAACCACTTCAGGTTTCTTTGTTGCTCAGGTATACAGAAGCATGCAATGGTAGGGTGGACAAATAAAATAAATTTTGTGTGCTTCACAAACTGATGTAATACACAAGGACATCTAAAGCCTCGCTCCAGCATGCTGCCTGTCTGGGTCTAAAAACACCTAGCTGCATCACTGTTCATATTGCTCCTGCTACTACTACTGCTAGTAGTGCTAGTAGTAGCAGCAATATGTGCCTCCCTGTAGCCTAAACCTATTGCTGCTTGTCCTTTTCACAGGATGTGCTAACCAAATGTTCCCCTTGTTTCTTTGCCCTCTGCTTAATGACACCAAAATATTCCCACCATCACCACCTGTCAATTGAAACTAGCAATTCCTTCAAACTTTCGTTCTGTACTTCATTTTCAAGACTATTTTTAAAAACCTTCTCACCCCATCTCCTTTGAGTTGGTGTAATCCCACAAAGGACTCCACCTGGGCTGCACATGGACTCATAAATATGCACTCATGCACCTCACACGATTTCTCATTACTCAATGATGGAGAACTTCCCATGTATGAAGTGAAATGAGTCCATTGAAAAGTGTGATGTTTGACACCAGGTGACGTGTTCGTTCCTGACTGTCTGTGGTACGGGATTTGTGATGTCTTATTCGCACATTGCCAGTCATCCCTTGAGGCGGCAGTCATCAAGTGATGACTGTGCATATGCAAACCTGCCCTGTGTTTGCCACTGAACAGGTGCAGCGTCCAGTGGTATTTTTTCCCACCTTCTCCCAAAGGTGTCACTTTGGTTCAACAAGTGCCTGAAAATTGCTCACCAGCCATCACTCCCTGTAGTGATATGGCATTGGTGTGCATGTACATCTTAGCAGTGCAGACCAGAAAAACCACCTGTGCTATTAATTTCTGTAGGATGCTGCCTCCATGCGACCCATAGTTACAAGGCAGGTCTTCCTCTGTGTCATCCATTTAAGCAGAATATCCATCCTCTGAAGTGTGTGCGTTTCCTCCCAGCCCCCAGAGATCACACACGGGTTGTGTATCTCTGTTGTGTATTATTCAAGCAAGCAAGTCACGCACAGGGAAATGGGAGGGCAAAAGAGATAGGAGAATGTTTATTAATTAGGGTTTGGGTTTTTTTCTAATCAGCCCAACACACTTACATTCACACATACACACATCAACACCCCCCTTCTAAATAAATGGTCCTTGGATCTCTCTACTGAACCATTTCTCTGAAGAAGAAGAAATTGGGCAAAGGATGGTGGAGGAGCAGATTGCGTCAATGGCCACAAACCCGGACAAGCTTTCTGTAATTAGAAGGTGCATTAAAATTCCAGGCATGTTCCCTCCCCAGCCTGGGCTGGAGCGGGGAGGGAGGGGGATGAGGTAAATCCCTTACCCCCCAGCATCAGCAGCCCTAGGCAACCCTGAATGATCCTGGTCCTTCCTCCCCTTCACCCCTCCCTCCATGCAAATGGGGACTGAACCAGCTGCGAATCAAGACAATCAAGTGTTTCATAAAAAAGACCCAGCTCAATTTCGGGGGTGGGGAGAGGAGAGGAGAAGAGAGGGGGGAAGCAAGCTCCTTTTCAAACGAAAAGAACAAGCCAAACTGTCCAGTGGGAATGGAAGACTCCAAACTGAAGATTCCTCAAACTCCCAAGGAGCCTCATCTCTCTCTCTCTCTCTCTCTCCCCCCCATGCATTCCTTGCAAGAAGGATTCCCAAAGAAGAGATACACTATCTGCCTCTAGTCATGCAATGGTTATATCAGGATCCCCCAATTTGAAAGCATGCCTCTCTCCAAAGTACCGATTCATCCATCCTAGTCTAATTTATGGGATGCCATTCTCCCTTCTCACGCCTAGCCCTTCTGCTACATCTCCCAAAAGCTCACCCCAAGAACCTTCTGCACCCCACCTCCATTCATTAAATCATAATGAGGAGGGGGGGATAGATCTTTGCACTCCATGACAGATCTTGCCCACAAATATGCTTTATTGTCTTGTTTTGTGTTTTAAATAATAATAATAATGCAGCTGAGTCCTTCAAAACGCCAAGCTATAGTCATGGTTGGCTAAAGTCCTTCTGTCTTCCCCATCTCCTCTCTCTCAACTTTCCTTATGAAATGGGTGTTTACTGGCATTAAGGAAAAGAATCTCATTCAAGGCAAATGGGTACACATTCGTCTGTGTGCTTCTCAGCCAAAATCTGTTTGTTTGTCTAGAAGGAAACTACATTTAAAAAAAAGAATCAGAAGGGGGGAAAGCAAGAACATCAAGTAATCTCCTTCCCTCTGTATATTTGTCGCCTCCCCTCCTTTTCCTAAAAAAATAGTCTCAAGGCAAAGGGAAAAAAAGAGGGGGAAGAGGAATCCTCCAGCGGTAATTCTGTCGGAATATCCACTCGTTTAAGAGGCTGTAGGACCCAACTCACGTCTCTGATTGAGCATACTGCAAGAATATTTATTGGGCACCAGTTTCAGTCACTGCATTGAACGCCAGCCTTGGCAAGCAAATTGCATTTCCTATCGCAGATGAGGGAGCCTGGGTTTATATATATATAAAAAACACCCCAACCCCCCTCCTCCTCCCTCCCCTCCTCCCTCACCTCGCTTTCTCCAGAGATCATTTATTTTGCAAAGCAGCAACATCAACCCCCAGCAAGAAAGCCACATTCATAAGACTAACCATCAGTGTAATCATGGGGAAACCTTGAGAAAGGACAAAGCTATAACCACACACACACACACCCCTCCTTCTTGGCAAAAACACAGTTCTCTCTCCTCAAACCCCCCACCGACGATTATTTATATATTTCTATACCCCCCTCTCTTCCCTTCACTGGGCGATCGATGGTGGTGATGGGCAAAAAGGGGGCTCCCCCCTTTTTTTTGCCCCGCGCCCCTTACCTTTCACACAGGAGAGCATCCAGAAAAAGACGAGGTTCCCCAAGGTAAATCCACTTTTAATCCCCATGATCTTG
Organism: Darevskia mixta; assembly: GCA_034641385.1. NCBI lineage: Eukaryota > Metazoa > Chordata > Lepidosauria > Squamata > Lacertidae > Darevskia > Darevskia mixta. Next base: position 19,647,484 of record JAWWNH010000018.1, read on the forward strand.
CCCCAGATGCACAAGTCCGGGCGGCTGCATCTCCTACATCCCCTTCGCCCCAGATCTGCGGCGGCGGCGGCTCGGCTCGGCCAGGTGGCCCCTTTGCAGCAGCAGCAGCAGACCCTTTGCATGTTCTTCTTCGGCGAGGAGCGGAGCGAGCTTCCTCCCCGGATCCGGAGCTGCCTGCCCGCTCGCCTTCGTCGCGCCCCCCTCCCTCCTTCCTCTTCCTCCTCCTCCTCCTTCTCCCCTGCCTCGGTCCAAGGCGCAGTGGCGGAGTTTGCGCGGAGCTGTGTGAGTGTGTGTGTGTGTGTTGATGGTGCGCGGTCACAGCTCCGAGTGAACAGTGTTTCTGGGATACCACAGCAACCTTGACGAGGAGGACTCAACCATCTCTCCGACGGGGGCAGCGAGGCTCTCGGCGCAAGCGAGCTCGAGGGAAGGGGGCCTCCGCTCCTCGCCTGCCGCCAGCTCAGCTATGCTAGGCAGCCCGGGGCTGCCTGGAGCGCCTGGCCAACACTAGCCGCCCCCTCCTGCCGATAAAAAATAAAATAGCAATACAATTTTATATATATATATAAATATTATAAAATCTCAGCAGCTGCGGCGAGCTTCGAAATCGACCAGGCGCGCCTCGAAATTGACCAGACGCGCGGGCTTTACCCTCCAAACTCTCCACAGCCGCTCGGTGGCTATTGAGGCTCCGCTTCGTCTCTCCTCTCCTCCTTCCTCTCTCTCTCTCACTCACTCTCTCTCCCCGCTCTTTCAGATGATTTTTTTTTCTAAGGGAGAATGCTTGTTGATGTTTTTTGTTGTTTTGGCTTAGGAAAAAAGCTGGTCGTCAGAAAGAATCATCTGGTTGTTGCTTTTCTATATAGAAACCAAACCACAATAGTCCCGAGGAAACAAACAATCGGGGGCTAATTCAGCTGCTTTTCCATCTCTCTCTCTCTTTCTCTCTTTTTCGACAGCGAAGAGCAAGCAGGCGCCGGGGCTTTGCAGAAGGATGCCAGCCTCGCAAAGCGTTCGAGCCTGGTGGGAGCGCACGACGCGTAACTGCGCGAACGGCACGCACGCGTTCACACGCGCGCGCACACGTGCACACGAGCGGAAGAGCGAGCTCCTGTAGGCACCTTTTCTTTCGCCCCACCCCCATTCACAAGCTCATATGTTGGTTGCTCTTGGAGTTTGCAGATTCCTCCGGGAGACGTCGGGGATGGGGGTTTTAAGAAACTGAGCGCAAAGAAAAGCCTCGCAGCGCGCAAACGGGCGCGCGGGACGAAGCGGCTCAGCATGAATTACGCAAACACACAAATAAAGCCTCGTGCCTCTTGACTGCCCTTTCCCCACAAGGCTGCTTTTGCTTTTGGCTCCCTTATCTCCCCACACACCCGCATTTGCCCCTTAATTTCCACGCCCCCTTTCTTGACCTTCCAGAAGACTAGGTCCCAAGATCCGAGGAACGGTAGTCTTAATTTTGCAAGTGGCCAACAAAATATGTAAATAGAGGGAAAGGAGAGAGAAGAGAGGGATATTGTGGAAAGGATGGCGGGGCGGGCAGTTGGGGGGGGGGGCTCGCAAAATGCAAAGCATCAGTCTAGTGCGGCTCGCAAGGGTTAAGGATAGGCAGAGAAAGAACACTTCTGCCATCTACCGGCTGACGAAGAACCACCGGCTTCTTTCTAGCATTTGTATGGCCGGGGATGCCGCGCTGGGCGGGTGCGGGTGGCAGGGGGTGGCGGGGGAGACGTGTGTTCACGCTACAGAGAAAGCAACATTTTATTTTATTGTTTATTTTTTGCTGCGGTTATTTAGCAATGATCGAGGTCTCTTTTTCATGCAAGCTGTCTCGCAGACAGCACAATGAGTGAAAAGTGATTGCGGGAAGCCGGTGTGTCCCGTGGTAAAAAAAAAAAAAATACACGTTCATGGCTCATGCGTCCTCCTTGACTTGCGCGACGAGCGATGAAATGGATCGTGAGCAAGATAAAAGGAGACTGCGTGTACCTGAGAGAAAGAGAGCACAATGCTGTCTTCAGGGTTTGCTGACTGTTGTGCTATTCGGCAGTCATTGATTTTGTATAGTATGTGAGAGGGAATCGTTCAGTGACAGGCTGACAGCTGGTGCCCACTGGACCTGTTGGGGCTGCTGGGAGGTCTGGGGTGCCAACTTGAAGAAAACGGGGGAGGCCCCGCCCACACAATCAATCACATGACGCAACACACCATTTGAATGGCAATGCCCATCAACCTTGGGGGCCCCAGCCCCCTCGAATATTTCCATGGGGGAGGCCAAAGGTAATGTAAGGCAAAGGTAAAAAAAAACCCTGGACGGGTAAGTCCAGTCAAAGGCGACTATGGAGTTGCGGCGCTCATCTGGCTTTCAGGATGAGGGAGCCAGTGTTTGTTCACAGACAGCTTTCTGGGTCATGTGGTCAGCATGACTAAATTGCTTCCATGGCAATGGAACACTGTGACAGAAACCAGAGAGCATGGAAATGCTGTTTACCTTCCCGCCACAGCAGTATCTATTTATCTACTTGCACTGGCATGCTTTCAAACTGCTAGGTTGGCAGGAGCTGGGACAGAGCAATGGGAGCTCACCCTGTCACGGGGATTCGAACCACCAACCTTCTTATCGGTAAGCCCAAGAGGGGGAGGTCATGGGGGCCTGGCCAAGTTTTGGTTTTATCCTCATCTTCCTCCCTTGCAAAGAAATAGTACTGTGTGCAGTTTTGCAAATAGTTAACAGCATCTATTGGGAGAGCCAGTGTGGTGCACTAGTTAGGGCCTGGGAGACCAGGGTTCAGATCCCCATACAGCCATGAAGCTCACTGGGTGAGGTGGGGCCGGTCACTGCCTCTCAGCCTTGCCTACCTCACATGGTTGTTGTGGGGCTTAAATAAAGAGGGGGAGAACCATGTACACCACCTTGAGTTCCTTGAATGAAAGGTGCAATCGAAGTGCCATTGTTGTTGGCAACCATCTGCTTGAGAAACAATGGAGTGCACCTCCAGGGGTGAAGTCAAACCACTGCATTAGCAGCACCAAAGTGACCTTCTCTGGGCGCAGGACTATACAACATTGTTTTTTATTTGGTCCATGTTCTTCTAAACTCTTGATTCATCCTCTGCATCTGGGTTGATGAGATGATTCTGGCCTTTTATTATATGTTATCATGGCTTATAGAAGATTTTACACATAGAGAGACACACACCCACACCCCCCCCCCCAGTATACACAGTATACACGGACAACTTTTGTAGCAGTAGCATTTTGGAGCTGACTGTTTTATGTAGTTTATTTCGTGTCAGAAAGCTACTGTATTTATTTAGTTGGTCAAAACTTGTATTTTTATTCTTTTTATTGTGTGGCCTTATGAAAGAAGGGTGCACACAAATTTATCAAGAGTTTGTCTGGTGATTGCAAGGCATTAATAAAATAAACTAAATATCTTTTTCTTTCATTCTATCTGTCTGTCTGTGTAGCCTTGAGTATGTCCATCACGTGGCATTTGAACATTTCTCATATTCTTGCTTTTCTCCAGCAATCTTTGCTTATGAGATTTGTGGCTACAAATTCTGGCACGAAGCATCTTTCTACAACACTTGGCAGATGCATTTGTTGTCATCTTGCTTTTGGCATGACCCAAAAGCCTATTGATCCCCTGGGTACAGGTCAAGGATACAAATGACTTGGCAAGGGCCATTAAGTCAATCATCATGATTAAATACTCTCCAGAGTTTTAAATAAAGGTTGAGATGGCAAATGGACAGCTACTTAAAAACCCAACTTGTCAGGGTCTTGATTACTAAGGATAGCAATAGAAAATGAAGAGGTGTGACAATGAGCTCTCTTGATGACTGTGCTGTTTTAAGCCCTAGACTTCACAAGTCTCCCCATCAGGCCAGGAGCGGGTTGGGCCAGCTCATCTGCTGGCTAAGTGACTCATGAGGCATGAATTCTCATCTCTTTGCTGGTAGAGATCAAGAAGGATTGGGAATGGGGTTTCAAGGCAAACAGGTCTAACATGATATGCTATGATTCTGATCATTTAAGCGTCTGCATCTATGTGCAGGAACCAAGCTTGATGTCAGAATACAGGCAAGTGATAGTGCTATCTCTCAAAACCAGCAGGAAGCTCTGAGGGAGAGCCAAATGTATGTGTTCATTGTACAGAATATGTCATAGTGTGTACATGATGCAATTTCGATTCACCAACCTCCGCTGAACCCAGGAGATACTATGCTATCTGCTAGGATTATACTGCAGGTATTCTGGAGCCAGATGTTGCTAAGACTTTTCTTCAAGGTCTTATTTGTATGACATTTTAGAAGCTCTTGTAACAAAAGTCCTTAGGTCCTAAACATTATATTCAAAGATGGACTCAGAAGCTAGACAATATCTTGAGATATAGCATTGTGTTAATCTGCAAAAACTTGGGTGTAGTTCTCTGTGCCTATTCCAACTTCCTTGCTATTTGTTTGGCAGCTCCCCCATTCTAGCTAGTCCTCAGATTGTCTTGGAAAGTTGCTCCAGTTGTCAAAGAGCTTGCCTTTCTCCAAAGGAACAGAAAAGACTCTTTATGTATGCGACAGTAGCAGCACGGATGCTACTAGCCCAGAGATGGAAAGAAGAAAGAGTCCTTACCAGAGAGGAATGGCAAACTAAGCTGTTAGACTATTATGAAATGGCAAAACTGACTGGAAAACTTCTTGACCAAGAAGACAATAAATTCAAGAAAGAATGGGAAAAGTTTACAATTTATTTAGGAGACCACCGTGAGCAAATGAAAACATTAGCAGGATTTTAATCTCACTTGTAATGTAACAAATACTATGGACAATATGGATAGACATAAAATATAGATTACAAAATAATATGCAGTTTAAAATGTTGACAACCCCTGGAGGGGATGGGAGGAAGTCCCGAGATTCAGAGTAGTCTCTCTACATGGATGTGCATTTGGTATGATTATTAATTTATATTTGTAAAATAAAATAAAAAATGATCTGTGGAAAAAGAGAGCTTGCCTTTCTATCATAAAAGCTTTAGAGCAAAGATCCTGGAAGTCCCTTCTCCTCCAACAAGAAAATTCATAGACATTCCTCATATTGCATCAAGCCATGTCAAAGGCCTAATTGCAAACAAGAAATGTTAATAATGTCCAGCAGACTCTTCAATGTGGGGAGGAGTGGTGGAAAAAAAGCACATGGATATTCAGGAAAGATGGGGGTGGGGAAAATCTCTCTCTCTCTCTCTCTCTCTCTCTCTCTCTCTCTCTCACACACACACACACACACACACACACACACACACACACACCCTGTTGATCATGGGTGGGTGGGGGTCAGTTTCTCCCTAGGAGAGAGAAAGTTATCTTATCATTGACTTGCATATTTTAACAGAACTAAAGGGACACTTCCAAATCTGATCTGAATCTGACATTTTCACAATGTTTTGCCAGGGTTGATCTGCGTCCACTAATGTCTAATGGTTTTCTAAACCCCATGTCAGCATCTATGGAACTAACACAGAAACACCTTCATGGGAACAGAAGGTTTTTAGATAATGCCACTGGAACATGCAACAAAATATTGCAGCATGATGTTTTCCTGTTCAGGTTTTGTCTTGTGAGCCTGATGGCAGGGCCCTTCTCTCTCATTCTCTTTTAACTCATTGGTGTGTGTGACAAGTGTGACAAGTGGAGTAAAAGTACAGTAATTAAATAAAATAAGTTATTTCCTATCAGTGATTAGTGTGATCTCTTCTGAGTAAATAAGTTTATGATTGAGGTGTAAATTTGCTCTGTGGTGCTTGCTAGCAAATTGGAAGGTGGTTGTTTAGAAGATTTTGTTGTTTGGATGATTGTGTGTGTGTGTGTGTGTGTGTGTGTTGGACTGTTGGATCACAATCTGCTTCTGCTTGTCCACCAGAGAACTGCTGAATCCATTTATTCTTGGCAACCAACAGCTGACCTTTCTGATTGATTCACTATTAATACTTTCCATTATCATAATTACCCATGTCTTTGTCACCTTCCTATTGGAATATTATGATGAACGCTATGCCACACCATCTGTGGAAAGTGGTATTCAGATATTCAAAAAACTATTAAAGGATGCACTTGGTACTCTGAAGCTTGGTTATCCAAATAGAGTTTCATTGTCTTTCCTGGGTTTAGATCACAGTAGATGCATTTCTCAGCGTCTGAAACCTAGTGGCAAACAGGGACAGGGGTTAAACTTGAGCATGGGCAAATAAAACTTATTTGGGAGTTGATGCAGGGGTTACCAGGAAGGGCGGAGCATAGAACAGTATTCCCCAACCTGGTGCCCTCCAATAAAACTTTGTTTACTATTGTCCATTCCAGCTGGGCCTGATGGGAGTTGTATTCTAGAACGTGGCAGATAGACGGGTGACTAGGAGTGGCCACCAGGACTATATACTAACACCGGTCCTGAAAGACCTACATTGGCACCCAGTACATTTTTGAGCACAATTCAAAGTGTTGGTGCTGATCTTTAAAGCCCTAAATGGCCTTGGCCCTGTATACCTGAAGGAGCATTTCCACCCCTAACATTCAGCCTAGACCTGAGGGCCTTCTGGGCAGTTCCCTCACTGCAAGAAGTGAAGTTACAGGAACCAGGCAGAGGGCCTTCTCAGTAGTGGCGCCCACCCTATGGAACACCTTCCCATCAGATGTCAAGGAGATAAGTAACTATACAACCTTTAGAAGACATCTGAAGGCAGTCCTGTATAGGGAAGTTTTTAGTGTTTAATGTTTCATCACAATTTTGCATCTGCTGGAAGCCGCTCAGAGTGGCTGGGGCAATCCAGTCAGATGGGTTTGGGAGGACTTTTCCTGCTGAAGGTTCTAACTTAGGCTCCTGGCATGACCAGCCAAACAGATCTTCCATAGATGGGCAATCCTGCCTCAAAAGGTGTTTAGTTCTCACCAGCTGCAGCAAATAGCAGTGTGCGATTTGGGTCAGTGGCCTGACAGTGTAAGCAGCTTCATGTGTTTGTATTGGGGAAAGCAAAGAGCTAGGAAAGGCTGGCATTTTAAACATCCATAAGCAAGGGAACAAAAGAAACATAGAGTGTGTTTGTTTGTTTGTTTGTTTGGTTGGTTGGTTGGTTGGTTGGTTGTTTCAGACCTTGTACACAGCTATTCCACTGTGCAGAGCACCTGCATTTCAATGGTGTTTTGCAAAAAATGGTGTTTTGCAAATTGCAACAACCCAAGGGCTCTTTCATCTGCTCAGTCTTAGGCACTTCTTGTGCCTTGAGAAAATGAGGTAAGGAAATAAATAGTTGATTGCTCTATAGGGGTATCTTTGTAAAGACCCTTTCACACACTTTCAGAAGATAAGGTGCATACCTCAAATGTCAAGTGTGGATATGGCAAACAGCAGTTCCCTAAAAGCACACCTGTCAATTATGCACACATGACAAATGCAAGTTTGCTGTTGGGCAATGAACAACTTCTTTTATAGAAGTGTAGCTGTTAAATTACAGGTCTATTGTGAAACCTTGAAGCCAACACATCAGGCTAGGACTAGCTATTGTGCATTTCCTTCTGCTACCTTTGTTTAAGTTCTCTTAGCAATATATATTCAGATTGACAATCTCTCAAGGGAAGGGATGCAAATCTCGAGCTTAGGGGTCAAATGCAGCTCTCTTGTTTTTATCTGTTTGGACCCTGGCATTCTCTCAAGCACATACTCCCTTCCCCAGAGCCGTCTTTTCCATTGGTTCGTTGCGCCAGGGCGCCAGCCTCTCAGGGGCACCCTAGCAAGTGGGGGAGCTGCACAGCTTTGCTGGCAGCCTCCCCTTTCCCTGCATGCCCGCCAGCTGCACCCTACCAACTATATGGCTGGTGGGCATGCAGCTTCCTTCCCAAGCCTCCTCAGGAGGAGCGCGATCCCCGCAGAGGCTTAGGATGGAAGCTGTGCACTGCCTTCTTGGGAGCCTCGACACCGGAGAGCATGTCCGCCAGCATGTTTTCCTGCTTGATCGCCACCACCATGCCAGGGATCGGGGCAGTGGGGGAGGCAGAGTACATTTTCCACTGCCCCCTCCCTTGTTTTGGAGTTGCCAGGGGGTGCCGGAGGGATCTTTGCACCACGGCGCCAGATATGCTTAAGACTGCCTTGCCCTTCCCCATCCCACTTGCATCCTTCTTGGATAGTTTTGCCCAAGTAGAATGTGACCTTGAACTCTGGTGACGATTCTTGCTTGTCTGGATATATGACAGAGAGGAGTGTGGGTGGGTGGGTGTCGAAGCTAGCCTAGATAATAAATAATAATAGATATAAATTCACATTTCTTGGTCTGTCCAGTTCTGCATTTGGCCCTGATTTCCAGTGGCATGTGGCCCTTGGAAAGTTGCCCAGAAGGGAATGTAGCCTCAGGGTGAAAAAGATTCACCAGCTCCCGGGGAGTTCACACAATCCCCTCAACATGTTGAAAGAACAGGTAGAGAAGGTCACAGGACCCTAGTCACCACACATCACACTCCTCCAGGGCCAAGGTACCTCTGTATGATGTGAATAAACAAACTTCGCTAATATGCACTTTTAATAGAGTGGCACAGGAAGAAAAGGGGGGGGGAAATGCCATATGAGATGCTTCTTTGATCAGCTGAAGTTCCTGCTTGCCGATTTCCTCCTGAGGTCTGAGATACTCTGGTACCCAGTCCTTTTGCAGATTGCTGGGGTCAGAGATGGAAGCAAGCTGGTGTTGCCATCTGCTTTCATTCTTCTCAATGCTGCTCCCAATTTTGGTCTTCGTCTTTCATAATTCATTAATGGAGGGTGAAGGAGGCGTAGGGACTCTCGCTGTTATCCAACAGTATGCCTTAATAGCTTTCTTTTCTTGGAACTCAGCAGTACATTGTTTCTCAGAGAGTGCTTTGAATGATGGGCAAATTAGAGACATAATGAATCATTTTCTAAGTACGTGTTTTTATAATTTTTATATATTTTGCTTCACGCGTATCATGTAAGCATTTGAGAAAACAAGGGTTGCAAAAGGATGTGGTAGAAATTGAGTCACCACACACATATAATGTTTTTTTTTTTTAGACAGCATCTTGAATTGTTTAAATATTCATGTTTATTTGGCTTAGAAATGGGAGTCCCAAGGAATGGATGGAACTCCCATCAGTTATGTGCTTTGAGATTTGAGCCCTGTTCACCCATGTGTAGGGCATAAACATGTAGAATGTGGGGGATTGGGGCTGCACTTTTAGCCACACCCCTAAAGGCACATCTTCTTTCAACAACTGCATTTTGTGCATGGTTGCCAGTTTAAAAAGGAGACAGGAGTTTCCTGCTGCTCTTCTCTTCCTTTGAGAGACAGGCAAAGTTCTTAACTAGCTTTCCAGCTAGTTTGTCCTCTAAGCCTTCCATGACAAACAGCAACTCCTAGAGAAATTGCATACAAAGTGAGGATGCTCTCAGCCCCAAAGTCTGCACTAAAAGACCCCCACCTCAATTTCAAGGAGGAAAGAGAAATCAGTGATTTGTAGAGGCTAACTTAGAGCTATACAAACATCACAGATAACCAGTTAGAATACCAAACGACAACCAGGGTGATGGGTTCAAATCATCATATGTCCTTGGGGAAACTTCACATAACCAGCCTTGCAGAGCTGTTGTGATAGATAAATCAAGTTGAGGAAGATCTGCTGCCCTGAGCTCCTTGGTGGAATAAAAATGTAATACAGTATACACTATATTTGGTCAATAAGACCCTCTTCTTTGTATCAATATTTTCCTTTTTTCTGGATGTTTTCCTTCTGTCACATTTCCCTCTATGTATATATACACACACATGCACAAAATGTAAAAAGCCCTCTTTTTAACAACAGTCAGATGTACTTCTGGTTTGAGCCTGGTTTCTGTCACTATAGATTTTTGTAACCATTATAAGAATGAAATGAAAACAGGCTACAATCTTGAGTCCCATTGTTGAATGGTGAGGTATCCAGATCTCTGTTTCTCTGCCTTTTTAAAGAAGATGATCCCACTCAAGAGAAAATAGTCTCTGTTGTGACATCCAAATGGCCTCTGGCAAAAACGATGTCAGAGAAACAATAAGTGGCATGAAAACTTATTTTCTCCCCTAAATGATGAATCAGTTTATATTCAAATGGAATTAATCACGAAAATACGGGAAATGAAAGCAGTTACAAGGATGCTTGCAGCCCAGAACTGCAGAGTGCCAGTTCAAATACATCTGACAATCCAATTCAACTGTGCTGGTATAACCCTAGGATTCTCAGCTGGTTTTATGCATTATCTCCAGTATAGGAAAGTATATGCCACTGCAGTTACACTGATTTACAGTGTCCTACAATAGTAATGATGGGACATGGAGAAGGGGCAGTCTTTAAGGTATGCAACTGGAAAGTTTAGTAAGTTTTTGTATGGGATGAATGCAAGCTTCTACCATGACATAGAGAAAAGTCATGCTTCAAGGCATGAATTTAATACAAGGGCGTTTCCAAAGGAGAATGTTATTATATTTGAAGGCAAGGGTGCCTTGCATCTATGGATGTATAAAGTTGCTAGCCACCATCTGACATAAGAGTGATAGATTGAGTGGGCTGCCAGTCAAATATAATGATCCCTGAGCATTTTGATGAATGAAATCTGAGTCACATAGCCAGAGCATATGCTGTTTTGTAATTTAAATGGGTAAATGAAAGCTACTTAAAAACAAGTCATCGTATGATTACAATGGGATTGAGGTGGGGGAAACAACATATCTAATTTATAAAGGAGCTAGTGTTTAAACATCTAGGGCTCTGTCATCACACGAGTGTAAGTGTTTTAACACAGTTATTCAAGGTATTGCAAGGACTTCCATGTATTCCAACGAGGATGTTAAATAGGTCTGGCTGGGACTATTTGTTCGTATATGTGATAGAGACCAAATATTGTTTCGCTTGCCTGGCTTCTTGAACTGATGAGGAGCAACGACGGTTGATAGGGCAGGACTTCAGTGCTTATCTGACCTCTCATCTTTGGCAATGCTGATACCAGGAGCGAGAAGGGCAAAGTGGTGCTGAGGACAGCTCCACCTAAGGGAGGTCATGAAAGCTCCACCCTCCTGCTGACTGCAATTGATAAGAAGTTCCAGGTAAAAGACCAGTAACATTTTTATTAGGGATTTTAGGACAAGATATTCCAAAGACATTAAAGAACTTATTTATGTACGCCACAACCACGGCAAGAGTTTTGCTAGTGCAAGGATGGAAGAAAGAAGAATTACCAACAAAGGAACAATGGCAAGAAAAACTGATGAGTTATGAGGAACTGGCAAAAAATTAACAAACAAATTGCGTGAAAAGGACAATCGGGACTTCAAAGAAGATTGGGATCTATTTACAAATTACTTGAAAAAACAACAAAGAGATTAAGATTCATTGGCAGGATTTGAATAAACATGCACAAATTTTTATGAACAATATTTGGAACAATATGAAAATATTTGGAACAATATTTGGAACAATATGAAAACAAAATTTTAAATGGACAATATGGAGAAAAAATATTGAACTAATAAATCAGTTATGGAAGCTGGGGGAAGTCCTGGGGGGAGGTAGGGGGAGGGAAGGAAGGAGAAAAGGGGGAAATGGTATGAGATTGTATTGTTTGATATTTTGTGTGGAATTTAAAAGTTCTCAATAAAAAATATTTATAAAAAAAGAAAGAAATTCCAGGTATGCAAGAGGTCACTGAAGATTTACTGGTGTTTTGCAATATTTTTATTTACAAAAATGCAGGTTGACACTAGGTAGAGCACCTTAAACACTCAGGGTCACCAATTTGGCTGCTCTCACACCTTTTGGGAGATTGTCACTGGGGGCTTACCTCTGTTTCGTAAATTGTTGCATTTATAAATATACGGATTGAGAACAAGTGCTCAAATTGCTGTGGTGCTCAAATTATGTCCTTTCGATGTCCCATGCTTCTTTCTACCTTCTTCAGTTGGAATTTGAGAAAATCAAAGGGGGGAATCTTAACCTCCCTATGGAAATTTTGCCTTTTGGACTTAACCATTGTTCCTGCCTCAGAGGGATTAATGAATCTGCCAGTTGTTATTTTCTCTCGATTTCTTGTTTCCACACTTAAGTTTAGTTCTACACATTTCTCCACCAGTTTGTGATTTGCTTTAAAAGGGGGAAAAAGAAGACTCCACAAAAATCACCAGCAATTTAGGATGCATTTCCCCTGATATACATATTTTTGCAAGCAATCTCCCCAATTACCATGGATTGTTTTGTTATTTTCATTCATGTTTGTGTTTTATGCACACTTTCCTGTAATTTATACCTATTGTGTATTATAATTGTATTGTGTATTGTAAGTGTATTGTAATTTATACACTTTTGTGGGTGGGTAGGGGGAAGAACTGCATCGCAAAACTAGTAGAGATGAAAATTTGGAAGGAGAGCTTTTTTCGTGTATTGTTTCAAATCAGGTAGGCAAATGAAATAAAATCCCTCCTATCCCTATGGCCTTATTGGTCACATTCACATCATACATTTAAAGCACTATTATAACCGCTTTAAACTCTCATGACTTCCCATGTTGAAAGAATCAATTGGCTTTGCTCATATTTCTTCTTGTCCTCTTCTCCTTGCCCACTAATGCCTTCACCCATCCAGTCTGATTTATCAACAAGGTTCCATTCAAAACTAGGTGAGCCAAATTTTCAGAAACTCCCCGAGAAAATAATCTGGAGAATTTTACCTCCACTCCCAATGAACATATGTCAAAATGCTGCCCACAAACAGCATGGAGAGGGCATTTTTGCTCAGCCATAGATGATACAGTGACCCCTATGGAGACACTGAATAAAAGTGGGCTATGCACTTTTGAAGGGACGCGGGTGGCACTGTGGTCTAAACCACTGAGCCTAGGGCTTGCTGATCAGAAGGTTGGCGGTTCAAATCCCCGCAACGGGGTGAGCTCCTGTTGCTCAGTCCCTGCTCCTGCCAACCTAGCAGTTCAAAAACACATCAAAGTGCAAGTAGATAAATAGGTACCACTCTGGCGGGAAGGTAAATGGCATTTCCGTGCGCTGCTCTGGTTTGCCAGAAGCAGCTTAGTCATGCTGGCCACATGACCCGGAAGCTGTCTGCGGACAAACGCCGGCTCCCTCGGCCTATAGAGCGAGATGAGTGCCGCAACCCCAGAGTCGTCCGCGACTGGACCTAATGGTCAGGGGTCCCTTTACCTTTACCTTTATGCACTTTTGAAATCATTGTCTTCCACTTTAATACAATTGTTTCTCCTTCTCCTCTTCTTTGATTGCATTCCCTTCTGTCTTTCACTAATCTCCGCCCCAGTAAATAGATGCAGCCATGTAGCTGAAAGAAAGGAATATGAATTGTATTTATAAATTGCATGTAAGCCAACAAAAGCCCATCTTTTCAAGAGAAATTGAAAATAAACTGACACACAGACAGAATTTGGCCTAGAATGGGAAGATATATTTAACTTCCAATAGCAGTAGGTCCATAAGGTAAGTCTATTAGTTTCTCATTTCCCCCGATGTCTTTATACTTGTAAATGGGTTGACTTCATCATAAAGTAGTGGAAACAAATTGGTACAATCTTCATTGCGCAGTGTGCATGCTGTTGACCACCTGTTCCCCACTCCCAAGGCAAGTTCCCAAGATTAAACTTAATGCTAGAGCATCATACACAGTCACACCTTTTTGTATCATTCACCATCATATACACAATATCCAAATCAGCAGGAAAAGAAAAAGGCTGAGACTTTTCATTAGGTCTCATAAGTTTTATTATAAGTTTTATTAGGTAGATGTTATCCGATGTACCAGATTCAGGTGAGCTAACTGGTTCCTATTTATTAGGAATTTGGATAGACGGTAGTGTTAGGAAAACATTCTTTAAGAAACAGATAAAAGTTCCTGGAAGCTTTAAAGAGGGTTCCAGAATTTTCTTTAGTGTGTAAGAGTGGCACTCTAGGCATGATTGGTGTCAGCTGGTGGTGGAAATAAAGGGAGGAAGTTGCAGGTTGAAATTTCCACACGAAGAAAACACACACAGAGAGAGTTTATACCATGCTGGAGAGATATAGAAAGAATGTGAATAGTTTGTATATATTAGGAACCGAAATGCTTGTGCAACCAGTCAAGCAATAAAGAAGCTCTTGACTGAGGAATTTGACTATGACTACTGTTCTTGTCCTCTGCCTCCAGGGAAAAACTCTGCTATAAACAGTAAGATGAGGTTTTACTGAGGTGCCACCACATAAGCAGGAAAGCGCAGCAGAATTGTGTGGGCGGTAACCTCTAATAGGTAGCTCTTTGGAAAAAGGACTTGCTGATGTCCAAATATTAATGCTCAGCATTTGACCTACTTGAGGTCTAACACTTTTTGAGTGCGAATGATCTCAACAACCCTGTGAGGTAGGCCAGTGTGCTTATCTCCATATCACAGATGGTAGGATTGAGACTGAGCCCACATGGTGAGTTGTGTTTTCACATCCCACAGGGACAGCTCATGCTCTAGCAGTACAGCCGTATGCACGTTTATTCTTAAGCATTTATTCTCAAGTATGCGTTCAATTAGGCCTATGCACTGGTATGTGTGTTTCATAAACAGGCATTATACTGAATCAGGACCTTTGTTCATCAAGCCCAGTATTTTCTACACTGGCAGGCAGAAGTTATCCAGGGTTTCAGGCAGGGGAAATTCCAAGCCCTGCCTGGAGATGCTGAAGAATGAATCTGGAACCTTTTTCAATCCAAAGCAGATTCTTGGCTACTGAACTGCAGCCATAGGCTGCTTCCCTATTCACATTAACATGGGGTGTGGCTGAAATCCTGTAAATAGTCGCCTGGGAGTAAACCGGGGGTGCCGGGCGGCGACTTCAGGAATGTCCCGAAGCTGCCGCCTGGCAGTGCCGGCACCCTTCGTGCGGCGGCTGCCCGTGCCAGTGCACGGAGGGGTGCCGGGAGGGCGGCGACTTTGGGAGTCTTTGCAGCCCGCAAAGAGTCCTGAAGCCGCCGCCCGGCAGTGCCGGCGCCCCTTCGTGCGACGGCTGCTCGTGCCGGTGCACGGAGGGGTGCCGGGAGGGCGGCGACTTCGGGAGTCTCTGCGGGCTGCAGAGACTCCCGAAGCCACCGCCCGGGCTCCCTCGGCGAAGCGCAAGTCAGGGCAGGGAGAGGGGCGGGCCAGCGAGGAGGGGTGTCACCCCTCCTCGCTGGCCCGCCCATCTCCATTCCCCGGCTCCACAAGCCAGCCAGTGGTGGGAAAAGCCGCTGGAAGGGGGGGCTTTTTTCGGCGCTGCTGGGGCGGAGCCGCAGGGGTGGCCAGCGAGGGGGGGTGACACTGCTCCTCACTGGCCACCCCTGCGGCTCCACCCCGGCAGTGCCGAAAATAGCCTTAAAAAAACAAAAACAAACAAATAAATAAAAAAAAATTAAAAAAAGTTTTTTTTTAAATGGCCAAATTGTCACCCTCCCCCAGGGTGGCACCCGGGGTGGCCCGCCCCCCGCCCCCTTGCTACGCCCCTGCCAGGTTGCAATGTGAAGATTATCTCTGTACCTTTAAGTTCACCACAGAACTGAGATCTGTTTCAGAAACCCTGCTGGTGTCCTCAGTGTGGTGTAGTGGTTAAGAGCAGGAGACTCGTAATCTGGTGAACCAGGTTCGCATCTCTGCTCCTCCACATGCAGCTGCTGGGTGGCCTTGGGCTAGTCACACTTCTTTGAAGTCTCTCAGGCCCACTCACCTCACAGAGTGTTTGTTCTGGGAGAGGAAGGGAAAGGAGAATGTTAGCCACTTTGAGACTCCTTCGGGTAGTGATAAAGCGGGATATCAAATCCAAACTCCTCCTCCTCCTCCTCCTCCTCCTCCTCCCCCTCCCCTTCTTCTTCTTCTTCTTCTTCTTCTTCTTCTTCTTCTTCACCTGTGAAAAAAAATCTGCTTCGCTGGCAGGAGAGACATAGTCTTTTCTGTGGTGGCTCCTAGCCACTGATCTCTCTGATCAGTGGTGTGCATGGCTTCTGAGTGGTGGATTTTTAAATGGGGCTTAAAAATCCATTTTTATAAGTCTCTCTTTTCTTCCAGAGCTATATTACAAAAATACAGCTGTACTTAGTTGTTTTTATCAGTCTTTTTCTGACTTTAAGCAAAATGAAGATGGTTAATGCTGCTGTCTTTGTTAATTTTGATCATCTGATCATTATTGATTTGATGTTTCTGGAGAATTGTACTTATGTGATTTTATGATATCATGAGCTGTGTTGGATGGGCTGCAGCCAAAAAATGCAATAATTTAGATATAGAAATGAATAAATGAAAATAAAAGGCGAGACAGCTCCTGTGCATGGCTGGTGTGGAGTTAAAGAACTGCAGGAAGACATAGTTAGCTGGCAGTTTAACATTTGTAAGTCGTCATGTCAAAGCTGTGTGTATCACAAACAACAGATGCCTGTCCAGTAAGAGTTCTGTTTATACACAGAGACTTGGCTTCCAGGACTATCATTACAGGAATGTCAAATGCATCTGACATTTCTAAATCAAGAAAGGAGAGAGAAAAACAAACAAACAAATCTCAAACCATTATGTAAAAAAAAACAGCCCCTTCATTTCAATGCCCAAAATCATGTTTTCAAAATAGAAAAGAAAGTAATTCTTTACGCTGTAAAGCACAATGTCCTGTTGCTTTTTGTTTTGCTCCGGCACCTTTCCCTCAAAGACCAGCTCTTTAACACCATCTTTGTTATTTTCAAATGTCTTAGATTGTGTTCTACTGGATTAAAAAAAAAGCCCACATTTTCCCCACCTACCGGTATGATTTGGAGATTCCTCTCAGTTGAACTTCACATTGGAAGCTGTAATGCTTTCCATAATTCCTCGTCTATCTCTTCACTTCCCAAACATACTGAGGTTAGGGCTGTGGAAAAGATCCAGCTCACTGGAGAAGTTATTGTGATTATTGCTGCCTCTCTACATGACCACGACACCTCAATTTGATACATGAGTGGTGAACTCAAAAAAAGAGCTCTCGGGAAATGCAACGGGACAACAAATGCTCTTTAAAATGAGGATCCAAAACTCTGTTCACAGTTAAGCTGCTTAAATCCAGTGCACTTCAGTGGTATTTACACAGCTTAACTTTGTGCAAGATTGAAGCCCAAGTTGCTTAAGGCCTTATGAGACCAGCACTGTGGATTGTGTCCAAAAAGATTTGGATCCTCCATGAAGGATGTGCAAAGGTGCATTTTATTTGATTCCAAATCAGTCTATTTGCAGTATAGTAAGTTCAAAAACCCCTATAGAAATCGAGGCTGCCCTTCTAAGGATGCTAGAGGGTTTATAAAGCATAAAATTCATGTCACAGCTGGTATATCACATAATTCTCTCTCTTTGAAGAAATATGGGATTCCAAAAAGATTGACATTCTTAGGTGTTAGTTTCCTAAATGAACATGGTTACGATAAGGAATGGTTGTGTAGGGGAGGGGTTCTGGTAATTTTCCACAATCTCTCCTGGAAAAGAATGAAGAAGAGAAGAAGAGAAGAGTTTGGATTTGATATCCCGCTTTATCACTACCCGAAGGAGTCTCTAAGTGGCTAACATTCTCCTTTTCCTTCCTCCCCCACAACAAACACTCTGTAGGAGGTGAGTGGGGCTGAGAGACTTCAGAGAAGTGTGACTAGCCCAAGGTCACCCAGCAGCTGCATGTGGAGGAGCGGAGACGCGAACCCGGTTCACCAGATTACGAGTCTGCTGCTCTTAACCACCACACCACACTGGCTCTCAATGAAAGAAGGGAAATGTTAGGCCTCTTTTCCATGAGGAAGCAGGAAAGAGAAGGGAAGATAATGTAGATGAATTGATAATAGGGAGAAAGTGTCTAGGCTAGATTAGAGTAGGTTGACAGAAGAAAAGCTGAAAGAAGAATATGGTAGCTGGGGGCAGAGAAAAGAACACCAGGAGGTAGTAGGCAAAAGTCATGAAGCACCCAGTGATGTGCAGACACCCCTCAGCTCAAGTTGTAGCACTTTTTAACAACTCAGCTGGAAGAGTTGTGGAATGCAGCAGTGATACAATATGTAATAATGCCAATTGTGTCAAGAATGAAGAAGTGGTTTTTAAAGGTGTTGATAGAAGTAATCTCATCTTTCACTCCCTAATCAAGTACAACTGCAGGATATATCTGTTGAAACTGAATCGAGGCAGCTACTTTTTCAAAACAGTGTTTATTTCTAGTGGGTTGGGATTAACTGAGGACCTCGGATTGGCTACTTTTAGTGCGTTTTAGATAAGACTGATGCAATAAAGGCTTGCCTTCCATTTCACGCAATAAGCACCGGATTCATAATAATAAAAAAGAGAGAGCAAATTAACACACTGGCTGTAAACGTGCTTCCCCCCCATTTTTAAAACCGATGTGTGTTCTTTATGCCGCTATAGTTGCTCTATTGCAAATTGATAATGTATAATTTTCTCTCTTCTATTCTGGGCACTCGATAGATTCATGGACTGTGCTGTATTATATGAAGTTAATTACTAGGCAAAGTAGCATTTGCATTTTTCAGAACTACCTTGGCAAGGAGTGCCAGGAGAGTTCTATAAAAATAAACATAAATATCATTGTAGAAAAGAGTTTGCAAAGTGTTGTCAAGCTGCTCCGCCATCAAGCATAACAAATAAACCTTGGAAGTTGGTTGCTTTCATCTCACTAAATTCTGAAGCGTTCAAAACGAAATGTGGTGTTTAAAAAGGCCTCTAAAGTTGTGCTTCTCAATATATTTGAACTTTGGAACTTGCTTGTAAGCTCACTTTTCCATCCTGGATTCCACCCCCTCCAATGGCACAGCAGCCATGGTTCCATGCTAAGCTTCAGCTTGGTCAGCAAGTCACATATTAACAACTTATTGCACTAGTTCACATCCTCATTTGCATCAAAAGCTGCATCCAGGTTCAGTAGGGCTCGCATGAGCACTGGAATGTGTTTGCACATCTAGGTCACATCCGCACCATATATTTAAAGCTCATGGGTTTCCACCAAGATTCCTGGGAACTGTCATTTGTTAAGGGTGCTGGGAATTGTATCTTTGTGAGGGGGGAACTGCAATTCTTTGAAGTTTTTGGATGAAGCCATGCGCTTTAAATTTATGGCGTGGATGTGACCCTAGGCACTGCTAATTCTGTGGGTCTGGCTACACACTGATCAGACACAGTAAATATATTGGGTGGTATTCAACAAAGGATTACTATTAGTGCAATGGGACTCCCCCCCCCCTTTCATCCCCTGCACACCTGCATGCCATCCCCAAATCTACTACAAAGGGTTGAGGAACTCCCAAAATATATTGAGCTCAGGGGGAAGAGAGGGAGAGGAAATTGCATAGAAAAGGAAAATCATTAGTACTATGTTGAATACATCCCATTGCTTCTTGGCTGTGCACTTTCAGATCCTATGGAGATCCTATGGAGGCAGCTATCTGGTGATTAAGAAACGGTAGTAAATGTGCAACAGCCATTCTATGGCTTTGACCATCTTCTTATCAGGTCACTTCTTGGCCACAGAACATATAAATAGGATGAATATTACGTAGACTTGGAGTTGCCAACTTGGGGGCCTCTTGTTGCCATCCATCTGTCCCAGGAGACAATGGAGGAGTATGCCTTTGGAGGTGAGGCCAAAGCATTAAAGAGTTATAGCACCTTCTGTGACTGTAAATGCCAATACAGGAGAGACATGTTTTGTTGCAGCTGGGGCAGATGGATGCGGTTGGATGTGCTACTGCAGATGCACCATGGCATTTCTTCTCTCTGTGCTTGTCCCAGCGGTCATTCCTCCTCTTGTCACTGCTGCGGATACATGACCTGTCTATTTCCGGGCTTGGTTGTCTGCAAAGGATTCCCATATGGCGTGGTTGATGTTGCCAGCCTTCATGTCACATTTGCAGATATCTTTGTAACTTTGGTCTGCCAATGGGCCTGGTAGCTGAAGCCAGCTCCCCATAAAACACATCCCTGAGGATCCTGCCATCTTCCATTCTGCGGACATGACCAAGCCAGTGTAGACTTCACTGAGACAGGAGTGTGAACATGCTGGGAATGTGGGCTTGGGAGAGCAAATATTTGTTTGAAACTGTGTCCCATTTCATATCCAAAATCATCATGATGTAGTGCACGTGGAAGGCATTGCTCCTGGTGGTTGCCTGACTCACTTTGCTAAAGGGGCATCCTCAACAGGCAAGCCTGGTAGACCTTCATTGGTATTGGTCACATTCTCCCATACTCTTTTGGAGAGGCAAACCATTGCCATAGCTGCCTTGTCAATACACTTGTCCAGTTAAGTGCTGATAGAAAACTTGCTGGTTATGGTGGAGATAGATAGATAATAATAGGGCTGCCATATTTTGAAGAGCAAAAAAGAAGACACATCTGCCAACTTCTACTTTTAACTATGGATTGCTATGGCGACTCTCATTTTAAAAAAGAGGATGGGTCCTGAAAAAAGAGGACATATGGCAACCCTAGAATATCATCTACCACTTCAAATATGTGGTCACCAATGCTGATGTATGGAGTGCTGGTGACATCCTGACCCAGGATGTTGTTCTTCATCAGGCCGATGGTAAGGCCAAGCTCCCTGCAGGCTTGGGCAAAACGGTTAATGAGTCTCTG
This sequence comes from Darevskia mixta, assembly GCA_034641385.1. Lineage (NCBI taxonomy): Eukaryota > Metazoa > Chordata > Lepidosauria > Squamata > Lacertidae > Darevskia > Darevskia mixta. Next base: position 19,668,171 of record JAWWNH010000018.1, read on the forward strand.
TAGAACTTCCTTGGAGAGTGCTGTCAAGGCTGAGTCATCTGCAAACAACATCTCTCAGATAAGGACCCACTAGATGTTGTTGCACTCCTACTCCTTTCAGCCCGGACCAGCAAAGGCTGATGAAAGACCGAGTCCAATCACATCTGGAAGGTACCATGTTGGCTATCACTGATGTTGTCCAAGATTCTAGGTGATGGCTCTCTCACCAGTGACTTCGAGGCCAGGCTGATTCAGAAGGAAAATACCCACTTTGCAGTTGGATAATATAAATGTCAGAAATTTCCCAGAAATTAAGAGAGGTGTTCGGAGGTTTTCACAAATATATTTATTGCAAAAAAATAAATAAATGTGCATATCACCAACATTTTTAAATAGATATATATTATGCTGATTAAAAGCATCAAGTCAACAATAAATTTATTATAAAACAAGTACAAAAAAGCATCACAAATCAGTGGATCAGATTAATATATCAACATGGTTTGATCATCACCCCTCAGGGAAAGCCCGGCTGCATGAAGCAGAAGAACAGGTAAATCCACAAGGAACTGTAGTTTAATCAGCAGGCAGATTAGCCATGCCTTAGTTTTGCATTGCAGAGACATACAAAGGTTCCATATGGATAATGAATTCATGTATGAATAATTCATAAAAGTATTATCTGTGCATGAGGTGCTACTAACCAAAACAAAAACAAGAGCCCACCAACAGAACATTTTCTTCATCCACATGAATTATGAAACAGTCTATATGGATAACTGTTCAGACCTTCTTCACCTCAAGGAATGAGAAGGAGAGAGCCTCCTCTGACCTTTACATCACATCCCCGCCACCATCCCATGTCTGCAATTTTCGGACGCGTTCCCCACAAAACACTAGGGGAGACTAAATGATTCCTTTTTATGCACCACAAAACTGCAATGGCTTCTCTCTGCACCAGAGCCAAAAAGACCACCATTACCCAGGCAAAATCCCAGGCTAAACAGGAAGCCTTTTATAACCTTCCTGTTTAGGAGGGCCCAATAGCCAGCCTGGTAGGGGGTGGGGTCAGTTCTGAGCCTAAGAATATTAGCCTAAATAATAATGCTCTTATGGAGTTTCCAGCCAGAGCCCTTTGTGGAATTGTCTGGATTACTTTGAGGCCTTGCCTCAAAACCACACTTCTGAGGTGATTGCTCAAAACAGAACAGATGGTACCTGCCAGATTTATCTGTAAAGTAAGAATTCATCCAGACTAATTGAATTAAGGTCCCACTGAAGTCAGATTAGCTACGACTTACCCACAGTCCTGTTGATTTCCATTGGAATAAAATTCAGCTAATTTAGGGAATGCGCACACATCGGTGGCTTGAAACACAGCAAGGTCATCCCCCCCCCCCACTGCTTTACAAGAAGCACTTGCACATTGCTGTACACACCAGAGATGTGCACTGCCTGTTTGGCTTCCCCATGCCTTCTGTTCATGAAACTGTATTCTGCTCAGGTGCAGTCATATGTGCCATAGCTGTCTGAAATGCACACACCTCAGCTTAACTGCAGAGTGAATATGGCTTCCATCTTCAAAGTGGATGCAAGCTGGTTTGAGGGGAAAGGCACCAAACAGCAATATTTCCTCAAGAAACTGTAGGATAGATATGGATTGCGGTGAACATCACACATACCCAGCTTCATGCATCAGCAATGGCAGTGTACTGGGTCCAGAGTAAGTGGCAATCCTATGTACAAGAAGCTGGTGTAAAGCAAGCCAGTGTATATTAAATTGGCGAAGTTACACCAGGTCCAAACTCCATTTGGCAGTGCAGATACTGCTGCTGCTGTACCTAAGTTTCTGTGTTAGGTTGCCAGGTTGCACGACTGAGCTGAAAAGACTTAGAACACAGTCTAAGGGCTCCCTCTCGGGTTTCATCCCTACCATGGTTGGAATCTGTCTGTCTCAGGAGACAATGGAGGAATGCGCCTTTGGGGGGAAAGGTCAAGCTGTGGCTGTAGAGACCGATACAGGAGAGACATGTTATATTGCAGCTGGGGCACATGAAAGCATCCATTTGTGCTGTAGAGCTTCTTCTGAGACTCATCATCCCACTCCCTAGAATACCCCATTTGAAGCTCTACAGCACAACTGGATGCTTTCATGTGCCGCAGCTGCAACATAACATGTCTCTCCTGTATCGGTCTCTACAGCCACAGCTTGACCTTACCCCCAAAGGCCTCAGCTCAGCCAGCTTTGGGTCAGTCAGGATGAGCAAGTTGGGGTTTCTTTGGCTGTTCACACCAGCTGAACAGGGATCCAACTGGCAAATTAGAAATCCCCCGCATCATAAGATGCTCATCCCCATGGATTTTCCCCCACCCCCATGTCTGGATCATGTTCACGTTTTTAATTAAACATGTCCACACTTTAGGGGGAAACTGTATACAATTGGAGGTCCTTTTAAAACTTTCAAACAGGCGCAGAGGACGCCAAATTAGATGTTTAAGCCAGCCCCCTTTTTCTGCCTATAGATTGAGGCTGCTGTTGTTCCTTGCAGAGGAAAAATACCCTGCAGGGCTCATAGCAGCTTGATCAGGAAAGCAGTTTGTGTGAGACAAAATTAAGCACCACTCTACCAGCACTGCTCCTTTGATCCAATCTGGTATTCTCTGCATCTTTGTCAAAGTAAATAAATAAATGAAATTGGGAAATTCTGCTGTGGATTTCCCATGCCATGTTTGGTGCTTCCTGAAGACATAATGTGAGGAAGAGCCCTTGAGGGTTTTATTTATTTTTGTCTCCTTGTCCATCCATTAAACCCAAGTGTTAAGCAGCTGCTGGAGTGAAGGACCTTCCTCTGACAATTTAATTGAGGATGGGGGGAAAGCACAATATTTTAGTGGTGTATGAAGAGCTCTCCATTGACAACATTATTGCTGCTTAGATAGAAAAGGACTTACTTTGTTTTACTGAGTATGAATTCAAGGCTAAGGCTTGCAAGAACAATTTGTGATGCCTCATACAGTAAATTTATGGATGCAAATAGAGGAAATGAACTGTTAAGAAATCAAGGATTGTTTTCCTCCAGTCAGCTTGGTAACAATATATGAAGGGTTCAGGTTTCTATATATATATATATATATATATATATATATATATATATATATATATGAGAGAGAGAGAGAGAGCTATGCAGATTATAACAGACATCCATTTATTGTCTCAGTGGAACATCCCATGGTGAGCTTTGATGAATCAGTACAAAAGTTTGTTGGGGACTCTTTGCTCTAATATCAATAAGTAGTGTTAACATGTAGTAATTTAGAAATTACACCGGAATTAAATTATGGCTTGATTCTGCATGCAAAATTACTGAGTGTTGAGTGAAATATAAATGACCATAGATGTTTGTAAAGTGGCACTTACAATTCAGGATTATTGCATGAAGATTCTGTGCCAAAAATGTAAGGTAGATTTAGAATAAAGCATGTTCGGTATCACAAGAGAGGAGAGGGCAGAGAGACTGTGTCAGCCTGCAGGTAATGGCTTTTCCCACCTGTCTTGCCCCACCCTGTAGCCCTGGGAGCCTTCATAAGGGAGCTGTTTCCAGAGAAAGAACTAAGAAGGGAGATAGACTCTGTTAGCCATCAGAGTTTGGTGGGTTTCACCTGTGCTATCCTACCCCCGTCCCCCAGACTGATATGTGTATGAATTTAACAGTATTTAGTTTATTTTTTGGCTTCTGTTTTGTTCATGTTCATTTTGTTTCATAGATTAAAAATGCTGCATTGGTTTGTTAGTCATATAATATGACTTTTGCTTTATTTGTGATGTTTAGCTCACATTTTTTTGGTTGTTGCTTTGTTTAACCGTGCTTTATAGACTGTAATTGTTTCACTGATGATTTGTTAATTACCCCATATGATTTATGCTGTATTTGTGATGTTCTCCGACATTCTGTCATGTTACTATTGTTTATTGTTTGTAAGCCGTTTTGGGATTCATTTGAATGAAAAGCGGCACAGAAATATAATCAGTCACCAATCAATCATCAATATTTTTATTTGCACTCATTTAGATTGATAGCCGGTTATAGCCAGTAAAGATGTAGCAAAGTCCCCATCTACAGTTCTTGTCTGCTGTGTCACAATCATATCTGGGGTTGAGAACCAGCTGAGTCCAGCTGCTGTTGCACAACAGTCACAAACGCTGCTGCACGATTGATGGGAATAATCAACATCAGCTTCCACTGAGGCCTGCACCACTCTATACTCTTGACAGGAAACTCTTGAACTGCCTTCACCCTCTGCAGCAGCCTTACTGATTGCCGCAGAGTTACTGAACCATGCTTTTTTCTTGGTTGCCCATATTGGTATAAGGAATGGTAGGTTTCACCAGCATGGAATGGAAATTGGATGGATCATGCCTCAAATAAATAAATAAAACCCAGCAGAAATATGAGGATACAGTATTTTAAAAAGTCGGCTCAAATTATTTACAGCACAACTGTCTAACCCTGTAGGTTTCAAAAATCTACTGAACTGAACACCACTCATTCAGTTCCACAAACGCCATTTCCTTCATTAGGATTCTATACACTACAGGCAACAACTTTGTAGATCTCTGGCAAAGACCTGTGCCTTGAAGTATTTCTTGCCTCCCAGTGTCCCAAAACATGGTGACGGCCATAGCAGCACTTAGATGGTTTTAAAATGTACTTCATGGAGATGGGGCTGCCAGTGGCTATTTAGCCAGATAGGCTATGTGGAATCTTCTGTGTCAAGGGTACATTTGTCTCACGCACTGATATCTTTTTGATATCAGGTAAAGGCATATCTGTTTTAGCTGGCCTTTGAAGACCGAAAAGATGATTGGCCAGTCTTTGTCCACTGTGACTTCTACAGTTGGCGCCATTTTGACTTCTACAACTGGCACATGTGTGAGTTGGATAATCTCCGGATTGAATTGAATTGATAATCTCTGGATCTCTTGAACTGATTTTGCATTTGACTGTGTTTTTTTGTATGCCATCCTAAGTGCTTTGGTTGAAGGGTGGTTTAGAAATCATCATCATGATGATCCAATACTACTACATTTTCCAATGCAGCATTCCATGGACAATGTTTGCCATTTGTTGGGAAGAAACAATGGGAGAGGGTGATTGCCTTCATGCAATTTGTGGGCTTCCAAATAGCATTTGTTTGACAACTTTGGAAATTGCCGTCAGATTTCTAGCAGGCTTATCTTCTATTCTTATACAGATAGGTAGAGCAGGTAGTGCCCAGAACTGGACACAGTACTCCACGTATGGTCTGACCAAGGCAGAATAGAGTGATACTATGGCTTCCTTCAATCAGCATACTATACTTTTGTTGATGCAGCCTAGAATAGCATTAGGGTTCTGGTGCTACTGCATCACACTGTTGACTCATTTTAAGTTTATGGACTACTCAGACCCCTAGATCACTTTCACATGTACTGCAGGCAAGCCAAATGTCCCTCATCTTATATTTGTGCCATTTTTTTTTCTTATTGAAAGAAAATGTATAGTTTAGCAAAATTATAGCTATCTTCTGAAATCTACAATTGTCACCAAATGTCAGCTAAAACAACACTTTGTAAATGTACAGGTTCTTGTATGAAAGAATAAAACTAAGGAATTCTGGGAATGCTACAAATGCACTTCAGATGCTCTGAATGCAGGGCATTTTGTTGCTGGGCAACATATAAATGCTGCAAATAAATAATTAGAAATAATAAATAACTTTTTGCTTCAGCATATATTTATATTTATATATATTTATTCTTTGCTGTAGTTGACATTTGTTGGCAACAGTGACCTTCACTTTACAGCTATGTCATGATGTCTGAATGCTAGTTTTAAAAGTCAAAGCAACTATAATCATTCCTGGCTTTGTAGGTTACAATGACTGCACTCTTCTGCTCTCTTTATTCAGAGTAGTCCCCTTTGTTTCCATGGAACTAAAAGGTGCAAAATATAATTTGAAGAGCTGCTTTGCTTACCGTCTTGTTGCCTACTTAAAAAAACCAAATTAAACACAAACAAGCATGCTGAAAGGACATGCCTTTGTTGACCTCGTACTGTGATGGTATCTGTAAGTTCCCTGATCAAATAAACTTCCATATACTTCCATATACCCTTTCTACTCCAGATGCAATAGGGCACCCTTTTAAGATTATTATTATTATTATTATTATTATTATTATTATTATCATTGCAAGGAAGACATATGGTATGTTTCAGTTACAGGTAGTGTATCTGAAGAAGTGTGCATGCACACGAAAGCTCATACCAAGAACAAACTTAGTTGGTCTCTAAGGTGCTACTGGAAGGATTTTTTTTAATTTTGTTTTGAATATGGTATGTTTGTTTATATACCTTAACTGTGCATTTCTTGGCTTCTCTTGTATTTCTTCCTACAACATGAATACTTTAAGGCAGTTATCAAAACGATCAATTAATTTGAATTTCATTAGCATGGTGCTGACTCAGCAGGGTAAGTGATGCACCCAGATGGAAGATTATGTAATTGACTTTAGCTGGTGTGTGAAAGGGGTTGCTACCTGAGAAGTTGCAGCATCTGCTGACATCCCAGGTGTAATAAGAGCTTTGGGCACCATGGAAGAAAGACTCCATTGGGATCCATTAAACCCTTAGAAATAATTGATTTTTCTTTCTTTGTTTGTTTGTTTATTGTTTGGGAAAGCATCATTACACAGGGGACACAACACACTGTCCTGCAGGCGCAGAATGTTTGTGTGTAGGCACTGCCATAGGGCACAATGGAAAAGTCAGAGTTTCTCCAAGCCCATCTATCAAAAAGATGGTGCAAAAACATGCATTAAACAAGAGAGAGAGAGAGAGAGAGAGAGAGAGAGAGAGAAGACTGGTGCTGCTTTGGGGTCCAATACCACCTATGTCATGATTTTAGGAATGTCACCAGAGTGTTGGTGTCAATGGGAGCAGAGGACGTCTTTCTACCTTTGATGGAGTTGTCCAAAAGTGGCTACATTTTGGGGGTGAGTGCAGCAGAACATTTCTGGTATTAGAGGTAGCTTGGATTTGATATCCCGCTTTATCACTACCCAAAGGAGTCTCAAAGCGGCTAACATTCTCCTTTCCCTTCCTCCCCCACAACAAACACTCTGTGAGGTGAGTGGGGCTGAGAGACTTCAAAGAAGTGTGACTAGCCCAAGGTCACCCAGCAGCTGCATGTGGAGGAGTGGAGACTCGAACCCGGTCCCCCAGATTAGAGTCTACCGCTCTTAACCACTACACCACACTGGCTTGTCGTCTTTAAGCCTCAATTATTGTTACTCTTGGTGCCTGAAGTGCCTAATGGAGATCTTTGATCTGAAAAATTACTCACCTTTCTGACTACAGGTGCATGATTACTCAAAGTTGGAAAACACGTCAAGACTTATGGAATGAAAAATTGTAGAAGACAGTCATTGCTGAAACATGTTATCATTGTGCTGTTTGGCGAAGGGCCGTGACTCAATAGTCCCAGGTAGGACTGCATAGCTGCATTTGGGTTCATGTTTTGCTTTTGGAACTGAAATTATGGATGTTAGCAGGGCTTTTTTTTCATCTGCAACTCACTGAAGTGCAAGGGAAATGGGACATTCCTGGATCAAATCAGAAGCTGGGATGACTTCTGTAATTCCAAAATGTCCCGAGAAAATTGGGATACTTGAATGGTATGTGTTTACCTTGTATTTAATTTTCACATGCTGCTACACAATCTTCTTCATTTTTTCTAATTCCATATAAACCCTAGTTTTGATGCAGCAGAGTGTTTCCAAGCTTTATTATAAAATCAATAAGAAAATAAGAAAATAAACACTCTACATGCTTACATGTTCTCTCCATTTCAGGATATAGTGTTGTTCATAGAATGTCTCCTTAAGTTACAAAAGGAAACAGTCCCATTATCTCCATGTGTAATAATAATCATAATAAACCAACAACCAAGGTTGGTACTTTACTTGGGGGCAAGTAGATCAGAAGAAAATTACCATGAAAGAATTGACCTTTGGATCTTCTTTTTCTTTGTGTATAAAGATGGTCTTATTTGTGGAATGTAATTTTTAGTTTTTCGGTTTTTTGTGGGTTTTTTTTTTTTTTTTGCTTTGTATGGATGTATATTTTTAAAATATTTCTTAAAAGAAAAAAAGAAAGAAAGAATTGACCTTTGGGAATCCAAAACCCCACAAAGGAATAGCACTGCCTTCCAGCGCTTGAAAACCATAACACAGAGAGAAATGTACAGAGGTCCTTTAGCTAGAATGATTGAAAGAAGTGACAGGAGGCAAGCAATGCCTCCTGTGTTCTGGAACAGTCCCCCTACTTCTTGAATCCAGATGATTATGGAAACAGAGGTTTCCATGCATGATCTCTTCCACGATTCAATAGCCAGCTCACATTCTAACCCAGCCCAATGTGATGGATTCAGCCCCTTTCCTCCATGTACATGATGGAATGTGTATTGAAGACCATGTCAATCAGGCCATTATACACATGGACATCTGACTGGAGCATTCTCTTCATAAAGTCATTGTGGTGCTACAAAGGCAGGAATTTAATTAACATCTTCAAAAAGGGGCCCCCTGTGAGACCCCTCTGCAAGTTCAAAGGTGAAACTTACCTAACTGCATCACTGTATAGATTGGCTGCAATTGCTAGGTGATGTACAATAAATGTTCTTTAAAAAGAGATTGTTTTTGGTCCTCAAATTCGCAATGGGGGAAAATTGTATTATGGGTGTAGCGTGGAGGGGCAATAATGAAGAAGGTCATCACACCAGGCAGATTTGTGAATCAGTCCATAATGAAGACTTGTGACTGAGTTAGGTTCACTGAGAAGACTTATCATCTCATCTCATCTCAAGGTGCTTATTTCTTTGGTGCTTTTTTCATGATGTGTTGTAATCTTAAGAAACTGGTGAAGCTCACACTTCCTTGTGTAGGTGTGAGCTATGGTAGATCCGTATCCATCCCTATAATTTGTATGATGAAGTGGGATGATTCCTCCTATATTTCATAAAAGGGGAGAAATATGAACACACGAAAGCATTGATTTTTGTACCCTACCATTAACTTGTGACAAATCTCCAGTTTCTTCTTTTGGTAAAATAAATGCACAGAATTTCTGAGATTATTCAAGAGACTAGTCTGAATTGTCAATTGACACCCTTCCCCCATCAACAAATTCAAATTTATATTTGTGATCCAGACTAATGGATGGAATGATTTATTTTACAATGCAGAAGTAGGCTTGAGTCAACAAAAGTTTTTGACACAATAAATTTGCTAGTATTTAAGGTGCAACGTTACATTTTTGTTTTCATAGTACTGTATTGACATCCCCAAACACCAGAATAAATTGTGTCTGAAACAAAAACAATAATTTTGTTTTATGGCATAATCCAAACAAATTAAGCAGTTTTAATGACATTGAAACAATTCTGTAAGGACTTGCAGAAGAGAGATGAGCGGTGACAAAGAAATTAGTAAAAATCAGCCAGCTGTCTTAAAGAAAAGGTATCCTAAAATAAATCTGTCTTGACCAATTGGACCTGTTTGTCCAACTGTGCCATGGCCCTAGAGTCAGATTCTCTTTCTTCAGGGGATGAGGCTGAGAATTCTGAATCAAAAACAGAATGCTATGCAGGGTCAGCTGCAAGAGTGCCCACCAAATGACCTGTGGTGTCAGTGCATCTCTGGGCCAAAGATGTAGAAATGACATCCTCCAAGGACACCATTGCAAAGAGACCAGAGCAGTGGCTAGCCAGGGCGAGTGCCCCCCAAGGGGGGGTGAGGCATGGATGGAGCCCCCTGCAGCTCACCTCGCAATACAGCACAGAGGGGGCACTCCCTCCTCTCTCTGCCAAAGCTGCTGGGCCGGGATTGAGGAAGCAGCAGCTCCCTTGCGCAACGCAGCCTCTCTCCACCCCTCGGCTCAAGCTTGACCCAGGGATGGAGGTGCGGCAGCTGGGCACCTCATGCACCCACAGCCTCTCTTCCCCCTGGTTGACCTGGAGATGGAGCTACCATGGCCAGCAGCCTCTCTCTGCTGTGGCGGAGCTGCATGCAGTGCAGACCAGTCGAGAAGAGGTGCGGCAGCTCTCTGCCGCCAACTCTCCACTGACGTGACCCAGGAGCAGAGCTGGTGGAGCTGCGGTTGGGCGTGAGGAAGCTGCCTCTGCAGCTCCTTTGCATGCCAGAGCCAGGCTCCGATGGGAGCCTGTTGTGGGGGCGCCTGGTCACACCCCCTCCAGAAAATGTGCCTGGGGTGATGGCACCCCCAGACCTCTCCATGCTATGCCTCTGGACCAGATTGTCCCACCTACCACTGCTTTACAGTAGAAGGGTGCCGGTCCCCTTTAAATGAGGTCCAGTGAGGGCAGGGCTGGCTACTGGAATGCAGCTAATGCTACTCTATAGGGCTCAGTCTGAGTTTGAGCACTTGCATGGTGCATGTCTACTGAGGAGTTCAATTTAGCTTAACGGAATGTGGTTATAGGATTGTAGCCTCTTTGTAAGCTCAAGTTCTTTTAGTGGATGGGAGCACCACTCCTTCTTATACTAAAATATTTTGCCCTGTGTATCCATCTTTTAGAACAGCAGAAAAAGATTTTATGACTCCTGATAAACACTATTTTTGAATTATAATATACTTTATATCAGGGGTCAGCAAACTTTTTCGGCAAGGGGCCGGTCCACTGTCCCTCAGACCTTGTGGGGGGGTTAGACTATAAGCCACCACCCCACCAACTCTCCCCTCCCTTCTCCACAGCACCAGACGAGCCCCGGTGGCTGCTTACCACCGTCTTGCAAGCAGCAGGGGCTGGCGGCGGCGAAGGGACGGTGAGTAGCGCATGAAAGGGCTCCGGAGAGGGGCTGCTTAAAATGGCAGCTGCTCAAGCGCTGCTGCTGCTGGCACCAACAAAGCCCAGCCCCTTCCTCCTCTAGGCAGGGTGAGGAGAAGCCAGGAGGGGGGAGGGGGAGGCACTGACGCCAACGCCGTGTGAGGGAGAGGGAAGAATGTGTACACTGGCAATCAATTCGGCGATTCCCGATCTGCAGGATCGGATCCAGAAGGCAATTGGGCCTGATCTGGCCTGTGGGCCTTAGTTTGCTGACCCATGCTTTATATGTATTGTGTTTTTAATGTTCAGTGTGACAGCATTCAGTCATTTTAGTGTGACTTAATTGTGTTTCTGAAGTCTATACTTAAGTTCCTAACAAGCAGTAGTGAACAATTCAACATTCTCTCTCTCTCTCTCTGTGTGTGTGTGTGTGTGTGTGAGAGAGAGAGAGAGAGAGAGAGAGAGAGAGAGAGAGAGAGACTTTTGCAAAGGAAAACAAACATGATTCCTAAAAAGGAAAATGTAGAAACTTCCTCTGCTGCAGAGCCACCTCAAATTTCAGTTACAGCAAAATGTAGAGCAAACTTGAAAATTCCTCCTCTAGCGAAACAACTAAGAGATTATAAATGAAACCAAAATTATTTTGACTAGCAAAATTTCTCCCGGTACTGGTGGGGATTATTATACACCTTACTATGTACATTCTTGGCTGCAATTGAAGAGCAGCCTGTAAAAGCTTCACAAAAGAGATGCTGTGAAGTCATGCTCTGAGTAGACCCACTGAAATTTCCGGAACAGGCAGGGATATGTTCAGCTCATGTGTCCATAAAATGTGGCTTCCCTGGAGCATCTTGAGGCACAAGCTGGCACAAATGACAGTACTAATTTATAAGTTGGGGGGGGCGACGACTCCACACACCAAAGTGCATGGAAAGGAAGCACCATATGCAGCCCTAATTAGTCGGGGGGGAGGGAATTATTTCACTTTGAGGGGGGGAAACACTGTATGTTTCAGTACTTCAATGAAGACAAATTGTAAGTGTGGAGGTTTAAGTGTAGCCTTTGAAATTACAGATAATTACTGTTAAGGTGTACACAGATTTGATTAGGACAGAATAATGGGTGACCCATTTATGCTTAATGAGCATCCAAAGCAAACGGAAGAACATTATCCAAATTAACTCATTTTCTTGATTCTGCCCTATGTGTCACACACTGGCTTCTATGCCAGAGTAGGCAGGTGTCTGCATGGGTTGTTTAAACGAAGTGTGCTATTCTAAGACAACTAAACCACTGACAGTTTTGTGGCTGGATGGTGTGGAAGAATACAAGTGCTTTTTTTGCAAATCCCATTGTGCTGACTAAGGTCTCTGTGTTGTTGCTTTCTATGTATAGACATTGCCGTGCGGCTCAGCAGGTTTATGCAGGGCATTGGTCCATCTAGAGCAGGCATAGGACCACTGGTCCTGTTAGCTAGGGATGATGGGAATTGTAGTCCCAAAACATCTGGAGAGCCAAGATGTTTTGCCTATGCCTGATCTAGAGCACTATAGTCTTCCCTAGGGGAAGCCAATCTGGTGAAGTCCAGATGTTACTTGCTGCCTTGGACTGATGAGAGTTGTAGTCCAATGTCTGGAGGACACCACATTGGGTACTCTTGGCATATATGGACTGGCAGTCACTCTCCGGGGCTTCAGAAATGCTAGGGACTGGACCCTCTGCATACCACTGCATACCACTGAGCTATGACCTTTCCCCATAGATGCCACATTCAAACCAGGAAAGCTCCTCTGGGGCAAACAAATTCCAGATTGCAACTTCACTTCAAGTTCACATCCTTTCTGAAGCCCCATCTGTACTGCACACTTAAAGCAGTATCATACTGCTTTAAACAGTCATTGCTTCCCCCACCCCAAGAATTCTGGTGAGCTGAGAGACCCCCTATTTCCATCACAGAGCTTCAATTCCCAGAGCTCCATGGGAAGAGGAGTTGATTGTTAAGACACTCTGTGAAATGTAGCTCAGTAAGGGGAACAGGGGTCTCCTAACAACTCTGAGCACATGTAACAAACTACAGTTCCCATAATTTATTGGGGGAAACCACAACTGTTTAAAGTGGTAAGATACCACTTCAGTATCTACTACAGTAAGATACTGTATAGTGAAGATGAGGCCTTGGGTTGTGCTTTCCTTCACTTCCACAATGCCCCAGAATCTGTTTATAATCACAAACCTTACTTTCTTACCCACAGTTTGTGGGTTATCTTCTTTTTTTTAATGCCTCCCTTCTTCTTGCCTGCTGAACTTGTTATGTTTCCCCAAGACAATGGTTGGGCAAGTTGCATGCCATTTAGCAGCTGTCTCACTTTGCAGCCTGTTCTTTCACATCCTCTTTCCAATGGCCCTTCAGTGGTAAATGAACCTGAGTGATCCTTGGTTCGTATCTCATATTGATTTTCATGATGAGTTGGCAAATTCCACCAAGTGCAGAACGTTTAAATCATTGACACTCTATGCTATATTTTTGTTGTTGATGATGCGTTCTTCTTTTGTTTTATAGGTGAGAGGATGGCTGCTCTGTAATTTAAGAACTCTTTCCTTCTCTTCAATTCACTTAACTCCAGCCTACAGCATGCCTTTCGATTCATCCACATTCCCCTCAGTGCTGTTTTGTAATTTGAGTTTACTGGTTCCAAGAAGACACTTTGCGCTTTAATTTTTCACAAGAATGAATTTCTCAGCCTGCCTGCCAAATTCCTCTAGTTCTGAAATGTCCAACTTGTACAATCTGTGAGGGACTCTCATCTTGGTTTATCCATCCTTCTTGCTCTTTGTGGCACTATGGCCAAAACTAAGGCTTGGCCAAAATCACTCCTCCACCAGTTTCCCTAAAAATATTGTCCCCCTATAGGCTGGTTTTATGCTGCTTTCTTGAAATGGGAGATTTCTATTTATATAACTGGTCCACATCCCTTTCTTCAAGCCATACTCATAACCTGCAACCATCTTGTTTTGACTGGGATATTCTGGATTGATCCCAGAATGTCCTGTTTTTTGGTCCTGTGCTCTCACACGAGCTAAAAGGCATTGCCAACAGCAACAAAGACTTTCCTTTCTTTGCCTCTGGTCAACATGGAGGTGAGGAATGGAGGAATGTGGGAGATAGACAGGGCTAGAGCTGAGTTGGGGTCTTGGCAGCTGTGATCTTTGGATGAAGAGCAGTATACAAATTTAATAGATCATCATCATCATCATCATCAACATCAAGTATGCACTTCCAATTGAAAAAAGAAGGCTATCATTGGGGGCCAATATAATGATGGGGCAGGTACCCACTACATTTTTCTGCATAGCAAAGATGCTTTCTTTTTTGGCCAAGAGGCCTCAGGTTAAGCTTTGATCTCAACTGATTTTGCTAACTAGACCAGGGGTCAGCAAAGTTTTTGTGGCTTGGGTCAGTTCATGGTCCCGCAGATGCCGCGGTGGGCCAGAGTGCATGCGCACACGCGCATGCACAAAAACTATTTCTGGTGCTCCTTCTGGCGCAGAGGAGGCATGCGCAGCTTCCCATTGGCTGCAGGAGCTTCCTTGAGCCAATGGGAAGCCGGCCAGCATCGCAGAAGGCGGTTCCCGCTCTGCTCCATGCCGGTTTAGCGCAGCGCACAGGAGCCAACCGAGTGGGTGGAGGGGGTCCATGGGCTGGTTAAACGACCCCCATGGGCCACTTGTTGCCCATGGGCCTTAGGTTGCCAACCCCTGGACTAGACCCTACCTACTTTAGCTTTTCTAGTTAGCATTTAATATAAACAGACATGCAGGGAATCAGGGAACTGGTACAAGGAAACAGGAAGTATGACCGGTAGGATACAACTCTGCACATAATTTCCTGTATTATGAAACAGTAAAAGTCTTTGTTCCACAACGTTGCATGGTTTTATCTTTTTAATAATAAAATGATAACATAAAGTAATACAATGGAACTGTAAAAACTCCCCTGCCTAGGGTCAAGGGTTTGATTTTGCATTAAATGCCTCTTCCACTGAATCAGCAAGTGCCAACCTGTTGTGATGGCCTTCAAAAATGGCCTTCTCATTCTTTATGTTGCTTTTACAGGCCTTCCAATCCTTCAGCTTCTTTCTCCATAAGCCACTGCATTTCCCCCCATTAAAACAGGTCTCATGTTATTTTCTCTGCTCAGCTTGGGGAAAGAAGCTATTTCTTATGTTTATTAGGAATATACTGTTTTCATTTTGGTTGTCTTGCTTCAAATTTCCCTTATGATTGCTGATGAAAACTTGTTTTCAGTAAAGCTGCCAATTCCTTCGTTATGAAGTGTCCTATGGTGTCCTTTGCTAGTCTGATACCTTCCACTGTTGACCTGTTCCCATTAATATAATTTAACAATCTTGAGTAGTTTTTTCGTGTGTGAAAGACATTTTCCATAGCCATTCTTTGTTTTCTTTTGAACAGGCTCCAGCTAAAAGCAGATCACTTTTGCTTGGTTCCTAAACCAAACAAACTTCTGCTGCCTTATTGATGAATTGGACTTATAGGTGTAAATCAAGCAAATTGATACAATAAAAATAATAGTAGTATGGGAAGTACAATTAATAGAAGTACAGAAGGCACAGTATAACTGGAAGAGACTCAATTGTAGATTGGTAGAGTACTTAAGACCATTAGGAAATGAGTTTGACTTGGTGGCAAATCAGTGGCTTTTAATGGTATCCAAACTATTAAAGAGTATCCTGTAGTGGCTGACCGGGACCAAGGGGGTCGTTGAAAGTGGAGATCTTCCACTTTGCTTCTGTCTGGCCCCACTTAGAATTGCTTTGATCCCCATTATGTGTTTAATTCTGAGCTGCAGAAGCAACACGAAACTTTTGCCCATACCGGTATTTGTCAGTTCTGCTGCCTTCGTAGGGGGAAGTTCTGGCATTGGGGTTGTCTGGGAAAGCAACAAAACTGGCAGGATTGTCACTAAAACTGCCCTTTGTCTGCAAATAGAAGGTATGGTTGCCAAAATGGCCTAGCCTGCTCTGCTCTTGCACCTTTCAAAGCTGCTTAATATGCAGGAATCAGCAGTCAAATTGTCTCATGGCGCATTATCACCTGCTAATTGCTGCAGGTCAAATGGCTGCAAAGGATCCCCATTCAAAAGCTGGCAACCCCAATCTGAAGTTAATCTGCTACAGCTCTAGATAACAAATGTACATATATTTCATTCAATCCCATTGGCGATGTCCCATTGACTCCATGGCAACTGAGACCTACTGCTTCATCCAGCCTTCTGTCTTGCATTGGAGCTGCAAACTGAAAGTTCTGCAGAAAAATTCATTTGCACTTCAAATTCCCATTTTAATTAGTCTAATGCCACAATGCTCAAATGATTCTGCCGGTGTTCATTTCTTGTTTGATTGTTTTCTTGCAGTGTCTACGTTTGGGGTTGCACTGCAAAAGACTGTACCGGCCAAGCACATTTAACAAGGAGAAACCAGGGACTTGGTTGCTAGGAGACACTTGGGAAGCCGTCTGAATAGGTATGTGATTCTCTTCCATCAACATGATCAGGACATAAGCAGTGCATTTCCATATCACAGAGACAAAACATGCTGTCACCAGAGGCTAGATTCTCATTAACATTAAAAAAAAAGAGAGAGTTTCAGTAATTTGTACAACCCCATTTTTATGTTATAACATGCACAATGAATGTACATTAGGTGGGGAGGAGGGTAAGGCAACACAGCAGCAAGTTCTGTCTCATGACCTACATGATCTTTGTAAACCGTGAAGAGACTGTTGCATGCACTGCTGTATCCAAGGTGGGCTCTGTCTGTGTGGATAGAAAGACTGCTTTTCTAGGGTTTCCAAACATATGGAAATACTTCTCTTCATGTATATCGTATGTACAGTCATACCTCTAGATACGATCACTGCAGGTGGCGTTTGTCACGGGATATGAATGCGCCGAACCCGGAAGTACCGGAACGCGTTACTTCCGGGTTTGGCGGTTTGTGCATGCGCAGAAGCACCGAATCGCACCGCGCACATGCACAGACGTGGCACTTCAGGTTGCGTGCTGCTCATGTTGCAAACGGGGCTCCGGAATGGATCCCGTTTACAACCAGAGGTATGACTGTACAGGCAAGTTTTTTTCCCCCAGATCCTGAAGGTGCAGAGCCCTGTACAGTCATACCTTGGAAGTCGAACGGAATCCGTTCCGGAAGTCTGTTCAACTTCCAAAATGTTTGGAACCAAGGCGTGGCTTCCGAAGCTCCTGAAGCCAATCGGAACCTGCAGAACCCCCCGTCAGGTTCCAAAGAACATTTGCAAAACAGAACGATCACTTCTGGGTTTGCGGCGTTCGGGAGCCAAAACCTTCACTCGCAAGGCATTCAACTTCCAAGGTACGACTGTACACACATTCTTGTCGGAATGTTTCCACTGGTTTTGTGAAAGGTTCAACACAGTACAGAAAATCAGAATTGAAATATCACCTCTTCTAACAGTAAATTTGTGTGATGAGTGCCAACAGAAGTGGAGACAAAGTGGGAATACAGAAAAACAAGACAGAAGTATAGGTCAAGTACTTTTTTCTGAAGAAAGTATAAGTCCGGTATTTTTTCTGTGCTGAAGGGATCAGGTATGTACCTTGCAGGATACTAAAACAAGCATCATTTTTGCTTCAGGCCCAGATGGTCCATTTAACTTAGAATTTTTGAAACTACCGTGGTACCTCGCTTTACAAACTTAATCCGTTCCAGAAGTCCATTCTTAAACCGAAACCGTTCTTAAACTGAGGTGCGCTTTCCCTAATGAGGCCTCCCACAGCCAGTGCCCTTCCACTGTTTGGATTCCATTCTTTGAACAAGGTAAAGTTCACAAACTGGGACACTACTTCTGGTTTTGCGGAGTTCGTAAATTGAATCGTTCGTAAACAGGACTGATCTTAAACCGAGGTACCACTGTACCTGGAAGCTTCATCAAACAGGTTTCAAGCAGGAGTCTTTTCCAGTCCTACCTGGAGACATCAGAATTTGAATCTGGGATATCTTTCAAGCGAAGCATGTGTTGTACAACTGAGCCATGGTCTTTCCTCATAGTGCTGCCATGTGTCTTCTTTTACCAGAACATGTCCTCTTTTTCAGGGGTAAAATTTGAGACAAATTGCATTTATTTGCTTTAAATGGCCATCACAGCATCCTCTTTTTTGCTCTTCAAAATATGGCAACCCTATTATAATAGAAAATCCTGCTAGAATCCAAAAATGTCTTTTGTAACCAGAAAAGAATAGTAGCATTTACTGATGAGTAAGCACCGCTAAATGTATCCTGACTTGTTTTCAAAACTTCTATAGGAGTAGGACATGTGATAAGAAGAACCATAACCTCAAGTTATCTAGACATGAAAAGTTTTAGTGAGGCAAACAAAAATCTATGAAATTCACTGCTTACCCAGAGTCACCATGCTGAGGCACCGGTTGTGGCTACTGAGGTCATCAAAGATCATCATGACCTGGTACACCATATGATTCTACAATGTGGGATGGGGGATATTGGAGGTGATACAGGGCTGGAAGTAGAAGAAGGGGAAGGGGAATGTTCTCACCAACCTCCTGGAAGTAACTGCCTTACGGTGCAGTCCAATCCATGTCTACTCAAATGTAAGGCTCATTGAAGTCAATGTGTGTTACTCCCCAGTAAATTGGTGCAGGATTATAGCCTTATTTAACTTATCATATACTGGAAAATAAACCAAAACTGGGAGGAAGCAGGAGGGAGAATAGTTCTATGAAACAAGAGGAAAAGCTAACAGCTATTGGCGCTGTGGTCTAAACCACTGAGCCTAGGGCTTGCCGATCGGAATGTCGGCGGTTCGAATCCCTGCGACGGGGTGAGCTTCCATTGCTCGGTCCCAGCTCCTGCCAACCTAGCAGTTCGAAAGCACGGCAAAGTGCAAGTAGATAAATAGGTACTGCTCTGGTGGGAAGGTAAACGGCGTTTCCGTGCGCTGCTCTGGTTTTCCCAGAAGCAGCTTAGTCATGCTGGCCACGTGACCCAGAAAAACTGTCTGCAGACAAACACTGGCTCCCTCGGCCAGTAAAGCGAGATGAGTGCTGCAACCCCAGAGTCGTTCACGACTGGACTTAACTATCAGGAGTCCTTTACCTTTTTATTTAGAAAATAAACAGGTGGTGAAGGTAAACTTACCTGAGCTGATAGTTTCGAGCATCTGCGCACAGGATTGACTCTTTAAATTCTTACAATGCTTGCAGAACCATAAAATGGAAGGGAGAAGATCCCCTCCCCTGTCACATCAAAATTGCGTCTCAACAAAGTACAAAGGGACCTCTTTTTGTGTGGGGGGGAGGGGAGAAGTAATGTGTGCCCTAAAATTCCAATCTCTTTGTACTACCTATCCATCAGAGATCTTATCTTTTATTTAAAAGTGATGGTTTCTCCTTACAATAAGAAAAAGTGCATAGAGTCTCAAGTTTGAGAGACATCAAAGCAAAGTGGGATGAGCGAGAAGCAAAGGCAAGAAGTGACAATTGTGAAGAGTTTGTTGCACGTACAATATAGATAGGTTGCATTTCTGTTAGTGGTGAGAAATCAAGGACTCAAGCTGGGGTCATGAAATGCAACCTCTGAGGTCTCTACACCTGTCCCTCAGGACTCTGTCCAGGCCACACCTGTCATTAGCCCTGCTTTGCACTCTCCTTGAGAGCTTTTGACTGGCTTGATTGTGTCCTTGAACTGTGACAGTGTCATTTTCTTGTCTGGATGGACGGTGGACACCTATGTGGGAGGACTGCGTGTAAAAGGAACCTCCAATTTCCTCATCGCTGGAATGCTCCCATACAGAGGTAAAGTGCAGTGCTGGGTTACCCAAAAGCAGACCAAGCACATACTCAGGGCACCAGAGAGGGGGGCGGGTATTCCAATGAATATTTGTTTCTTTGGTTTTGACTTTTTGATTTATGGTTTAGAATTGTTTTTCTTTCAAATTACATATGAGGGCACCATAATATTTTCGGTGCTTAGGGCATCTGGAGATCTTAATCCAGACCTGCTAAAGAGGCACGTCTGCTAGTCCACCAACTTTTGCTTCTGGTCCTGCCAGGAGGTGGCTCCTGGAAGAATGTCCCTAAGGGAATGTGACTCAAAGGCTGAAAAGGACCAATGGTGTCATGGAAGAGATAGATTTTTCATTCAGGAGAGATTTGATGCAAGAGAACATAAGAATGTAAGAACATAAGAAGAGCCTGCTGGATCAGGCCAGAAACACATCTAGGTCAACATTATTATTATTATTATTATTATTATTATTATTATTATTATTTATTGCACAACAGCAGAAAGAAAGCTCATAGTGAAAGCTGGCACCATGGAGCTGGCACCGTTTGTTCTCTGCTCTCTATAACTACATTTAATCGTGTTAAATATGTTAATTGCTTTTGATTTATTGTGCATCTTGCTGTTTTTGTTCATTTTTTTTTAATAAAAAAAAATCCATTGTTTTAATTTGTGCTGGAACGAACACGATGAAGGGCAGGATATGACTGCCAGAAATAAATAAAATAAATGCTCTTGGAAGTAAATTTGGGGAGGGGGGGCGGGAATCATGGAAGTATAGTCAATCATTTCTCTGATGTGAACTCTGATGAATTTAGGGCATTCTGTGTGCAGGGGATTGTTCTGATCCTTGATGTCAATAGTATTGCTGCAGATCTGAGTATTCGAAAATTTTCAAGCCAACCTATATTTCATCAATCTGATTATTTATTTATTTTTGCTTCAGATATTACTCTTCTGCTCTGAAGAATGGTAGCATGATGATGATGCATCACCACCAGTTTCTGACCCTAAGAGTTGTAACATTCCCCTTAAATTATGGCACAGTCGCTTAGCGATCTGCTACAGCACAGCAGAGGCTTTGTTGTTCCTGATATGCTTTGGCACTCATTCAGTGATCTGGCATACATTTTTAAAGTAACATTGCCAATTTTGAAACATCCAACATCTGATGTGCGAGAAATCCGACAGCATCGCGTTCAGTAAACAAGCAGGGTTCTTCTACTTTTTATTCTTTTTTTTGCGGCTGCAGCATATCAAATATTGAAAAATCAAAAGATTATAGAACTGAAGAGTATATTGAATATATCTGTATTCATCTCTGTATGCCTAAATCAATGAATTTAAGTTTATGGGTTGAATTCAAATTAAGCCACGTAGACCAAGCTGAAATAATATTTTTTTTTAAAATGGTTTAGGGAAGTACATACAGGCCATAAACATTTGATTTGGGCCTGCCAGTGCAATTGTTGAAGTCAATGGGAAAAATGGTAATGAAAATTCTGAAGGTTTTTAAAGCATTTTTTAAACAAAAAATAGTTTTGGACATCATGGGGATTTGCATTTCAGACAGTCATAGAAAATGCACCAGTTATAGAAGGCAGGCTAACATATGCAAGCATCATGGAGATCAAGGATTATGATGATGATTAAGATCAAGCCCTCAGCAGAGGAGGAAGAGGATACATTGCCAGAACTGAACCTGGAACATGAAACTTAGGGACATAGGAAGGTGCCTTTTTGGTCCTTCCAGCTCAATATTGTGTACACTGACTAGCAGCTCTCCAGGATTTCAGACATGGTTTTCTCCCAGCCCTACCTGGAGATGCTGAGGATTAAACCTGGGACCTTCTGCATGCAAAGCAGATGCTCTACCACTGAGCTAAAGCCGTTCGCCAACCTCGCACTGGAAGATGTTTCAGAAGAGAAGTCTGAATCAATTCATCGATCACCCTTGGCTGTTTTTGTCTCCTAAACATCCCTGTTGAAGAAAGGGGGAAAGCACAAGCCACAGTTCATCAAAGGTGCTGCAGTGCTTGGCTGCAAGCTAAAGTTACACTCGTTTAACTTTCTAGCAATTCCATGGCGGAGTATGACTCTGGGGTTCATCAGACCCACTTGGAGATAGAAGGATTCATCTGGGCTTCGAATACTACTATTATCCCTAAGAACTATCCAAATTAAAGAAGGAACCATTGCATGCAAGAAGTCCCATGTTTAACTCCTGGCATCTCCAGTTAAAAAAATTTAAGGAAATACCTCTCTACCTGAGACCCCGGAGAGGAGGTGATACTGGGTTACATGGATGCAGAGTGTGATCTGGTAAAAAGCAGCTCCCTATTGCTATTTCAGTAGTGCTTAATGTGAATGTCTCCCTGAAAGCACGTATTCCTTAGATCTTCCCTAGCTTGGCTAGAGCAGGAAAACATAAATACATACGGCTTTAGCTGCTACCACTGTGTCCTATATCCTGTACCAACATCATCCTGTTCATTGTCAGTTGAGCCTTTATCATTTGCTTTTGGCTCAGGGTGTCCTGCTGTGCTATATAGAATAAGCTGGGGAGCCTTCCAATTGTCTGATTTATTTTGTCAGAAAAGCAAACATTTGAAAATGTAACAGTATAACCATCTTAGTAGTTGGGTTCCTCCCCACCCCATTTTGCTTTCAGAGCTGTCTAGGCCCTTGAAATAAACTTCCCCAAATAATCATTCCTGACTCTTTCTGAGATTGCTGGGCGAGATCTAGTTTCATATTCTCTCAGTAGCCCTTTGGATTTAATACTAGATCAGGGATGGGACACCTGTGGTCCTTGAGATGATGCTGTCCCACACCCACCAGCCCCTGCCAAAATGGCCAGTGATGAGGCATGTTGGGAATTGTAGTTTAGCAACATTTGGGGAGCCATGCTAAACCCCAGCCCTGTATGCAGATGAAGGTGTAGTTAAAGTTCCATTGTACATGGAGGTTAGATTAAACTTCATAAGAAGCAAATCCTTTTTCATGGTAGCCGCAGACAGTGCTTTCCAGTGGGAAGTTCATACTGTTGCCTTCTTCAATGGATGTTTCTTGTTTCTCTACATGTTTAGTAACTCATGCGTTTCTTCTTATTTTATAGTTGTCATTTGCACTGCTGGTTTTACTTGCTTTTACATGGACTGTGAGGCATCTCAAAGCAATTTAAAATCATAACAGATATGAAGCAATTGCATGTATCAAAAACAGCTAAAACTATTGCATTTATAAAAACAATTAAAAACAATCACATAAAAACAATTAAAAATAAGGACAGTTACATATATGAAATCAGTTTCAAATCCAATAGCAATACCAACTGGGATATTCTCCACTTAGAATATATATTTATTATACCCAGTAGAATCTTGCACAGAAAAGCAGTATAAAATAGTTTGAAAATATTCAATATAAACAGACTCCAGAGGAAATTAGACAGGAGGCATATAGAGAGGCCTGAAATTCCTATGGCTGCTGTTGACTGCATTCTTTCCTCTTTTTTATTGATGTTTTTGAGTTTTATGAGCACTCTACTGTGGATTTAATTATATTGATTTTTGCCTTCATTCAAACAGAAAGCAAGGGTATAAATATATATACTGTTGTCAGTTTGGGCAGCGGGTTTAGGCTGTTTGATGCCTGAGTCCCCTCTAAGCCCCTGGATCCAGCAATGGAGAATTCAATTCCATTGTTGAATTAGCCAGGCAAGGGTTATATTTGCCAAATAAGTAGCACATTAAGTATGGTCTTTAGTATAACAGAGGAGGTTGCTCTGTGCCAGACGAAAAATGGGTGTGGCTCCTCCCTCACCTGACTAGTAGTGAGAAAGACATTTGCCAGAGTAGTGTGAGAGAGAGAGATGAACACAGGAAGCAGGCAGAAGCCAGAGAATCAGAGCCATGATGGATTTCTGCTGGAATCCAAAGCTCTGACTATGGCAGAAACAAGATTTTCTGGAGTGTTAATACTGCGAGCCCCTGCATCATAGACTCAGGTGGTTGATGGCATCCATCTGTTTCAGGAGACAATGGAAGAGTGGACCTTTGGGGATGAAGTCAAGCCTGGGAAAGAGGAGACAGAGGAGATATGATAGCCACCTTCAAATATCTCAAGGGCTGTCACACGGAAGAGGAAATGGGCTTGTTGTCTCCTGCTCCGGAGAGTAGGACTCAAACCAAGATCTTCAAGTTACAAGAAAGGAGATTCTGACTAAACTTCAAGAAGAACATTCTGATTGTAAGAGCTGTTGAATAGTGGAGCAAACTCCCTTGGAAGCTGGTGGACACTTCTTCATTGGGGTTTTTTAAGAAGAGGTCAGATGGCCATCTGTCATGGATGCTTAGTTGAGATTCCTGCGTTGCAGGGGACTGGGCTAGATGACCCTTGGGGTCCCTTCCCATTCTACAATTCTATGATTCTAAGGCATTTCATAAGCAGGGCACCACCGTAGAGAAGACCCTTTCTATTGTCTCCACCTACATTAGCTCACTGAGCAGGATAAGCAAATATATACATGTAAAGGTAAAGGGACCCCTGACCATTAGGTCCAGTCGCGGACGACTCTGGGGTTGCGGCGCTCATCTCGCTTTACTGGCCAAGGGAGCCGACGTACAACTTCCAGGTCATGTGGCCAGCATGACTAAGCCACTTCTGGTGAACCAGAGCAGCACATGGAAATGCCGTTTACCTTCCCGCTGGAGCGGTACCTATTTATCTACTTGCACTTTGTGCTTTTGAACTGCTAGGTTGGCAGAAGGAGGGACCGAGCAACGGGAGCTCACCCTGTCGTGGGGATTCGAACCACCAACCTTCTGATCGGCAAGCCCTAGGCTCTGTGGTTTAACGGCTCACTTATATTTCATGACCCTCATCTATTCATCATAGGTGGTGAAGACGCATGCATTAATTTTCTTGTATTTCTATGCATAGATACATGTTCCAGAGCCCACTAACTTTGACACCATTGAATCAGTGGAATATAGATTAGTTCTTGCATACCCTGCATTTATTAAGCCACTATTCCCCTTCTTCCAGTTTGGAATCAGTCCTCAAACTGCTCATACCAGAGCAAAAACTCTCAAGGACTGGAGCCTTTATCTTATTATGTGCAATATAGGTTTTGTCTGGCTGCATTTGCACATAATTTTGTAGCAACAAGCAGCGTGGCCTACTTGAGAAATTGCCTAAATGCAGTGCATTTTGTGTCTCGGCTCTGGACTGGCTCCCCCACTCGCCACCCTATTTCATACATCACTTGCAAGTTACTTGCTGTAGTGATTCCACAGAAATAAGCTTATATAACCTGAATGAAAAATATGGCAAAACAAAATAAGAAAATGACAAAGGAAGGAAAGAAGCTATATTGATTGGAGAAATGTATAATTCCAGGGCTTAAATGATCAAAAGAAGGATAAGGAACACAAGAAAACCATCTGGCCTTGTGATCACAACAGAAATCTTGGCAGAACACACAGGCTTATGTCTGTACCCACAAGAACCAGATCCCCCCCCCTTAAAGTTAATAGTCACAAGCTTATATCATGAACCCATAGGAACCTTGAGAGTTTCCTGTTGTTTTCCCCACTTAAAAGACCGGATAGTTAATTTTGTCTATCTCCTTAATCGTAATCAATTACATGTAAATGACGCACCGTGGATATTTATTTATTATGCTGGCATTTTCCTCAAATGCTACAAAATGAAATTATGAGAGGGATCTGAATGTGAACACTCAGATGCATTAGGCATGCATATTAATCAGCAAATAATACAATAAAAGCTTTACCTTGCTTTATAAATGCATTTTAATCCTTTCCCCAATTAAAGATTTATTTATTATGCAGAAAACTCCATTGTCGCAATTGCAGAAACCCATTAGCTCCATGATTTATGGTAACGCAAATGCAAATAAGATTTTCAAAATTTAGAAAGACTGCATCAGAACTAAATAAATCCTCGAATCTGTGAATGTCATAAGTTCTTCTACTATTTCTGAAATAGCTAGAGAAATAAGCTTGGGCGGGGGAGCAGGTTTTTGCCACCATGTTGACATAAACCTGACCCTGGATGAGCTTGTGCTTCTCTGAAAGCATTAGGTTTGCAGTTTTGGTTATGCTCCTAGATCCCATAATAATAGGTGATATGCAGTGGCCAAGAGTGCTTTTTACCAGGTTATGCTGGCATACCAACTGGGACTCTGTGTAGACTGGTGTGGGTTACACTGCTTTTGAAGATGGTTTTGGAATCTTCAGTTGGTGCAAAATACAGCTGTGTGAATGTGAGTGGAGGCAGGAGTTCCAATTGCATTTCAACAATTCTGCACCAACTCCAAGCTCCGTTCTAGGTGTTGATGTTAACCCCGAAAGCTCTATATCAGGCGTAGGCAAACTCGGCCCTCCAGATGTTTTGGGACTACAACTCCCATCATTCCTAGCTAACAGGACCAGTGGTCAGGAATGATGGGAGTTGTAGTCCCAAAACATCTGGAGGGCCGAGTTTGCCTATTTCTGCTCTATATGGTTTGAAACCAGCTTATCTAAAAAGCCACCTTCACCCATATGATTCTGCCCATTTATTCCTACCAACTATAGAGGCCCCAAGTGTCCATACATTTCTCTGGTGAGTACAGGGCATGCTTGCTGGTGGACCCATGACTGTAAAACTGAAGCCAAAGCTGAATAATGGTGGAGACAGAGACAAATGTGTTCTAGATTGACTAATCTGGACTAAAGACCATGCTATTTCATGTTTAACCAGTTCTCAGATTAGAATTCCATAGGAATAAATGCCCATGGGAATCCTGAGTGCAACAGCACTTTCCATTTCCAGCAGCTGCTATTCAGAGGCCTACTGCCTTCACCAGGAGAAGTGGAACATACTGTAGCTATCATGATCAGTAGCTGTGGATAGCCTTGTCCTCCAGGAATTTGTCTAATCTTCTTTTGAAACTGCCTCTTGTGGGAATGAGGTCCAAAGTTTAACTCTGTGCTCTGTAGTTTAATATACCATCTTGATCTTTGCCCATCATAGCTTACTACTCTTACCTGGGGTGGGGGGTTGCATGGATGGGTACCATTTTTACAACATGAGCAATAGCACCCACAGCCGCCCTGAACACTGGAAATGAAGGGTATGAGGAATGAATTAATGAAAATGTGACCTGTTTTTTACCGGTTCCAACAAAATGCTGCAAGGAAGAGGATGGATTGATGTCACCTCTTAGATAAATGAGTGAGATATACTTCTTTGCAGTGTGCTTAGGATTGAGGTCGCAATCCCTTTTAATATTTTCCAAGCTATTTTAAATTGGCTTTGACACTTTTAGCTAAACTCTAATCAGGTATTTTGTGTTCACGGCCGCAACTAAATTTGCATAAGCTGAATTTACAAAATGACAATTTGCAAATGTAGAAATAGATTAAACTGCAAAGTAATAAATAGCAGACTGGCCTAACCACTGTGAATGCACAGAAGCACAAATATTTTATGATTCAGAGAATTTAAATAATTAAATACCCTGATGGCGTGTAATATATACTGTTAGCAATATGACAAATGATCTTCTTTACTATATATGTACAAAATATTGAATTATTGGGTGCCTTTAGGCAGGGCCCATCACTCATGGCCATCCAGTTTCTGCAGAAGAAAAGTCCAGTTGGCATGGGACATGAGAGTGTACTGGACACCAAAATCTGCATTAAATTTGGCTACAGGCTGGATCCAGTCTGCAGAATAGAGGTTCTCCACTCCAACGGTAAGCCATCATTTAAGGTCCACCACAGTGGAAATTCTGCCACACCGCCTTATTATACTCTCACCAGAAAGCAAGCTTGCTTGGTCTTTTGCTCATTTAAACTCTGAGTTTGCCAAAATGAGAAGTCATTCAAGTAGATTACCTGTTTAGTTATTAGATGATTCACTAATTATTGTAATAAAGGATGTCTTTGCACTGATAAATCCTGCTCTTAATTTTATAACTGTAAATAATGTTTATAGATGCTATGATTATTTGCAATTTCCTGAATTTTTAAAACATTCCTTTTGTATTCAATAAAGAGGGCTACGTGTATTAATAACTATGACTGCCAATTCACCAGACAGACAAATAATAAGTAATTTGATGCCGGCACAGGGTGACTTTGTTATCAACCTTACAAAAGATTTCTGCACTGGATGAGAATCTGCAGTCCTCCACAACAAGTGATAGATTAAAAGATATATTCCTTCTTCAAAAAAGAAACAAGCTGCTCAACCTCTGAGACCAATATAACAACAGCTGCCTTTTGCAATAACGCAGTATACTGTTCATAGTAGAGCAGTATGCTGCATTACTGCAAAGTATGCTTGTTGTTATATTGCTCTCAGAGGGCAAAGGGCTTTTTAAAAAAAGAGTAATATACTCACGAATGAATGGAGATCTACACACCCATCAATCTGTTCTCAGCATTCTGTCACACTCTTGCACGGGAGGGCCCACTTCCAGACAGGCATATATTCTGGGATCAGCGCTCCTCGTGCCTGCAATTTTTTAAATGCAGCATCCACAAAATGTCACAGTCATCAAAATGCTAGCCTGTATCCCCCACCCTACCCCACCGCCACTAAAAAAATAATAATCCATATTGAGCCTTTCTGAGAAAATAAGTTTAAAAAAGAAACACCCAACCTGTTACCAACCTGTTTGCGACACGCAAACAAACCATGAGAAGCAAACGGAGACATGCCTATGAAGAAGCAGGGCTGGTAGATAGAAAGAGACCAGATTCTCAATGGCTGGAGTCAGTGTTGTTCATGTGGAAGATGGAGTAAGCTTGTTTTCTTCTGCTCTGGACGGTAGGAGTCAAACCAATGGATTTAAGTTACAAGAAAGGAGATTCCAAGTAAACATCAGGAAGGACTTTCTGACAGTAAGAGCTGTTTGACAGTGGAACAGACTCCCTTGGAAGGTTGTAAGCTCTCCTTCCTTGGAGGTTTTTAAGCAGAGGTTGGATAGTCATCTGTCATGGATGCTTTAGCTGAGGTTCCTGCATAGCAGGGGGTTGGACTAAAAGGGAAAAGGACCCCTGACCATTATGTCCAGTCGTGTCCGACTCTGGGGTTGCGGCGCTTATCTCGCTTTATTGGCCGAGAGCCGGCGTACAGCTTCCGGGTCATGTGGCCAGCATGACAAAGCCGCTTCTGGCGAACCAGAGCAGCACATGGAAATGCCATTTACCTTCCCGCCGGAGCGGTACCTATTTATCTACTTGCACTTTGACATGCTTTCGAACTGCTAGGTGGGCAGGAGCTAGGACCGAGCAACGGGAGCTCACCCCGTTGCAGGGATTCGAACCGCCGACCTTCTGATCGGCAAGCCCTAGGCTCTGTGGTTTAACGCACAGCGCCAATGACTACAATTATAAGATTCTATGATTTTATGAACAGGAGCAGGGGCAGATTTAGCCTCCACTGCAGAGGTATCATTTCCATCCTGCCATGTTTGTGGGCATTTGTAACTCACTGAAATAAGGACTCTAGCTCTATTCAGACATGCTATGTGTGCAAAGGGACTGCCGTGAGCAGAACAAAAAGGGATGAGATCTGACACGCACACACCACTATGCCCATTACTTTCCACAAACTGGAAGGTAAAGTCTGAAGCAGGGAGCCTTCTCTACTCATTGATGCTCACTGAGCCCTCACTGTCCCGGTTCTCAAACACTCTGCACTTCAATCGGGAGAAAGCTGCACTCGCAGAGCTCAGGTGATGTTGGATTTCGGCATCCATGTTGGCCCTTGTGGAAAGATAACTGCCCAGGTAAAGGTAAAAGGTAAAGGACCCCTTGACAGTTAAGTCCAGTCAAAGGCGACTATGAGGTTGCAGCGCTCATCCCGCTTTCAGGCCAAGGGAGCCGGCGTTTGTCCACAGACAGCTTTCTGGGTCATGTGGCCAGCATGACTAAACCGCTTCTGGTGCAACAGAATACCAAGCCGGAAACCAGAGCACACGGAAATGCCGTTTACCTTCCCGCCACAGTGGTACCTATTTATCTACTTGCACTGGCATGCTTTCGAACTGCTAGGTAGGCAGGAGCTGGGACAGAGCAATGGGAGCTCACCCTGTTGTTTGGATTCGAACCGCCAACTCTGATCGGCAAGCCCAAGAGGCTCAATTCAGAGAACAGAAGAAATAATTCAGGAGAAACAGGAGAAATAATTCAGAGTTAAGACACAGACAGATTCATAAGTTGGAGAAGCGCCACCACCCATGTTTCAGAACTCCAGCTGGTTACAGCTAGAAGTTGAGCATTTAGTTTTGACAGGACTATGCTGTGAAAAAACCTCCCAGCAGAGATTCAACAAGTCTCCTCACTGCGAGCTTTCTGGTGTTTCTTGAAGAACTTTTTGGTGGTTGGGTGGGAAAGCTCACACTGTTGGTTGCAGGTGACAGCAGGCTGGCTGAACCAGCTGAAGTGAGAGGAGAGATGCATCTGCTCAGTTGAAACATCTTAGTTAGGAACCGTTTCTGGGTTATTGTTGTTTTAAAAGGAAGCCATTAGACTCTTTGTGTGATGTAGTATCTGTTTCTCACCCTCAAACCTATGATCTTTCTGTGACTCTTCAAATTCTTTTGGCAGCAGTGGAATCCAAATACAATATATACCATCATTTCTGAAGGAGAGAGTCCTTTTTCTAACTGACAGCTTCTTTGCCAGATATATCTTGTACTCCTCAAAAGGACACTGATTAAATTTTCCAGCTGAACTACAGCTTGGCTGTTTAGAGTGTTCATTTCCTTTTTCTCTTCCCTTCCTTTGTACGGGAAAAAAACCTTTCCATGGAACTGTTGAACATCTGCATTTCCCAGTATTCCATAGAGAAGATACCTTACTGGAACTGAAAGGTCTTGGAAATCTGTGTTAAGACTTTCTGCAAATTTTCACTTGAAGAGAAATATGATGCAAAATGCATGCTGTCCTTTATTATATGCACAAATGATTACATAAACATACTTTAAACAATACTACAAACCTACCCTAGCTCTTGCAGTGCAAAAGAAAATACAGTCTAGATTGACAGCTGCCCAGTAAGATGTCGCGCTCAAGCCTCAACCATTCAGAAACCCGTAATGACCGGTGAGTCTGCTGATATGAATTAGTCATGAAGCTGGGGATCTGGAATTATAGTTAAAGATAGTCAAATAACAATTTAGGTCAAATTCCCATGGCTGGTAAAAACCAAAAGTCAATATTTGCATCTGCTGAGAAAAATATAGAACAGTAGTAGACCAGAGGGCTGGTCTGATTCAGCAAAGTTGTTCCTAATAAGGCTGCGCCCAGAAAGTGGAAAACCACGTGTGAAGGAGTACCCCACACCCAAAGGCACCCACCCACAGACCTCCCAGAAAGATGTAGCTGGCCTGGGAGGTCCCTCCTAGGCGTTTCCACTGCTTTTTCTTCTTCCTGCCGGACCTCTCCTTCTTCCAGTGTGTCACATTTGGAATTCCGGGCCTGGGTCATAATTCTTACATGTTTCATTCTTTTCAAAATGCAAATGCACTGTGTTTCAAAGGTTGAGCATATTATACCATTTAGGAATTAGATGATTTTGCATTTAACATTTTGTGAATTAAACTCTTGATTGCTAATGGGTGGAAGTGTACAATGTTCTATTCCCCCCACCCAACCACCCCACCCTCCGTTCTTCTAAGTAATGTTAGCACAGTTACAATTTCCCAAATGTTATAATTGTGACTGAGTGAATAAAATGTCAGTTGGGATAATGAAATAAATGTAGCAGGATGGTCTGTAATAATAATTGCTAAACCAGTGGTTGCATTAGCATATTTATGCTTGCCTGCATCTGTGCCTTTAATGGAGTCTGCAATGTGCCGAACAAAGGCAGCTTGTGGGCAATGGGCCCAGTAGACCTCTCCAGATAGTGTGCCTGAAGGACCATAGCCAGTGGCTGGTCACAGAAAGGGTTGATGAGCTGTGACAGAGGGTCATGTGTGACTTCTCAAAGTAGAGAAATAAGAAAGAATGTTTTAGAACTTCTGCTATTCCAAGTGATACCTTGATTGTGGCACTTTATTGACCTCCGTGTTGAAATGATGAGTTCCAACCTGAGCTTGGGACGCCATATGCTTCTCATTTGTTTTTTAATTTTGATTGAAAATTCCTTCCAGCCTCCAAGAAGCTTATGACCACTTCCCCTTTTACCTCCACAATAAACTTATCTATTTTAGTATCATCCCTACTATAGCTGCAGAGAACGGTGAGTTGCTACACAACTGTGGATCAGATGACTGGTGACTGGGCGTGACTGCCATAGCTGTCAACTTTCGGATTTGAAAATAAGGGATTTTTCCAAACTTTCGGATTTGAAAATAAGGGATGCCACGAGGGCGGTGCAATGGCACCAAGTAGCCTCGCCACCCTGCGCTCCAGAGGCTGCGCACGAACGGGTGAGCGAAAGAGCGAGCACATAGACGGCAGGCAGGCAGGCTGTCTGTCTGGTTGGGCGTGAGGGTATGGCTGCACAAGGCATGCAAGCTCCACCCCCAGTCAGTCTCAGACTCCTTATTGACAGCCGAGCAATGCAGCTGAGGAGCCTCCCTGGCCGGCAGGGAGGGAGAGGAGCTGCTTCCTTTGAAATCCGGGAAATTTAAGGGATATCAACAATCCGGGATAGCAGCGGGAAACGGCATTGGAATAAGGGAGTTTCCCGCAAAAAAAGGGAGGGTTGATAGCTATGGTGGCTGCTGAGACCATATAACACCGGTACTGAAAGACCTACAATGGCTCCCACAGTTTCTGAGCACAGTTTAAAGTGTTGGTGCTAACCTTTAAAGCCCTAAATGGCCTCGGCCCAGTATACCTGAAGGAGCATCTCCACCCCCATTGAAGTCCAGATCTGCTTTGGATTTCTGAGAAAGTGGTGTATATAAATATTTTCAGAAGGATAGAAATAAGCTAAATTAATATCCAGGGTGCTAATGCTTTTGTTGGGCTGGGAAACATCTGTGAATGCAGAAAGAAGCTAAAAGAAATTTAATACAATAGCAGGAAACTCACATGGCATGATACTTCTATTAAATTCTATCTGCTTAGAAAGGCTAGGACAATCTTCCAACTAGGTGTCCTGCAGATGTCCTGATCTTCCATCCCATCATCCCTGGTCACTCACCTTGCTGTTTGGGGCTGATGAGAATTCTAGTTCAGCAACATGTGGAAGGTAATGGTTCGGGAAAGATTAGCTACGGAGACAGGAAAAGAAATGACGATGACCAATTACCGGTAGATATATCTGTGCTGGGAAACCATCCAACATGTTGCTTTAAAGTTTATTCACATAAGAAGCTTTCCCCCCTAAATATAAGCAACCAAGATATGCTGTACTAAGTGTTGTCAAAAAGCAGCAACCATCTTTTCCTAGTCACACGGAATAAGCACCACAAACACCTGCATTGCCAATTTCTTGTAAGTCACCCAATTGCACAACTACAGACTGCTTTAGGTTAAAATGTCAGAACTCTCCAGCAGCAATCTCCTGAGCTCCATTAACTCTGCATAACTAGCAGATGTCTTAAACAATTGGTTTTAAAAAAGGTTGGAAAACATTCAAGAACGTTTGTCTCCCTATAGAAATCCAATGCATTATCCTGACCATAATATTGTACCGCAGCAGTATAAATATTCATATTACCAATTACAATGCCTGTTCATATCCCTAATTATCTGTATGTAACTACTGATATAAGCCATCTATTAAATTAGGTTTTTACTTACAGAGGTTCATTCTTACGGTGCATCTTCCCAGAAGAAATTTCCATAGGTGGAGAATGTTTATAAAAATTACATTGTGAAAAGATGCAATTTATCTCCCTAACAGTCAAATAACATGTTGCATTGTTTAAAAATATGTATTCTCTAGTTCAGTGTTTCCCAACCAGTGTGCCTCCAGATGTTTTGGGACTACAATTCCCATCATCCCTGACCACTGGTATTGCTAGTGAGGGATGATGGGAGTTGTAGTCCCAAAACATCTGGAGGCACACTGGTTGGGAAACACTGCTCTAGTTAACTAAATATATGCATTTTGAGAGTCCTCAGGGCTCCAATACACTGATGATGTTGCTTGTGCACATTTGGACATTGTAATAATTGACAGTATGACTGACAACCAAGACCCTTAAGGTGGTGTCGGAAGTCATTGGTCCATGGCTCTCTCCTGTACACATGGTCAGGAAATACTTATTTTGTTACCTACACCATCGGCCTTGAAGTCCTGTGTCACTCTTGTCACTTATACTGAGCTGTGAACACCCATAATCTCTGCATGCAGGACATGTTAGAGCTGAGCCAAAATTTCTCAGGCATTTTTCTGAGAAAGTTTCTGAGATTTTTCTTTTTTACACCCCTAGAAAAAGGAGGCACAGTTTCCTAAGAAATGTGAAATGATGTACATCATATTTCCGAGTATTGTAAAATGTACATAATTTACTTACTCTTTACTGTAAAACTTATGAAGAAGAAGAAGAGTTTGGATTTGATATCCCGCTTTATCACTACCCGAAGGAGTCTCAAAGTGGCTAACATATTCCTTTCCCTTCCTCCCCCACAACAAACACTCTGTGAGTTATGTGGGGCTGAGAGACTTCAAAGAAGTGTGACTAGCCCAAGGCCACCCAGCAGCTGCATGTGGAGGAGCGGAGACGTGAACCCGGTTCACCAGATTACGAGTCTACCGCTCTTAACCACTACACCACACTGGCTGGGCTTGTATTTTGTTCTGTTGAAAATAATAATAATTCATTCTTTATATTTAAAAAAAACAACCCATCCCACACCAGTTTGAACTTCTGCTTTGTTTTTATATTTGTGATGCAGTGTATCCATTTTGAAATAGTCCAGGGGTAACTTGCAATGTTGAGGAGTCCAGTGCATATTTTAGTTCACCAGAGCCTGGAGCAGTTCCAGTCCAGGTCTTACACAAATCTCTAGATACCAGGCAGCTGAGGACATAGATTTCCAGTAGACTTTTTCTCATGCCTAATGTGTGTTTGAGTTTAAATAAAGTGTTTCCCCCCTCCAGATGGGATACAACTTCCATCAGTCCCAGTCAGCATGCTCAATAGAGTTGCCCTGACTATTGAGCATCTTGGCTGGGGCTGGTGGAAGTTGTATCCCATCTGGAGGGCGCCAGGTTGGAGAAGGCTGAAGATCTGGCTCCTACTACTGATACACTTTGAGAAAATTTAGACTGGAACTGCTTGTGAAAACTGTTCTTCTAACCAACTAGATAAACCAGAGAGAGAGAAAACCAACGCCAAAGGAATAATCTGGAGTGCTGTTTCACTATATATGCTTCACTCCTGTGTACAGGCAATGAAATGACCGTGCTTTTTGTTCCATCAGTAAATGAGAGCCAGTTTGTCTGAACCTGACATTCAATTTCAATTACTTTGAAACTGCAAGATGGAGATTGTGATTCCAAGCTTACGTGAGCTTTAGAAGGTTCATCACCATATTGCTTTGGATGCCATGATTTTTGTTCACTAAAAGGTTTAAGAGAGAGGGCTTCCAGGTGCAGGGTTTGTTTTGCTTGTAGACTTCATAATACGCTTGGATGCTGCTTTTTATTTGTGTGCCACCAAAAAGTGGCCTAGTAGGCAGAGCGTTCAGAAATCACCACATACATTTATCCGTTGCAAACAAAAAAACCACACAAAGAAACTCCAGAATTTAGAACCGGCAGGTTGTGCTGCATTGGCAAAAGGGGAAACTACAAAAACTCCACTCCTAACACTTCTCTTAGCTGAATGTTCATGCACCTCCACAACACTTGTTGCTTATTTCTAAGTAATGCATTAAATAAGAAGAATGCTAAGTGCCTCTTCTCTGCCATGCTTAGGCTTCGGAAACATGCAAAACGACAGAACAGCCAGGTAGGGGTAAGCAAATTTGACAATTTCAGTTTCCTATTTTCCCAGTCTTAAATACTCCACAATTCCATCATCGATGCAGCCGTTCTGGTGACAGAACCCCATCTTATGTGTCTTATTCTGGTGATACACCCCTACTGTGTGTGTTATCGAAGTGGTTTAGGGTTAAGATGAAACACATTAAAACACAAGAAACAAACAAATACAATATATAGGAAAAATACAAAAGGATTTGAGTAGGTAGGAAGAGCCACTGCCAAGATGGAACTAGCGTGTGAATTCCATGACACTGGAATCCAATAAAATAGTATTAGATTTGTGTCCATAATGCTTTACCAGAAACACAATTGTTTCAATTTAAATGTTATATACATTTCCACTTTTAAAATTGGGCTTCAATGGTTCAGGTTTCTGAATCTGAAAAATGAGGATTTTTAAAATTCAGGTCTGTAGGGAAATCTGGCCGAAGGTTTGAAACTGGTATAGTTCCTGGGGGGACTGCAACAAAGCATTGCAGTGCATCTTCACCTCCTAATAAGAAATCTCCTATTCAAGGTGTCAACAACCAGCAAAGTCTTTCTCCAGGATGCTGGAAGGCTCAGCTTCACTCCCTCTTCCAGTTTTCCAGTTTTTCTTTTACAACTAACACTCAGTGTCTCACTCCTTGTGGAGAGCAGTGAATACACAAAGTTTTGGTTGTTTGTTTGGTTGATGGAAAAACTTTTAATCCCCGCCACCACACCCCAGTTTATATATCTCTGCATAGAGTTCCAGGATGGTGATGAAGAGATGTGTTTCTGTCTGTCTGTCTGTCTGTCTGTCTATCTAGTGCTTTTTTCTAAAAAAAATGTTTAGGGGTACTCGCACCATTTTATAGTTCAAATTGGGAAAAATAAATACAATAAATGGGCAAAAGTACAAAATTCACAAAATGTTCAGCACTGTATCATCTGTCTGTCTGTCTGTCTGTCTGTCTGTCTGTCTGTCTGTCTGTCTATCTACCATCTATCTATCTAAACCTCTGACTTTTATGTGGTTGGAATGTATTGACCTGTACAAAGGTAAGAGCCACACGCATATTGCTCCACCCACTTTTTCCTCTGGCCACACCCACCTCTGGAATACAGCCACCACAAGGTTAGCCACAACAAAATGCACCTCTCAGGTGGGAAAAGTGTCCCACCCCATGCATATATGGTGATATATGGTATGCTGCAGTTTCAATCTATGTGATCAAGTTAGCATTTCATTTAAATTGATTCAAGTCCCAGAAAATGTTATGGTAAAGGTACAGCAGAATAATGGAGAGGTCAAGATGGCCGTATTGTCTCCGAATTGTGATTGTACTGAGTAAAGATATTGCATAAATTATGTACATGTGCAGATTTAAATTTGTTAAGTTTTCCCAACAAATATTAAATGCATGAAATATTGTCATATTAATGGGTGCTATTTCCATAAGAGCTGATTTGGCAGGGACATGTCATGGTACATGATAGATAGATAGATGATAGATAGATAGATAGATAGATAGAAGATAGATAGATATTTTGGAAGCATGGCATTTAACTCCCCGATTAAACCTTATTCTGTAAATGCTAGCAGAGCTCACAGTTAAATTATCACTAGCCAACTGGATGTGTTTAGCACCGACATTTATTACATTTTGCCTTCAGGGATCTGTCCCATCTTCTGTACATGTATATACAGTACATCACATTAAAGAATATCGGAGTGGTGTACAGAAAACTCCAAATAAGTATTAAATATTGGATGTAAGACAGCTGCTGTTGTTACTGACTTCATTTATTACATGCCCTTCACCCTGAAGTGCCAGAGTGAGTTATAATGATTTAAAAGCCAATATTAAAAGCAGCGTGAAATGTACAATCTCAAGAATCAAATAATTAAAAACAGTAACAGTTAAGCAGTGGGCATTATTATTATTATTATTATTATTATTATTATTATTATTATTATTTCCTCACCACCCGCTCAAAGCCACATTCACATAAGTAAATTTCTGTACTGCACTGTACTTTACTACAACAGTGGTTCAACTAGTGTGCCCTGGAAACAGGTCTTCAGGGCCTTTACATTACACCTTAGGCATTACACCTAGGAATCTGTTAACTACCATCTATGATTTGTGCGTGGATATGTTTGAAACTACAATCAGTGGCCAGGGACTGGAAATTCTGTTGTCTGTTGACCATGTGCAAATTTCTGCAGCTGGATTGCTGATATCCTGTTTCCTAGTCAAAAAGCAGTACCAGTGGAATATTGACAGCAAAGTAATCATCAGTTCACAAGGCTGGTCCTAGACATCACATAAACAAATTCATGAATTTACTTCATTACAATGGTTAACTCTCCTCTTTGCACATAAGAAGAGCAATGACCAGTTAATTAATTTCTTTTATGTATAAGCCATTAATCAAGGGTTTTTAAAGAATGCTTCAAAGAAGTAGCCGTTGCTTTTCCTAGAAAGAGCAGTGCCAGCATCTCAGCCTGGCTCTTTCTCCCTTCTGTGTTGATTCAAGTTTATGGCACAATATCCTCTGAAATCTAGGAACAAAGCAGAATGTTGAGATAAGCCTCTTGAAGTTTGATTAGTATGTAGAGATAATGATATGTCTAATATGCAACCATGTCTTCAATATTTTTTCTTTTAATGGAACAACGTTTACAAAGGATTCTTTGAGATGCAGAACTTCACAGGAGACAAGATTAGGGTGTGTGTGAGAATCTTCAAAGTAATTTAATCCAAGAGCGAATGTAGATGTAAATGATGAATTGGTTTTATTAGGAGAGCTAAAGGTGAACGAAAACGGTCAATAGCACCAGAAAGAAATTCTATTAATTTTATGAAGAATACAAGTGGTCTTTAACTAAACAAAAGAGTTCACTGGGGACTCAGCTACATTAGTGGTTTGTTTGTTTTTTAAAAAAGTGTTTTAAATCCATTATAACACTGTGACACAAGATGGCGCTGTAGAGACCGATCCTTTGGCAACGTGATTTCCCATTATGAGCTTTACAACACATTTTCCTGAAACGTGTTTTTTTAATGTGTCTAGATCCAGCCTCAGTCTTCATATAGAAGTGGCCTTCCTGCAGTGAGAGAACAATCCTATGTTGTGTTTCCATTTAGACATAAGAATATGTAATATAAATGTATGCAAATGTTAAATCATCTGCATCTCACAAAAAACGGAGGGTTTTACAAATTTATTTATTTCTTTATTAGATTTGTATATAGCCCTTCATCTGTAGATCACAGGGTAGTTCACAACATAAAAATACAAGATAAAGATATAAAATACATGATAAAAACGAGAACGAAACAAACAAACAAAAAAACCCACCCTGCAGAGTGGCAGCTTTATTTTAAAATAACAGCAAAATCCTGTAGACTTGTTCTTACTTTCCTCTTTACCTTCTACGTATGATCCACAGTAACATTTTTAAGAGTGACACACATCTCAGCAGAGAGCATAGCTCATACTATGCACACAGATGTCAAGTTCAGTCTTTGGCATCGGCAAGAAGGTAGGAGTCAGTGTGGTGTAGAGAGGTGGACTCGTAATCTGGTGAACCGGGTTTGTGTCTCCGCTCCTCCACATGCAGCTGCTTGGTGACCTTGGGCTAGTCACACTTCTCTTAAGTCTCTCAGCTTCACTCACCTCACAGAGTGTTTGTTGTGGGGGAGGAAGAGAAGGCTGCTTTGAGACTCCTTCAGGTAGTGATAAAGCGGGGTTATCATATCCAAACTCCTCCTCCTCGTCTTCTTCTTGTGAAAGACCCCTTTCTGAAAGGCTGCTGCTGCTTAGTATGGTGTGTACTGTAGACAATACTGACCTAGATGTTTGACTCAGTATATCAGGGATGGCCTGTTGTCTTTGTCCATGGAGTTTTCTCCTGAAAAATCTCTATGTGGGACAAGAAGCTACAGTTAGAACTGGATATGGAATAACTGATTGGTTCAAAATTGGGAAAGGAGTACGACAAGGCTGTACAGTATATTGTCTCCCTGCTTATTTAACTTATATGCAGAATTCATCATGCGAAAGGCTGGACTAGATGAATCCCAAACCGGAATTAAGATTGCCGGAAGAAATATCAACAACCTCAGATATGCTGATGATACAACCTTGATGACAGAAAGTGAGGAGGAATTAATGAACCTTTTAATGAGGGTGAAAGAGGAGAGTGCAAAATATGGTCTGAAGCTCAACATCAAAAAAACTAAGATCATGGCCACTGGTCCCATCACCTCCTGGCAAATAGAAGGGGAAGAAATGGAGGCAGTGAGAGATTTCACTTTCTTGGGTTCCATGATCACTGCAGATGGTGACAGCAGTCACGAAATTAGAAGACGCCTGCTTCTTGGGAGAAAAGCAATGACAAACCTAGACAGCATCTTAAAAAGCAAAGACATCACCTTGCCAACAAAGGTCCATATAGTTAAAGCTATGGTTTCCCCAGTAGTGATGTATGGAAGTGAGAGCTGGACCATCAAGAAGGCTGATCGCCGAAGAATTGATGCTTTTGAATTATGGTGCTGGAGGAGACTCTTGAGAGTCCCATGGACTGTAAGAAGATCAAACCTATCCATTCTTAAAGAAATCAGCCCTGAGTGCTCACTAGAAGGACAGATCCTGAAGTTGAGGCTCCAGTACTTTGGCCACCTCATGAGAAGAGAAGACTCCCTAGAAAAGACCCTGGTGTTGGAGAAGGGGACGGCAGAGGATGAGATGGTTGGACAGTGTTCTCGAAGCTACTAACATGAGTTTGGCCAAACTGTGAGAGGCAGTGAAGGATAGGCGTGCCTGGCGTGCTCTGGTCCATGGGGTCACGAAGAGTCGGACACGACTGAACGACTGAACAACAACAATCAGGGATGGAGAACGTGACCCTCTTGACCACAATTTCTATCAGCCCTGACCATTGGCTGTGTTGGTAGGGGCTGATGAGATTAGGAAGTAGGGAGGTGGGGTTGGTTCAGTCAGCATTTAAATGTAAATCGATCAGATCCGCACTTCCCAAAACACAGCCATTCTTTGAAATTTCACTTACTTGAACTTTGCAAAGCAGTCTTCCATCCGACCAGTGTTTATGCAACTTGCGTATGTGAGAGAAGAGTGTGCACAAAAGAAATACATTAGTGAAAATGGAGTGGGTGGCTATAGCTACATAAAATGTACAGGCCCAGAAGCAGCGTATCACAAATGCCAGTTACTGGGTCAGAAGAACAGGGCTGTTTTCTTCATGCCCTTTCCTTGGCTTCCAAGAAGCATCTGGCTGGTAACTGTAGGAAACCTGACTCCAGGCTGCATATTAGGTGAAAATTGGCTTTTACGCAAAATCTGTTTTGCGAAAAGTTGATGGAAATAACATTCATGCTTGTAGTCTTAAGCTTTTTATCTCTGTGGGTTGTTTTGTGGGGGGTTTTGTAAATGCTTTCTAAAATCAGTTTTAAAATTGTTGTGTACAGAGTTGTTTACTTCCTATAGAAAAGGCATTTCATGTATTAGAATTTTCTAATAAAAAAATGGCTCTTCAGGTTCTACAAAACAGGAGTGCCATGTATGAACTCACTCGTAAAGTTTTAAAACAGCTCTCTGCCCAGAGATAAGTAACCAAATAGCTATGAAAAGCAATTGTGCAAATAATAATAATTCTGCAAATACGCATGTGAAAAGAAATCACCATCCCCCATCGATGTCCATCTCAACCACACTTCTGTTGGCCAAGGAACCATGAGGAGGATCCAAATGGGTCCAATTTCGCCAATCCACTTTTTACTAGGACTTTTTTCAGCCATGAGATGCCACCACTCAAGAATAGTAACTGCCAACAAGAATGTCAAAAGAAAAATCAGACCCGCATGTGTTTGCAATGCAGCTCCATTTCTTCAAGAGACAGTCAAAGGTGATTTTCTCCCAGCTGCTTATCCAATATCTCTGAAATGCTCCAAGCGCTTCCTTAATATTTGTCGGTCCATCCAGTTTTCCTAGCCCTGCCAAGCTCAGTGGTATTTAGTTCAGCTATTTAAATGTAAATGGGAGCAAAACAGAAGAAATGCAGACAATGGTTTCTTTCCTTTAAAGCAATGCCGGGGGTGGGGAATGATAAAGGCGATCTCATCTTGGGCAATCTCATATCTTGCAAAACTAGAGGCCTATTATCTTTAATTAATTTATTTCAGCAGCACTGCCAATGCTTTTATGGTTGCAGTTATCTCTGCATTCTCATTATAGGCCCTCCATTTTGATGTTTGATATTTTGGTCAATCTGCATTGCTCGAGGCAAACAAACAAGCAAACAAAAACTTAATATGCAAAACCACTTTAATGTGCAAGATGCCTGCACAGATGTAACTTTGGGGATTTGTTTTGTTAAATTGCATCCATCAGTTTGAGTTGCAGTACATGGGCCTTGGCACATTCTACTGAGCAGTGTTCATATTTTTTTTCAAGGATGCTTGAGTGTCCTGCCTGAACTAAAAAGTAGGGTGGCGGGAGCTATACCAGTTAATGCGAGCCTTTTATGTGCATAATAATAATAATAATAATAATAATAATAATTTATTATTTATTCCCCACCCATCTGGCTGGGTTTCCCCAGCCACTCTGGGCGGCTTTCAACAGAACATTAAAATACAATAATCTATTAAACATTAAAAGCCTCCCTAAACAGGACTGCCTTCAGATGTCTTCTAAAGGTCTGGTAGTTGTTTTTCTCTTTGACATCGGAAGGGAGGGCGTTCCACAGGGTGGGTGCCACTACCGAGAAGGCCCTCTGCCTGGTTCCCTGTAACTTGACTTCTCGTAGTGAGGGAACTGCCAGAAGGCCCTCGGCACTGGACCTCAGTGTCCGGGCTGAACGATGGGGGTGGAGACGCTCCTTCAGGTATACTGGACCGAAGCCATTTGGGGCTTTAAAGGTCAGCACCAACACCAATTTCCCTTTGTATTAAAGGAGACTTCCCTGCTACCCCGCTTTAAACACGCCTACACCACTATCTGATAGCAGGATATCAAAGGAAATTGTGCATCCACTGGCATTTCCAGGGCAAAGAAGAAGAAGAAGAGTTTGGATTTGATATTCCGCTTTATCCTGTTTCCCAGGATTCATAGGTTGCGACTGTTATACTTCCTTTGAACTAGAACAAATGTTCCATAAAACAAATTTTGCTGAGCCTTGGTTATATGTCTGAGATTGCCTACAGAGGCTCTGCTTCCTGGCTAGGGGTGGACAGATTAGTCTATTTCCAGCCCAGGGCAATTTCATATGTGTCCATTTTGTCCTGTCCTGCATTAATCATATGGTATTTTGTATTGAAATATGTATTTTATAACAAAGTACATATCACTTTATAGTACATATTTAAATTCTTTGACCTCAGAACTTTATTGCAAACTTTGGTGGGGGGGAGTGTAAAATCTCAAGGATTATTACATTCTGATCTGTGTATTC
Organism: Darevskia mixta; assembly: GCA_034641385.1. Lineage (NCBI taxonomy): Eukaryota > Metazoa > Chordata > Lepidosauria > Squamata > Lacertidae > Darevskia > Darevskia mixta. Next base: position 19,711,314 of record JAWWNH010000018.1, read on the forward strand.
GTCTGGGAGGTGCAAATGAGGTTAGTTCACTTAAAAAATGGGTCTGGGTGTTAGGGAAGATGCTTCCTGTAGCAACAGTAACTCTGACCAGAAGGTTGTTCAGTCCCTCAAGTTACAAGTGGTGAAAGGTGATTCTGCTGTTCAAGCAGAGTTGACAATGAACACTCACACTTTGCATTGTGGGTGGCTTTGCGGGATCACACGTGGTGCTACAGTTCCCAGGGAGGTTACTGGCAAACAGGGGCTGGCTTGCCTCTCAGTGTTAATTTTTGTAGGTTCACGGCCAGCCTCAGTAATCAAGTTTCTTGATGGGAAGTAGGGCCAGCCCCATTTATAAATAGGGGGTGGAGCCGACAATAGCCAGGCAGTCGGCTCTGGAGATTCACCCTCCCTATCCCCCCCCCCTTTGTGTAATGTTTCTTGTTTGCAGGTTAACTTTTTCTTCCTGTTTAGCGGGCGCTGCTATGGTCTTTGACTGGTTGCTGTTGAAGGACTGGGAAGAAATTTTCCTGCATTGGCAGGTTTTGTCTTCCCCATAGCAATTCATCACAACTTTGGCGGCTATGGCTTTGGGTGGAATCCTTTAGTCTTTTCTTCCCTATATGCGGTGGGAGGGTGGGCATGGTGACTCACCCCCTGTGGCAGTGATTCCAGGGTCCCCCTCTTAAAGGGGTTATATATATATTATGGGTGTCACTGGCCATATACTGAAAGGTCGTCAGTGAACTACCCTGTGTCCAGGGATATGGGCTGGGCTGCCTGCTACACTTACATCTCACAGAGCCCCCCGTATCCCATTTACCCTGATGAGCCCCAGTTCCCCCCGGCTGGGGGGCTGGGAGGGATACACGGCCAAGGCCTAAGCCAAGGTCTTCCTACATTTGGAAGTTTAACAAAGTTGTGGCCTAATTTTAATTCCATATATCGTTGTCAGAGTCTTTATTCCTTCCTTATGATCCCTGGGGGCTGGTGCTGTCGCCGCCCGGTCATGCAACATACTCCAGAACTACAGCAGTCAAGTATTTCAGCACAGTAGCTGAATAGAACAGTGTAGACGGAAACCTACATACACAAGGCACGAGGAACTGCAGCCCAGCATGAGAAAAAAGAGTTTTGGCCTTTGCTCTAGCCATGCCTCCTTACTTGCAACATTCAGACTTAAGGCAGCTTCCTATGTTGCTGAGTTAGAGTAAGAATGCACAGGTGATTTTCTCACAAACTTTTAACAAATTTACCATTTTAAAAAGCAGAGATAGGAGGGAAAGGACTGCATCCTGGGAAATGAAGCAGTTGAGTGCAAATCTAAACAAACTAATTGCGATTTGAAGAGCTTATCAGCTGTTTACATGATTTTATACATTTTGCTATGCTTAACGGAAATTATTCCGGCTATTTTTATATTAGCAGAAAGCAAATTAAGAAGAAAATTCATGTGTGATGACCTGCTCTAAGGCAAAATTATAAATTCACCAACGGAAACAATAATAATCTCATGAATTCTTTATTGCGTATGCTTCCAGCTTGATGTGTTTATTTTTTATTTGCAAAGGAGTTCTGTACTGCTAACATTTAAAATGAAAAAACAAAACAAAACAAAAAAAATTCCTTCCAGTAGCACCTTAGAGACCAACTAAGTTTGTTCTTGGTATGAGCTTTCGTGTGCATGCACACTTCTTCAGATACACAGTATTTAAAATGAATATCATGACCATGGATTGCATAAGATCAACATTAACATTCCTAAAACAGAGAGCTACAATTCACAGTGTGGTCTAATAACCACCGCCTCTTCACAGGGAAGTCTGGGAATTGTAGCTCTGTGAGGGGAAAGGGGGTCTTTCTAAGAACACTCAGCACCCTTAACAAACTACAGCTCACATAATTGTGTGGGGAGGGGGACCCATGACTAAACAGTAGCATCATAGTTCTTTCAAAGTATGGTATGAATGTGGTCCAAGAACCTGTGGAAAGTAGGTGTTGGCTGATGCACTGCGCCTACTAACCACTCATAATCTCTGTCCTCTCTCTGTCAATGGCACTAGACATTTCCTTTTCTCCTGCCTACGTCTTCTGTTTCAGTGTATCTGAAGAAGTGTGCATGCACATGAAAGCTCATACCAAGAACAAACTTAGTTGGTCTCTAAGGTGCTACTGGAAGGAATTTTTTTATTTTTTTGTTTTGTTTTGACTCTAAGCCTTAGTTAAATTCTAACACTAACTTGATCTGGGATTTAGGGTGTCTTACACCCACCAACTCATAACAATACAATCCTAACTGTTTAAGCTAATTATATTTGCTTCCATGAGTCTTACCTGATCATATTTATATTTGTCTGGTTATTGACCTATGTTTATAGCATGACTTGGCCACAGAACATTCAAAGATCTACCAAGTAAGTTGCAGGTAGATGTGACAAGACAAGTTTATCTACCCTGCTTCGGCTGAAGTGGTATCCTACATTGGCCAATCAGTTGTTTGTGACTGATGGTTTGTTCCTTTATATCTGGGACACAAGACCTGTTTATCCTGCCTCAGTGACTCAGGAGAGATCTGTACATGCAGATCTGAAAACAGAACATTTGCATTTTCTACATGTCATTTATCAAGTATCCAAACTTGTTAAAGATTACCAGGTTGTGTCTTTCATATTTTTCTTTTCTTTTAAATTTAATATAAGAAGTGTCATTCTGACAGCAAATTATAGCCCTTGTAGTTTCCACTAGTACATAATGAACAGATTTCAAATCTGATCTACTTGACAGAATAGCTTTGCACAGTATGTCCTTGTTTGCTGTAACTTGTTATAATTGTTTACATCTTTTGTGAGCGACGTTCAGCTGGAGATAATCACTAATATTGCATATTGCTTTTTAACTGTCAGATATTAACATGTTAATCTTTACAGTCTCCAGAGGTTTGGGGAATGGTTTAAAAAAAGCAATGAAATTGGAACTATTAATAATCTACAGCACAAACATTTGAAAGGGGGGGGGGAGATGTGTACAATATGTCTGTTAAAGCATGACACTCTTTCTATTGGAAAATGTTTCCATGAAATGCTCGTATACTTTTGGGGTTTCTTGCCGATCATGTTAGTTAGCTAATTAAAACAACAACAACTTATACTTCAGATCCTATAGAATCATAGAATCATAGAGTTGGAAGAGACCACAAGGGCCATCCAGTCCAACCCCCTGCCAAGCAGGAAACACCATCAAAGCATTCCTGACAGGTGGCTGTCAAGCCTCTGCTTAAAGACCTCCAAAGAACAGCTCTTACTGTCAGGAAGTTCTTTTTAATGTTTAGGTGGAATCTTCTTTCTTGTAGTTTGAATCCATTGCTCCGTGTCCTCTTCTCAGGAGCAGGAGAAAACAACTTTTCTCCCTCCTCTATATGACATCCTTCTATATATTTGAACATGGCTATCATATCACCCCTATAGACTTTTGGTCAATGTCTGTGATGTTATATATGTTCAAAACTTGAAACTTAACTTGTAATAACCAGACCCAGCTCTTTTGTGTGCTAGAAAACCTAGACTGCTGCAGTCCTGGAGTTTGTTGGCAACACTGCCCGAGATAGCAAGAACAGCAGAGTCATCTTTCACTATTTGCAACTTGCCATCTGCAATGATGAAGAACTGAGCAAGCTTTTGGTCAGAGTTACTATTGCTACAGGAAGCATCCTCCCTAACATCCAGGTCCATTTTTTAAACCCAGGAAGCGGGACAGGAATTGTACTTGAGGTTTGGCCACTTGGAGTAATAACAAAATAAGATAGGGCCGCCATATTTCAATAGGGGCATCTGCAATGAAAGGGGGAAATGTGATAACAGAGGTGGAGTCTACAGTTGCCATATTTCAAAAAGGGGAAACTCAGACACAAAAGTTGTTGAGATTTTTACTGAAGTTGTGGGGGGGGGGTTGTTTTTTGTTTAGCTTTTGCAGTTTTTGAGCTATTTTTAAGGAAATCCACCAAAATCTACACTTCCGACATGGGTTGCCATACATCCGGATTTTCCAGGACATTTCAGCGATTTCTGCCCAGACACTGTTAACGAAGGCAGAATCCCAGCAATGTACGGGAAATTCCTGGCATGTAGCAACCCTAAAATAAGAGACTCGCTGGATGAGGCCAAAGGCTCATGTATTCCAACATCCTGTTCTCATAGTGGCCAAGCAGATGCCGGTAGGAAACCCACAAGCAGGACCTGAGTGCAAAAGTGCTCTCCCCACCTGTGATTTCCAGCAACTGTTGCAGGGAAGTATCGGGGAAGAAGAAGTGGTTGATGGGCTGGAACCCTGAATAGGAGCACTCCTGCCATCAGGGTGAGGATACACATTACTCATGGTCATTTGCCTATCAGTTTGGGAGTCAGAATGAGGCCACTGAAAAAGAGCATAGTGGTTTCTAAATATCTGGGGTACTCCTTATATAAACACAGTAGAAGTACGTAAGCCTGTATAACTTAAAAGAAAAAGAAAAATTCAATGAACTTAAATAAAACCTGAAAAGCTTACAGACAATGATCTGAGAACTCCCAGGATATTTAGAATAGGGAAATTGCCTCCTGAAGCCTTTAACAGTGTATTAACAGGGGAGGGAGGGTTAGATTTGGGAAATATTCAACATGAAGTTGATCTTCCCGGTCAATATGGGAATGTTTCTGGAGGAAGAAAAAGCGAAAGGACACATCTGCATTCTCCCTGCCTTTCCCCACCCAATTTAGGATGCTCACGGGGGTGCCAACTTGAATAAAATACTGTGGGGGTCCAGGTAAGCTCCACCCCACATAATCGATCACATGACACACTGCACACACACACCATTTGAATGGGAATACCCATCAACTTTGTAGAGGCCCTGCCACTCAAATGTTTTATTGTGGGGGCCAAAGGAGTTGTCTCCTATGGATGCTCAGGTTTGGGGCGGCATCCAGCCATGTAGTGATATTTCTGGAAGAAGTGAATATAATTTTAAATAACCCCTACTTCTAATAATAATAATTTTTAATAATATTTTTTTATTTGTACCCCGCCCATCTGGCTGGGTCTCCCCAGCCACTCTAGGCGGCCTCCAACAGTTATTAAAATACATCAAAATACTTCTACAGGCGGGACAGATATTAAAATACATCAAAATACTTATTTTTATAATACTTAATATCTGTATTTTAACAGATATTAAAATACATCAAAATACTTCTACAGGCGGGACTCAGGTGGTGCTGTGGTCTAATGCACTGAGCCTAGGGCTTGCCGATCAGAAGGTCGGCGGTTCGAACCCCATGACGGGGTGAGCTCCCGTTGCTCGGTCCCAGCTCCTGCCCACCTAGCAGTTCGAAAGCACGTCAAAGTGCAAGTAGATAAATAGGTACCGCTCCGGTGGGAAGGTAAACGGCATTTCCATGCACTGCTCTGGTTTGCCAGAAGCGGCATAGTCATGCTGGCCACATGACCTGGAAGCTATACACTGGCTCCCTCGGCCTATAGAGCGAGATGAGCGCCGCAACCCCAGAGTCGTCTGTGACTGGACCTAATGGTCAGGGGTCCCTTTACCTTTACGTCTACAGGCAGCAGAGCAGGTGCAGCCCCCAGAATGGTTCGGGAATGTTGTCCCTCCCCAGTAAGGTCTGAAAAGGACTACAAAGCCAGGGTGTCTGGACTCTGGACAGCAGTACTTTTTAGCAGAAGTGGAGCCACACTGCAGCTTTTTGTCGCAGTTACCACAGGTTACAGTTAAGTACTGGAAGTATAACTGATACCGAGGGCTGTAACCCATACAAATATGTTTGAAATGGTTTGCCAGGTCTTTTGTCCTGAGAGGTCATAAAAAAGAAGGGGGGGGGAACACTCCAGTGATTATAAAGAGCCTTCACTTTAAGGATTTTGTTATTGGGCTCCCAGTATGTACAAAGTCTATACCTACAAGAACAGCACATTAAGATATCATTTATCAGCATGACACTGGCTATCTACCCATTTTATCTCTCTTAGAAAATAACTCGCTCCTCTTGCCCAAAGGCCTCTCCAGCCTCTTAGAAGCATGAAAGATAGTTATTGATGCCTCTTGTATTAGCCGGATCTAATAATGCCCTGTTTGAAAGCCATTCCTTTTATTTGCACTGTGCTTTAGAGATTTTTCAGCTGGGCTGATAAGGTATCAGGGCATCTTATCAGAGGAATCATGTTTTTAACAAAACATCCATGTTCCAAGGATTATTAATTATACATGCATGTTGAGGAATCAAAATGTCATTTCCCTCAATCCCTTTTTTTGGGGGGGGGGGGTTTAATTTAAGTACCAGGCCTTTCGCAACAATTAGAGGCTGTAAATTTTAAGGACTGGAGGCTCACTCAGGAATGAGTACATCTGCGTGTTTTGTGGAGTGAAAAGGAGCTTGTTTTTTTTCTACACCCTCCAGACTCACTCATTCCTAATGGGCTCCCTCCCATTAACATAAAACGAGACTGCTCCCTCAGACCAATGGCCTATCTAGTCTGGCATCCTGTTCTCATAGCGGCCAATCTGATACCTGTGGGAAAACTGCAAGCGGGATCAGAGTGCAAGAGCACTCTCCCCACCTGTGGTTTCCAGAGAGCCAGTGTGGTGTAATGGTTAAGAGCAGTGGACTCATAATCTGGTGAACCGGGTTCGCGTCTCCACTTCTCCACATGCAGCTGCTGGGTGACTTTGGGCTAGTCACACTTCTCTGAAGTCTCTCAGCCCCACTCACCTCACAGATATCTGAAGCCCCACTCACCTCACAGGTATCTCACCTCACAGGTGAGGTATCTCACCTCACAGTACTCACCTCACAGGTATCTGAAGAAGTGTGCATGCACACGAAAGCTCATACCAAGAACAAACTTAGTTGGTCTCTAAGGTGCTACTGGAAGGAATTTTTAAATTTTGTTTTCACCTCACAGAGTGTTTGTTGTGGGGGAGGAAGGGAAAGGAGAATGTTAGCCACTTTGAGACTCCTCCGGGTAATGATAAAGCAGGATATCAAATCCAAATTCTTCTATATACAGAAGCATTGCTGCCTCCCTTCTTCAACTCGCTAGTAGTTAGAAAGACAAAAGGCCAAAGTTTCAAGTTGAGTTAGGTGAGCTAGAAGCTAGAAGAAGCAGACTCAAGCCTGTGAGGGACAGCCATGCCTGATTTCTCCTTGAATCCAAGGCTGTGAGACAAACAAGACCCTATTAGTTGTAGTAGTAGTACCTTAGTGGATAGGAGTTGCTTGCTGGGAGGTAAGGGAGGTGAGGCCACTGTGGTGCAAACATACCAACAGAGTCAATCTGGCTCTCCTGCTGGTGCAGTTGCACCTTAGCAACCTCCTCACTGCCTTGTCATGTCTCTCCTTCCTCCTGGCAAGTATCATTGACCTGCCTGCTGGGAAGCTAGCTTAGTGGCTCTGTCCCACCCAAAGCACAGCTGCAGTGGCAGACCTACAGTTTTGGGGCCCTGAAGCTTGAACTGTCATGGGGGCCCAGCAACAAGGTCTGGGTAACCACTGTTGTCTTCTTCAACGGGGTTGTTCCATGACAGATCACCACACCTTTACAACATCTGAGCTACTGACTGTCAAACTCTGGGATTGTTGAACTATATCCAACAAAAAATTAATCAAGTTGAGTCGTGCCACTAAAACTGTTTCTGCTAGACCCAACGTTTTTAAGCAATGTGGATTAAAGTTGATTCGGGGGCCCCTCTGGAATTAAGGCCCCTGAAGCTTAAGGTTCTTTAGTTTCATATGATATCTGCCCCATGGCAGCTCCATGGCTCCACCCCACCAAATGGACCACTGTTCAGGTAGTTTAGGTTTGTGGGATGTCCACATAAGGGCATCTTAGCAGCAGCTTTTGAAACCCACTCCAGGGACAAAATCTTTGCTTAGGGAAGCCTGCGATAAATCTGCTGCCTCATTGTCTCTGGTTACATACGATACACAGGTGTGTTTGGGATGCTTCAGAATAGGACAAGAGGCATGAGTCATTAATGCCAACATCTCAGAAGGGCTTTCAGAATTAAGGTAATGTTGCAGACATAATTTGTAATAGCTTTCAGCAAATTGCACTAATTTAGCCAGTCTGAATATTAATGTAATATTAATATTTGCTGACAGAGTTAATTTACTCATCATAATCATATTGCTTAAATCTCTTTCTAGTGCTGTTTTTTCCCCTCCCCTAACTTTTTATTCCTATAACCAGGATGATGTGTTACTCTTTGTGAAGTAGGAGGAAGGACCACAAACACATGCTTGTCATGTAGAAAGACTCAGTTTTCCCAGCATCACCAGTTAAAAGGATAAGGCTGAGCTGCAGTTACAAGGCATTGCTATTATATATACATGCATATACACACAAACACATGTTTTGTTAGGACAATTTGATTATTTTATAAAGTTGCATTTGTTGTAGCATATAAGCCACTACAGTTATAAGTGTGTGAGAGAGAAATCTCTTAAAGGAATGAATCAATCAAGAAATTATGCCAATTTCACGGGGCATTGAGTTGGTCTAGGAATTGTACAGCCTAAAATTATACTAATTTAGAACATTCAATGACCGTTACTGGCTTGTCATCAGCATCTTCAGTCACAACAGCAAGAGCACCGTGGTGTAGCATTGATTTCACTAAAATCTCCGTTTTTTTCACGGCAGAAATCTTCTCTAATCATTGCTATTGCTCAGCTCTATAAATCTAAAGCTGCCTCCTGCAGTTCAACAAAACATTATCCACTTGTATCATATGTTCAGCTAGTTGCTGGTTAACATCTCTTGCCATTTCTTTGATTCTTTACCTTCCGTCATCATTAGGAGGAACTGCTTTCAGCTCTTTTCCTCCTTTCCCCCTCTCTCTTTGTACACGATTCCCCAAACAATTCTACTCACATGTCCATAGCCATAGGCAAAAACAATCCTTTGCAGATAGATGAGGCTTTTTAGCAATCTGTAACAGGTTGTGGAATGAGGCTTAGAAAGCTTTGAGTGCTTATTCCTTGACAATAAACTCATATGACAAAAAGAAAGAAAGAAATTCTATCTTCATTTAACGAGCCTCCTTTTTTCCGTTAAATAAAATAAGATTTAACATTCAGGGCCTTTGTTCATTCAATGCAACCCATTAGCAAAATTGCTCTCTTTGCCATAGCTTTAGTGCAGTACAGGAAAACTGTACAAGACAGGAATTTAGCAGTCGACTAAACTGTCACAGTGAGCTTTCACTTGCCTTACAGTGTTCTGGCTGCCAATCTAGTCAGTGAGTGACACTGTATCTTGCTACCTTTGTTTTTGAGACAGGAAAGGCTTAAAGAGTTACAGTGTGATTCTTACACTCAGATATGTTATCTGGGAGAGATTAGGATGTGGGTTAGCTCACCTGAGCCAGCCTTAAACTAGTATAGACAACTCGGTTCGCATTCACACCAAACATTTAAGGCATTATGACACAAACAGCTTCCCCCCAAAGAATAGAACTGTAGTTTGTTAAGGGTTCAGAGAGTTGTTAAGACACCCCTATTTCCCTCAGAGAGCTACAGTTGCCAGTGTTCCCTGCAAAGACGGTATATTACGAAACCACTCTGCAAATTGTAGCTCTGTGAGAGGAGGAGATTTTTCTTAACAACTCTAAGCACTCTTAAAAATTGACAGCTCCCAGAATTCTTTGGGGGAATCCATGACTTAAATGTATGGTGTGAATATGGTCTTATGCTGTCATATAGACTTAGCATTGGCTGAAGCAGAGTATGTTCAACTAGCAGACGTTACAGTGGTGCGGGGAGGTGCAGAGAAGCAGAGTTCTGCTGTATCCTGAATCTCCTCCATCCACTGATACCACCTGCAACATACATCTTACACCACAAAAAAATGCAGGTGTAACTGAATTTACCCCACACAAATTAAAGGGCAGAAAATGAAGGCTTAGGGGGCCAAATGGTGGAGCCATATGGAGTGGTAGGTTACCACTGTATCTCCAGTGCTGTCTCATACAATAGCTGGAATGGAAGATGGATGGGACCCGGGGTAGCCTGGAGCTGGCAGGGATAAATGGCTCTGTGAAACTAGGGTATGAATTGTCAGCCCAGCACCAAATTCTTACTTCTGAGTTGTTGTGATTGTGATTGTGGTTATGATGATGATAATTACTGAACATGAAGACCGCAAACCAATTACTTCTTTACTAACTGTAACCCCGCCCCCTCCCCTCCAAAAAAAGTTTACTGCATGCTATTGGGAATCTATACCACTATGGTCTTTAAGATGTTGATTTAAACAGGTATGAACTCTAGCATTATTAACCTCCCACTAATGTATTATAGGAGGAGAAACAAGATCAGATACAATTGTGGAAAAATGGGTGTTATTCACAATGCATTGGAATAGGAAAACCAGAGTTAATGTACCCCAGCATGTGTTATTTTCACTCATATATGACACACCACTTATGTTTATCCACATTATAGATCATGTTATATTATTGTATGCATTTTAAAATAAATAAATAAGCTGTCCTTGTTTTCTCCTGATGACTCTCGCTTTCCTCCAAACTGCACCCAATGGAATGATTTTGGCCCCAACAGCAGGTCACTCACAAGCTTAATTATGATGCAAGGAAGTGTTTTGGGTGGGTGAAGGCATGACTGGGGTGAGGACAGTTGAGTCTTTCTTTCTTTCTCACCCTTCCCCACAGCAATTGGGCTTGGAGGATCCCTTGATGGACCTTGAAGGCTACACTAGATGCCTTTTTTCCAAGCCTAATTGGAAGAGTGGGATGAGGAGGGGATTCTGCCCATGAGGAGGAAGTCCCATGAGTTGCATCTATTCTGCAAGCTGGAAATTTCCCATCCCTGATCAAAAAGTGAAGTTTTGGTGCCAGGCTGCAACCTATTCATCAGTCAAGGCAGATGGTCCATCAGCTAAGGATATTGAATTGATGGACAGCGCTAGGTCATCACAAAGAAACAGAAAAAATATCACACTGGTGTTGGAGCATTATTTAAAATTAAACTGTGAAGAACCCAAGTTGGAAAAACTTCTCTCCCCAAAGTATTTATGTCCTTAATTCCATTTGACTCGGCATTAAAAAAAAATAAAATCCAATAACTTTCATACAGGTACGGAACCTTCCTGTCTCTACTTCAGTTGCTTTCTTCCACTCAATTTTCTCTTTTCTGTGATCTCCCAGTAACCTCCTCCCACTCTCTCCTCCAAGTCTATTATTACATCCCCCACTGCCACCAGAACAGCATTTTCCAGCCCAAACAGCTGAATCTCTTTCTCTTGCCCGCCTCCAGAAAATTTAAATTTCGTGCACAGTAAGGGTATACTCAGTACCCTGTACCGAGATGAACTCTGAGATTCTTCTACGATCATCGGAAACAAGAAGCCTGACTTTTGAAATGGAAGCATGAGTATATGAGAGGGAAATTATCCTGCGGCTCTTTTTTCACGAGAAAGCTAAGTTCTTCACCAGAAAAGTATTTCCCCCACCCTGCCACACAATGATTTCAAGCAGAAGAGGCAGAGCAGATGAGTAAGGTCTGACTCACAACTATTGATGGAGGCAGGCATCTATGTTTGTTCAGAATAGGGGTGGAGAATCTCGGCCCCAGGCCTGTCTGGCCCTAGAACTTATCCCCAAGCCACACCTCACACTGCCCCTACTTTTCACCCTAACTAATTTGGCTAGGTTGGAATGTGTCATTGAACTCTGAGCATGTCTCTTGCTTGCCTGGATGGAGGCTAGTGAGGAATGTGGGAAAGTGTGTCAAAACTAGTCTATTGTACAAACAAACAAAAATCTTTTTGTGCTCTGTCCACTGATCCTGCCTACCGCCAGCATGTTGCCCTCAGATGGTTGCACAGAATGGACTGATAAAGGTTGCTCACCCCTAGTTTAAAAATGGATCACTGATAACATAAGTTGCTTATTGGGGGGGGGGGTTAAAGTGAGAATAACATTCTCTATATTGCTGTAATTTGCATTTAGTATAGAGTCCTCATGGGTGATGTCATTTTCTTGTTGCTAATATCTGATTCTAAACTAAGCTGGTCAAAAAAATTCAAGTCTTGGTTCTGTACCAGGCTATCTGGGTTAAGTGTTTATTCACTAAAGATAGTGAAGGGGTTAAGGACCACAGAGCTCTAAATTTCTCAAGTAGACTCAGTGATGTCGCATCCTCTTTTTCCTGAGAGGGAAAAAGTAAGACTTGTTTCCTGTTTGTCTCTCTCTCTTCTTCAGTCTGCAAGCAAGGAGGCAGACACGCCTTTACATAGCTCCCTGCCTCAGGCATGTGTCTGAGGCTTTCCTTGCTATATTCTTCAATTAAGAACATTTGCCTGCATTTTATTGGTGCTGCTAAGGACAATGCACGACTGTAAGTAAAGTAAAATTTAAACTTACTTTGCAGTCTGTGGTCTGTTCCAATGCATGGGGATAGAAAGGGGGAGCCAGCTGCCTCAAGAAAGGGAGGGCACATGACATGATTCCTTAGTAAGTCTAGGCTGCAGTCGAACTAGCTAACATTTTGAACAATTAAAGGAACAAATGCATTTGCTTTTGAAAGAGGAGAGGTTGCTATATATGGCATGCGTAACAGAGGCAAAACATTAAACTGGAATCTCAAGGTTAAATGATGCACACTTCACAGACAGGATGCTACTCTTTGTATAATGACTAGTACATGGACATTTTAGAGGTAAGAAAATAGGAACCTGCCATATACTGAACAAGAGCATAGGTCCATCAAGTTCAATATTATCTACACTGGCTGGCAGCAGCTCTCCTGGAGTCTCTCCCAGCTGTACCTGGAGATGCCAGGGAATATATTATTAATAGGGTTTGAACCTGGGACCTTCTACATGGAAAGCAGATGCTCTACCAGTGAGCTACACCTTCCTAGTGGCATTGAATCCAGTTAGGGGAAAGGGGATTCCTGATGAATTCAATCTTTGCAAATTTCGGAATGAATTGACCAGAACTTAGTTATACACTGTCTTTCACACTTCCTGAATATTCCAGTGCTGTTCTTGACTTTCAAAAATAAATCAAAATGTGCACTTTGAAAGGAAATGCATTTAGAATGCATATTTTCAGAGAAAAATTAATTAAACACACACACATTTAAATGTAAATGTAAATACAAATATATATATATATAAATTAACATGAAGCTCACAGATCAATGCAGAAATATTTTGGAATAGATTTATGGATGAATGTGTGTGAAGGTGGCATAGACTGGAAATAGACTGATTCATCCATCTTGATTTAAGACTTAAATGTTATCGCCAGTGTTTTTCAGGCTAAATGCACTTTGCTGTTGATTCTCAATGCTTCTGCTACACGCACAAGTTGACTTGACGTCTTGCAAACAAACGTGGCAGAAACAGCAATAAGCTGCAGGAACAGTTAATTGTCGAGAGTTAACTCTAGGGAACCTTTCTAAGCTTGTTCTTATTTCCTAATCTGCCAAGAGTTGTCTTTGATATGAAAACATGGGATTTTCTTGAGAAAGTTATCCTGTCTTCATTTTTCACTTTATTATAAAGGGATTGTACCCAGGTATGTAAACAGTGATACTGCTTAAAGGCAAACACACACACACACACACACACACACACCATATGTCACAAACCCCAAACCCCACATCAAAGCTCTTATGAATCCAGAAATCATAACTGAGGATTAATGAGTCCTTGGTGTTCCAATTATGTAGATATTCTGCCTGCATTACACTGGGCCCTAGAGGTGTGCAAATAAACCCTGAGAGATTTGGCAACTCCTGTTGATGTATACTTTACTCCTTAAAACTGCTGTTCCTTCAGATATTTCACATATCCTCTCCACATCCACCTTTTATATTGCTTTCGGTGAAAGACTACAGAGGATAGCAAATATTTTAAGAAAACTGGAACTCTCCATGAAGGTGAACAACACGCCAGTCCAAGAGATTTTTCTGGATGTGGTGGAGCAGCAAAGGTCATCTCCCCACCCCCCAAAAAAGCAAAGGGGTGCCCAAAGCCAATGAACTTATATTTGGCATATCTGATAGTAATTTCTACATTTTTATTGTTTATTATTATTATTATTATTTATCTGTCACCCTTCTGACTGGGTTGCCCCAGCCTCTCTGGGTGGCTCCCAACAAAGTATTAAAAACACAGTAAAACATCAACCATTAAAAACTTCCCCGAACAGGGCTGCCTTGAGATGTCTTCTAAAAGTCAAATTGTTGTTTATCTGTTTGACATCTTATTCTGTCCCAAATGATCTTTATTTACTAGCCAAGCCAGAGTCCGCCATATTAGGTGATTAACAGCTCAATCCAAACACAGGACAAGTTGGTTTGGAATAGGCGGATCTCAGGCTGTTCGAGCTCAGCCAGCAAAACTTCCTCAACTTGGCTGAGCTGAGCCTGTGTGGGCTCCACCACTGCTCCACCAATTTAACCTGGCAGAACCTACCCCAGCACAAGTCACCCCCCAAAGGAGCATGATGGGGCAGGGCAGAATCAGGAGAGACTTGCACCTATTCAAAACTTCTTTCAGCTCAGTCCCGTGACCTGGTAAACTGGCAAAAGTTGCTCTGGCAAAAGGAGTGGTGTAAGTTAAAGTCTATTTTGAATGTTTGTTTTCCTTTTCTCAGGCTTGAGCCAGCTCAAACGGCAGTACAGTGGTACCTCGGTTTATGAACAGTCCTGTTTACGAACTATTCAGTTTACGAACTCCGCAAAACCAGAAGTAGTGTTCTGATTTGTGAACTTTAGCTCGGTCTATGAATGGAAGCTGAACGGTGGAAGGGCACTGGCGGCAGGAGGCCTCATTAGAAGAAGAAGAGTTTGGATTTGATATCCCGCTTTATCACTACCCGAAGGAGTCTCAAAGCGGCTAACATTCTCCTTTCCCTTGCTCCCCCACAATAAACACTCTGTTAGGTGAGTGGGGCTGAGAGACTTCAAAGAAGTGTGACTAGCCCAAGGTCACCCAGCAGCTGCATGTGGAGGAGCGGAGATGCAAACCCGGTTCCCCAGATTACGAGTCTACCGCTCTTAACCACTACACCACACTGGCTCTCAGTGGGAAAGTGTGCCTCATTTTAAGAATGGATTTGGTTTAAGAACGGACTTTAGGAACAGATTAAGGGACCACTGCCCATGCTCTCTGTGGCTTTTGAGAACTGGAATCCAATAACAACTGGGGAGTCACAGGTTCCCTAACATAAAATCTGACACACAGATGCTCTGTTCAATATAATCTGTTGTAATCCACTTTGGTGAATAAATTCCATGAAATGTAATGAAGCATTATTGCTTTAAGGATTTCATTTTGTTAAACAATAACATTGCAGTTGTTTCTTTAAGGATAATTAAATGTGAATTAATTTTCTTGTTTGTTTAAACTAATTAACAAGATTGTTGATTAGCTGATTAATCAACAAAGTCAAGTTTGGGGAGATAGTAATTGTTGCAATAACTCATATAAGAATTATAGGTCACTTTTCTGCATTCTGAAATGAATGAAGGCATTTTAGAAATGATGGAATTTTAATTAACTAGGCAGTGGAAGATGTGGAACAGTTTCCAGTAAGTTTGAGAAGGAGCACGAGGTGCTTACGAGCATTTTGTAAATGAAATGGGCACATTCCCCCCCTTCAAAATCACAACTCTGGATTTTGATACTAAGATTGCACAAAATGATTGCACCTAGCTGAGGACATCATAGTCCCCCCCCCCAAACACACACACCCAGGGATGCTGCAGAGCACAAACCACTAGAGAAATAATATCTAGTGGTTTGTGCTCTTAAATAATATCTAATGAAAAAATGACACTTGCATCTCTTGGTCATCTCAGAAGTAAGGAAAGTGCCACAAACACCCATCAATGTGAATTCCTGCTATTTTTTTCTGTCCCCTCTGATTATTTTCTTTCCTAATTAATGTCATAATGTCTTTCCTAATTAATTGATGGAGAATGATCAAAAATGTGGTGCAAATGTTCAATATAGCACTAATCACAAACTGATGCCTCCCTGATACATGTGCTCATCATAAAAAGGTATGGGTTTTTTTTTTGCTTCAGAACACTTTTTACTCATATTCAAATGTTTGTGCATTTAAACAATCAATTAAAACTCATATGATATATTATGCTATCTTTAATTGTGGGACAGCTCTAAAACAGAACGTAAGTTAAAGTAGATTCCATCATATAAATATTACGAATATCATCCAAGTGTAGTGGTAGGTAACCGAATGCCTGGAAGTCAAATCGGGCTTGAGAGGTTTCCCAAGTGTCTAGTAGCATATCCTCATATCCCAATAATTCCCTTTTCTTCCATGTTTTCTTCTGAGATGAGTTCCAAGTAAAATGCAGTTTCTCCTGAACTCAGTGAGTAGAGCATGAGACTCTTAATCTCAGGGTCATGGGTTTGAACCCCACGTTGGGCAAAAGATCCCTGCATTGCAGGGGTTGGACAAGATGATTCTTGTGGTCCTTCCAACTCTACATTTCTTTGATTCTATAATTAGCTCTGTTCCATGCTAATAGCAGAAGAGGTTCTGGCAGGATGCTTCTCTTGCTGTGGAGCTTAGACCACACTGCAAGCATATGGACATGGACAACAAAGGCACATAAAGAGGAAACTGTCACAGCAACTAGGAAACATGGAGGCACATTGTCTGTGTCTTGGTTCCTGTGGGAGCCAGCGGGCAGGGCAAACGTTGCTGTACCTTTAGAATTGGATCCATTTAATAAGGTAAAAGCCTACTGGGAAATGATATATAACGAGTTAAAAAAAACGTTTAAGAATACGTTTGTTAAAAAACCGGAAGCATTTTTATTAGGTATAGTAGAAGAGGAAATACCAAAAAGAGGCCAAAAACTGTTTATGTATGCAACAACTGCAGCAAGAATTCTTTTAGCCCAAAAAATGGAAGCAACAAGAAATACCAATGGAGGAAGAGTGGCAGATGAAGATGACAGACTTTGCGGAACTGGCGAAGCTGACCGGGAAAATCCAAAACCAACGTGATCAAGCGTTCCAAAAAGACTGGAGTAAATTTACGCAATATTTGAAGGATCATTGTAAACAACTAACAACATTAGCAGGGTTGTAAGAAGACTTGTAATGACAATTGTTTTACATTTATTTAAAAGTTGGGATTTTTGATTGAGTGAAACGTAAATTGGAAAATATACAAATGCTATGATATATAATATTAATGTTGAAAACCGGGAGGCGGGAGGAAGGGAAGCCGGCAAGCTCACAAGAGCAAAAGTATAAGGTGGATAATAAAGATGTGTCATAATTGTTATAAAATGGAAACGTACCGTAATAAAAATACTAAAAAAAAAAGAGAATTGGATCCATTTGAAATATGTCTTCTTGTTAAAAATTAGTAGTCCAGAATTCTAGAGTAATCGGCTGAATTCTAACCGCCGCTTTCCAGTTACAAGGGAATAACGTGGAGGATGCAGCCATCGCATTCTTACGCCAATTTTCTAGTTTTGGCTCTGAAAATAGCTTGCTGCTGTCTTAGCAACTGCTCATTTCTCCTTATCCTAACTTCGACAGCCATTGGTTTATAATATTACACCAGCCAGTGAGATGTTGCAGTGTTGGTGTAGAATTGAAGAGACTTGGCTTCAGTTCTGTATTCAACTATGAAGCTTACTCGGGGACTATCGCCTAGGGATGGGGAAGAAATTTGGTTCAGTTCACCTTTTAATTGGGAAATTACCCAATTCATGCTTTCCAAAGCAAAGCACACACTGGAACATAACTCTTTCTTGAAAATCACACTTTTCTGAATTTTGCAGTGCAGTACTCCAACCAAATAATGCATTAAAAAAAAAGAAGTATCCTTACATTAGGGGAGAGTGCGCATTTAAAATGCATATAGTAGCAAAAGTAACATATAAAAATGCATTATATTTCAAGAAATTTCTGGCAAAGAACTACGCCTGCAAGACAAGATGGATTGGAAAAGAGGGCAAAATTGCATGCCGAAATATGTGTATTAACAGTTACACACTAAAATGCTAGAAGAATTCTCAAAAGGGCTTTTAAAAAAACAAAACAAAAAAACAACAACCCAAAATAACCAACTGATGCTGAAATGTGGTGAACAGAATTTGAGACTGGGAAAATCTGAGAGTAACGGAAATAAAAGATCTTCCCATCCATACTTTGAGCCATATCCTCCCTCCCTCCCTCTCTTTCTCTCCCCACATATCACAGGATCTTTGTACTGAATAAATGGGTATGGGGAGAGCCCATTCTTAATGGGAGCTGCATTGTGCACAGTCATGGATGGTGGGACAGCATTGTTCATCTGGCTTCCCAATGCTTTGAGTTACCAAGCGGTGAGGGGAAAGGCAGCAGAGAGTTTGGTGCAGTGTGGGCACAAGTGCAGAACCAATTCAATGCTCCCACTGTTGTGGCAAACTCACACCAAACGTAACCTGCTGAACATAATTAAAGATACAATTGGATCATAGTCAAAATTGTATAATGATAAGGAAACAACAAATAAAGAACGACCAAGCGGGTAGTAACATCACAGTACTAGTTCAAAAAAGTCATTGCAGTCTTAGTGATTCTTGTAAATGAAGGGAGCCAACAGGTGCAAATAGAGGTTTGAAGAGCTTTTCAGGTTCCAAATGAATCTTCAAACCATCAACAGGTGCAACAAAGTTGTTATAATGTCACAAGTTTCAAACAAGGATTCCTGGAATAGTCATCCTGTTTCGGCCATGCGGCCTTCTTCAGTGGTACAGACTTCTATATAAATAAATATAATACAATGTTTTAACATCCTAACCACACCAAATCAACAATATAAATGATCAAGCTCCAAATCATACATACCATACGTAATTCAACAAGATCATAATGGTAATGACCAAAGGTTGCTAGCATAAGGTAACATTACTGAAGTCTCCAGTTAAATAGAACAGCATACAAACAAATTCAGGTGATAGCAATTACACAGTCATGGTGCCTTCTTAAAGCGCTATACACATGTAACACAATATAAAACTCAAAGGTATTGATAACTCGTAAGAAACAACTATAATCAATGTCCGTGGTATATATTGTTGGTTGGATAGTGTACATTACCCACTGTTGTGGCTGCACCACACTGAGCTCCTCACTGCCCTGCTCCTCTTCCAGTCCCTCTTGGTACCTGGCAGTGATTGAGAAGCCAGCAACAGCATTGGGAAGCCAGGAGAGCAATGCCGTCTGCTCCATGCTGCCCCACCAATTGATACTGGCTGTTCACCAAACAGACCAAATATGTTCCATTAAGCATCTCAGTAATGCTTTGGAAATGGTTCTGAAGAATTTAAATTTTGAACTGTTTCTAGAAGAAAGATAGAGCAAAAGAAACACACCTTATCTCCTAAGCTTGTTTCAAAGCATTTACATCAGACCCACATTTTGAAAACTGATTTGGACATATTCAATGTCATTTCTCGATTTCATTTACTTTACCTGCACAGGCTGCTCATGCACTTTGACAATGGAAATAAATGCATTCTTCTGAGTGTGGCTTCGATGAATGTATTACATTACATCTTGTTCTTAAATGTGGGAAGTCGGGAACATAATTGCCTAATAATGACATAAACATTTAAATGGAGAATGGGTAGACAGTATGTGAAATATACTGTTTCAGTTGTATAAATGTTAGTTGTTCACTAGCATGTTTTAGACTAGGCACTTGGGCAGGCCATTGTCTCTGCATAAGTTGCCCTTCCGTGAAGTTCTCCACAACATCAGGAAAGCATGCACAAGAGTCAGTGTTCATGCACATTCACTATTCAGCTCACGGTGCAGTGCTCCAGCCAAGTAATGGGTACACAAGTGCATGGACTGTGGTAAAGTGTGCATAAAAATGTGTTTATTGGTGAAAATAACATTAAAAAAGGCATTATATGAGGGGAAATACAATGCAAAAATGTGTAGCTGGTGAGGTTACATACTAAAGCATGCATATTAGGAGAAATTCACACTAAAATACTGATGAATAATCATGAAGTAATGAGGTTTGGCTTTTGGTTTTCATAAGCCCCTTGTTTTCCCTCCATAATATGAGCATTGGAATGAGCAAGGAATCAAACGTGAGTCTACTACAGGGGTAGGCAACCTAAGGCCCAGGGGCGAGATGCGGCCCAATCGCCTTCTCAATCCGCCCCCGGACAGTCCGGGAACAGTGTGTTTTTACATGAGTAGAATTTGTCCTTTATTTAAAATGCATCTCTGGGTTATTTGTGGGGCACAGGAATTCGTTCATATTTTTTTTCAAAATATAGTCCGGCCCACCACATGGTCTGATGGATGGTGGACCGGCCCACGGCTGAAAAAGGTTGCTGACCCCTGGTCTACTATGTATGTAGCCACAGCTCACGAAGACCTGTCACATAATGTGGGAGCTTGTTTAGCTTTCTGGGGTGGAATTGAGGTTTCTAAATCTCCTTCCATGGATGCTTATGCTTTGGATAAGGGCCCAAGATAGAGACATGCATAGTTACTCATTCCAGATTCTGCCCACAGATATTTTCAGCTGTTGTCTCAGAACTTCCTACAATATTTACAGAATCAGTAGGCTAAATTTTATGCTGAAGTTCCGATTCCCTCAGGATATAACATCTTGAAAACAGAAGTACATCTTTCTCTCTCCCATATGTGTGTTTTTAAGTTTGTGTGTGTGTGCTTGTAAACTTGTAAACAAAGGCAAACAGCATGAGACACCAGACCTAATTTGCAGGAGTTTCCCTTCCCACTTGAGTAATTAATTTCCTTTTTCTTTATGAAACCCTTAATGCAGATGGTGAAATGCTGTCACGTCACCTATAAACAATTAAAGGTTGACTCACAGTATGTTTCATTTTCTTTTCTTCCTTTTTTAAGGAAACCTTTCTTCAACAGTCTGCCACATGCATGTGTTTTGTGTCCATGTTTGACAATTTATGTGAATCAGTCAATGCTGCACATGCGAAAGGACGCAGGTGTTAGACAAAAGTATAGCCCAACATTTGGCTAACAGGTTATATAGATTTACTATAACGGCAGCCGTATTAAGTGGCTGAGCTAAGCCCTGTTCACTCTGGATGATGGGTGAATGTGGGGGATGGGTGGGTAAGGGATCCTGTACTTGGCAACCAACTCCCCCCCAAAAATCCACACCTCCTGTGGCTCCCATCTCCACAACAGCCAGCTTCTCCCCCTCTGTTCAGCAAACAACTAAGGGGGCATCTTGCTGCTATTGTGCGAAGTACCCTATGTAATCCAAAGCATCAGTTGTGCAGGGCTCTTGACTACACAGAGGGGACCATATGAGTAAAGTCATGCATTTCCAGCTCCCTTCAAACCTTTGCTGAATGCACAGGGATCAGAGGGCTAAGCCAGCCAGATGCATGATGTCAAGGTTGTGTTAGGAGGTATGGTTTTATCCCCTACCTGCACTGGCTCTCAATGAAGAATGCTAGTGATTAGGGACAGAGTGATGTTGAATTCTGCTGTAGCAGCCAACTTTTTCATTGGTCAGCCTGGGCTGATTTCAGGTTTTTTGATTGCCAATTGAATCACCAGCCAAGCTATAATGTCCACTAATGGCCTGATCCTATGAATAGCGCCATCAACTTGTCCAGAGTTGTGCATAGGTCACAGAGTGTGCTACTCTACCATTGTGTCACTGCTCTCAGAGTGTCACACACTCTACTATTGCAGATGTGGATGAATTTGATTCACTTACAGATGCAAATGAATGTAAAGTCTTCATGCATTAATATGTCAGCATATGATTAAAAGCATTGCAGGTCTTTTCTCTCTTTCTCATAATACTTAGTAACATAGGAGGCTACCTTATACTGAGTCAGACCATTTTTCCATCTAGTTCCACACTGCATACACCAACTGGCCACAAGGGTTTCAGACAAGGGACATTCACAGCCCTACTTGAGTTGCCAAGCACTGAATCATGGACTTTCAACATAAAAAGCAGGTGCTCTTCCACTTAGTTATGAACCAATATTTACAATTGGTTTCTTGGCATCTGGTTGTCTTGAAGCCCTCTGGGTATCTTTCTTCTCATTTTTGAGTTTAGCATCCATTAAACTGAAAAGTTTGAACAAACTTAGGAAGGCATCTGTACTTCTTCTTAAAAAAAAAACAACCCAAAAAACAACCCATAAATATAAAACATGAGCTGAATCCAGTCTTTTAAGCTGAAACTTTTGCTAGCTGGGAACCAGTAGTTTTGCCATGCCTGAAAGGTATGATTTGATTTGAGACTCCAGTAAGGACAGAAGGTCATTCCAGTTAGTGACAGACCCTTCCAGTACAAGCGAGGACATTTCCAGAGAGTTTGGTGAATAAATAGCTTGGCAGGAGTTAAAGAGCCAAAGATTTGTACATTGTCTTCAACAGAGACAACCTGAAGCAAAATAATAAAAAATAGGCAGCTTCATGGGAGCTGTAAACCCAATCAGGGTAGTATACTGAGTGGCCAAGATGCCTTTATCAATAATTTTTAATTGAAAGAAAAGAGCCTTCCAGTTTCGTGGTATAAAATGTGATTGCTTGTGCCAGCATATCACAGAGCTCCTTCTTTAGAGCTGGGAAAATGGAGAAAAGGAATTAAAAACATGATGGACCTTGAATAACACCTCGGCTGTAATGCTCTATAATTGCTTTCCATCCTTTCTATCAGTGGTGGGGTTTTAAAATATTGATCAAAGACAATGACTTAACACCTTACGCTTTGGCTGTGTTAAAAGAATTCTCATCCTCTTTAATAAATGTAGCATGAGCCAGCATAAGGATTATTATTTTTTCCCTTCACTCCCCCTGCACCCAATCATACGATTTCTCAAACTAGGGAGACAGGATTAAAAGAATCTGACAGGGAATGGCATAGAATGCCAGTGAGAGAAGATGTATCACGGACAGTTGTCTCAAATGAATTTAACTATCTGTGAATGTTTTACATTACTGAACTATGGAGCACACAAGCGTTACCTACTTCCAGCTACCCATTTCCAGGCAGAGGGAAAGAAGAGCTTTGCTTCAAGGAGCATTTAGAAATTATGTACACATCTGCCATTGATATCCCATGGATCATTGGTTTCTGATCTAAAGGAGAGAGTGAATGTGACATAATGGTTAGATAGCATATTAGGGAGTGGGGAAACCCAAGTTCAGATATCTGCACTGCTATAGAGATTCACTGGTGAGATCCTGGGACCCTGCTGCAGAAATAGGAATGGATCTTCAAGCCCCTGCAATTCTGAACCAATGCATGCCTGCCCCATCCCAGCTTCGTTGGCCATATTCCTCCAAGAACAGTACACATCTGAATACAGCAATGCATAAACATGTCTGTGTTTTCTCATCAACAGTAGCCAAAAAACTAGCCTGCACTTCAATCAGGAAAACTCTACAAGAGGGCAAGCTGAAAATCAACATCTGCTAAGGGATAGCTTCATTTGCCAAGAACGCAAGCTTCTCGCCTTTTGTTCCAGCAATAGTGTTCCCTTGAGAAGTATGGTCCTATAACTGTAGAAGCTCTTTATACTAACCATTATATGCTATTTATATCAGGCTGAATGTCTACCCTATTATAAACACCCACCCACACCTATAATGATGATATCAGAGATGGCTTTACATTTCTGGAAATAAGTCTAGGGAATTCTGAATAGCAAAGATCAGTTTGTTTTTTTCTCTTACTCTTACGTAGACAAGGAAGAGAGTCACTTGATTCGTTCTTTCCTTTTAACCCTACAACATATAGGGGCTTGTTGACAGAGTTGTACGTGAAGAAAGGGTTCACTGAGGTTGTTGTTGTTGTTGTTCAGTCGTTCAGTCGTGTCCGACTCTTCATGACCCCATGGACCAGAGCACGCCAGGCACGCCTATCCTTCACTGCCTCTCGCAGTTTGGCCAAACTCATGTTAGTAGCTTCGAGAACACTGTCCAACCATCTCATCTTCTGTCGTCCCCTTCTCCTTGTGCCCTCAATCTTTCCCAGCATCAGGGTCTTTTCTAGGGAGTCTTCTCTTCTCATGAGGTGGCCAAAGTACTGGAGCCTCAACTTCAGGATCTGTCCTTCTAGTGAGCACTCAGGGCTGATTTCTTTAAGAATGGATAGGTTTGATCTTCTTGCAGTCCATGGGACTCTCAAGAGTCTCCTCCAGCACCATAATTCAAAAGCATCAATTCTTCGGCGATCAGCCTTCTTTATGGTCCAGCTCTCACTGAGGTAGAAGTTTGCAAATCATTGTGCATGAAAATGTAATATAGACATCAGTACTCAACAATGAGGTGCATCAGTGAGTCATTGCTAAAATCAACATGTTTTATTAGTCTCTCAAGAAAAAAAAATATGAATCTTAGTTACAATAATGTTTCCTATACTTTATGTCTTTTCAGAGAGAGAGAAAAATCTGTCATATACTTCATTTGTCCATTGTTAGCTACTATTTTCAGTATAAAATGACTGCCTACTAAAGTTTTCCACTGTAAATTAAAGCTAAATGTGACATTTTAAAATCTAGTTCTGTAATGCACACTCAGTAAAAGACTTGCAGAACTGGAGAAGCAACCGAAGTCCAGTAGGGATTTTCAAGCAAGGCTGAGTCAGGATGTACTAAATATTTTACAGTTTCAGGTTTGGGGAAAACTAGATATTACAGTGGAACAGAATTGTATTATTTATTTTTTAAGGTGTTGAAGGTGTGGTGGAAAAATTTAGTTAGTGCCAATATTTAATTAGTTTCAATCCATATCCAATTAGGAATCATGTAATGAAATGTAGGATGTGAGGATGCCACTAAAGAAAATCATGACCAATCTCAGTTGACTGTTGTTGTTCAGTCGTTCAGTCGTGTCCGACTCTTCGTGGCCCCATGGACCAGAGCACGCCAGGCACGCCTATCCTTCACTGCCTCTCGCAGTTTGGCCAAACTCATGTTAGTAGCTTCGAGAACACTGTCCAACCATCTCATCCTCTGTCGTCCCCTTCTCCTTGTGCCCTCAATCTTTCCCAACATCAGGGTCTTTTCTAGGGAGTCTTCTCTTCTCATGAGGTGGCCAAAGTACTGGAGCCTTAACCTCAGGATCTGTCCTTCTAGTGAGCACTCAGGGCTGATTTCTTTAAGAATGGATAGGTTTGATCTTCTTGCAGTCCATGGGACTCTCAAGAGTCTCCTCCAGCACCATAGTCTCAGTTGACTACCAACTGAGGTAGTCTCAGTTGACTACCAACCAATAATAGTGAGAGCAGTTTAAACTGATATGTTAACATTTTCTCAAGGAATTCAGATAGCAGTAACACCTCACAAAAATGTGAGGTTTGGTTTTTGTTTGAGATTATGTTTTATTTTTGGCACTGCAGAAAGTGTTTGCTGAAAACGAGGAACAGTTTTGGCTCAGGTCTAAAAATGAATGTATATTTGTAAGAGCCAGTATTCAATGTACTTGGCAGTGTTTTAGACTTAGATCTGGGTTGACATCCCACCTATGGGATTCAATAGATATTAGAGAATTGTCAGAGTGGAAAGAGGCAGAATGAGTGAATCAATACATTCTGTTGCACTCCGACAACATGTGGGGATTTCTTTTAAAATCATCATTTGTACACAAAGTCCACAATATTGAAAACTAGGAGGATTCTCTTTCCATAGCTAACAACAGCAACACTGTGAGCGCATTGTTTACAAGACTGTGATCACAGAGAAAATAGTAAAAGAATGCTAAATTTAAGAATTTAAGACTGCTAGGACGCAGGTGGCACTGTGGTCTAAACCACAGAGCCTAGGCCTTACTGATCAGAAGGTCGGTGGTTAGAATCACTGCAACGGGGTGAGCTCCCATTGCTCAGTCCCAGCTCCTGCTAACCTAGCAGTTCGAAAGCATGTCAAAGTGCAAGTAGATAAATAGGTACCGCTCCGGTGAGAAGGTAAATGGCATTTCCGTGTGCTGCTCTGGTTCGCCAGAAGCAGCTTAGTCATGCTGGCCACATGACCCGGAAGCTGTACGCCGGCTCCCTCAGCCAATAAAGCGAGATGAGCACCGCAACCCCAGAGTTGTCCACGACTGGACCTAACGGTCAGGAATCCCTTTACCTAGGGCTAAGTTAAGGGATGCGGGTGGCGCTGTGGTCTAAAACACAGAGCCTAGGGCTTGCTGATCGGAAGGTTGGCAGTTCGAATCCCTGCGACGGGGTGAGCTCCTGTTGCTCGGTCCCAGCTCCTGCCAACCTAGCAGTTCAAAAGCACATCAGAATGCAAGTAGATAAATAGGTACCGCTCTGGTGGGAAGGTAAACGGCATTTCCATGCGCTGCTCTGGTTTCACCAGAAGCGGCTTAGTCATGCTGGCCACATGACCTAGAAAAACTGTCTGCGGACAAACGCCAGCTCCCTCGGCCAGTAATGCGAGATGAGCGTCGCAACCCCAGAGTTGTTCACTACTGGACTTAACTGTCAGGGGTCCTTTACCTTTGCCTTTTAGGGCTAAATTAAACAAAGTATTGTAAAACCAGCCAAGTGAGTCTCAGGTTACGTTTGGATATACTGCTGGGAAGATGGGATCCCTCCCCATTTTCCTCATCTAAATGGGGCATCCTGGCATGCTCTGGTCCATGGGGTCACAGAGAGTCAGACACGACTAAACAACTAAACGACAACAAATGGGGCATCCCAAGTTGCTATTTGCCTCACTAGTGGGCAGGAAAAGATGGTGGGGTGGGAGGCAAAGATTTATATCAAGAAAATGGAGAAAGGCTTACCCAACCCACCTCACTACTGATATGGTCTAGATCAGTGCAATTTTTATAGAAAAGGAGGTGCTGGAATCTCCCTCCCTCCCTAGAATGGCAATGGTGCCCACCTGAGAGGTGCCACAACTGAGTTCCGGCAAGTTCTGGCTGAAGAAAAGCCCTGGTCTGGATGCAATTTGGCCCCTCCAGGACTAGTTTTTAAAGAAATTTAAAGACATTGAAATTGGATCACAAAACTCTTGTATTTTGCCCTGTTTCACCCTTATTATGCAGCTGAAAAGACGTGAAAATACAGGGGAAGATTAAAGCAGAAAGTTGAGGGAAAGTTGAAGCACCAGTACTAACTGGTTTCTAAAGGTATTTCTATAGGTATTTGCTAAGTAAGAATGAATAATAAGGCAACTATCACCATCCACTATCTAATCATTCCCCGGACAATTGTACTTTCTCCTTTTATTTATACTGTCTGCAAAATAGGTGAAGTAGTCTGATTACAGAACTAAAGTTGACCATTATGGCTCAATTGATATCAGGGGTAAAGGCCAGGTTGCCCCGGGGAAGAGTGGAAAGTTGGAAAAGCTCCTCTGAATTTAATTCAACCTGATCTCTTCAGCCATTGCATAAATAAAACCCTTTGAACACTGATTAATCAAATCTGAAAGCTAATGCAAACTTTAATTTCATGAGAGAGAGAGCACCATGGGGCTACGTAGGTGGAGCTGTGGTTACACTCTTGTTGTTGTTGCCGTGGTTGTTTTCTCTAGCGCGCACAAGATTTTAATTAATTTTAGGAACTCGACGCGGCTGCCTTAAATTCAAACAGTTGCCATATTGTAATGGATTGTGAACTTTCCTCTCTCCTGTATGATGGAGCAAGGCTTTTAGTATGCAGTTACAGTCAATGAAGACATAGTTTTAGCATTTTGAGCTCCTAACAGGCCTTGCTTTTTATTCAGTAGCTCACCAGTAGAATATTAATATCATGCTTGGTAATGCAGAAACACATGGTGAATTTCTTTTGTCTGTAAATGTCTGTTTAACAAGTCTTTAATATTCAGGCAGAGAACCAGGATTCAATAGCTAAAGTAACACTCAAGAGTCGGAATGAGTTATTAGCAAGGTGCAATGGTGTTAGATACCTTAAAAAAAAAAAATCTGTAAGCTGCCACAATGTGATTTCCTATTATATATAATCAGTGTGATATTTCAGCCTGACATTCATGCATTTATGAATCTTTACAGGGACTCTATTAAAGACAATGCATGCAGGCTTTTATTTTATTTTATTTTATTTTGGTGCAACCACAATTCCCACCCCACCCCCCTTTCTTCTGTACTTGGAAAATCTCAAAGAGAGAAAAAAAGCATATTTCATGAGAAGCAATTTAATGGTTTTGGTTGAATCATAGTGGGGTTGGGTTCATCATTGGTTATATATATATTCATATTAATAAGTGCCTGAAGTTAATTCACCAGCATGGGATGCTTTGCATGTAATGTTGTACTATATTTTAGTACCTGGGGTTCATGTGCTCCCCTCTCTTCCTGTGACACAACTGTGAGGAGGAAATTGGAAGCTTTTCCTTTTCCAACTACCATATTTTTCCGTGTATAAGACGCCCCTGTGTATAAGACGACCCCTATTTTGGGGGACTCCAAATTGAGGAAATCGGGGGAGATTGCCCAGAGTTGTTAAGCTTTTTTTTTGGGGGGGCGGGTTGCCTCGAGTTGTTAAGCTTTTCTTGGAGAGGAATGCTGACAATCGCTCACCTGCCTGACCGCAGCTACCAATTGCATGCATCGACGAAGCCACCAATCGTCTGTCCACTCATCGCCAGCAGCCGCCAATCACCCGCCCAAATGCCGCTGACAACCTCCTGCTCATGGCAGTCACCAATCGCCTGTCCCACCTCTGCACTATCTGTGTATAAGACGGCCCCCAATTTTTATCATTTTTTAATAATAAAAAATCCTCGTCTTGTACACGGAAAAAATATGGTAACTGCAGCTCCTTGTTATGCCCAGACCTAAAGAAACCAAGGTTAATTATAGACAGAATGAGAGATGGAGAAATCTGTTGATTTCATGTTCTCTCAATTTCCCATTTTGGATTCAACTTGCCACATTTCCTGATCAGTTTGTGATTTATTTATTTGATTATTATTTTTTTTAAAAAAGAAGTCCTTTTGAAAAGTCATCACCCCTTAAAGGTGCATTACACTGACTATACACATTTTAGCATGCAATTTTTGGTTGGGAAACCACATTGCTAAGTTCAGGGAAGTGCAAATAATGAAGGCTAGCTGTGTTTCCATTGAGCATATTTTTTTCAAGGAAGTCTGAGTTAGGTAGGAAGGCATGAAAATTTGAACCAAACCCAATTCTTGCCCCATCCCTATGCAGAAGATCTCATACTTTTGCAGGGCCATTGATTTCCCATGATGCTGGGTTGCTGGGTGGCAGGGTGAAGATATTTGGAGAATTTGAGAGGGACAACGTTCTTTAAAATATTGCACACTTAACAAACTATAGTACCTGGAGCCAAAAAACATAAATGCTTCAAATGTGTGGTGGGTATGTAATGTCTCTCACCTAGCACTTCTCTACACCAGAGGCATGGAGGGGATTGTAATAACATCTCCAACACTCCTGCTCCACAGTGATTCTCTCTAGTTGTCCATGGAGGCACAGGTCAATTCTGTGTCCAGGGCAGTTGTCTACCAGCTCCATCTGGTACACAGGCTGAGACCCTACCTGCCCGCGGACTGTCTCGCCAGAGTGGTGCATGCTCTGGCTATCTCCCGCTTGGACTACTGCAATGTGCTCTACGTGGGCCTACCTTTGAAGGTGACCCAGAAACTACAATTAATCCAAAATGCGGCAGCTAGACTGGTGACTGGGAGCGGCTGCCAAGACCATATAACACCGGCCCTGAAAGACCTACATTGGCTCCCAGTACATTTCCGAGTACAATTCAAAGTGTTGGTGCTGTCCTTTAAAGGCCTAAATGGCCTCAGCCCAGTATACCTGAAGGAGCATCTCCACTCCCACTGAGGTCCAGCTCTGAGGGCCTTCTGGTGGTTCCCTCACTATGAGAAGTGAGGTTGCAGGGAACCAGGCAGAGGGCCTTCTTGGTAGTGGCGTCCGCCCTGTGGAACGCCCTACCACCAGATGTCAAGGAAATAAACAACTATCCGACTTTTAGAAGACATCTGAAGACATCTACTAATTTGTGGCCAATGACTTATTAATGAATCAAGGAAAGACATTCCCCACCTTTCTATGTTTATGCTACGGAATTGACAGTTTCTCTTTTTCAAAGTTTGTGAATATATTTATACAAAGTGAAGGGGTAATGAAATAATCATTTTCTTCTTTTTTGGGGAAAAAATATGTTTCCATATGTGTGCATTTATTTTTACCTAGTTCTCCCTCCTTTTATATATTGCAACATCTGCCGCTTTTATTTTTAAACTTCTGATAAATGTAAATTTGTGATGGATGAGTTTCATCTGTTCTTTCATTGTCGAATGATGCCTGGGTAATGTGAAAGTTATATAGAAGGCAGAGCTATAACTTACAAATGGATCAATGCCCTTTAGAGCATAAGATTAAATGCAAAAGAGTGACAAATAAGTTATTGAACGCAAGACTTCAGAACAATATTCTGGCAAAAGAAGATACCAAACATGATTAGTAATACAAATCATTAAAACTAGAAATAAAATGTGTGTGTGTGTGTGTGTGTGTGTGAATCTATCAACACATATACGAGATTGTTTCCAAACTAGGCATATGAGCTCTAAATAATTTAGAAAAAAGAGAGGCAAACCTACTGCTGCCCTATAAGCAGATGTTGCTGACCTGATACTGGTTAAAAGTCCAGTAACTTAAGATGGCAAAAATGATGCTATCTTAAAGGTTGGTTTTCCACCTGGCTGGTTTAGACTGGCTCAGCCTGGAGGGACATCAGGAGAGAAAGTGGTTATGTTGCACTTTTTATGATTCTGCATTGCCCCAGATGGAGATGAATTTCAGCCTTAGCATGGGAAGAATTGTCAAATTTTTCCTCAATACCATCTCTTTATGCCACATCAACATTTATTTATTTATTTTAGAAAAAAAGTTATAAAGAAATTGTTTTTTTTGGGGGGGGGGCACACCGAGACAAGCAGATCCAACTGGTCCTTTAAGCACTGGCGGCATATTCACTGACTTTGGAGAAGTTTGATTTTGCTCTAAAAGAGGATCTTAAAACTCATTTGGCCTTCTTTGTCAAACATTAGATTGAAGAAAGAAGGAGCACAAGAGGGATTTGAAGGAGACACAGTCTGTCCTGAGAAGATAACGAAAGTAGATGTGTGTGGCAGCTAAAATAAAAATAAAAATCAATAAGACATGCCCCCCTCAAGTTTCTATTTCTAAGAGAGGCAATATTTGTGCAAGATGTCCAGGTGAGGTGTCAGTCAATGATGCTGTCACTGAACAGACAACAACTATCCTAGACATAGTGAAAATTAGCTGTTCTGAAAAGAATTGCCCATTTCATTTGACTGTCTAGACCTATTGAACGGGCATGATACACCAATGAGTGCAGAAATAAGTAGCAAAGAGATATTCATTGTGTCAGATGTAAACACTGTGGATTTTTAAAAAATAATCATATTGAGAATTGAATACATATGTATATAAGGCTTACCTATTCTGCTTTCCTTTACCATGTTGGTTCAGTTTGAAGATACGTTATATGAGCCACTCACCACCAGCTCAAAATTCTTCCTATTAGTTTTATACAAGCAAGAAGAGTGACTGACCCCAGAGAGTTCCAGCTGAGGTTTTAATCCCTTGAGCTTAAAAATGACCTGTTGGAATGTAACTTAGAAACTGATGGAATTCGGATAGCGTGAATAAGCTCATCCGAAATGGGTTCCAAGTTTACCACAGTGTCACAAAGAAATAGTCGCATAAATTGTCTGAGATTATGGCATCGAGCATCAGTCACTAGATCCATGGGAACATGTCAATCAGGACAATCAGGATTCTCCCTGCCCCCTACAAATAATAATAATAATAGAATTAACAACTTCATCATTCTTCAGAATCAACTTTATCATTGGGAGTTCTCTTTGCATGCCAGATGCTTGTTCCAGCTGTAAAATTGCAAGCATTCAGATGATGATTAATTTTAGGCATGTAACATTTTAAAAATGTCTTCCTGGTATACAGCTACATGCCTTAGGAGAGGAAGGGCCTCTCTTTGGAAGAGAGTGAGCCTTGCCTGTTGGCACACCTGACAACTCCAGTTAATACTTGGTATCTCCAATAGGGCTTTGGTAATAGAGCTAGGGAAATTTCTGCCTGAACTCTTGCTGAGCTTCTTCCAGTCAAAGCAGGCAGCTCTAAACTCAATTGGCCAATGGCCTTACTCATATTATTATCCCATCTTTCTCCTTGACAGGACATGGCCAAAGGTGGTATATTATTATTATTATTATTATTATTATTATTATTATTATTATTATTACTATTACTATTATTACTATTTCTTCTCAGTGACTATTAAAGCATTTTGCGACCATCTGAAATGCAATTAAAATGCATTATGAATAAATGAATAGATGAATGAATGAGACACAGATAAATAATATACAACACAGCATGTTTCATGAACATGGTGAAGAATGTTACAGGTAGGTAGCCGTGTTGGTCTGCCGTAGTCAAAACAAAATAAAAAAATTCCTTCCAGTAGCACCTTAGAGACCAACTAAGTTTGTTCTTGGTATGAGCTTTCGTGTGCATGCACACTTCTTCAGATACACTGAAACAGAAGTCACCAGACCCTTATATATAGTGAGAGGGTGGGGAGGGGTATTAATCAGAAGGGTGGTGGGAATGGGTGATTGGCTGATAGCTGTGGTGAACCTGTGGTGAGGAATGGTGAGAGTTATAGTCCTGCAATTTCTAGAGGGCACTACGTTGGCTATCCCTGCACTATAGAACTGAAGTGTCATTTGCCATCAATGCAGATTGGGGTTGCAGCATTCATAGATGCAGGGTGTAAACCTTTTGTCCTCCTCCATGGTCTCAGCAAAAGTCAGCCTCTCCTTTTTAAAAAAATAATAATAATAATGACTGCAATTTGACTCAGGAGAGAAGCTTTAAGCTCTTTGCAATGCAGTTGTGTCTGTTTTCTAGCTGAAAAGCAAGAGATGTGTTGGTAAATTTTCCGCAGTAACCCTTCTCCCACTCAGAAAAAGACTATGAACATATGCTCAGTTTATGCAGGAGGAAGTGGCGTCCAGCTGGCATCTTTAATCAGCATAAAAGGGAGGAATTGGGATTGTTGGCTAGAATTCCATTTTGAATCCCTTATCCAATGTGCTTTCATAATAACAAGGGGGTGAGGAAACAGCAGCCTACACCTATAGTGAAAGAGTGGCATTCTGTTGCATAATAAAGGGGAGTATTGAAACACAGCACACACGAAATGATATAAAGCCTGCCCTCGGGGCAAAATTGAATTTGGGGAAAATAATGTCTCTGGGCACAATCCATCACAGGAAGAGCTCATCATATACCTCCCCGCCAATTCCTTTTCCAGCTAGCCTACAAATATGCATGTATGGGTGCATATTACTGCAATATGTTTGGCACTGCTTACATCCTATGATTTATTTAAAATGCTTTCTTCATACTTCCATCATCAAAAAGATATAAAGACAGTGTGCCGCTCATGTAAAAGAAGAAGTGTAATACAGGACAACAAACCAAATATCATTAAACAGCAAATAAAGTTAAATGAGATTGAGCAAAGTACATTTTTAAAATGCAATTAAGAAGTCCAGCTGCAGGATGCACAATTAAATCTTCAATCGAAATCCAGGGAAAAACAGATGAATTTTTAATACTTTCCAGAATACTTGAACCAATGTAGCCCGGTACATATCTTTCAGAAGGTAATTCCATAGGGTAAGTGTGATGACCTGGGAGTCAGACTCAGACGCTGAACCTGAGGGATCCCAGCCTGCACATGATTCACTGCCTCCAGAACCAGCAGAGCCAGGGCTGGGGCCTGAGTCTCAAGGGGACTCACCTGTGCTGGATCCTCAGGTGCAGGCATCGGCTGAGGTTGATCTGGCTTCTAATGGGATGGAGGACTTATTGCCTGCAGGTGCTCCACTCCCCACCCAGTCAGGGGAAGCTGAGGTTGCCTCTGGGTCCGGTAACCCTCTAGCTTCTCCTGAGCTGCAAAGGCTAAGGGCAGAGAGGCGAAGGGAACTAAGTTCCCGCAGGAGGAGTGCTCGCCTCCAAGCCAGGAGAGGCGAGGCACCTGAGGATCGGAGCCGCCCTTTGCCTCGGGGCAGATAAAAGCCAGCGAGTCCCAGACCCAAGTTGCAGGAGCAACATCGGTGCTGCCTAGTTCCTGTTCCTGGTTCCTGCGTTCCTGACCTCAGCTTGGTTACCTCGGCTTCCTGACCTCGGCTTCCTGACCTCAGCTTTGTTACTTCAGCTTCCTGACCTCGGCTTCCTGACCTCGGCTTCCTGACCTCGGCTTCGTGACTTCGGCTTCGTGACTTCTGGCTTGGACTGACCTTGGACTGGACTAGACCTCGCCTATCGGATATCCCTTGGGACCAGCACAGTTTGCTCCTGCCACACCCGCACTCCCCCTTCGTTGGGGTGCGTTCGGGAGGAACCTGTCGTCATGACTGACCAGGCGGCTGCGCTGGTGGCATTGGCCCAGGAGAACCAGGTCTTGACCCACACAGTGCAGCAGCTAAGCAATGCGGTTACGGCGCTTCAGCAGCGTTTGGACGCCTTACCGGCCCCAGCTCCAGGCAAGTACCCAGTGGCCCTGCCAGAAAAATTCGATGGGTCCCCGGGCAGCTTTCCCATGTTTCTCGCCCAGGCCAAACTGTATATTCAGGGGCGAGCCCGGGATTTCCCCGACGACCGCACCAAGGTGCACTTCCTGATCAGCTTGCTGAAGGACCAGGCGGCCAAGTGGGCGTTGCCGCTGCTCCGGCAAGACTCCCCCTTGCTGACAGACTATACGGGGTTTTGCAACCATTTTGAAACTGCGTTCGCCAACCCTCAGAAGGCGAGTCAAGCCAATCGGGCAATTCGGCGGTTGAAACAGGGCAAGTCCACAGTGGCCGCCTATGCCACGGAATTTCGGCTGTTGGCGCAGGACTTGACCTGGAATGATTCCGCACTTCGGGACCAGTATCTCGAGGGGCTTTCGGACGAGATACTGGACCAGCTGGCCACCTTGGATCGCCCCACCACGCTGGAGGCCCTCATCCAACGGAGTCTACAGATAGACGATCGGTTGGAGGACCGGCGCCAGGCCCGGGCCCGCCAGCACTCTGGGCTCCCGACTCCAGTGCTCCCCAGCAGTTCCATGGCCAGAGCCGAGTCACTGGAGGAGCCGATGCAGCTCGGGGCAGCACGGCCTCGCCTCTCCCCTTCGGAGAAGACACGACGTCGGGAGGGAAACCTGTGTCTCTACTGCGGGGGGAGTGGACACTACGCCCGAACCTGCCCTGAGAAACGCCAGCCGCAGGGAAACCGCCAACCCCAGTAGCCAATGGCCCAGGCTATCTGGGGTCCCAAGCATCACATGATGGGCCCTCACCAGTGGAATTGCAACACCTCATGATCCCGGTGCGTCTATACCCCCCAGGCGGGCCCTGGATTCTCACCCACGCTCTGGTGGATTCAGGGGCAACCCGCTCCTATATGGACTCTGCCTTCGCCGCTCAGCATCGGGTGCCGCTCCAGAACAAGCCAGAACCGGTGCAGGTGGAGGCAATCGACGGACGGCTCTTGCGGTCAGGCGCCGTTACTCGGGAGACCCAGCCCTTGGTCCTGTGCCACCAGCAGCACCGGGAGGTGCGTACCCTGGACATTGCCACCATGCCCCGGTTTCCCCTGGTGCTGGGGATGGACTGGCTGGAGTCTCACAATGTTCAGATCG
This sequence comes from Darevskia mixta, assembly GCA_034641385.1. Classification (NCBI taxonomy): domain Eukaryota; kingdom Metazoa; phylum Chordata; class Lepidosauria; order Squamata; family Lacertidae; genus Darevskia; species Darevskia mixta. Next base: position 19,747,093 of record JAWWNH010000018.1, read on the forward strand.
ATTGGGTCAATCGAACTGTACGCTTCCCAGACTCGGGTTCGATTGCTCAGTCCGAGATGCTTTCGGCCGCCTCCATGGGGAAGGCTGCGTCAACGCTCCCCGCCGTGTACCGGGACTACGTAGACGTGTTCGAGGAACAGGGGGCAGACCGGCTGCCTCCTCATCGGTCTTTTGACTGCGGCATAGACCTCCAGCCTGGGGCGCCCCTGCCTGTGAGTCGCCGATACTCTCTTTCGGAGCCAGAGCGTGAAGCCTTACAGGACTTCCTTCACAAGAACCTGGAGCGGGGGTTCATTAGGCCCTCTACCTCTCCCACCGCCGCTCCAGTACTCTTCGTTAAGAAGAAGTGTGGGGAGCTTCGCCTCTGCCATGATTACCGAGCCCTGAATAAGATCACCATCCCAGACCGGTATCCCTTGCCCCTAATTGCAGAGTTGCTGGAGCGGGTGCAAGGGGCGCAGATGTTCACCAAACTGGACCTCCGGGGGGCTTACAACTTGATTCGGATCCGTGCCGGGGATGAGTGGAAGACCGCATTCGGGACCCGTTATGGGCAGTTCGAGTACCTGGTCATGCCGTTCGGACTATGCAACGCGCCCGCCGTGTTCCAACGGTACATCAACCACGTGTTCCAGGACTTGCTTGACAAGTATGTGGTGGTGTACCTCGATGACATTCTGATTTATTCCCGTGACCCAGCTCGCCACGAGAGTCATGTCCGGACCGTGTTGCAGCGCTTGCGGGAGCACCGCCTGTACGCTAAGCTCAGCAAGTGCGAGTTCCACCAGCGGTCAGTGGACTTCCTCGGACACCGACTCTCCCCTGACGGTGTACAGATGGACCCCGGGAAGGTGTCTGCGGTTCGAGAGTGGGCGGCGCCGCGGAACCGCAAGGACCTACAGCGGTTTTTGGGGTTCGCCAACTATTACCGGACATTCATTGTGGACTATGCTCATCGCACCACCCCGTTGACCCGACTGCTGCGCCCCAAGACGCCCTTCGCCTGGGATGAGGAGGCTGAGGTGGCATTCCAGGGATTGAAAGCCTGTTTCCAGAAGGCGCCAATTTTGCAGCATCCTGATCCCTCTCGTCCCTTCGTGGTGGAGACTGACGCCTCCAGTACGGCTCTCGGTGCCGTCTTGTCCCAGCAACACGGACCTGATGCGCCACTGTTACCCTGCGCCTACTACTCCCGGCAGCTCCTTCCGGCGGAGCGTAACTATACTGTGTGGGAGCGGGAACTACTGGCCATCAAGGTGGCCTTTGAAGTCTGGCGCCATCATCTTGAGGGGGCACGACACCCAGTGGAAGTGAGAACCGACCACCGGAATCTGGAGTACCTCCAGACCACCCGCAGGCTGAACCAGCGGCAGATCCGGTGGGCACTGTTCTTCTCCCGGTTCCAGTTCCGGATCCGCTACATCCCCAGCTCCCAAAACCAGAAGGCGGATGCGCTGTCCCGGAAACCGGAGGACATTGCAGAGACGGTGCAGCAGGCGGCCCCCACAACGATCATCCCACCAGCGGCCTTCCTGGCTGTTCATGAGACTGAGTCGCTGCGGGACCGAGTGCGGAGGCAGCAACGGGTCGACGCGTGGGCTCAGGAACGGATCCAGGAATTGGCCAGTGGATCGTGCCCTCGATACCCAGAACTGGTTGTGCACCAGGGTCTGCTGATGCACCGTGGTCGGTTGTACATCCCACCAGGGCCTTTGCGGGCCGAGGTACTCCGAATGTCACACGACGCCCCGGCAGCTGGCCACTTCGGGAGGTATCGGACCACCCACCTGGTCAGCCGGGAGTTCTGGTGGCCCCGCTTGAAGGCCGACGTGGCACGGTACATTGGGGGGTGCGAGGTCTGCCGGCGAGCCAAGGGATCGACCGGGAGACCTGCGGGACTGCTACAGCCACTGCCAGTTCCCCCTCGTCCGTGGCACACGGTTTCATTGGATTTCGTGGTAGACCTACCCCCATCCCGTCAGTGTACCTGCCTCCTGGTATTCACAGACCACTTCACTAAAATGGTGCACTGCGCCCCGTGCCCGTCTGTACCCTCAGCCAAGGAGACGGCGCAACTGTACCTACAAAACGTCTTCCGCTTACATGGCCTATCGGAACGTTTGATCTCCGATCGTGGTGCCCAGTTCACCTCCCGGTTCTGGCGCGCTCTACATCAGGCTCTCGGGACGGAGGTCTGCCTATCTTCGGCCTACCATCCACAGACGGATGGACAGACCGAACGGGCAAACGCGGTGTTGGAACAGTACCTCCGGTGCTACTGCAGCTTCCACCAGGACGATTGGGTCGACCACCTGGCGTTGGCCGAGTTCGCATATAACAACGCAGTGCACGCTTCCACCCAACAGACCCCGTTCCAGGCAAACTATGGGTACCACCCGCGGTTGTTTCCAAGCGTACTGCCGGCATCCGCAGTTCCCGCAGTGACAGACTGGCTACAAGAGCTCCAGTCACAGCAGCAGCTTCTGACGGAGCAACTGAGCCAGGCCAAGGACGCGTATAAGGCCCAGGCCGACCGTCACCGTCAGGAGGGGCCGGAACTCCATGTCGGAGACCTGGTATGGCTCTCCACCCGCCACCTGCACCCCTCTCGGCCTTCACGGAAGCTGGATGCCCGCTTCACCGGCCCATTTCCGATCGTGGACCGGGTCTCACCTGTGGCATTCCGTCTCCGGTTACCCGCGACCCTGAAGGTCCACCCGGTATTCCACCGGTCCCTACTCAGTCCGGTCGCCCCGGCCGACGAGTTCCACCCAGACCATCCACGACCGCAGCCAGTTTTGGTTCAGGGGGAGCCCGAGTATGAGGTGGAGCACATTCTTGACTCCCGATACCGCAGGGGGAAGCTCCAATACCTCATCGACTGGAAGGGGTATGGGCCCGAGGATCGGTCGTGGGAACCAGCGGAGAACGTCCACGCGCCTGTCTGCCTCCGTGATTTCCATGCGACTTACCCCAGCAAGCCTGGTCCGGCCCCTCGGTTGAGGGGGGGGCCTGGGAGGGGGGATGGTGTGATGACCTGGGAGTCAGACTCAGACGCTGAACCTGAGGGATCCCAGCCTGCACATGATTCACTGCCTCCAGAACCAGCAGAGCCAGGGCTGGGGCCTGAGTCTCAAGGGGACTCACCTGTGCTGGATCCTCAGGTGCAGGCATCGGCTGAGGTTGATCTGGCTTCTAATGGGATGGAGGACTTATTGCCTGCAGGTGCTCCACTCCCCACCCAGTCAGGGGAAGCTGAGGTTGCCTCTGGGTCCGGTAACCCTCCAGCTTCTCCTGAGCTGCAAAGGCTAAGGGCAGAGAGGCGAAGGGAACTAAGTTCCCGCAGGAGGAGTGCTCGCCTCCAAGCCAGGAGAGGCGAGGCACCTGAGGATCGGAGCCGCCCTTTGCCTCGGGGCAGATAAAAGCCAGCGAGTCCCAGACCCAAGTTGCAGGAGCAACATCGGTGCTGCCTAGTTCCTGTTCCTGGTTCCTGCGTTCCTGACCTCAGCTTGGTTACCTCGGCTTCCTGACCTCGGCTTCCTGACCTCGGCTTCCTGACCTCAGCTTTGTTACTTCGGCTTCCTGACCTCGGCTTCCTGACCTCGGCTTCGTGACTTCGGCTTCGTGACTTCTGGCTTGGACTGACCTTGGACTGGACTAGACCTCGCCTATCGGATATCCCTTGGGACCAGCACAGTAAGCATCACTATTAAAAAGGCCCGATTTCTATTGATCAATAATTTTATTTATTTATTTATTTATTTATTTATTTATTTTCATATTTCTCCTACCTTTCCTCCAAGGAGTACCACCCCCCTCTTCATATCCTCACAACAAACATGTGAGGTAGATTAGGGGACTGACCCAGTGAGCTCTATGGCTGAGTGTGGAGTCGAACCTTAGTCTCCCAGGTCCTAGTTTGACACACTAACCTCTACAGTACACCACACTGCTCACAACTGATCTTAAAGAAGGGCACATGATTAGGTTGAAGAATGTATGTATCTGATCTACAAAATCCCTCCCTCCCTTCTCCTCTCCAGAGTCCCAGTCTGCAAGTTGTTCTTACCAAAGCATGCCAAAAAAAGAAAGGCCCAGTGAATGCTGTGGCATTGTTTCTTCAGAGGTGTTGCAGTTCCCAGTATATTTGTAGGTGAAGAGGTGTTGTGTGGATCTTGCCCAACATTTATTAACAGACATTTATTAACAGAGTGCATTCTCAGCCTGGCAGGAGGCCATCCTTCACAGTTCATAATTACAGAGTTGGATCGCTCATTCCATGGAAGCAGTCTTGAAAACTCCTGTTTTATAAAAACAAAAAACATCACAATTTTTGATCATTGCTTTCCTATTATGAGTCAGCAACAATGAAGGCAGCACAATGACCAATAAGTGTTCCTGGCACTCTAATTATACAAACATAGCATACATAACGTAATACATAACTACCCAAAGTATGTTTTCATGAATCTAAAATGAAACCAACAAAAGTCTCTGGAAGCAAAGCAAGTCTCTAGATGAGACGATGTAACAATGTTCGTTTGAAGAAGAAGTAGTCAATCTTTATCTACTGATGGAATAATGTCCAAGTAGTAATGTGCAGACAGTGATCCCGGATAATCAAACTGTTTCGCAGGAGTCTTCTTCAGCACAATACTTTGGTTGGAAGAGAACACATAACTGTAAATAGAGATACTTCTGTGGAGCAGTGGTCATAAGGATATGTAGCTCTCTGAAGAAACAACTTCTCTTGGAGCTGCCATAGGAGGGCCCTTTATAACTGTCCAAGGTCAGCTAATGCTAAGTCCCCAACAGCATAACTTGCTTATACCATCTCAGCCAGCTGAGCTGAGGTCAATGCAGAACCCCAGAAAGGGGCATTCCAGTGGTGCATCAGAACCAGAGATGTCACCAAAGAGGGGTGTTCCAGGATGTGGTGGTACCAGAGATGAGGGACTTGGGCTGGATCCTAAGCCTGTTCAGTGCAGCCGCATGATTTGGCAATTCAGTACAGAACACTGTTTTAAAGGCTGGTTTTTCATCTGCCAAGCTGTTGAAGAGGAGGGAGTGTGGTAGAGGTCACCATAGAGGTCACTCTTCTAGCTTCCATAGAAGAGGAATGTAGTCTCGAATTTCAGCAGGGCTTTGAGGAAGATAGCAGCTCAGAGACAATCAAACAGCAGTTATGAGGTGTTGGGGGAAGGAGGAGGGGAGGCAGAGCAGCTAGATGACACGTCACCGGACAGCATAACCGACCCCTCTTCTCCCAAGACGTGATGTTCATTAAGGGTGCAAGAACAAAGGGCACAGTGACAGTTGACCATGGGCGGATGCTGTATAAGCAGGTGGTGTTGTTAGAAGGGAAGGGGGAGGAGCTCAGTGTGAGCAATACTATCATTGAGGAATGACTGGATTTCTTCGTATTTCACTGTTACGACTGAATAAATTGTAAGTAAGAACTTTCTTGTTTCCTCCCTGCTTCTTGGTGTTATCAGGGGAGGGGGAGGATTCCTCAAGCCTGACTCAAGCTTAGCTAGAGTAGTAGCCTCTTTGCTGAACAGGGTATGGACAACTTTTATGAAGACTTGGGGATGTTCTAATATGATGTTTAGTTGGTTTAGGAAGCTTCATTGTAGCTGAGCTTACATGCTCAAGAAATGCTACAAAATTCACTGGCTCATATAATTTGAAATTTGATTAGTTTATTCAAAAAAGTGTTGCTTCTACATTTTTGTGGCCATTTATAAGATTCGTCACTAATGAAACAAATTTGGAAATATCAACATTGCAATTATTCACACATCACACCAATATATATATATATATATATATATATATGCATGCACATACTGACTGCCAATTTCTTAACTCACTAAGCTACAGCAGCCAAAATCTAACATGAAATATGTATTAATATGTGTTTACACCCACCCACACCCACCCACAATCTCCGCTTAAAAAACCTTTATGAGTTTTCAGATGGATTTGTCTGAAATGAGGTCATGGTCTCAATGTGAATCCTACTAAAAATAAAATTCTTTTATTTGTTAAGTAAGTGTGTGAGCATCAAAAGATGTTGATACACTAAACAGTCTGTTCTTATATATTGTATTTAGAGAGCAATTTGACTAGTTCCTCTCCAAATTCAGGCAATGTAGTGATTTATTTACTTATTTAAGCCATTTACTCACCCTTTAGCGAACGTTCCCAGAGAGACTTACAAAAACCAGTAGTATGATGGTCCCCAACCTCAGTTTACAACCTCAAAATACGTGGCCCATGAAGAAAAAGGATGCAAAGGAGGAGGACAAAATCAAGCTCTAGCACTTCTTAAAGTTGTGGATCTTTTAACATAGTTATATAGTTCTGTTTATGCAGATTCTAATTGTCTAGAAGAACAGTAACTGCCCAGAAATACTCTTCCTCTGATCAAAAGAGTTGACATTATTTGGGCCAAGCAAGCAGGATGCTCCTGCTACACTCATATGCTATGTATATGCAAGAGTATGCAGAATTTTCGCAGATGTGTAAAGTAGGCTAAATAAGGACTGTGCACTTACTAGTCTCTTGGGATATATTGGCTGAGCTGCTGTGATACCATGAAATGCTGACCAACTTGATCAACAGTGTGACTACACCATGCTGTTACCAGGAGGTATGATGAAGATTCTCCTGGTAATCCCACCACATCCAGTAATGAAAATTAAGGGCCTCCCACTGACTTAGCTATTATGCAGCATGTAGGCATTTCAGGACTGTGTCTTTGAGTATTAATTGCAGTAATAGCTTTGAACACAGCCAGGCTGAGAGGTAAAGAAAGGAAAGCTACTGTATGCTATAATGAGTTCCCATGTTCATATCTCGGTAGCCTAAAGACATGTTTGAGATATGCCTTCTTTTTCACCAAGAGGAATATCCCAACCCTACAGCATCCTGCCTTGTTCAAGCAGTTCCAGTCAACAGGACATTGCCATGATGTAATAAAAGATACACAAGAGAAGCTGTTCTTTGATGCAGGGTTCCGAGGAGGGATGGGGGGCGGGCCGCTCCGGGTACCATTCCAAAGGGGGGGAGGTGACAAAATGCCAACCCCTGATTGGTGGCACCCCCCGGGGCGCGTGGCATGCCCCCGGGACACACACCATGCCCCCAGGATGCGTGCCATGCCCCCCGTGTGCGTATGGATGCGTGCGTATGGACTTATTAGTTTAGAAAAAACAAACCTAAAAGTCAGTACATGATCATTTTTACAAGATTATGCTTGGGGTGGAGAAAGTGGATAGTGAAAAGCTTTTCTCTTTTTTGTTTCCTTTTAAAATAACATATGTAATCTGGGCCTCTCAGTTTTTAAATCTGTGCTTTAACTTTGTGGATGGGGGGCAGTAAGCTTTGTTTTCAATGTGTTTTTGTAGCCTTTGATTTTCAGGGTTTATGTCCTATTTTGCATTTATATTGTCTTCTTACTTTATATTGTAAGCTCCTGACCTGGGAACTCCCTGGGAATGTTATGGCATACAAATGCCACCAATAATCTCCCTTGTCAAAGTAACTCAACAGTCAGAGTGTGACCACAGGAAAGGCCTTTTCCCTTAGTGCCCAGATGCCTCAATTCCAAAGGGAAGGACACCCAGAAAATGATTCTGTTGAAGATCTCAGATGCTGGATAGGCTCAAGATGCACTAGGAATCATGATTTTAAAATGGGATTATTCATATTCAAAGAGGACATATTTATCCATGGCTGTTAGCTGTGTAGACAAACAGAATCTCCACATTCACAGGTAGTTCATCCGTTGGTGGGACCAGCCAGGGGAGAGCTGTTGCCCTCAGACCCTATGTGTTAAGTTCTCTGGGGCATTTGGTTGGTCACTGTGGGAAAGAAGATACTGAACTGGTCTGATTTAGCAGGGCTCACCTGTTGTCCTTAAGAACATAAAGATAGCCCAACCAGATCTGGCTAATGGCCCATTGAGTCCAGCATCTGGTTCTTACAGTGGCCAACTAGATGCCTGTGGGAAACTTGCAATCTGGAGGTTGTGATGGCAATAGATTTTAGCCAGACTTGCGCCTCCATGAATGGAAGTGCTGCTTCCATCTGTGGAGCGAATCAGGATCCAGCAGAGGGTGATGATTTTCACAGATTCCTCCTTTCACCTTCACTTAATTCCCCTTTCTCCTCCAGTCACCAGCACCACCTGCTGCTCCATCCCTAGGGTCCCCCAGCCATCTGAGATAGCTTCTCAGATGGTGACATAGTGGTTTGCAGGTGAAAGGGAGAAATTGCAAAAATTATGTCCCCTTTCTGCAGCTTCAGCAGAATCCAAGTTCTGGATCTAACCAAGTATCTGTAGCAACAATGGGGAAGAGTGTCAATAGTGGCCACACATCAGTGGGTGGGTTGCAATCTTCCTTTGCTGCTAATACACCTACTGATTACAAGAAAAATGATTTCTTTGTTTTCTGCACTTGACATTTGAAACAGATGCTTCGCATAAGGTTAGGCCTGTCATATCAAACATCTTCACTTTCAACATCTCATTGTTCCCCCATTTGACAGCTGTTACTTGAAAGAATGCATTTGTACACATCCCACCCACCTTATCTGGGGGTTTTCACCCCCCCATCTCTTCTGATAGATTTTGCTCCAAAGAAATATGAACAAGGTAACTCTCAAAATTAATGGCAACCAGTGCTGAAAACAACAAGCTCTGGACTCAGTAAGTTGTGTGGAACAGGATGGTAGGAGTCCCACTTCGCACACTTGTCAAAATGAATCAGATATTTCTGTACATCAAAAAATGCTGCAAGGTTCTTCTCCACCTGAAAGAATAATACAGGCAAAAAGAGGAGAGCTGAATCTAAAGGTGAAATTTGCCCCATTTTAACCCCCTTTTAGCATCATTATAGAATCATAGATTTTTAGAGTTGAAAGTGTTTTAGAGGTCTTCTAGTCCAACTCTCTGCAGCTCAGCATGTGCTTAAACACCTCCAGCGAAGAAAAGCCCACCATGTCCCAAGGCAGTCTGTGTCACTGTCAAAAAGCATTTCCCATTAGGGAATTTCTCCTAACATTAATGCATCATCTGCTTGCTTGATTCAAGGAGTTTCCCACAGTTAAATCTAGTTTCGAACAGAGAACAAGTTGGGATGAGGAAGAAATCCATGCCTACCTATTTCACACTTCCTGAAGCAATATGTGAATCAAAAGCACATACGGCTAAAGCAATCATGAAGTAAAGTGAGGTTTTTAATATATATTTTTCAATTTCTCTCTTCCCAACAGCATCCTAACTGGGTAGAAACAGACAGAGAACCCTGAGCATCAACCTGTCCTCCTCTGACATGGTGTCCCAAGGATAATCTAAAGTTGGTTGAAGTGAGGGTTTGAGCTGGAGCAAAGTGGAGGAAGCATGTGGACTAATCCCACTCATGAAACCGGTCCATGACACAGTTATTTGCTGCATGTAAGCTGATTTAGGTTAAACCTGCACTTGCATGATTACATTTCCACGACTTACTTCAGTAGGTGTTCATAGATGCTCACTTCTCGCTACATTCCTCCCCCTTGATAAAGTCTTTACCATAGGGTACTCAACCAGCTTATAGATTGGGCTGATGTAATCCTTTCTCTTTGCCTTGTTCCTATGTTCCCTCCTGTCCCACCTGCTGAGTCTTATGTAAGTGGGAAATAATAAATCTCAAAGTGATTTTGTAGATGTTCGGCTTAGTCATTACGGGGCATTACTTGTTCTGAGTGCATTTATGTGCTTTTATCCACTTTTGCTTACTTTTCTCTCAAGAAGAGGAGCGAATGGTCCCTTTCAAAATCCACCCAGCTTGCAAGAACCCCCTCAACCCATTCTTTTGCAACTTGTTTCTGAGAACAGGCTTCTCTATTGGACTGTGGGGGAGGGGACTCATGAATTGATGGGGAAGGGGGGGGTGTTCTCAGCAATGTACTGTGGCTGGTAGCCCCACTTTATGGAGAGCCAGCAAGGAGAATAATTCACATGGTATAATATGAAGGTTTAGGAATTCTCCTTAGAGAGAATGCCTGATTTTGTAAATGAGAATACAGTGGTACCTCGGGTTACAAACTTAATTCGTTCCGGAGGTCCATTCTTAATCTGAAACTGTTCTTAGCCTGAAACCACCATTTCTGTTCTCATTCTGAGGTAAAGTTCTTAACCCGAGGTACTACTTCCGGGTTAGCGGAGTCTGTAACCCGGAGTGTTTGTAACCCGAAGCGTTTGTAACCCGAGGTACCACTGTACCTGATTTTGTAAATGAAGGCAGGTGAACCAGAATCCTACTCATGTGAGTCATTCTGTTCAATAGTTTTCAACTTTTTACAGACTAAGAGAAGGCGAGTAGCTTGAAATGAAGGCTTTGCAGAGACACCGGATAGTGATGAAATAATGATATTTCTTTATATTTCTTATTTTTAAAAGGCATAGTGTCGGATTTAAGTTCTAACATGGAATTTTATTTTTGAGAAAAAGTTGAAAATGCAGGCATCAAAAAGAAAGAGGAAAAGGAAACACTGATTAGGCTACAGTCCTCTGTATTTCATGGATAAGCTTGCAGGGCAATTAAAGGGAAACAGCGTAAGGAGAAGTTTGCCAATAGTTTGGGTGTGCCAGTTATGCATCCAAATAATACTCTGAAATACACACACATTAGATCAGAAAAGCTTCCGCATAAGAGTTAAATCAAGACCATAGTGCCATAATATAATTTGTAAGCCATTGTTTGTTAAGCTAGCTGAGCAAGTCTGTACACAATCTAAAGTTGGGCTGAAATTTTCATCCTAGGTAAAGGTAAAGGGACCCCTGACCATTAGGTCCAGTCGCGGACGACTCTGGGGTTGCGTGCTCATCTTGCTCTATAGGCCGAGGAAGCCGGCGTTTGTCCGCAGACAGCTTCCGGGTCATGTGGCCAGCATGACTAAGCCGTTTCTGGCGAACCAGAGCAGCGCACGGAAACGCCATTTACCTTCCCGCCGGAGCGGTACCTATTTATCTACTTGCACTTTGTCGTGCTTTCGAACTGCTAGGTTGGCAGGAGCAGGGACTGAACAACGGGAGCTCACCCCGTCACGGGGATTCGAACCGCCAACCTTCCGATCAGCAAACCCTAGGCTCTGTGGTTTAGACCACAGTGCCACCCGTGTCCCTTAATTTTCATCCTAGTATCCTAAAAAGGGGATTTTCTTTTGCTTTCTGAAGGAGGGCAGAAATATCCTGGGGGATAAGATATTGAGGGGTTGCTGCATGCCTCACAATGTGACCAGGCATTTTATATTTAGAATAAAAGTTTTTATTTCTATTTTTGTAATAAAATTGAATAACAATACGAGAATGCAACACAGAGCACCCTTGCAATACATACCAATATCCATTACATATTTTATTGGTCCAATCATGCAAAAGAATAAAACTAAAGTGCTGTTTATGATATAAATAAGTTAGATATAGGTTCATAAAATCATGACTATGGGGCTGGATTGAACTAAGTAGGCGTGCTAGCAGGAGCCAGCTGCCCCCTTTCTCCTGCCCTCATGTGCCCCTCTCCAAATTGGCTCTGGGGGCAGAGATGAGAGGTTCATTGTTCCACTGAGCAAGCTGAAATGCTGAATGCTGATGGAATGATTGGAAGAACTCAAAGTTGAATTCCACCTATGGTATGCAATTTACCCCTGGGAGATGCCTCCATAATGTTCTGTGTGTTTAGGGTCGACCCCATTGTATTAAATAAAGCTAAACCAGTGATCATGAAATATGTCTCTATTATTTATTTCTACTTCTTGTCTCACAGCATGGCTCTCTCCCTAATGGCCCACCAGCTGCATTTCCTGGGATGCATTGTGAGTGGTGAAACATAATGCAAGGTCATGTTGCATTGCTCCCGAGGCTTGCTAGGAGGTAGGGTCACCAAGAGGCTGTGCGGAGAGCCTTGTGCTGCTTCCCATCAACAGCACTTCCCAGAATGCCTCAGGAGCCCTCACTCTTAAAGGATTTCAAGATATGCAGCCAGCAGAAAGCTGTGCAGAAAAAACACACCTTTGCATTGCTTTGAGAGACACAGGTCGTTTCGGCTTTTAAAAAGTCAAGAAAAAGTGAAGACTTCTGGGATCCTCACAGAAAAGACAGGGAAATTTCCACACACTCACCCCTGCCAGTAGTCTTCATTTCACCCCCCCGCCCAATGAATAGTGTTTGTTTAAATAATAATAATATTAATAATAATAATAATAATAATAATAACTGGGCAAAATTTTCAGCTCACTTCAAACATAACCACAGTCTCCCTATTTGCATCAAGCCACTGACTGTTAATAAGGATGCTTGGAAATTTTTCATTTGCATGCTACACACAATTTCACTGCTAAAGGTCTTTGTTGCATGAATCTGGGGTTATTAGGTTCAAACTGATGCAGTTGCACAGCTTTAGGATTTACCTGCAGTCTATGCTGCTCTTCTTTAATTACAGACCATCACGGAAAGTTTACGTATGATTAAAAAATCCATTTCCCCAGGAGAGAAAGAATGCTCAGGAACTCTAATCCAAAGCTTTGGCAATTATATCTTAAATGGAATTAACATCTGTTCATGATTTTGTGCTGATTTTTTTCCATACTAAAAAAAAGGGGGGAAACCCTCTGATTCCGTCCTTTCCTGTGTAGGTTTATTAGGTACAGACTCATCACTTTTAATCTACATGATCTCCTGGCCTCATCTCTGGACTGTTGGACATCGTAACAAACAATGTGATTGTATTTTTTCCATATGTGGTTTGCCATCTCCCATGCCAACACATAACTTGGCCATGATATTCTAACAATTTGGTGCCAAAGCACTTTTTTGCCATGTAGTCTTCAAATCCCATGGTGCATTGTGATGTACAAAAACATATTTGGGTCCCTCAACTGCAGTGGAAAGCTGTTTTCAATTCCAGATTCAAAGTGTAACTAGAGATGAATGGACCTATCAATTTCATTTTCCTAATAGACATGTTTTTGTATGTAGTTTTTGACTAATATACACATTCTTGCAAGGAAATTGTTGATGCTATTTTCACCAGCAGGTACATTGTCTTGCACACTTTCTCTTAATATATGCACTTTTGTATAAATGTTTTGGTTAGAGAACTACATCACAGCTTTCAGAAAAGGGCAAATGTTGAAGAATAATTGAATTTCAGTTGGCATATTGGTTTGAAAAGTGTGCATTAGGTTGTAGCTCATAAAAAGGCAAAGAAAATTGATTTTTTCCCCCACCCATAAGCAAAACATGGTGGATTTATATGGAAAACCTATCTACCTATTTTATCTAGACTGGTTCCACTACGCCCAGAGTCAAACTCACTCCTCATGACGGATCTTGGGTTTAGATTAGTCTTAGTCTCTTCAATTTAAAACCCACATTGAAGACTTAAGGCTGCATATGCAGATACTTTGTGCACTGTTATTTTGTTCGCAAAAATGCAAAAGTTGGGTAATGAATATCATATATACTGTGAGAATGTATAATGTTGATACATGGGAACATACCTTATAAGTTGATTTGGCAGTGCTCAGTCAGTGTGTTGTTGCAAAAAAAATCGCTAAGTGATCTGCCAAGCCCTCCAGCAATTTTTAAGGGGTCTGTGGAATAACAGTTTGACAACTACTATGCTAGAGAACTAATGACTCTTGCTTAAAAAAAAAGGCATATCCATTCTATTTCATTATTATTGAGTTAACTTTTGACATAAATATTCACACTAATAGTTGACATCCCCTCCCCATACTCCTAATATTAGGACAGTTGGGAAATGGATGACTATTCCATACATTAACAGATATGTCATAGTTGCAAATGCACATATTCATAGCCATACATGTTTTCAATTTATACAACGGTTCTGTGTTATTTAACCAAGTTCTAGATTCCCAAGAACTAACACTGAATAAGCAGCAGCATTCAGGTTTTGAGTATTTGTGAATTTGAAAGTCAAGGGTTAAAATATGAATGTGTGAAGAAAGGCAATTGCAAGCCAACAAAAAAAGAGAAATATATGCAAACTCCTTTTTTGATAAGTGTCACCTCACAATCAGGAAGTTCAGTATTCCATCAGGCAAATCCGCCAACAATGTTAGGCTGAAATCTGCTCTGTGAGTGACTAATGCTCAAGTTCATTTTTGTTTTCTTATTCAAAGTCATCATGTGCATGTATAAAATATGACAGCTGACAGTTTTGTATATGCATAAACCAAGGAACCAATGGAGTAAAAAGATTGATGTTTAAGGACTAATTATTTGTAGCTTCAGATAAAAAAAAGAATGCATTCTATGCACACTAAACCTCTCCATCACCATATATATTTTTTCTTTGTTCTACCTTTAAATTTCATGATTTGCGACTCTAACTATGAACTTGGGGAACTGGAAAGTATGTACCAAAGGCACTTAAAGAGCATACTGTGTGCCAGCTCCCGCTGAGCTGAGCTCTGCAGGAGTTGATTTTAATGCAGAGCTAGCAGACTGGCCACTGAGACTGCCCACAGAGGAGGGCAGCCGGCTCTTTAAATACCATGGGCAAGCCAAGACCAGCAAGTTAAAGATAATAGGACAAACTCTGCAGATACTCAGAGGAAAGTGCCTTGCCCTTTGCTAATGTTCCAGATGGGGAAGGGTCCTGCTAAGCATTCGAGATGGGCTCTTGAGGTTCACCTGCTCGGCTCACTCTGCTGTCTTTGCCAGTGCAAATGCCACATGCTGTGACCAAAGGGATAGAACATTCTGCATTCACACCGCCATTCCATTTTTTCAATGTTTCCCTAACCGTTAATTTCTGCATTCTGTTTTGATTTTCACACGACGTAGAAATGGCTTTCAGAAATACAGCAGAATATAGCACAAGTTAAGCATTCATTTCTGCGATATTTGGTTCCAGGGAAAACACACACACACACACAACATGGAAATGAACACTAAAACTGCACTATATTTCACCATATTTCTATAAGTGGCTTTTATGTTATTTGAAAGCTCAAATATAATGCAGAAATTAATGGTTAGGGAAACACCAGGAAAACAGAATAAACTGCTGTGTGAATGCAGTCTCCATTTGCGACCTAGGCACAGCTCATTCGGGTTGCCAAACAACTCAGAAATTATTGATCCATTCATTTTGCAGAGAGATAGAACTATATTCAAAGGGCTCCATGGTGCAAGCATGAACACCTATGGATGTCTGGTGGGGACCTGGAGGGTGGCCTTTTCAGTTGTGGTGCCCACCATACTAAAATCTCTTCCTGTTGAGATTAGGCAGGTGGGAGTGTTTTCTCTGTTAAGTAAAAACAAGTGTTCAGCCAGTCTTTCTTCGACGACTTGTGCCAGTTTTTATTCCCTTTGGTTACAATGCTGTTGCTGTTTTTCTTGAACCTTGTGTGTCAGGAAGTGCCACAGCTTCAATTCCCAGCATCTCCAGGTAGGGCTAGGAATGCCCCCTGTCTGAATGCTGGACTAGATGGGCTATTGGCCTAATCTGACAGGGCTCTACTGATGTCCTTAAACCGTTCAGGTGATGGATGAGCAGCAAGTCGAGCCAAAGACAGTCGGTGTCTCAGCATAGCCTGTGGAGTAGCCCTGCTCCCCATTTCTACTACAACCAGATGTAGTGGCTTCTGCCAGGTGACAGTTAAGTGGGGGTTGGACAAGATGACTCTTCCAACTCTACAATTCTATAATTCTATGACAAGGGAAAGCCAAAGACCAATGTAAAGTACCATACCATGTAACTAACGTGTGGGCCAAGGGTGGGATATGAGGCTGCACTGTTTAACTGTGCATCCTTGTTTCTGTTGAAATAAAGTTGAGCCATTTGCCAACTCATTTTATGTAATTGGACTTGGATAAACTCTTTAAGATGCTTTTGTGGGAAACGTACATCTGACACACATTCTTAGGGTGACACTTCCCCCCCTTTGCAGATGTAAGCTCTGGCTGGTCTTCAGAGCTGTTGACCAGGACTGTGAGGATTTGGGTCTGCTAATTAAGCCCTATGGTTAATTAAGGTTAACCACAATAACATGATAAAAGGATGCTGCTGGATTCAGCTCACTGTGACAATGATTGTTTTGTGAAACTCTTCAAACCATGATTAACTTAATTAGATTAATTTGCTCAGGCTTGGAGAAGTCTACCCATCCACTTATTGCCAAAGATGAATAATTTTTTCTGACAGGCAAATGTAATCATCTTGTAAAGGGGGGGAGAGAATCGTTTTGTTTGGTAGATGGGCAAATTTTGCATGGTGGCCTGGTATGATCTGCAGAAAAAAAACCTATAGAATATGAAACAGGTCTGGAGTTGGGTTTAGCAAGAGATTGATCAACTGGCCACAGAAATCTCATCTACTTATCTGGGGATAAGCCTTGAGAAATTGAAGTAGCACGTAGGTTCTCCCTTTTTGCATAACAACCTCATAATAACCCTGTTGGTTTAGATAGGCAGAGATAGAGGTGGAATCTACACACATATTAAAAAAAAACGCTGTGAAAATGCTTTTCTTAAAAACCTTTTGAAAAATACATTGAATTTGGCATAACTCACTGTCGCCACCTTGTGTCACATTTGTATATTGCACTTTACAACACATTTAATATGTTTTATTTGCAGCTGTATAGCTGAGTCCAGGGTGCCTGACACAAGGTCACCCAGTGAGCTTCATGCCCAAGTTGGTATATGAATCCAGTTCTCCTCAATCCCAGTCTGACACTCTAACCAGTACACTGCACTGGCTGTGTTAGATGTAACTTAATAGTGCTCAGTGGAGTGGTGAACTGGGGTGGTTGCCTGGGAGCTGTTCCAGCCTACCATTTATCTGCACCCTCCTCTCCCCTTCCCAATATGCTGTAGAGTTCATCCAACCTTCCAAAGCATATCTGGGGTGTGGGTGTTAGTGCGTATGCTCCAATTCTTGGGGTTCCTTTATGCATCTCAGCAGAGTTACATATAATGTCTTCCTGGGTCTTCACAGCAGAAGCAGCAGAAGCAGTCCAGTCCTCTCTTGGTGAATTCCTATGACAGCAATAAGCACCTCACCCATCCAGCTCTTCTCTTAAAGTCTTTATTATTTACATTACAAGTTGCATAACCTTACTGGTCTACATATAAAATAAGAAACAGAACTATATACAGATCTCTGCTCCCTTCAGCCACCTGGCCGGAGACAGGCTCACAGACTTTCACATACCTTCACGTATTGTGGCAGACCCACTGTCCTACTCTCCTCCAGACGTGCCCTGATAAATACACCTGTTGCTTGGGGAGAATTCTCATTGCTAAGCAGATGTTTTAGCTGTGCCTCGAGGATGTGCACAAGTGGAAGTTGTTCTGTTTGTCCCATGCTTGTCTGAGAGGTTTTTCATTTGCCCCTCTCTTTTCCCTGGGAAAACCCGCTGTTTACTATTGACTTGGAAAAAATGTCAATTAATGGTTGTTATGAATCAGTGGTAAACAGCAGGTTTTCCGGGGGGGGGGGGGATGAAAAACCTCTTTGACCCATGTCTAGTAAGCAAAGGGCAAATGGGAGCATGGATGAGCCCCATGTTAGAATTTTAAAGAGAACATAACTCCTGATCACAAATAGGGAGATGACCTGCTGCAGCTCTTCATGTTTTGTATATCCAGACCAGTAGTTCGTGATGTCTGCATAAAAATGTGAGATGCTTATATTTCAGGATTCTTACACTCCTGTGTTTTTCCCCCGGTTCACTGTTTCTTTCTTTCAATTTTTCTTTTAAACAATGACTGCACAGAATCTTATTACTAGGTGACACTTGAGAAATAACTGTCTTGGGATTTTCTCTGTGGTGGCGGCTGGTTGTGTTGACCTTCCTGATAAAAGAAAGTTGGCAGCACAGTGTTTCAGGGTCCTACCCTCAATTTTCAACTCGGTTTTGCTTCTGCTTCTTCAAAGGCCTTTTATAAATGCCCGCTGAAAACATTCTGCTAACCAAGCTGATGCTAGCGATAAACAGTAACTCTAATGTGCTGGGCCAATTCTCCCGAGGACAGTTCAACATATTTCCAGCAAATAAAGGAACACCAAGTAACAATCAAGTGAGTGGTTTCTTATTTAGCACGCCCCATTCAGTCCCCGATTTGAAACACTGGTTCAATAATCATGTTCCCTTGACCCGTTCCTGCAGACTTTGCAGTCACAAATTTACAAGGCCTTCACGAGGGATTAAGCATTTGCAGCCTACACATAACAGACAGGGACTGGGGTAGATTCATCGCTTTGCGTCAGACCATTTGCTGTGAGGCATTCTAACTTGCCAGTAAATAAATTTGTCTTGTGAATTTTACAGTCAAGAGGTGAGTCCCCACAGAAATGTTTTCTTTCAATTAGTGTAACTGGGCACTGCTGGTATCATTCAAAGGAGTACAGAGACAACAAGACTTTGACGAAGAACCAAAGAGGGAGCTCTTTTGGTCCTCTGGAGTTCAGAACAATCGTTTGAAAGCACCAGCCAACAACAATGTTATGATGTCCCTTTGCTTGTGATCTTGGACAGCTTATGGGCTTTTTCTGTGTTGCTATTACTTTTCATCATTTCCCTTTCTAGAAAATAGCTGGGATGCCTGGTGAGTGTTCCAGCCTACTATTTATCTGACAGATTAAATGCCCACTTTACTGTTAATATAGCCATTAACCCAACGCTGCATTTATGACTGGATGATTCGGAAGGTTCACATTTTACATGTGTCTGTCAGAGTTGCAATATTGAAACCTCTTTTTTTTTAAAGTGGGTTATTTGTGTTGTTCTTTGAATGTAAATTTACATATGCACAGAAGAGTGCTCTGCGGATTTAAAAAAATAAATAAAATAAAATGAAGGGATTGCTCATAGCCTCTCTCTGCATAGCCACAGGAAACAGAAGATCTGATGGTCCAGAATGACAACAGCTAGTAGTACATCCACAATCTGCAACCTAGATTATCATGGATCAAATAATATTTAATGTAGCATCCTGGTGCTACATGTTATTCTTCTTTGGTGATCACTCGTAGCCAAGTAAGATTGTCTTCCATTAAAATGCTCTTAACAGTGAGTCTGTGACTGTGGAGGCCAATTATGGATCCACACGTTCTTCCACAGTAGGGACATAGGTTTCTGGGCAGGAGTTGATCATGGTGAGGGTTTGCCAAATGTGCCTTCCTCTTAGCTCGTTTCTCCCTTGCATCCTGAGTTCGAGCGTCTTCAAAACCCATGACACCTTTGGTAAAGGCTGTTCTCCAATTGGAGCGCTCGCAGGCCAGTGTTTCCCAGTTGTCGGTGTTTATACTACATTTTTTTAGATTTGCCTTGAGAGAGTCGTTAAACTCTTTTGCTGACCACCAGCATTACGCTTTCCATTTTTAAGTTTGGAATAGAGTAGTTGCTTTGGAAGACGATAATCAGGCATCCTCACAACATGACCAGTCCAACGAAGTTGATGTTGAAGAATCATTTCTTTGACACTGGTGATCTTTGCTTCTTCCAGTACACTGACATTAGTTCGCCTGTCTTCCCAAGTGATGTGTAACATTTTTTTTGAGACTCTGTTGGAATCTTTCGAGGAGTCGGACACGGCGTTTATAAGTGGTCCATGTTTCGTAAGTGTACAGTAGTGTTGGTAGTACAATTACTTTGTTAACATGCATTCTGGTTTTGCTGCATGCTATAACACCCATCTGACCATCAGCCAAAAGCGGAAGAAGAATGATGTACAGGACACTCACATGTATAAAGTAGTTACATACAGTATATAAAAACAATTAAACCATTTTTCAAAAACAATTAGAAATATAGAAACAGTTTAAAACAAGAACAGCCCATACAGAAAATCGGTTCGAATTCAATACAGATAGAAACTGGGATAAACTCCATTTAGAAGGTTTGTTGGAAAAGACAATAGCAAAATACATTCTCTGATATATAATGGAAGGAAGCTCTAGAGGGATAGTGTAGCTGCACTAAAGGTCCAGTTGCTACATCATGTGGAATGCCCTCTTGTGCAGAATGCAGTGATTGGTTGAGTATGTAACAGATGAGACAATCTTTTAGGTGTCCTGGTTCCAAGACGTACAAGGTTTTGTGCACCAATGCCAACAACTTGAACCTAGCCTGGCAGCTGATTAGCTGCCCAAGCTGTATTTCTGTTTGTACATAAAAGGACATATTGGTTGTTACATGTTCTTTGGCCTTTGTGGGTGGTTTTTTTGAATAAAAACCAATAAGAGGCATGAGGATCAGGAAATTTGGGGGGAGGATGGTTAAACTTTGCCCACGCCGTGGTTCTGATTGGAACTGGAATATGCAAACACACATCTTTTGCCTCTCTGTATTGTTTTAGGGAGATCACCACCATTCCTGGTTCTAATGAAAATGGAAAATGTCTTCTGCATATTGATGTCACCATCTTCCAGACGCCCATATGACTTCACCCAAAGGTTTCATGTAGCTATTGATTCCTGTTGAATGCATAGCACATGTTCCTCCATTGTTGATTCCCTATATCTAACAACTTTGATTTGGAAACTAATTATTTTTATGTCTCTGTTAAACTCTTCCATGACCCATAGTACAAAAAAACTTAATCAAGGGACTCTGTAATGTATTGAGGTTTTTATATAAAAGGGTGCTTAATCAATGATAATTAGAAAGCTTCTGGACAGTAAGAAGATCGGGAATTTTTTTTTGCAAGAAAAAGGACCATTCCTGTGAAATGTCAGCCTTTTGTTACTACTCAGTTATCCCCCAGAAATTAAAACTAAGTCAAATAAACCACATATTATTTAAATACTGGAGAATGGCATGGTTTATTAGGTTTACCTTCCATTAACAAGATAGAAGAGGATGTTGCCTCCTAGCCTGATGAACTGTATACCATAATTAATTCAGGAAAGTATCAGAAAATACCCTAGCAATAAAAAATCTAAATTAAAAACATTTATGTTTTTTCATAAACACTTCAAAGCCAGAAACATAAATGACATAGGCTGGAATCCTGGAAAGTATGCAAATTAGGGTTGTTGTTGTTTTGAATTTTCCATTGAATCTTGATTAACTGATAGAAATTCAAGAGAGGGCTTTTGCATTGCTTCCCATTTCAGTGCTGTTAGAGCTCTAATTCACAAGCTCTGAAAAATGTAGCTTTTTCAGAAGCTTATGAGCTGAAGACTTATCTGAATTACCACCTCCGGAATAGTGATAATAATGAAGTTTCTCTTCATCATTGAACATGAAAACTGGCAGAGATGACCCCCCTAAGTCAGGAAATGTAAACTGTAATATAGGTATCAGATGCCTTCATTTCTGTTCTTTTGTAGCTAGTTGTGCCTCTAGTACCAAGTTCCTTTTCTTACTGCGGTAATAATGTTATAATGCAACCAGGAGACAAACCACTGTCAAACATGGGGTGCTGAAAAACAAGAAGAACCCTCTTTCTGTCCATTTGCCCTTTCTGTGAAACTATCAGGCATGGTGCCCTCCAGATGTTGTGGACTAGGGAGTCCCATCTTCTCTGACAAGGGATAGGGGAGTAATTCAATTCAATTTGCATTTAAAAGTCAGCCTACCAAATGCACCCTTCACACAGCAGTAAACAAACTGAAAGACAGCGATCCTTCAAGAGTTGCACCCCTCCAAATTTTGCGGTGGAGTTTCCCAGCCAACTAATGCATGCAAATAAAATGCATACACGATGGTAAAGTGGAAATGAAAAAGGTATATATTAGTGAAAATAACTTACAAATTTACAGTATATTAGGGGAAATTGCTTTGCAAAAAAAGAGTGTACTAGGCAAAATTCCTTCAAAAATGTGATATTAGGAGAAATTCTCACTAAAATGCCAATGAATTTTTGTGAGCACTTCTAAAACACAGTGGAAATGTGGAGAAATGAACTTAAGAGTGGGGAAATTAAAAATAACAGAGAGAGAGCCCCAAATTGACAGATTTGCCTAACCCTATTCCTAGCCAAAGGCTATGCTGCGAGTGTCGTACTTCTCAAGATCTGCAAGACATCCTGTTGCCTATCCTTCTGTAGGACAGTATGTGGAATTCTCCCTTTCCCTGCTAGTACTAAGGTGATTATAAAGGGAAAGGAACTTATGCTACTTTAGTAGCATGGGAGCTGCTTTCCTGCAGTGATAAATGAACACCCCTCAGCTCTGCTTAAAAGCATATTGGCGGTTGCAGGCATTCCTATTAAATATCCCAAACCTCTCAGCAGTAATACATACAAACCACTGGAGGATTTTTATGGGTTTTCCCCAAGGGGAAAAAACCCTAAGCGGCCTTCTTTTGCAAAAGTGGGTGGCTTAACAATAATTGGGAAGTGCTCACTAGATATACCTGTCTGCTTGACTCCTGAGCTTGACGAGGTGCTCCTGCGGACAATCATTACCTACTAAGAGGATGGGGTTTGTCATTTTGTCTGCTCAAGAGCATCTTTTCAAGCTGCATACTTGGGCTGCTTTGTGAGCACTCCTCACTTTGCAAAGGTAAGAGGACTTTTGCTTCTTGGTTAGAGCATGGTGCTGACAAGAGTGCGGTGCTGATAATGCAGAGGTTGCAGGTTCGATCCCTGTATGAGACAGCTGCATATTCCTGCATTGCAGGGGGATGGACTAGACGATCCTCAGGGTCCCTTCCAACTTTACAATCCTATGATTCCAAGAAACGGCAGTGGTGGGAGCCACTGGAAGGGGTTCCCATTTCATGTGGGAGAGTTTTCATTTCAACCCTACTCCAAGAACTTTATCAGCATTATAAAAAAAAAAAAAAAAAAATTCCTTCCAGTAGCACCTTAGAGACCAACTAAGTTTGTTCTTGGTATGAGCTTTCGTGTGCATGCACACTTCTTCAGATACACTGAAACAGAAGTCACCAGACCCGTATATATAGTGAGAGGGTGGGGAGGGGTATTACTCAGAGGGGTGGTGAGAATGGGTGATAGACTGATAGCTGAGGTAAACCTGTTGACGACTGTTAATGACTGCAATTGGAACAGGAAAAAGCAAGGGGTGAGAAGGTTAAAAATAGCTTTGTCATGTATAAGGGTCTGGTGACTTCTGTTTCAGTGTATCTGAAGAAGTGTGCATGCACACGAAAGCTCATACCAAGAACAAACTTAGTTGGTCTCTAAGGTGCTACTGGTTGTTTATGGCAAACCAACACGGCTACCTACCTCTAACTTTATCAGCATTGTTATTTTGCTATTGCTTCTTCCCACACAGCCAAGTTAATACGAGGAAGCCTGGGGATATTTTGGAAGGTCAATAATCAGCCTACTCAATTGGTACCCTTCCAGCTGTGCAATTGTTGTCTGGGAAGGACCCTCATACTCCCACCACTCATTGATGTATTCCCAAGTTTCCAAAGTAAACCTCTGCTTCAGAAGTTACTTTTCCAGAATGGCGGATACTTGCCTTTTGATGGGATCGTCTTTCACATTGTACATCTTTTCTCCAAGCTGTCTGGCCTACGATCAAGAAACATAGGTAAAGCCCAGAATGGTTGGCCTCTTGCAGTAATAGGGTTTCTTTTGGCAAGTGGAGCAAATCAGAAGCTCAGCATGTCTTCCCAAATGAAGTGATGGGTTGTGTTTCAACTGCTATGGCAATAAAAGCCGATCCATATTAGGCTTCTGGCCAATCACATTTCGTATGCACCGTGAGTCCATGCAGTAATGTCACAGTGGTGATGAAGTGAACAAGTGCAATTAAGACATATGTCACTTTCAGCAACCCACTATCCATTCCTTGGTTCACATAAATGGGTCTCAGGGAACATCTTTGACTGACTGTGTTGGATATGTATGGATATGCTTGCCTGTTGCATTTGTAGAACAAAGATGACTGTCGTCATCATTATCATTCAGATGTATTGCCCCAATTACAACTATTTATGTGTTTGTGTAGCAGCCAACCGCTGTCTTACCTCATCCCTGTCCTTGATCCAGAAATGGGATTGACATGCATACAGTGTAAGTCAAACTATTTACAACAGAGCTGATTATTACTGAGAGTTGTTGCTTTTCACAGTATATAAAACCAACTAAGCAATTTACAAACATAAAATCAGAATTAAGCTTTGCTTGAAGTCACACATGTAGCTAGGTAGATTTGTTTGACCTGGGCTCACGTGTACACAATGCTACCTGCAGCAAATGTGATTACTTTGTTCAGCATACATAGAGTTCAAGGTCAGGTGTTGGTCACCTGAGGCCCTTGGGATGTGATTGAACTATGACTCCCTTCACCTCTGACCATAGGCCATGCTGTCTGGGGCTGATGGGTGTTTGAGTTCAAATGACCTAGAGAAACAACATAGTAGTCTAAGTGAACTCTTACACCCAGACTTATTTAATATTTCATCATTCAATATAGAAATGAAATGTGCAGGCAGCTGTGAGCAGACAGTCTTTGGCCAAGTCTCTGGTTTCTTAGCATTTGTATTTAAACCATACTACTTTCTCATTACAACACTGTGCCAGTATAATCCTGCTCTAATGCTTCTGATCCCAGCCAGAAGAAACGGCACTCCAGAGGGTCATTTCTTGTTTCACCTGTCGAGCTTTCCTTTCTCTAACCTTATATATCTCTAAACCTGATAAAGAGAAGCAGTCTGGAGCCCTCTCCGCTAATAAGGAAGTCTTTGCACAGAGGCTTGAAATGGAAATCAAAGAGCTCCTTGCTCCATACCTCCCTGATCAATACAATCCTAACTTATGATGGTAATCCCTCCAAGCTATTTGAAACAGTGCTGCATACAGTGAACTGGCTGTATGATTCCTGCATTAGAGGAGCAGCTGGCTTCATAACTCCCTATTAAAAGGCCAGAGGCGATGCATAAGAGTGGAAAGCAGTGATGTAGCTGTGCAGAAAATACTAAGATTGAGGTGACTGTGTAGTAAGCAGGAAATCAACATACCTGCAAGTAGGGATGGATGCATCAGTCTATTTCCAGCCCATATCAATCTTGCATGAGTTGTTTCAGCCTGTTCACAATTTTTGAAGGCAGTTTCTTTTCTCAGAAGTTGGTGTGGAATGGTTAAACAACAACCACCTTCTGGATATGTTTTTGGCACAGCAGTAAATCAACAAGACATTTACTGTTGGAGGCAGCATGTCTCTGAATTCCATTTGCTGGAAATGACAGGAGAGGAGAGAACTGTTGCGCTCAGCTCCTGTTTGTGTGCTTCACTCAAGCATCTGGTTGGCCGCTGTGAGAAGAGGATGCAGGACTAAATGGGCCTTTGGCCTGATCCAGTAGGGCTCTTATGTCCTTATTAAAATGCATTGGCTGCATCCTGATCAGTGCATACATGGGATTCAATCGTAAGTACAGTATTGGCCCAAATATAAGCTGCACTTCCCCCCAAAATTCCAACCGTGAAAAGTTAAAGTGTGGCTTATATTCGTGACCTTACAGTATGCAGTCAGGAGTGTAGGGCAAATAGCGCCAGGAGCGCGGCCAATTTTAAAGGTGTGGCTTATATTCGGGTGTGGCTTATCTCTGGGCAAATACGGTAATAACAGAAAGACTGAAATTGTTATGAAGCTCCTCCTTTACTAGCACTGCAATGTACATATGGTATGTAAAATATTTCTTATGTGATATTAAGGACACTGTGGAAATCCAACAAGTTCTGTGTGGGATATTGTAGTTCTGCTGATATGGACAAGTATCAAAGATCATCCTTTTGACTGCTTCTTTCCAGTTTAATTTTTGGGTGGGTGGTAATTGAAAGGTAGGTGCTGCATATATAAGCTCTTTATGCACAGCTGGGTGTGTAACACCTTCCACAAACTTTGTCTGATAGAGCAAGGCTGTACAAAGCAGAAGTGAACTGAACAAACGCCATCTCTCCTCCTCTTTAGGTACTCAGAAAGGGGGGGATAAAACACACACACACACAAACACAAATGTAAGGCTGTCGTCATGCAGCCCTTATTGGAGGATTTATAGTGCCATATCACAGTCCTGGATTTGCATGAACTCAGATTGGAAGAGGGGAGTGAAAGAGAAGGCAGGTTTTTAAATGGTGGTTTTAAACAGCAGCTGGGGTTTGAATGAAGCAGGGATGGAGGGACACAGAGGAGGTGCGAAGATGTGGGGAAGAAGAAGAAGAAGAAGAAGAAGAAGAAGAAGAAGAAGAAGAAGAAGAAGAAGAAGAAGAAGAGGAAGAAGAGGAAGAAGAGTTTAGATTTGATATCCCGCTTTATCACTACCTGAAGGAGTCTCAAAGCGGCTCACATTCTCCTTTCCCTTCCTCCCCCACAACAAACACTCTGTGAGGTGAGTGGGGTGAGAGACGTCAGAGAAGTGTGACTAACCCAAGGTCACCCAGCAGCTGCATGTGGAGGAGCGGAGACGTGAACCCGGTTCACCAGATTATGAGTCTAATGCTCTTAACCACTATACCACACTGGCTGGCAAGCAATGTGAGCAAGGGCAGCAGCCCCTAGTTTGCATTTGCACATTTTTCAAAAAGTCCAAGGATATCCAAAAAGAAGAAGAAGAAGAAGAAGAAGAAGAAGAAGAAGAAGAAGAAGAAGAAGAAAAGCTCCACATAAATAAAGGGACAGATCCCATACATCCCTAGGAAAACTATATTGTAGCTAAGAAGTACAGCAAATGTAGAGGTTACCGTTTGGTAGGGAGAAATGTTTGCAGTTCTTGGTTGCTGGATATCAACCATCTCTTTGCTATGCTATTAAAGCAATGCTCTGCTTTCTCCCTCTTGCTATCAGAGTACCATCAGCCCTATCAGTGAACCCGTGGGCGTGGATTCTATGAGTCGCATTCTCAATGTTCTTACCTTATTCATCCTTCTTGCCCCCATTCTCTCTTGCTCACAAAAAGGATTTAGTACTGCTTCAGATTATTTATAGGGAGTCTCAGTTTCTTAGAACTAACTTATACCTTTCTATCTTTCCAGCTCAAGGGCTTCCATAGGTCAAAGTCTCTCCAGAGAATTTGATTCCCCTCCTTGTGGTGGCGGCAGTATAGGAAGCACTTCTCGTTCTTTCTTTCTTTCTTTCTTTCTTTCTTTCTTTCTTTCTTTCTTTCTTTCTCTAATGGCTTTAGGGAAGGAACTAAAGATCGAAGTGAATTCTGAAAACAAAGTCCTTTTGCTATGCAAATCTGGCTTTAAAACATCTCACCTTGGTACACTTGCAATGATTTTTTGGTCATAGTTTTGCTGCAGACTAGAAAGGCTCCTTCAATATTTTTAAGTTGGTGTTTAAGCATATACCGGTAGATACTTTAATCTCTATTGCTAGGCAAACACACATCTGTTGTAAGTCTTTATATGAGGATTGAAGGGAATATGAAATGTGTTATGATCTCACAGTGTGGACCTGCATAATTTGTGATTTAGTAATCCTTACAAGACCTATCACATATGTATGATGCCTTGCCAGGAGCTTAAAAGCATACCACCCCGTTTTTACAGGACAGGCAAGAGACCAAACGTAACCTAGATGAGGTCCCTGATAGACCATGATATATGGGGGCTGCGCAATGTTTGACTTGGAAGGACACAAATTGTGCAGGATTATTGTACTTCACTGTTCCTACAGTGAAGAGGCAATTGGAGATAAAGTTAGCATGCATGAGAAAAACAATGACCTGCATCCAAGGGTTGCCATATTTCAAAAGGTGAAAATCCAGACACAAAGTCCAACCCCCTGCAATGCAGGAATATGCAACTGTCCGATATGGGGATTGAACCAGCAACCTTGGTGTTATCAGTATGCAAGTATGCAAGCTAGTCCAAAACATTTGAAGCTGCTGCAAAGCCAGGTTGGTGAGGAAAGTAGCATTGGGAGGGTGTGTGGCCTGGTTGGATTTTTGAGTGGCAATTGGTGCTTGGACCTGAGGTTCCTACCCTTAGCTTAGGGGCTGCGTTAGCTGGTTAAAATGTAGCAATGCAGTAGACTCAGGGGCGGAGGAAGGGGTGTGTGGTGTGGCCGGCTCACCTCGGGTGTCACCATTGAGGGTGGGGTGACAAAATGCAGCTTGGGACTTGCAGCGTGCCTGAGCCATGAATCTATCCTAGGAATGACACGCTGGCTTGGGCACCTGGAGGCTCCACGCTGCCCCAAACCGTCTCCCCACCGCCTCCCCCTCAGCTGTAGGGCGGCTGAGTGGGAGGAGGCAGTCAGACTCCTTGGAGGCCCTGCAGAGCGTCCTGCCCTGGCTGACCCCGCCCCATGGGCGCAGGGCATATGCGCCACCCCAGGCGCCCGATCGGCTTGCTCTGCCGCTGAGTAGACTATACATTCAAATTTACACGGTGTTAAATTATGGTTTCCTCCAAGGAACTTCAGACATTTTAGTTTTTATACACATTCACTTACCCAAATCCCCTTAGTAATTTGGAGGCCATGATTTACAATTTCTTTGTATATCATGTCATTAAACCTGTCTATAAACAATCTGTCTATCCATCCACTTTTGAATGAAGGGCAATATATAATTTTTTTAAATAAAACAAATAATTGCTTTCAAAACTTATCTTTTTAATCTTTATTTCAGCTCTCAAATTAATTTAGTGCATCCCCTCTTGAGGGTTCCTTAAACAACGTGATGCATTTAAGTCTGCATCCTCTTTTTGAACCTGATGTCATTGTCAATAACCTACTAGAGTTTTACATGACAAAAAGTGCCTTGTAGAAGAGGAGGAGGAGGAGGAGGAGGAGGAGGAGTTTGGACTTGATATCCCGCTTTATCACTACCCGAAGGAGTCTCAAAGTGGCTAACAATCTCCTTTCCCTTCCTCCCCCACAACAAACACTCTGTGAGGTGAGTGAGGCTGAGAGACTTTAGAGAAGTGTGACTAGCCCAAGGTCACCCAGCAGCTGCATGTGGAGGAGTGGGGAAGTGAACCCGGTTCACCAGATTACGAGTTCACTGCTCTTAACCACTACAGCACGCTGGCTCTTTTGTAAATAATAAGCCTCCATATATTATTTATTGAAAACCAAAGAGCAAAACTGAGATTGAGAGGTAACACGATCACTCACCACATTGAAGTTTGAGCTGGGATCTTAACCTAGGTTTCTCACATCTATGCCCAATTGTCAACTTTGACCGCGTAGCCTCCCACTGACATAAATGGAAATCCTCTTCTGCAGCATCATTCCTCTTATCTGGCAGACGGCATTCCCCGCTCCTCTATTAAGTGACTATCATTTTTGTATTGCACCTTTGCTTCTGTGGGATAAGGGTGCAATCTGAAACTTCCAGAGAACAGGCAATAATTCACTCACTAACAAGTAATTGTGTACTACATTTATTGACTCATGAAAAAAGCACAGGTGGAACATGAAAGGAAAGTGCTGGTCTTGAAACAGTAAAGCAGTCAATACATCTAATCACTAGCAGACTGAGCTAGATTATAAAATGGATCATATTTTCTCTATTGGGAAGGGCCATTTCGAAAGGAGTCCTGCAGCCAGCCTTCAATAGTGAACTAAGAAAAACAGCAGCAGGCTTATCTACTAAACAGTTCCTCCGCTATGGCAACTCACCCCTCAATCAGCTGCAGCCAGCAGGGCCAATGGTGCTGGGTGACAGGAGTTGTAGTCCCACAACATCTGGAGGGCACCACATTGGTGACCCCTGTACTAGATGCTTTAAGTGGCAAAGCACACCAGAGGTTTCATCATGGACCAACAGAGCAATCCTATGCTAGTGGGTGGTGCAATTCATGGCAGAGAAATGACCGCATCCAGTGCCCTGTCAAGTCATTGCATCCAGGGGTCTTTATTCTCACCCTTTTAACATAATAATAATTATTATATTATTATCTGTCCTCCACCCATTTGACTATGTTGCTCCAGCCTGATCTCCCTCCCATTGATTTCATAGGAGAGAGCATAGTACTCCAACTCTGGTTAGCTCAGGGACCATTTGGGAAACATGGAATGTAAGCGTAGGGCTTAGGATCCTGAAGATCCACAGACTCCCTGACATGCCCCTGACACCCCTGACCAAAATGTCCTGGTTCTGGCTCCACCACTGGTGGAGCACAACTGGGAGAACAGCTAGGGTAGGGTAGTAGAACTTCATGCAGTCATGCTGAAGAGCCTTCTGGTGGACCTGGCACTTCCTCAACCCTTGGTTTTTTTGGGTCAAGTCCTTATTAGGTGGCTTCCGTAATATAAATTTAAAATCACAATAAAAACAAAACCATAATACACCATAAAAGCTGTGAGAAAGATTGCAAGAAGAATCAAAGTAACCTACTATCAGCAAAGCAACAACAGCAATGTGTAGCAACATCCAACCCAGTTAATTAAAACAAAGAAGATAATTCAGCAGCAGATCAATCCACAGCTGCAATATATACCTATCAGTGAGGAGAAGGGAAGCATGATGGGAACTATTGTCTGGGAACAGTGGTGGACTCAGTGAAGGCCTATAAACTGAGAAGATGGAGGCACCAAGGATGAGCGGTTCCTGTATCTGGGAGATTGGTCAGATGTCTGTTCTGGATGGGGTCACATTCCCTCTGAAATAACTGGTTTGCAGTTTAGAGGTTCTCCTGGATCTATCTGTCACTTGAGGCTCAGGTAGCCTCAGTGACCAGGAGTGCCTTCTAACCAGCTATGGCTGGTACATCCACTACAGCTCTTCTTGGACATAGATAACCTGAACCCACTGACTGGCCAGAACATAAATATTGTATTTAAAATCTTGCACTGTCTACCCATATGTTAATGGGCAAAGTTCAAAATTGTTTTATTAATTTACATAGCCCTTAGCAACTTGGGTCCAGGATTGCTTAAGGACCACTTAGTTCCTTATATCCCAACTGATCACTGAAATCTACGGGAGATTTTCTGTTAGTGGTCCCCATGGCTCAGTTGCATCGCTTGTATCTGTCACATTAGTGTGGGCCTGATTCTGTGGAATTCCCTCCCGGCTGGGATCAGGCAGTGCTTAATGGAAACCTTTTTGTTTCAGCAAGCATTTTAAGGAAGTTTTCTATTTTATGATTAATTCTAATTAGTTTTATCCATTGTATGCTTTGTAAAATCATCTATGTCCACTGCTTAGAAACTCTGGTGATTTTACTGTATTACACTTTCAATAGATGAAATAAATAAACAAATCTATTCCACCCCCTCCCCACAATATTTATTGTCTAGCTTCAATTATATTTCAAGTTGGCTTGGGTCAGACAACAGTTGCTGGAGAGAGGCGGAAAAGCTGCTTTTGCTGAGCAGCCAGACAGTTTCTTTTTTCAACAAACAGCAGTGGCTTGCCCAACTTGCCAGCAGCCAACTCTGTCAGCAGGGAGCCATTACTGCAGTAAGTTGTCCAAGAGAGAACTGATCATTCCTTTGTTCTGAACCTCAGTTTCACATTTTTAAAAAAATAAAATGAAAATTGATCTTCCATTGCAAACTGCAGTCTTGGAATTGGGGAAACTTGGTGTTATCTATCTTTCTTTGCTAAAGTAAGCACCCACAGTGTGTATAAACGTCATGTGGAGGGTTATAAAGATCCCTTTATTGGGACCAACCATTATTCACATAACAACACAGTTGAAATAAAGGTATAAATTCACTGTCTACGAGCCATCTTGAAGACCTGGCACCAGCAGCTGACATCCTGAAGTAGCTGCAGGAGACCAACATTTCCAGGAGGACCCACCATAATTGATCCTTGCCCCCAAGCCCCCCAGACCAGGCAGCTGGGACACCAAACCTCCATTTTGATTTCCTACTGTGTCCCAGAGAGCTACACTGTGTTCCCCGGGGTATTGTTGGGAATTGAAGTGACAGTTACCAGCCCCCCTTGTGCCCTTCACCCTTGTGCCCTTCAGCTCTCTATATTGGACAAACAGGCCAAACCCTACGCCAAAGGATAAATGGACATAAATCTGACATCAGGAATCACAAGACAGAGAAACCAGTAGGAGAACACTTCAATCTCCCAGGACACTCTATACAAGATCTCAAAGTAGCTGTCTTATTGCAAAGGAATTTCAGAAATAGACTGGAAAGAGAAGTTGCTGAATTGCAACTTATTACCAAACTTAAAACCACGGAGAGACCTGGTCTGAATAGAGAAATTGGATTCTTATCTCATTATACATGGTTCCAGTTAAAGGTAGATAGCCGTGTTGGTCTGTCATAGTCAAAACAAAATAAAATAAAAAAAATAAAAAATAAGATAAAATAAAAAAGAAGAAGAAGAAGAAGTGTCTGAAGAAGTATCTGAAGAAGTGTGCATGCACACGAAAGCTCATACCAAGAACAAACTTAGTTGGTCTCTAAGGTGCTACTGGAAGGAATTCATTATACATGATAAAGCTATTTTTGGCCATCTCATCCCTTGCTTTTTCCTGTAAGATCAATTGCAGTCGTTAACAGTCGTCAACAGGTTTACCTCACCTATCAGCCTATCACCCATTCCCACCACCCTTCTGAGTAATACCCCTCCCCATCCTCTCAGTATATATAAGGGTCTGGTGACTTCTGTTTCAGTGTATCTGAAGAAGTGTGCATGCACACGAAAGCTCATACCAATAACAAACTTAGTTGGTCTCTAAGGTGCTACTGGAAGGATCTTTTTAAATTTTGTTTCAGCCACCCTGGGAGTGTTATTGCTGCTGCCATGGCCAAATAAGCTTGAGGGGAACCTCAACATAGGAGGGAGCCCCACTGGAGGGACTGAAGCTGGTCTTGCTATTAGCTTTGCAGATCACAGCCCTTTTCTCAAAGTCATAGAACCACAGAATTGTAGAGTTGGAAGGCACCCTGAGGGTCAACTAGTCCAACCAACTGCAATGCAGGAATCTCAACTAAAGCATCCATGGCATATGGCCATCCAACCTTTGCTTAAAAACCACCATTGAATGAGAGTTCCCCACCTTCCAAGGGAGTCTGTTCCACTGTTGAACAGCTCTTACTGTCAAAATTTTCTTCCTGGTGTTTTGTTGAAATCCCCTTTCTTGTTACCTGAATCCATCTGTTTGGGTCTTACCCTCTGAACTCTGGCCATGTACTAAATGCCCTTATCCTTGATACTGATAATGATATTGGGTTACTGTTAAGAGCTAGCCATGAATTGAGGCAGGACCAGCCCTTCCATGAGGCAACTGCCTCAGGTAGCAAATTCTGAGGGGCGGAAAGTGGGTTTTCTTCTGATAGATTAATTATGGAATGATGATTATTTATATATTTGCAATATATATGCAACTTTGTAATATATATGTGACTTTGGATGCAATTGTAGGCCACTTTTTTGGAGAAGATGTTTAAAAAAGCAGGCTATAAAATTCAAATCTATTAAACAAAATAAATATAAATAAACATAACTTGAAGACAAAAATGAAAGGAAATATACAATGGTTGAGTAGATAGTTTATTTTCTGCAGTTCCATTTGAAAGTCATGTTTAGGGCCAAACTAGACATTGCTTTCATGTTTTGCAATAGATAGATAGATAGATAGATAGATAGATAGATGATAGATAGATAGATAGATAGATAGATATAGATAGATATAGCTAGATGATAGATAGATAGATAGATAGATAGATAGATAGATAGATAGATGATAGATATAGATGAATGATAGATATAGATGATGATATAGATAGATAGATAGATAGATAGATATAGATAGATAGATATAGATAGATAGATATAGATAATATAGATGATGATATAGATATAGATATAGATATAGATATAGATATAGATATAGATATAGATATAATGCAAAGGCATCTAAGGGCTGACAATGAACAGCATCACAGAAACCATGAAATGGGAATTAACCCTTTCCTCTCTCCTGCTGCAATTTGGATGGGAATATACACTTAGCATAGTAATCTAGCCTCTAGAGGGGTGTGTATGAATTACCAGGACCACAGAAGCAACAGTGGTGGGTGACTATCCTTTTCTTCATTTTCTCCAAAGCTGTTTGTATTGAGAGGAAAACCAACATTGACTTCAATGGGGAATTTTCACCCAGTACAAACAGTGACTTCAAATGAGTGATATTTCTCAGGACCCTAGTATGGGAGGAAATGATTAAACTCCCCCTTTCAGTGTGCTGCAATCTTAATAATGACCAACCTCCACTGTAGATGCTACTTTTTATGCAGATGCATGTCTCGTTTGGCCCTTAGATAAAAAACATAGAAGAATGTCCCAGAGAACCTAGAAGTGACTTTAATGAGAACATCGAACGGGCAGTCAGAATCGGAAGCTAAGATCTCCCCACTGGCATGCAGAGGTTATAAAGACAGATTGCCTCTGATTTTAAAGGTCATTCTGTTTGTTTGAGGGGAATAAAATATTATTTTTCATTGGTGGATCATCACTTAGCCCTTTAAATGATGTCAGGTTTACAAACTCAGTTTACACTCCCACAATAAAGAGGTCAGAGCCACTATAAATAACACTCTTTGACCTTTTTGGATGGTTTTGAACCAGGGGCCCCAAAGAATAGAATGAATGGAATAACATCAGTCGTTTCTTTTGTCATCAGGAAACAACAACACAAAAAATAGCAACGTTATATTACAGTAGACAATGTGGTTTTGTTGGTGTTTAGGATGGAGATGTGAAGATGATGGCTGGCCCTTGAAGCCTCTATCTTCCCTAGGATTGACAATGAATTTCGCCTAAGTTGTGGGGCATTTGGAGCTTCTTGCTTGCATATTTTGAGACAAGCAAAACAAGTTTTGTGAAGCGTGTGTGAGTGTTCTCTTATGCATACACAGCAACAGCCCAATATATTTTGCTGCTTAAGGTGACAGAGCAAATAGTGTCCTCACTTCCTCAAAAAGAAACTGACCAGAATGACAGTTGAATCATACTTCAGCACTGCTGATGGGACAGCAACATCCACCTGATCTGAAGACAGCAAGCAAAC
The DNA here is from genome assembly GCA_034641385.1 of Darevskia mixta. Lineage (NCBI taxonomy): Eukaryota > Metazoa > Chordata > Lepidosauria > Squamata > Lacertidae > Darevskia > Darevskia mixta. The sequence goes on from JAWWNH010000018.1 coordinate 19,782,041, forward strand.
TTAGGGGGTAACGGGCAGGCTACAGAGTTCTATCTTCCAACACCAGCAGTAGGATGGCAAGGAAGGATTCAGTCTTACTTCTCTAGGGAGGGAGCTCCAAAGTCTGAGAGCAGCCACCAAGAAGGCCCTCTCCTGTGTCCCCACTAAGTGTGCCTATGAGGGTGGTGGGACCAAGAGAAGGACTTCCCCCAAAGATCTCAAAACCCAGGAAGGTCCGCATGGGGGTATTTCAGATAGTTTGTGCCTAAGTCATGTAGTGGACCCAGGTGGCGCTGTGGGTTAAACCACAGAGCCTAGGGCTTGCTGATCAGAAGGTCGGCGGTTCGAATCCCTGCGACGGGGTGAGCTCCCGTTGCTCGGTCCCAGCTCCTGTCCACCTAGCAGTTCGAAAGCATGTCAAAGTGCAAGTAGATAAATAGGAACCGCTCTGGCGGGAAGGTAAACGGCGTTTCCGTGCGCTGCTCTGGTTCGCCAGAAGCGGCTTTGTCATGCTGGCCACATGACCCGGAAGCTGTACGCCAGCTCCCTCGGTCAATAAAGTGAGATGAGCGCCGCAACCCCAGAGTCGGACACGACTGGACCTAATGGTCAGGGGTCCCTTTACCTTTACCTTTAAGTCGTGTAGTGACCTTACAGTAAGTAACATTGCATATAGGGGCAGGCAGTCTTCCAAGCTTTCCCAGCAAGCCTGGTGACACTTTCCTCCTGTGCTAGGATTCTACCATTTTCCCTACATAAAGATTGCCATTTGGAGTGTAAGATCACTATTAGTACATTTGATAATCATAAACCTATGAAATTTCACATATGATAAATGAAGCTAGAATAGAGACAAGCTCCAGCCCCATGGCAGATTCTTCACTGCTACCCCTCTTCACTTTGGCTCTCATTTATTATGAGCTTCTCATATTTATTAAGTTGATGATCCCCACCCCCACCCCCTGGGATCACCTCATTACTCTGCTAGTTAAAAATGCTGTCATGGTCTTGATCAGGAAGAAGGAATTTGGCTTGACGGGTATAGCTTGTGTTATGCTTTTTATGTAGATGTGATTAAAGTCACTTTAGCATAGATAATTTGGGAATGAGAAGTGACAGGCTCCTACTAAGATCTCAATATGTTCATGCGTTTCTGGCGGAGAAGTCCATTGGATTTCATAGACTGTAAAAAATGACAATCATTTAGCTTCTTGTACACGAAGAGGATCTGTGTGACCGGTGAACAGAAGTGGATTGGCACCACTCATGTGAAAATGATTGCTATAAAAACCAGCCACCAGTGCCTGCCCAGTAAGTGCTTCATAATAAAATGTGAAAGCATGCTGTAGGGACTTACACTGTCATGGGGACTTGCATTATCGAAGGGCCTCTGCACACATTGTCTCCAATCCAGAAAAGGTTTCGGTTCTATTAAAATTGGTGGCATAAATTAGTCACAACTGACTTGATCCTCCTACACAGTACTGTACAGGCTCCAGGTACCATCCCCACAGTTGAACCCCTGTTATTATAAACATATAGTAATTTAACATTTTACATTAAATATGAGTCATTGCCAAACACAACTCATGATAAAAACAGCTATGATTTAACTAGGGTCCCTTTGACCCCAATATCAGTAATGCGTCTTCTTTCTTTCTTTTTACTTGTTGATTTTAAAAGCTGTAATGGAAAGGGCACCCCATTTGCACCAGTCTTGTGACGTTAGCACAAGATGTAGGACACTTGCTGGGTTTAAATATATATATATACAGGCACTTTTGCTTTTCAGCTGTCTAGGCCTGAGTGCAAAAGAAATATGGCATTTACCAACAGTCTGGAAAGGTGGGACAAAATGGGTGAATGAGCCCAAATTCTTCTGAAGTTTCTGATAAGCTGGTACTGGGGATCCACTCTGAGATGCTTTGGTCATGATGAGTGCAGATATATTCTCTTAAAGGGAAAGAAAGATGTCTTCTATTATTACACTGTGGTAGTAGCTGTTTATATTCTTTCAGAGAACCTGTGAACTTTCATATGTTGTTGGACTGCAGTTCCCATCAGCCCCCTCCAGCACTGCCGATGGTCAGAGTTGATGGGAGATTGAATCCAGAGGCATCTTGAAGGCCACAGATTCACCTGCAAGTTAGAGTCACTACATTCCGTGTTACAATTTGGAGACCCAGTGAGAGTTAGATGAAGGGCAAAGTCATTACTGGAAAGGAAATGAGAACCAAAGAAGGATGACATGGTGAAATATGATCATACGATTGCTGCCGTTTGTGTACTTCTCCAATTACAAACTGGGAATCAATCGCAACTGGGGATCAATCACTTTACAAGTCTAGTTAGCATCCCCCAGGTTGCTTGAAGATCAGGGAAGTGGTATAAGAGGAAGGGGTGTCTAACACGCTCGTCCCATGCTATTTTACCGGTGTGAATATCCCATTCCCCACCACCACACACAAAAGCACCCCAGAAATGGGTATTGTCTCCTCAGTGTAAGTCCTTCTTTCCCACCCTGCACAGCTAATAACAAAGCATTCTCCAACTTGGTAAACTCCAGATATTCCGGATTAAAACTCCCATCAGCCACAACCAGTTTGTTGACTGGGAGTGATGGAAGTTGCCATCCTGGAGCTAAGGATATCAGCTTGTGTAAGGCTATAATAAAACTTGAGGGTGGCACTACTGTTGCTACTCTTCACCGGCAAGTCCTAGGGTGGGTTACAACAATTTACAATTCAGAATTAAAAAATCCATCTACATTCAAAAAAACACATTGGGTCCTGAAAACACACATCTCAGATGTCAAAGGTTAGGGTAAGGAAGTGCATATTCAGCATTTGTCAAAAGCTGTACAGTAAAGAAGGCAGATGCACCTCTATGGGGAGAGAATTCCACAAGGTAAGAGAATGCCCTCTCCCAGGTCACCTCCCTAACTTCTGAAGGAGGTGGAAGTTCCATCATGATCTTAGCACCCATGCGGGTCTGTAGAGAAGACGGTGGCCTTTCAGATATTTGAGGCCTAAGTTGTTTAGGGCTTTGAACCCTAATGTGAGTGCCTTGAATTGAGCACAGAAATGAACTGGTAGACAATGCAGCTGTTTTAGATTTATGGATTCGAAAGGCAAACCCATATAATAATCTGGCTGTTGCATTTTGAACTAGTTGAAGTTTCTGAGTCCTCTTCAACAACAGCCCCATGCAGGATGCATTGCAATAATCAAAATTAGATTAGAAGAATGATGATGGAGGAAAGTTTCATTGCAGCCTTCCCTAAGATCACTCTCCAATCTTCAAGGGAGCCCAAACAAACAAAAGTCAGGACATCTTGATAATGGGTCTCTCATACACACATCACATCTAGCTTGACCTTGACCTTGAGACGCTGATGCTGCTGAAGAAGAAGCCTCCAAGTCCACATCAGGCTCCAGGCTGTATTCTGGTCCATCATGCTATAGTTTTTATCTCCATTTTGCACAGCTTATTGTAAGTGTGATAACAAGCCTAGACATTTCTAGTTTATTAGATCAGATGATCCAGCAGCCTTTGTGCCTTCCTAATGTAAATAAAATAAAAGAAAGAAAGAGGGTGGGATTCAGATCACTCCAAGTTCAAATGCCATTCTGCATTAACATTTCCATTTATATAGATAACTGATGCATCAATTGTACAATTGTTGCCATTCATGTCATTCTCCAGTTATGAACTTGGAATCAATCACAACTGGGAATCAATCAATCACATAACACTTCAATACCCAATTACAAGTAAATCCTCGCTTTGGCACTGGTGTTGGGAAGAATGAATCATATTTAAGCACTACAGAGTCATGCATCACTCTTGTTCCCAAGCTGTTTGACATAAACCTGACAAGGAGGGCTTAAGGAGGTGTTGCGTTCCTCTTTGGAAAACAAGATAAGCTGACAGAAAGTAGAACATGGTGTGACCTTCTACTATTCATTTGTTCTGCCGATATCTGTTGTCACATAGTCTGCAACGGATGAGATTTCGTACTTAACCCTTCAGCTGAATCACTTGAGAAATAAGCAGGTCCTATCCCAGCCAAAGGCAGGACTTTCTTGGTGGTTGCCCCTGATTCATAGAGCAGCATCTCACAGAATGTGTGGCAAAGCACATCCCTGGTGGTCCCAAAAGGTAGTTGTAAAATCCGTATTGATTTATATATTAATTTAGGAAATGAATATCCCACCACTCATACTTTGTCACACCAAGAATGGGTTACAGAGATATATGGAAATAATAAATATTGTTATGAGTGTGGGGTGGGGTGTATGCTCTATGCCAAGATCCTTCTAATTCCAGGTTAGCTTCCTGGTGAGAAGTTGAGACATTAAGGAAACAAAGGGAGCGGCTCTGTGCTAGATGGGAAATCGGTGGGCTCCTCTCCCTCAACTGGTTGATAGTTAGAAAGACACTGAGGAGAGCTAAAAGTTGCATTAGAAGCTGGAAGCAACAGGCTGGGAAGCCAGAGTGTCAAAGTGATGGTTGATTTCTGTTCGAATCAAAGGCTGGGGCTCAGGGGGAAGCAAGGCCGTCTTGGGGGTGTTAATGCTGTGAAATGCTCCATCATAGTCTCAAGTTGTATATATGGGTAAATAAACCATATATTATAATGACACCACAGTCTCCACTACACCTCATTCCAAACCCAACACAAACTCTGGGTAAACACCTGGAACCACAGGAATCTTGCACTGCTTGGAGATTGGGGAGGTGTGCAACAATATAATACAATACATAACATTATATGCAGGAGAATAAGATAAAAAACAATACTCAAATCAATTAAAATTCATAAAGCCATTAAATGCTGTGGTTGGGGACTTAGTGCCGGCTGAGCCCAGATGAGCCAAGGATCTGTCGCATCCTAAACTACTTCTTGTGTCAGATCTTGACATAGGATTATTGTGAGAGACCTTGAAGGATAAACTAAGACGACACCAGGTATGGCACCCTGATCTTCTTAGAGGAAAGCAAAGATCTTGAATAATAATGGCTTATGTTTATCACAAGGGTCAAAGTAGAAACTGCCCTTTGTTAATCCTATAATGTAAATGACTCCCTTGGCATGTCCATCTTGCTAACAACTAGCAAGCGCAAAGGTTGCTTCAGTACACAGTGCATTGTCCCCCAACTAAATTCTAAATTCTAACATTGTATGCAACTCAATGTCCTTATGTTTAGAAATCCATGTTGAATTATTTATTTAAAATGTCATTTTAAAAGTAAAATAAAAAATTAACTGCTCTTACATATTATCTTACATGGTTAATGCCTTTCAAAGCCTTTAACAATCATCCTCTTGCAAGAGATGGTTGAAGATATCATAAAGTCTCTGTTGATTTAATATGTTTTCTTAATGACTTAACGGTGCATAACTCAAAAGAGTATTAACAACTCCTAATGTACATTCATACAAGACTCTTCCTCTACTGCCTTGGAAATCTGAACAAACATGAATTATGTACCAGCCTGTCAAAAAACTAATAAATATTGCCCATCATTTTTATATTTCCCTTCATCTCGATTTCATCATACTAATCCTGTCATTCATTTTGTCAGAAATCTAGTTAAGATTGCCCTGCATTGTGCTAAAATACTTTCAAATGAACCTTTGCTCATTTTGGCTCATACATAGAGGAATGAAATCTATCATACACATCGTAACTGTCCAGGTGTTTCAGCAGCTGCATTTGTCACCTAGGACTCATTCTCTAGGAAAGAAGCCAAACTTTGCAAAACAGAAATAGACGCCAGTGTATAATTTAAAAATACTTTTTTGGGATCAACCTCTGATGTGTTCAGTCAATGCCATTTCTGCACAAACTCTTTTTGGTGTCTTTGGCGTCAGCAAAATCTCCATAAATTCTACTTGCACTTTTTTTTGGGGGGGGGGCGGTCCAGTTTTGTTTACTACAAGGATACTGTAAACCATTGGGAAGGAGTTCAGAGATTCAGTTGTAACTTCTTTCCGTGTAACTGAGATTAGGCCTTTAACCACTCTCTGTCGGGACTCAGACTTTGCAGCATTCTCACATACTATGGATGGCAGGTAAGGATTCAGTCTGTGAACCACCATGTGGCTCTGGCTATAAGCAGGAACTACAGAGAGATATCAGACACATCCACCAAGGAAATCTCCTTACTCTGGTAGGCTATAATAGTATCTTGGTAGGGATTCACCCTGAAAAGGCTCAAAACTTTGTATGAGATCCAATATGACATTACAAAGCATTAGAGGACATTAGAGAAACACCATCCATTCCTGCTTCTGCCTTCTCCTGACCCAGGATAACTTCCTTAGATTTGAGGAAGATGTAGCTTGCAGTGCAAGGAGCAGACAAAGCTTGAGGAAAGCTGGAAGAAGGGTTGTGCTTAGCTCAGTTCTGCTCACAAGCATTCAAGGAGAAATGCAGTGGTCCCTCGACTTACGAAGTACTCGGCATCCGTATTTTTCGGTTTACGAATGAAAAAAAGTGGCCGCACGCCTACAAATTTTTCGACATCTGAATGGAAATCGTTGCCGGTTTAGATGCGGTTTCCTCGACTTATGAATTTTAGATGCGGTTTTTTCGACTTACGAATTTTTCCGAATATTTTTCTCCCAATGCATTCCTATGGGAAATCGACTTACGATTTTTTTCGACCTACGAATGTCCATTCGGAACGGATTAAATTCGTAAGTCGAGGGACCACTGTGCTTGGCTTTGCAAATACCAATTCTCAAACGTTCAAGACAACCCGCTTTCAATGCCAGACTTGCTCACTGATCTAGATAGCTGGGGTACATATACATTGTGATGTACCAAAACGTAATTTGGTCACCAAAGAGAAAGCAGAGATTGAGAGAGAGAGAGAGAGAGAGAGAGAGAAACATGGTGGGTGTGGCCTCTAAGAGCTGAGTTGGTAGATAAGACGTTAATTGCCAGCAGGAGCAAGGGAAGAGGTGCAGAATCCTTGTTTCTCATTTGCAGAGGAACAGTAGAGGAAAAGATTGATGTGGCATGTTTGTTAGAGAATAGGCGGAAGCAGGGCAGCGGAAATCATGGTGAATGAATAGTAGCAGAATCTACTATTGTCTCGGATCAATCCCAGGGCCACAGGTGGCACAAGAAAAAATGACAGCAGCTGCCCATAAAGCCAGGGGGACTTACAGCAGCACAAAGAGCTAAAAACCTGGTGAAGTTGAAATCTGGTCTTTTTTGACCCACATTATTTCATCACTCCTAGGCTTTTAAAGGTTTGCCATATGTTACCTTTTGGAATGAGGATTGAGTAGGATGCAGGCTTGGATCCAGATCTGCAGTTTGTTGGGATATTACACCAACACCTCACCCACTCAGATGTCTGCTAATGCTAGACATGGTTCCAGACTATAAAGGTGTTTTCCGGTCAGCTCTGACTGATCATTCTATAAATGCAGCAATCTGAAACACTTCTATTATAGGAGAGCCCTCTTCAGGCATTTAGTTCATGTGTAAAAGCAGCATGCAAGTAGGGAGAGTGGAGAAAACCATGCCAATCTGAACCCCATCACCATCCATATTGTCCGCCATGAGCAAGAGGGTAAAATTATGAAACGGGGAGCCCCTTCTACTCATGAAGGCTGCTTACAGGGTTCTAAATTGTGCAGGGAATTTCCCTGAGTAGACCCTCTGCTTCAGAAGTCTGACTCCAATACACTGAGGCAGTTAGGGAACTCCCACTTCAACTTGGTTTTAAATGTAAATGGAATGTTGAAGTGACATCTTAGTGGGAAGTTGAGACTGTCATTGTTTTGACAATTCCCAGTCTCTTGTATGCATGCTCTCACAGATTCTTATACTCCACCCAATGTGATTTATTTTTCTGTTGACTTCAAGCTTTGTTCCATTTTGCAAACTACTGGGTGTAGGCCCCAGAAGAGGCTGCATCCTGGGCTAACTATCTGGCCTCCCTTGACTTAGATTATGTGAACATCTGATTTTCTGCTATCAATAGGAAACTCCAATCTTTGCGAACGCACATAAGCATGCTGATCACGCAGCAAGTTTGAGAATATTTTTGGAAGCTCTATCACATCCGGATGAAAAGGATGCTGAAGCTGGTGTACAGTTCACACAGTTGTGGATGATAAACTGCATTTGATCCACAAAAATAACTTGATGTGCATTCTACTGCCTAGCGATTTGCCTGCACTTCAGAATAGGGAAAATAAACCCCAATCCAATTCAGAGTCTGATCTACTGCTTTGGAGTGGCACTAGTCTGACCCAGTACAATTTGGGGATGACCTGAACTGGATTTGGACCCTGAATTGATTTGGGGCCTTGCACTGTTCTTAATTAAGGTTTAAAAAGCTATCAATAGGTATGCTGATCCCAGAGGCATAGACATTTTGACTAATATCCATCGATAACATCATCCATTAATTTGCCTAATCCCCTTTTAAAGCCATCAAATTTGTTAGCCATCACTGCATTTTGTAGTAATAAATTCCCTGGTGGCAGCTAGACTGGTGATGCGGCAGCTAGACTGGTGACTGGGAGCAGCCGCTGAGACCATATAACACTGGTCCTAAAAGACCTACATTGGCTCCCAGCACAATTCAAAGTCTTGGTGCTGACCTTTAAAGCCTTAAACAGTCTCAGCCCAGTATACCTGAAGGAGCATCTCCACCCCCATCGTTCAGCCTGGACACTGAGGTCCAGCTCCAAGGGCCTTCAGGTGGTTCCCTCACAGTGAGAAATGAAGTTTCAGGGAACCAGGCAGAGGGCCTTTTCGGTAGTGGTGCCTACCCTGTTGATTGCCCTCCCATCAGATGCTCAGGAGATGGGTAATTATGTAACATTTAGGAAACATCAGAAGGAAGCCCTGTGTAGGGAAGCTTTTTAAGGTTTAATGTTTTACTGTGTTTTTATATATGCTTAAAGCTGCCCAGAGGGGCTGGGGCAACCCAGCCAGATGGGTGAGGTACAAATAAATTATTATTATTATTATTATTATTATTATTATTATTATTATTATTATTATATGAAGTAGTGTTTGAGGAAGTATTTCCACTGGAAATTCAGAATTTCAGCTCTTTCAGATATGTTTCCTGGATGCACATCTCCAATTGAAATATGCACAGAAATAAAAGTGCAGGTCTCACACAACCTTACCTAGTTACAGGTAGGTGTATCTGAAGAAGTGTGCATGCACACGAAAGCTCATACCAATAACAAACTTAGTTGATCTCTAAGGTGCTACTGGAAGGAATTTTTTATATATTTTATATTTTATTTTGTTTCGACAACCCTACCTATTGCCTTTGCTTCCAGCCTTACCTATGGACGTAATATATTTTTGCAGTTAGCATCTTAATTTATCTGATAACCAGGAACTACGGTATTTACTGATACCATTTTCCTACAAATACTATATCAGAAAGCCAGAGGATAAAAATAAATAAACCAGGGATTTTCTTTGCAAAACATATAGAACACCACAGAACAGAGTGGTGGTTTATATTATCCTTATTAAATTAGCATGTCACGCATGTTGCTTCTCATATGGCTTTAGTGATCAAATAAATCCTGTTGTGCCCAAATGCTCAAAGTATTACACTGGAGAAAAGCATGTAAAGTCAGTCAAGCAAATAATCTTGCATCTTTAATTAGATGTTTTGATTTTCAACCCCCAAGGCCTTTGAGAAGTTACAGAAATTCGTGGTTTGGAGCTTCAATAGGAAAAGCACTTGGAATGAAGCAAAACTATCATATATTCCTCAGCCACAGTTCTGTGAATCTTTAAATATTTAATACAGATTGGTATTAAATCTTTAAAGAAATTTAATATGTAGGAAGCTGTCTCATATCGAGTGTGATCGTTGGTCCATAAAGTTCAGTGTTGTCTGCGCTGACTGACAACAACTGTCCAGGATTCAAAAATGAATTAGAGATGAGATTGCAGTATCTCCAAATTTTAGGAGAGTTGTGTACAGCTATTAACCAAATGAAAAACAACAATGCCAGTGGACCTGATGGGATACCTGCCGAAGTCTTCAAAGTGGGCGGAATTGAACTTACTCAACAATTCCACAAGCTCATAAAAAAAAAAATCTGTGAGGAGATTCCAGCAGACTTTAGGGATGCCAAAATTATCAATCTCTTTTTTAAAAAAGTGATAGAACGGATTGTGGAAACTATCGAGGCATCTCTTTATTAGCTGCAGCTGGCAAAATTCTTGCAAGGATCTTAGCAAATCATCTCCTAACAATATCTGAAGCTACCCTTCTTGAATCTAGGGGAACAGTGGACATGATTTTCACCGCTCGACAGCTTGAAGAAAAATGCAGAGAGCAAAACCAACCTCTGTATATGGTGTTTATTGACCTGACTAAGGCCTTCAACACTGTAAATCACAATGCCCTGTGGACTGTCCTTCTGAAAACCGGCTGCCCAGATAAATTTATGAACATCTTTGGCTCCTCCATGTTAATATGGCAGCAATAATCACAGATAGGAATGGCTCTCAAAGCGAACCATTCACACTGGGATCAGGTGTTAAACAGGGTTGTGTTATTGCCCCAACTCTATTTATTATTTTCATTGCCATGATCCTACAAGTTGTCAAAGAGAAACTCCCCACCTGAGTAGAAATCATATATCGAACAGATGGAAAGCTCTTTAATTCGAGTCGGCTGAAAGCAAAGAGTAAGGTTATCATAACTTCCATCATAGAGCTTCAGTATGCTGATGACAACGTAGTGTTTGCACACTCAGAGGATGACCTCCAAACCATTGCCAAAGAAGAAGAGAGATGGACTAATAGTCTTACTCAGTATAAAATGGCTTCCTGTGTTCCTATGCCAGAAACCAAACCTGGGACCATTTGCATGCAAAACATGTAATCTCCAACTGAACTATAGAACTTTACTATAGAGGGATAGCTCTGTTAATGAAACCACAATAAAAGAGATGCATTTCTTAAAGACTAACAGATGTATGGTGACATCCGCTTTCATGAGCCTGATTCCATTTTGTAGGATGTCATATGGTGTAGTGGTTAGAGCAGGCTTCCTCAACCTCAGCCCTCCAGATGTTTTGAGACTACAATTCCCATCATCCCTGACCACTGGTCCTGCTAGCTAGGGATCATGGGAGTTGTAGGCCAAAAAACATCTGGAGTGCCGAAGTTGAGGAAGCCTCGGTTAGAGTGTTAGACTAGGATCTGAGATACCAGTTCAAATCCCCACTCATCCATGAAGCTCACTGGGCTAGTCACTGCCTCTCAGTCTAATCTGTGTTACAGGGTTGTTGTGGGGATTGAATGAGGAGCAAGAGAATCATGTACACCACCTTGTTTTGAACTACAATTCCCATAATCCCCAACCAATCTGGTCAATGGTCATGGATGTTGGGAATTGTACCCCAAGACATCTGGAGGGTGACAGACTGGAGAAGGAAGATCTAGAGGATCCTGCTTGGGCAAAATACCCAAGGATTTTTGCAGAAAGGGGAAATTTTGATGAGGCAAAGTGAAATTCTCAGGAAGGTTGCAAATCCCTACAGAGGGGAGACGATTGGTTTATAAAAAGGTGGAACGAATTTGGATACAAGGAATGAAACAATGGTCCTTCGTTGTTTTACATTTATTCAGTGAATGTAACAGATGAGGAAACTGTACTGCAAGTTTTGCTGTAATGTTTAGTGATTGCCATGCTTTGTCGGGTATGAGTCACAGTAATTAATTCAGACAATAAACTTAACCTCTTTCTGCTTCAAAAATGTCTGAAGGCAGTTCATGAGTTCTTCTTATAGCTTAGTTATTCAGATTTATCCACTGCAATTTCCCAAGGACTTTTAAATTTGTATTTTCATATGGTACTCTCTGGATGAAGCACAAAGAGTTCAAGGTAAACAGTAATTGAGTTTCCAGCACATTTAGAAAAGCTGTGGTGATGCAATACAGTCAGCAACACAACTTATATGGAGATATCATGGTTAACTGGACATTAAGTAAAATTAATAGTGGCATAGTGCACTACAGCAGCGGCATCCAGAATTTCTAGGCCCCACATGAAAGGAAGCAAACAAAGTGACCTCAAGTCAGATGGTGTTGGACTACAACTCTCTAACTATTGGCCATGTTGGCTAAGGCTCATGGGAATAGCAGTCCAACATCTGAGGACATCATGTTGGCTATCCCTGCTCTGTACATTTAAAGCCAATTGCTATAAAAAATCCAGCATGGTGAGATCTGACTGCAAAAGAGGAAACTTCCCAGAAATAGGGCTGCCATATTTTGAAAAGCAAAAAAGAAGACACGTTTGCTGACTTCTACTTTTAACTATGGATTGCTATGATGACTCTACCCATGAAAAAGAGGACATGTACTGGGAAAAGAGGACATATGGCAACCTACAAAGTTAACGGGTCAAAGTGTTCCAAAAGGCTTAGGAATTGTTTGAAAACTCAATATTGGCTTAACTGGAATGTATACTGCAGATCATAGAACCACAGAATTGTAGAGTTGGAAGGGACCACCACTAATCCCCCTCCTGCAATGCAGAAATCTTTTGCCCAGAATTGGGCCCAGACCCACGACCCTGCAATTAAGAGTCTCATGCTCTACTGACTGAGCTCAGGAAAGTACCATCAGGGCCAAGAAGATTACAGCAAGGTAAATGAGCAGAATCAAATAAGTTATTAGAAGCAAGAAGGCTTCCCTCAAAAAATGGAAGTCTTGTCCAAATAAGGAGAACAAAGAGAAACTAACTTTGACAAAAGTGCAAGCGGACAGTAAGGGATGCTTTAAAAGTATTTGAAGAGAACATATGCTAAAAACAAACAAACAAACAAACAAACAAACCAGAAAGAGCAACAACAACAACATTCTTAAAGACATTAATAGCAGGAGAAGATCTAGGGAGGTGGTTGGACCCATGGATGACAAAGCAGTCAAAGGTGCTAAAGGAGGATAAAGAAATTGCAGAGAAACTGAATAATACTGTCTTCACAGTGGAAGAAATACAGGTAGAGCAGATCCCTGTGCCTGAAGTAACTTTTGCAGGAAGGGAGTTGGAGGAACTGAGGCAAATGGTGGTGTTGAAAGACAAAGTTCTAGCCCCAACAGACAAAATAAAAACTGGCAAATTGCCAAGTCCAGGTGGCTTCCACCCAAAAGTTTTCAAAGAACTCAGATGTGAAAATGTTGATGTTCTAACAAAAATATGTAACTTGTTCCTCAGATCTGGCTCTGTACCTAAGGAGTGAAAAGTAGCCAATGCAAGGATCCAGGTGGATCCTGGAAATTACACACCAGTTACCTTAATGTCTGTCTGGGAAAACTAGCAGAATGTTTTGTCAGAATAACCAGACATATAGAAAAACAAAGCTTTCTGAAGCAGAACCAGGATGGCTTCTGCAAGGCTAAGTCCTGTCTCACTAACCTATTAGAGTTCTTTGATAGTGTCAACAAGTATAGATAGAGGTGATCCAGTTGACATTTTGTACTTGGACTTTCAAAGAGCTTTCAATATAGTACCTCATCAAAGGGTAAGCAAACAAGTCATGTAATAAGGGGCAAGGACCTCTTGTGGATCAGGAACTGATTACGTAACAGGATTCAGGGAGTAAGAATAAATGGACAGAACTACATTTTCTAGAGTTCCCTGGGAATCGGAACTGACTGTTACACCAGTCTGCAAACTGCAGCTATCTGAAAGGAATAGGGGTTTCCTAACAATTCACAGCACCCTTAACAAACTACACTTCCCATGATTCTTTGGAGGAAATCATGGCTGTTTAAAGTAGCAGGATACTGCTTTAAATGTATAGTGCAGATGGGAACTCAAATTAGAACTCCAGCGACATAATTGCCAACCAGAGAGCTATTGTTTAGTCAAAAGAGATGAATGCATCCACACACACACAATATATCTTTTACAATCTCCTTCTACTCCTCCTTCCATCTTAGCATCTGTTACCCCTTCTTTTTCTTTCTTCTCTTCCTCTCTTCACTTACCAAAATTTTGAATTGTTTTCCCCCCACATCTTCCATCCATGTTAGTGAGAACTGAGAGCTGTTGAGAATTCGTGTACATGACTGTGGATGTCCAGGCTTCTGTATGAGGACAAAAGACCTTTTGCATTCTTATACATATTCTCATACAACATATGAAAAGTTATCCTAACTCCTCAGTCACTAGAACACTGCACTACTTTTCATACTAATTGTTTTTGGGAAGGGCTGACATTGGTAAGTTCTGACATAACTGGTGAGTCTCAAGAAAAAAGCATAAGACAATGCAGAGAAATAAAGAATTTTTTTTCTATTTCTTCCTCTGTCTAGATGAAATGTGTGCTTCTTCCCATCTAGCAAGCACTGCAGGAAAGTGGAGTGCAAAAGGGCTGAAGACCTTTCCAAGAGAAGTACAAAAAGTCAGGGGAATCACGAATTGCTCATGAATTTATTTGGTAATTTATATATGCTGCTTATATTGAATGTTGAACTCTAATAAGTTCGTTTATTTTTGTTTTTCGTTTTCAACAAACTTTTATTGCAATCTCTTTCAAAAGAATTAAAAATTCAGAAAATCTGTAAAGTTGCCCAGCTCAAATGTGTGACTTGCACAAAGGCAAAACTAAATATACAAACCAGAAACCAAACCCATGGAACTAAAATAAAGCACAAAATTATGAAACCAAAGGTTATAAACAGCTATGATTTACTCAGAACAGGCCCACTGAAATTAATGGACCTAAGTTTGCCATGGTTGTTAATTTCAATGGGTCTGCTCTGAGGAAAAATATCAGTGAATACAATCCCAAATAAAATATCAGTTATACTAACAACAATAGCAGGTGTGAGGATTAAAGCAAGAATAATCTTAGAGATAAAAGATAAGTAGGAGTTTCAGGAAAGCACCTAAGCTGTTTACAACATCGATCAATGCATATTAAATAAAAGATGAATTCCAAAAATACAAAAAGAAATCCATGTTCAATCAAACACAAGTAACAATTAAATAGCATCAAAATAAACATCATACATAATTATCTGCTGCAAAAAAATATAAATGAAATTCCACACTATAAAACATAGCAAGCAGCTAAACAAAATATCTTAACACCAGGAAACAAAATTTTACAAATGGAAATACAGTCGTACCTTGGTTCTCGATCAGAATGCGTTCCTGGAGTCCGTTTTACTCCTGGAACCATACAAAACCCAAGGTGCAGCTTCCAATTGGCTGCAGGAGCATCCTGCAGCCAATCGGAAGCCACAGAAACCACACTGGACGTTCGACTTCCGAAAACCGTTCGAAATCTGGAATGCTCACTTCTGGGTTTTGATCGTTTAGGAGCCAATTTGTTCAGGAGCCAACGCATTTGAGATCCAAAGTACAACTGTAATTTATTAAAAACATGATCAACAACTCACTCTTCCTAACCACCCTGTACCCAATAAATTGTACAATTTAACAAGCAAACAATCTACATTTCAAATTCCCTATACACAGAAAAGCAAAACTTGATTTAACTGCAGCTAAAAATGCATTTCATTATCAGCTCTGTTACTTCCACATCAGGGACATGTTTTGGACTGTGGCTTTTGGGCACATCTTAAAGTTCCATCTTAAATATACATATTTGTTCAAACACATGACTGATGTCATATGTACTTTGATTCTTAATCTCTGGACTAGGTATCAAATTCACAGTTATTTAATTTAACAACAAATAGCTAGTTCTAGATTTAGAGATTTGTTTGGACTTGAATTTTAGATTTGGATTTTGTAGTTATTATTAATGCTGGGCTGTAGTTACTACTTGGTTGTATTTTCATTAGATTTAATTTGTGTTCTCTGTTCTATCATTGAAATATATATCTCCTATATATATATATTGGTATAGTTGTGATTAGAAAGGTTTTATCCATTTGTGGCCTGCTAAAACTGCCTGCACATTTTGTAACTGAGTACACAGTTCCAGCTATAATATTTGAAATGGTTTTTAAGATTTGAAATTGTTTCCCATGGTACGATTAACTCAACTGCAATGATAACAATTTTACCATCGCAGCTTTTAAAAAAGTCTTCCAAACATAATGGAAAAGATGATCATCACAGTTCTGTATCTCATTCATCCTTCTTGCAGGTGTTACATTGTTTAATCTTGAACATGAAATTTGCCTGGCAAAATGATGTATTGGTTGACGTACAAAGCTATTTGGATACAGTAGAGAATTTCAATGTGATTGTCAGAATCAAAATAATACTGATGCAATTACCTAAGTAATATAAACTTTCCCCCTTTTCTTATTTGGTGATACTTGTGGAAGTTGGGACTTCCATTTCTCCAGGGGAACCAATGGCGTTTTGAATTATTAGTCAATTTGTACTTTATTGCTAAGAATTCAAAGATGCACAGCTCAGGCTAAATTAAAAATAATAGGGAAGCAGTGAAACTAGAAAGAGGGAATCAATTTTCTACATTAGATACTGAGATGTTTTACAAATTAAATCACTTTCTATAAGTGAAAGGACTCTGGAATAATCAGTTTTAAAAGATTTTCACTCTCTTGCTGCCAACCTGCTTTATGTCTTGCAGCACTGACATTGAAAATGGTACAAACAAATGGACCTTGAGGAGACATCAGAATTTGATTCTCACATGTTTGATAGAGTGGCAAGAGTACTGCAAGGATGTACTACATGGATTCATTCTCCTTTAGTGGAGGAAAGAGATCCTGTGTGAGTTGTCACTACCTCTCCACTGGCAGGAAGTAAAGACTTTCAGAAGACTTTCATCTGATGGGCAGGCATCTCTCTCCAGTTCAGCTTCTTCCTGCTCTATAGATTTCTCCTTTCCCTCTTCCCAGCATCCATTTTCTTTGGCCTTTTGGAGCCTACAGCCCTTGCCCAGGAGGAGACCTGTTTGGGATGATTGGGTATCTCTGTGGACTCTTCAAGGGTCTCAGAGAAGCACCCATGGTCCAAGCAAGGCTGGGAACCATTATGGTGGTTGGGCACACAGGAGGAGAAGGAGGGTTAACCCCTCTCCTTCCCCCTCTGTGTCCTCCTCTTCATCACCCAGCCCCTCACTGTGGCAGGAGGCATAGATGCCAGCCAAGAAGAGCAGGGTGCTGAGCAGGGGAGAAAGGGGCTCTGACAGAAGGGCCTCTAGGGAAGCTGAGACCTGCCCCACCCCCAAGGCAGCCAGCTTGGGGGAGGCATCAAGCTCTCACCACCACCCCCTTAACCTTCAGGCAGAGTGGAGCCTTCACCAGCAAGTGTTCCAGTGAATAGTGGATCACTTCAGCCTTCCAAGATCGGACTGTTTGCAAGTCCAGAAAACTGAAAGATGGAGCTCTTCTTCTCCCAGTTCAGGAAGCATTGGACATGGATGCCCTGACCTCCATCTGGCCAGGGGGGTTTCTATACGCCTTTCTTCCAATGGCCCTAATCCAGAGACTTCTCAGATGATCCAGAGACTTCTCAGATGATCCAGATCCATTTCAGGGGAGATTATTGTAGTGGTTCCCTTCTGGCCAAGCAGAACTCATGGCCCTATCAGTGACCGACTCTTGGCCTCACCCCACAGGAAGGACCTGCTGTTGTTGGGAGAAGTCTGCCAACTTGACTCAGATTGGCAACAGCTCTATGAAGTTGAAGACACCTTGAGCATGGTTTCAACTATTGAAAGGTGGCATGCAAATACGATGGTGATGATAGATACTGTAGATAGGTTCTATTGGGGGAAATAACTTAAAATTACATTTTAGGCAAAATTGCACCCAAAATGTATATATTGTGTGGCATTTGCAGTAAAATGATAAATGCAAACTGATGTGGAAATGTGGAGAACTGCACTTAAGATTAGGAAAATGAAGAACTGACAAAAAGCAAAATTGATAGTTGTGTATCTCGTAACTACAGGCCTTTGGTGGCAATGAGCATAGATGCCAGTGTGTGTGTGTGTGTGTGTATGTGTGTGTGTGTGTGTGTGTGTGTGTGTATTCTGTTGCGAACTGCCCTGGGATCTTTGGATGAAGGGCAGTATACCAATTTAATAAAATACAGTGGTGATGGTGATGATGACATCTCCAAAATTGTGTTGTTCCATGACACATGACATAGGTTGTGGGTGGGTGGGTGGGGTGGGTGTGTAGTCTAGAACAGCTCCATCCATTAGAGGAAAAATGGTTTAAATCTATACCCTGCAAGGAATTAAGATACAAATTCTGCTTCTTGTTGAATAATTATGCAGGGGAACAATTTGGCAAGAACATTAATTGCTTTCCAAGGATATCATGAAGGAGAGGATGGACAGATGAACACTTAAACACTGTCAAACAACAGCTGCAACTTGTTTAACAGTAGCTTCGAAGAAATGATCGCAATCCACTTGAAAAATTGAGCTTTAAAGTATATTTCCATATTTTCCTGTCTCCGTTATTCTTTCTTATCTTTCATTCCCATCCAGTGGACAATCTAATGTTCTTGCTTTATAAGATAAGAGGGGAGATAAAGGCAATACATAAAAATGCCAAGTGACAACACAAAGTGTGAGTTGCTACGTGAATAGTAAGCAACTGTGGTACTGTAACAGAGGGTAGTTTAAAACACAACCTCAAAGATGAACTTCCTGACATTTAATCTTAAGCAGGAATGGTCAGTTGGTGGCCCACAGACCCCATCTATCCATCAAAATACCGTATTTTTAATATATAAGACTATATCCCCCCACCAAACTTTTTAAGTTTAAAATTGGGTGTCATACATGGAATGTTGCAATTAAAAATATAAATAAATACATGCCCCCATCCATATTCTTTCCCCCCAGCCTCCCCTCATTATTGGCCTCATGGTCTGGTACCCCCCCCCCAGCAACCCCCACTGCAGACATTGTCCCTTCCACATGGTTCCCTCAGCTGCCCCCTGGCTATCCAGACCCCCCATTCCCCAAGCGCACTCACTCAGGCAGCTCTGGCAGTTGCAGCTCCTCGATCAGCGTTCGCATCTGCAGGCGCTCATGGAGTAAATACGGAAACCACAACCATTTTAAGGGGCACAATAGTGCTTTAAATGTATGGCATGACTGTAATGTGAACAGCCAGAGGAATATTTGGGGCAGTGCAATCAGTTCTAGAGTGCAATAGAGTCCTGGAGTCCTCCCTCTTCCTTCCCAAAGCCTTGTTAGCACAATGGTAAATAGGTAAATGGTAAATAGGGATGTGGGTGGCGCTGTGGTCTAAACCACAGAGCCTAGGGCTTGCCAATCAGAAGGTTGGTGGTTTGAATCCCCGTGACAGGGTGAGCTCTCATTGCTCGGTCCCAGTTCTTGCCCACCTACAGGTAGCAGTTCAAAAGCACATCAAAGTGCAAGTAGATAAATAGGTACCGCTCCAGCGGGAAGGTAAACAGCATTTCTGTGCACTGCTCTGTTTCACCAGAAGTGTCTTAGTCATGCTGGCCACATGACCTGGAAGCTGTGTGCGGACAAATGCTGGCTCCCTCGGCCTATAGAGCGAGATGAGCGCGCAACCCCAGAGTTGTCCATGACTCGACCTAATGGTCAGGGGTACCTTTACCTTTACAGCAGATACTATGCACCCAGAAGTTGCTCAGTTCAGCCCTTGGAATCTTCACATTAAACAATCTTAACTAGCAGAGCTGGCGTGAGTCCTTGGAGTGCTACTGCTCATCAGAGTGGATAGCACTTGACTGGATGGACCAGTGGTCAGATCCAGTGCATTCTATCTTTCCTCCTTTCTCTGTTCATTTTCATTCTGACTTCGGAAGAGTGCGCAACTCAAAGCTCTCCAAGGTATTGGCCTGATATTGCCCGAACCATTTTGTGTATCAAATTATCACACGTCAGTAGCCTCATTGAAGTTTAAATTGCTCTCACTCTCTCTTTAATTCCCGTCATGCAGGGGATCAATTTTTCAAAGCTGGTCGGCTAACATTAGGTACAAAGAAATAATCCATGGCTTGCATTTGCGCACCTGTTCTGAGAATTTAAAAATGATCAACTATCTAAGCAGATAATGAACGGTGGGAGATTAGGATTCAATCTGACACACACCACCTGCAGAGGCGCTTGGTCCATTTAAAATCAATAAGGCTTATTTCTTTTTCAGAATGATTGGTTCCTTTTGAGTTGGCATAGTCAAGTTTCCAGGCTAAATTGCTTCTGCTCCAAAGGACACTACATTTGCCACACAAACTGAACAGGCTGTAAGCAAGAGCGCACCTTGCATCTCGCATGATGGCCTCGGATCGCTATTCATTCGTTAAATTGCCCCAAGCATGAATGGATGGGTGAATTTGTTTTTAGAACCCTGATGCACGAAGCACCTCTTCTTGTAAGGCTATTAAATGATACGGATTATTAACAAGGATAAGAAACCAATAAAGACAAAGGAGTATGCTCTACATCTCTGTTACACTAGTCATTTGGAGAGCTACGTAAGGGTGATATTGAACTCATAGGCCTGTTTCTGCCATCAAGGGCAAACTTCAGTATTCATTGCATGGCTAGATACAGGAAGATGTGATTCTATCAGGTAGCATAATCTCCAGTGGTGCACCAAACATGAGTGGTTCCTCATGGAACTGGCTGCAGAAAGTCACGCATGTAAGTAAACAAAGAGTCCCCTTCCCTTTTGTCACCTATCATCGTTTTATAGACCATGTGCAGATTTCCTACATGAAGGCTCATATGTCAAGATACTGACTCCCATGTATGGAGTTAGAGCTGCTGGGAATTTCACTAATCACCAGTGCCATTTGGGAAGAAGGATGAGAGAGCTAGATTTATTCCTCCTGCTCCCACCACTTGCTTAGTACTGGTAATACAATGGTTTGCTGGTTGGTTGGTTGGTTAGTTTAGTGAAGCTAGGCATCCACAGCGCCAACAACTGAATTTGGCCAACAACTGAATTTGGAGAAAAATCACAAATGGATCAAAAAGGTTCATGTGAAACATATGAGGTTTCGTTACATCAGTGTTTCCCAAACTTGGGTCTCCAGCTGTTTTCGGACTACAATTCCCACCATCCCTGATCACTAGTCTTGCCAGTGAGGGATCATGGGAGTTGTGGTTCAAAACCAGCTAAAGACACTGCTTCACACATTTATACAACCTGAACCTACAATGCATCAACACCCCAAAATGGCCTCATTTCTCCCATAGCCACAGCCTTGGCAGAAATTAGCCATTGCTCTCCCCCCCCCCTCTACCTTTCAGGCTGCAGCTTTTTCCTTTCGAACAAGTCACAGAAAACTGCACTCCAACCCCAGCTTTAACCTTCTAAGAGCTGGAGGAGGGGCACCAGCCATTTGTTATTTGATGAAGAGGCCTCTTTTATTTTGCTCTCCTAATGGCCCATCACCTTTCCTTTGTTGTATTAATGGCCCACTTTCCAGGAAGGTAAAGGTAAAGGGACCCCTGCCCATTAGGTCCAGTCATGACGACTCTGGGGTTGCGGCGCTCATCTCGCTTTATTGGCCAAGGGAGCCGGTCCCTTTACCATTACTTTAGGCTGGCTTATTTAGCTTTTAACACTTGTTGGATCCAGGTATTAGAACTGTCTTGCACCAAGCTTAACACCCCAATCCTTGGGGATCCAGTTGCTGGATCCAGGAATTTAGAGGGCTCTGGTACCCCCAAACTCATAACAGTATTGTCAGGTGATGGGGCCTGGAAGCCCATAAAATCACCAACTTATCCCAACAAGCTCCTCAAATTCCATGGCAGTCTGATTTGATTGATCCTGATACAAGAGTGTAAGTATTGCCGAAAATGCCATTTCAAAGTTCAAAGGAGTAGAAAATTGCTGTTCAATAATTCAGTGGTAAAATGAAAATAATGTAAAGAAGATTAGGCATGCCTCTTTTTTTATTGGGGACTATTCATAGCAGTGCTCTCATTTCCTAGCCTAGTTTTTTTTTCCTTTCCCAAGCAATGTTTTTAATCAAATACTTTCAATGGAGGCATTGTTCCCGTTTTTCTTCTTTCTGTGCCTGGATAGTAAGGGGGAGCAGGAGGAGACCCTTCCTTTCAAAAAAAGAAACCTATCTTTATTTAATGTTTCTATTTTTACATAGTGTTATTTAACAAAATTGAGCCACTGCATCACTCTTTTTCTTTTGTTTCCATAACAATGGCACCTGCAAATGGTTTGGCAATGGCAGAAACCTGAACCAATAATTGTAACTGTAGCTGAGAGTGGAAATATATGCCTTTAGGTGTTCTGCCAGCTGTGTGACAACTGCTTATTCTCGAGTGGCTCCTTCAATGCCGGGAGCATGCCATTCTCACTCTTAGGTGGCAGCAAATTTGCCACACCCTGTTTACCCCAAGGGATGGCCTGTTTGGTTTCTCCCTGGGGGAAAATCTTGGAGTGGCATGAGAGGGTAAGTGGACAATCTGGATGGGGCAGAGGGGAAGCTAGGATACATAAGCCTTTGTTGTTCAGTCGTTCAGTCGTGTCCGACTCTTCGTGACCCCATGGACCAGAGCACGCCAGGCACGCCTATCCTTCACTGTCTCTCACAGTTTGGCCAAACTCATGTTAGTAGCTTCGAGAACACTGTCCAACCATCTCATCCTCTGTCGTCCCCTTCTCCTTGTGCCCTCAACCTTTCCCAACATCAGGGTCTTTTCTAGGGAGTCTTCTCTTCTCATGAGGTGGCCAAAGTACTGGAGCCTTGCAGTCCATGGGACTCTCAAGAGTCTCCTCCAGCACCATAATTCAAAAGCATCAATTCTTCGGTGATCACCTTTCTTTATGGTCCAGCTCTCACTTCTGTACATTACTACTGGGAAAGCCATAGCTTTAACTATATGGACCTTTGTTGGCAAGGTGATGTCTTTGCTTTTTAAGATGCTGTCTAGGTTTGTCATTGCTTTTCTCCCAAGAAGCAGGCGTCTTTTAATTTCGTGACTGCTGTCACCATCTGAATAAGCCTGCATCTCCCCAAACTTTACGTCTTTTCCATTGTGGTGCCCTCTCTACCTCCCTGTTTCAGGAGTTGGGAGGGAGATGATTCATCCTTAATTAGGGAACTTTCCTACTCAGACTATGTTTTATTTGGTTGGATCTAGTTTAGTTAATCGGTCTCTCTGCAGATCCTCTAGTTTCCCTTAATACTATAATTAATAAATATAACCATTCCCCATGTTAAAGCGGTATCATGAGTCTTCCTCTTTAGTAATGGTGGAGGACATGGATAAAGGACCAATGCATAGTTGTTGAGTGCCTATGGGGACTTTTTTTTGTTTTTACTATGGCTCTTCTCCTCCCCATATGCTATAATCTTATCTAGATGGGGACCCTGGTACTAGCTTCTGAATAACAAAAAACAACCCATACACATAGCTTAATGTGTATACAATAACAGCCCATGGAATTCTCTCCCAGAAGGGGCAGTGATGGCCACTGTCTTGGATGGCTTTAAAAGAGGATTAGACAAATTCATGGAGAAGAAGGCTATCCATAGCTGCTAACCCTGATGATTATGTTCTTTCTCTACTTTTGGAGGCAGTATGTCTGGTGAACAAGAATGGATCTCTTCCACTGAGGTCTTACTTGTGGGCTTCCCAGGGGCATCTGGTTCACCACTTTGAGAACAGGATACTAGACTAGATGGGCCATTGGCCTGATCCAACAGGCTCTTCTTATGGAGTTTGGCCCTTATACACAGAACAGACATCATGGCAACAGGACAATGATTCCACAGAAAAAGAGCCATGCATTTCCTTCCTTGACATAGGGACATTGGAAGCTGAGCCAGACCCATTGGTCTGTCTAGCTAAACACTCTAGGTTTTCAAGGAAGGAGCCTCTTCCAGACCTACCTGGAGATGTCATGAACTGACTCCAGCTCTGAACTGCAACCCTTCCCTGGAATATGTGACTGTGTCATTTAATCATTCTCAAGCTAGTCTGGGGAAATGTTCACTGCACACCCAGGCCTGAACTTTCAGCACATCTCTAATGGGAATTAATCCTGGATGCATGTGGGCAAATATGAGGAGGAGAATGACAATTCTCTAGCTGCAGTTTCCCAGAGAGGAGACCTAAAGGGTCCCTGTGATGTAATAGGACAGCTAAATGGGAGATTTAAAGTTTTGGGTAAGATGGGACTTTCCTGTGGCAGACTCTGCTCTTTCAAGCCTGCTATTAAGCACTGTGAAAAGGAGCAGAAGTATATTAAGTATTCATACAACAATTACTACATAGGTGCTGAGGTTTAGCAGCTGGAGCAGAGTTGCAGTTTCAGCCCTGCCACCTGATAGTGTGTCTCTCACACAATCTACTACTCTAAGCTTTGCATGGTGACTGCAGAGATATGAAAAGGGAACCATTTGCATGACAAACTGCCCACACATAGGGACTCCATGGGAGCAGGATACCCACTGATAAGTCCTGTAATGCACCTTTACTGTTTGTGCTCACTGTACTGACATTGGTGGCAGCTGTGGATGAGTGAACCTCTGCTGACATGAGTGAACCTCAGTTTTTTCATCTGCAAAATGGGGTCTCACATACCCAGATTGAAATACTGATTACATTAAAACTGGAATTAAGTGAATATTGCAATGATGTTCTTAGTTGTGGATGCAAAATTCAAGGCAACGTTATGCCATATTGACCTTGCTTCATGTTTGTTTTCTGAATGAGATTCTGATCTCTAGCTTTTCACGATCCTGAGCATTATGTAAGTAATTATGCTACCCCATATCGTGTTACGGCTGTAATCCTAAACTCATATTACTAGGGAATAAATATGCCGCTCAGCACATTGGATTTACTTCTGAGTAAACATGTGTATGCCGCTCCTTTATAGAAGATAATTCTAGCACCACATTAGCTGCTGAATTCATGTTTTCTCTCAGCAGAAATGAATGTGTGGTTTTAATGTGTGTTTACTATATTGATTTGCCATGTTCCTCTCCTTCTATACTTGTGTGTGTTTGAGAATCTGGCAGAGCTGTGCTTTTGTATTTGATTCATTCTTGTTAAAAAAATCTTTGTGAGAGTGAAAGCTAATACAAATAAAGCAATTGAATGTTTGCTCAGCTCTGTCCTTGGTAACCATTTCTTGCTCTTGTTTGTCTTTGTGGGAAATTCATTGATAGCTTGACATAACATCCCATTCAGAGAAAGCAACAACCCAAGGATATGTTAACTGCAAAAAAAAAAAAAAAAAGCACAAAGCAAACCTGAATCAACCAACTTACAGAAGGAACAGAATTGGAGCTTCATGCTCTAATCTTGGATGCAGCAGAGCGCCTTGCTTATTTCACATGGTTTTGATCTCTCTGTAGTTGATTCATTTCATCTCTCCCCTCCCCTGCACACAATATCCTTGTCACTGAAGGTTGCAAACTGTCAGATTCCTCCTCCTTTTATTCCGCAGCTCTGCAAATTGTGTTGCAGGAAAAGTGAGACTGAACCTCCACTAAAAGAACTGGTTTACATTAAGCTCTGAGGGGGAAATGTAAGTGTTCATCACAGAACAAGTGACTTGGTCACAGCCAAATTCTGTGGTTGGATAGCAGAATCTGAACAATTCCCAGCTGTTGTTGTGACATTGGGTTGCTTCAAAATAAGTTCTACTCTGAGGAGACCCAATGAAATTAATGAAGCTAAGTTAAACATAAGGGACGTGGGTGGCACTGTGGGTTAAACCACAGAGCCTAGGGCTTGCCGATCAGAAGGTCGGAGGTTCGAATCCCCGTGATGGGGTGCGCTCCCGTTGCTCGGTCCCTGCTCCTGCCAACCTAGCAGTTCGAAAGCACATCAAAGTGCAAGTAGATAAATAGGTACCGCTCTGTTGGGAAGGTAAACGGCGTTTCCATGTGGTGCTCTGGTTTGCCAGAAGCGGCTTTGTCATGCTGGCCACATGACCCGGAAGCTGTACGCCAGCTCCCTCGGCCAGTAAAGCGAGACGAGCTCCGCAACCCCAGAGTCAACTGATTAGTCCCACCAGTGAAGGATCAGTCTGTTGACATGAGTGAACCTCAGTTTTTTCATCTGCAAAATGGGTCTCACATACCCAGATTGAAATGCTGATTACATTAAAACTGGAATTAAGTGAATATTGCAAGGATGTTCTTAGTTGTGGATGCAAAATTCAAGACAACGTTATGCCATATTGACCTTGCTTCATGTTTGTTTTCTGAATGAGATTCTGATCTCTAGCTGGGTAGGAATCAACTGATAAGTCCCACCAGTGAAAGCCCACAGAAGGACTTCCGCTAATGCAATGTGGCTTATCAATTTTGCTATCTCCTTTGATATCTATTTCTCTTTTTTGTTCTTCAGCTTTTTTTGAAAGGCACTTTGTTGTATAAAAAGCCTGTCTTTCCTACAGCTCTGAAACCTGCCCCGCATCATAGTATCTTGGAATTGTAGAGTTGGAAAGGACCCCGAGGGTCATCTAGTCAAACCCCCCGCAATCTCAGCGAAAGCATCCATGGCAGATGACCATCTAATCTCTGCTTAAAACCTCAAGTGAAAGAGAGTCCCTCAAATGAGGGAGTCCATTCCACTGTCAAACAGCTCTTACCATCACAAAGTTCTTCCAGAAGCTTACTCAGAATCTCCTTGAAGCCATTGGTTTGGGTCCTACACTGCAGAGCAGGAGAAAACAAACTTGCTCCATCTTCTATGTGACAGCCATTGAGATATTTGAAAATGGTTAACATATCTCCTCTCAGTCTCCTCTTTTCCAAGCTAAACATACCCAGCTCCTTCCACTGGACAAAACTCTGTGGCACCCAACTTGCCATTTTTTTTTCCAGGATGATGAGGAACCATCAGTGAGCACACTTCGTGTTTAGTGAATCAATCAGCTACAAATCCACCCTAACATTTACCTCATCCAGACCACATTTTACCAGCTTCTCCGCAAGAATATCATGGAGAACTTTGTCAAAAACCTTACTGAATCAAAATGCATGACATCCATAGCATTCCCCTTATCCGCCAAGCTTGTAACTCAGAGGGGGAGAGAGAGAGAGATTGAGATTCATCTGGTATGACTTATTTTTGAGTAATCACAGCATCCTTTTCTAAGTGCTCACAGACTGACTGTTAAATTATCAGTTCTAGGACAATTCCTGGTATTGACATCAAGCTGACCAGTCAGTAGTTACATGACTCTTCTTTTTTCATCTTTTAAAAGATGGGGAGAAGCTATTGTTCTCCTCCAGTCTACAGGGACCTCACCTGCTGTCCAAGAATTATCAAAGATTATAGACGGAGGCTCTGAGATCACATCTGCAAGCTCCTTTAGTAACCTTTGGTGCAGCTCATCAGGCCCTGTAGATTCGCAATTCATTTAAAGTGGCTCAATTAAAGTGTTCCCTTACCGCCTGTTTTCCTATATTGGGCTGCAGTTCCCTCCTTGCATCATTTATTCTTTAATCACCAGGCTGGCCACTGCTTTCCTTTTGGGAGAAGACAGATGCAAAGTAGGTGCTGAGTAGTTCCACTGTCTCTCTGTCACCCAAGAGCATTTCTCTGTCTTCTCAATGCAGAAGGCTTATTATTATTTGCTTGTTCTTCCTCTTGCTTCAAACATAGCCAAATAAATATTTTTTAAAATTATTTTTAACCTGCCTTGCAAGCCTGAACACATTCTGAGCTTTGGCTTGCCTCACCTTCTTCTTGCAACTGTTAGCTGCTTGTATAAACTCTTCCTTTGTGATTCCCCCTTTCTTCCATTTGTTGCACATGACCTTCTTAAACCTCAGGTCATCCTCAGCTATTCCACCTGGCCTTCAATTTAGCCTGATCCTTCATTCCTTTTTTCCCCTCCCTTTTTCTATGAAGAAACCCTTTCTGAGAACCTACATTTAAACTCTTCCCTGGTCTCCTTGCTGGCCCTAGCAGGATTAACTTGGCCAGTTAGCCCTGGTGATGTTCATTTATGTTGTATTTTATGCTGTTTTAAGCTGGGGGGGTTTAAAAGTAATTTTTAATCAATGTTTTATATTTGTTGTTAGCCGCCCTGAGCCCGGTTTCTAAATCGGGAAGCGCAGGGTATAAATAAAAAAATATTTTTATTATTATTAATCTCCTTAAAGAAACAGTTTCCTTGAAGAAACACAGGTTTCTTTAGATGCCTCCCTCTTTACTCTATCTCTGACTGCTCACACCCCTCCTCATCCTCCAGTTCTGGCTCTTGCCTCGTGGGATTCATGAAACCCCATAAATCGCTACCCCTTTCCTGTGGATCTGTGTCTGGCCCTGCTACCTCTTCCACCCACTTCTTGGAGCCCTGCCAGTCCCTAACAATAGGTTCCACATCCATGCTCTAACAGTAAGGATTAAAATATATATATATACATGGGATTCAGAACGGAATGGGAAATCAGTGTAAAGACTTGATCCCTAACAGGATGATCCCTTGGCAGAGTCCCGTATAAAGCATCGGTGCACATCCACAAAACATGTGCATGCTAGAAGACGTATCAGCAGAATCAGCAAAAGCAAAATTGTGTAGGAATTGTGGCATCAAGCATTTTATGACTTACAGCAAAGAAAACAAAAGAAACATGGCATGCTGTGTGAGCAGCTTCTCACACATCCTCTCTATGTGGAGAGAGAACAAAGAGCGGAAGTTTACTGTGTCCAGTTCTGGGCACCACAGTTCAATAAGGACACTGACAAGCTGGAACGTGTCCAGAGGAGGGCAACCAAAATGGTCAAAGGCCTGGAAACGATGCCTTATGAGGAACGGCTTAGGGAGCTGGGTATGTTTAGCCTGGAGAAGAGAAGATTAAGGAGTGATATGATAGCCATGTTCAAATATATAAAAGGATGTCATATCGAGGAGGGAGAAAGGTTGTTTTCTGCTGCTCCAGAGAAGCGGACATGGAGCAATGGATTCAAACTACAAGAAAGAAGATTCCACCTAAACATTAGGAAGAACTTCCTGACAGTAAGAGCTGTTCGACAGTGGAATTTGCTGCCAAGGAGTGTGGTGGAGTCTCCTTCTTTGGAGGTCTTTAAGCAGAGGCTTGACAGCCACCTGTCAGGAATGCTTTGATGGTGTTTCCTGCTTGGCAGGGGGTTGGACTGGATGGCCCTTGTGGTCTCTTCCGACTCTATGATTCTATGATTCTAAGTTTGTCAGCCTGACTTCCGCTTACACACACACAGTGATAAGAAATGGAAGCATCTGATCATGTGACCCTCTGCAATACTGGCAGTGAAGATACTGACAGTCCCTTGGTCTGAGTGATGTGAGCAGAGTGAATGGTTTTGACAGCAGCGAGAGAAGTTATCTGCTATCCCCCTTATGAATTCCAATGAATTGAGCTTTTTCTTTTATTTTCAATGTGTGTATTGACTACTGAGTAAAACTTTTTAATATAGCAGGGGTTTTTACATACTTACATATAACAGGGTTTTGTTTTGTTTTTAGCCAGCAGCAAAAGCCATAACCAGCAGAAAGCAGGTTGTTAAGTCCCAGGTCATTATTCCCCAAACAAATGAATCCAATAAAAAACAACAATAAAGTACAGGGATAGTGAATGAGCTATAATAAGTCTAATAATAACCACAATCAAACAATAATGGTTTGGGGTAGTGACAAATGAATATGGGTACTATACATGAGTTTTAAAGTGGAACTAAAATCCAATAAAATCCTCTGGTTTATGCTTACCTAAACCAGCAATCCTTTGACGCCTCTCTATTTCCCCATTACATCCTCAAGATTACCTAACCATTGAGCCTCAGAAGGGAGGCCGCCTGCCAGCAAGGGCAGCCCTTTGCTACAGTTAACAAACACATAGCAAGATCTTTTACACCTACAAACACAAGGGAACATTTGAAAAGTTATTAAATAAAAGTACTTGTTGGGTCCTCTGGGATAGGCTAATCCAAACTAGACACAAGAAGTCTCTTCTCTTCTTCTTCTTCTTCCTTTTTACAGCTCTGCCATAAATGAAACAAATTGTTTTCTGACAGCACACTTTTCATCACCGTAAGTCTACAAGGTGTTAGATCGCAATAGCTAATGATGTTGTCTGCATTTTTATTTTATTATTTATTTATTTATTTTTTAAAAAGTAGTAGTGAACATAAATGAGTTCTCCAACTTCAGTTTGTTCACAAGCTGCAAACGGGGGGGGGGGGCATTTAGCAGTTTTCAGGATGTTTTCCATCATTGTCATATGTGCTCCTTATTTCTCCAGAGTGCCATTTTGTATCCAATGCTTCCATTCCAGAAGATGCTAGAGTAAGAGGAGAATTCTGCTTTCCATTCTGACTTGGCAAAATACCATTATTAATTATTATTATTATTATTATTATTATTATTATTATTATTATTATTTGTATACCACCATTCATCTGAAGATCAGAGGGCAGTTCACAATGGTAATTGTCAGGGAACGTGCTCCCCTCTCCCTGATCCTGATCTGGATCCTGAATCTTCCCAGGAGCAGGAGGACAGTATAGATTTGGAACAGTGGTTTGCGGAGGGACATAGTTCAGAAGGCAGAAGCTGGGAAATACTGTGTGGGAAACAGCTAGGAGAAGAAACACTGGTAGATAGATTCACAGTCTTCCTCCGCTCAGCCCAAGGTCAAGAAGAGCTCAGAAAGTGTCAGAACAGAAAACACAGAGGGTACAAACTCAGATTACAAGACGTAGATTAATAGGGATGGAAGGGAGTGTGATTGGGAGCACCATCATTCCTAGGAGATGTATTCTTTGTTCTCTCACTGTGATTATTAAAGTTTCGAACTGGTAAGAAGACTCATTTTCCTTTGTTCTGCTTATCTACTGTCACGGGGGAGGAAGCCGATTTCCTGAAGCCTGACAGTAATG
Source organism: Darevskia mixta (assembly GCA_034641385.1). NCBI lineage: Eukaryota > Metazoa > Chordata > Lepidosauria > Squamata > Lacertidae > Darevskia > Darevskia mixta. The sequence continues at coordinate 19,812,873 of JAWWNH010000018.1, forward strand.
TTATAAAGCCAAGGCAGGGTGAAGGAACCTAGCAATAGTGGGAAGCATGTTTTCTACTTCTCCATAGATCACACAAACAGCAAATTGTGAGAAAGGTGAAGGTTGCCAATCATATTAAAACTTTCATCTCTCTAAACCAGGCATCCCCATACTTCAGCCCTCCAGATGTTTTGAGACTACAATTCCCATCATCCCTGACCACTGGTCTTGTTAGCTAGGGATCATGGGAGTTGTAGGCCAAAACATCTGGAGGGCTGCAGTTTGGGGATGCCTGCTCTAAACTAACACATTTGAGGCTGAAAGTTATTCTCCAAATAACCTCAGACTCATTGACATTAAAATATTCACAGTGCAATCCTATGCACTCCCCATTGAAAGCCTCATTGCATTTAGTTGGCTTTACTCCCAGTTAAATGAGTTCAGGATTGCAGCCTTCATAAATTAAATTCATTTCCACATTTCAGGCATGATGTGTCTTTCCCTGTATCTGTTTCCCATGTCCTTAAATAAGCTATTTTGTCACCTCCTAATCAGAATTAAGAGTTTACTTATGACTGAGATCAATCCTCTTGAAGAAACGGCATTGTCAGAAATGGGAGAATCAAATGAAATTAACCCTCTATTTTAACCCTTTGCCTGAAAGAAAGAAAAAAGCCATTCAAATTGCAGGGATTGGAATAATTTATTTAAAGCATTTGCATACCAGAGCATACTCTTGCCATCCAAATTATGAAATGGGAAGGTTTCCTCAACTTTCCTCAACTTTCATTGGACAAGTAGCTGCCAAAACATGCTGAAGTAAATTGTTTTCAGAATCTAGAATAGGCACTGAGGCCCTTGTGTAATACACTCCCTGTGACCCATTAGAATCAGGTTAATTCTGATGGAGCAGTTCAGATGGAGGTCTCAATTTCTCTATTTTATGTTAATAAGAATAGCAAATATTGTGCCAGCATGAAAGAGAAGAGGATATTGCACAAGAAAGAAAATGTGCAATTAATTCTACTCAAAGTACTGCTGGAGAAAGAAAGCAGACAATGCATTCAAATATGTATTGTGGGTGATAAGACAGAGATACACTCTGTGGTTTGAATTACGGATAGGAAATAATTTTGTTGACATGCTAATTTCAGATATTTTCATGGCTGGAATTAAAAGTGGCTTTAGTAACACAAGGGCATCTATCAGATAGTTCAACTCTGAGTTGGAGATTGACTTGTCTAAGGCTTTCAGAATGTAGGCAGGAATGGAACGGGGGCTTTCTTATTTTTCAGTCCGCCTCCTTAGCCACTAGGCTAATTCGGTTCTCTATAAATGTGGACATAAAAATGTTTTGGAACTTGTACCCTTGTCCAAAAGAGGCATTGCAATATATCAAAATCTAGTTGGGTGAGCACAGAAACCAATTTACAAGGATTCATGAAAGTCACTTAGGAGACTAGCAGCTTCATACCTCAGATTGTTCAGGAATTCTAGGTAACCAAGAAATCGGTGCGGTTTTTAAATTAATGGTTAAAATCATGGCAGTTTTGAAAGTTTCACTCCACCATCTTGATTCAAAATGGTGACCAAATGCACTCAAACATAGATGAAACCATCATGTAAAATTTTGGTTGCGCGTGTGCACACACTGCAGATGAAGTCAATCTCTATTTTTAAAAATTCACAAAAATCAATTTCCTCAAACATCCCTATTCATTATAGTGGTGCTATACTGTGAAACAAGAATGCTTTTTCTTATATTTCATGGTTTTGATTTTGTTTCAAGTGCATTCAGAAACTTTGATCCAACTTCATAATAAACCTCTGTGATATTTGAAGTGCCTTTCCATCCGTTCATTCATCTAAAATTCATATTTCTTTTGCCCCGAACATAGGCCTAGATCATAGTTTTCCTTCTGTGAATACAACACAATACAAAGTTCATAGAAAAGGACTTTAATTCATTCCCCTTTACTCTGCAGCTCTCTGTGTCCTCCTGCTATCAGTTCCAGGAGATTGATAGCAGGACCATTGTGGATTGTTGGGGATATAATGCAGAACATGCTGCTCCTTCACTTAAATGGAACAGCAACATTATCCAAGGCATAGTGTTTAGGTGAAAATGGGAACCATATTTGACAGAAGTTTGCCACCTGACAATTTTTATCCCTCTTGTTGAGAGGGAGTGCAGAGAATAGTGTAGAAGGGGGCAAGGTGGCAAGAGTGCAAACTTTTGACCCCTTATGGCAAAAGTAATAGATCCAGCTCTGAGGAGTGATCAAATTGCATGTCCCCAGATGTACTGCTCAACCGTTCAACCGCTGAGTTTTGTGCATTTGGTGGGAATTTCTGAAGAGAGATTCTGATCCCATTTGGCTGAATGTGCTTTGAAGCCTTTCTGCAAATGAGAACAGAATCCTGCTTCAGACCTGCCCACTCAACATGAGAAAGCTGGGATGGAGCCAGTACACATGGGGGCAGGGCCAGCTCAAGAGCCCCCACATGCACTACACACTTTGTGTCTTCAACTGTTCTTTTGAACACATGATTAAAGGTTCTATATCCTCTTGGTTTCTTGCCTTCCATGATAAGGGAAATTGCTATGGGAGAGTGATCAAAGAGGATCACCATTCCAATTGGAGACACAAGTTGAAGAGGGGGGCATAGAGTGTCTGACAGGCAGCAAGGGCACACTGGAAGGAGAGTTCGGGGGGCACACATACATACAGAGAGGACTTACATTATGAGGTCGGGAATAGAATTGACTTTGAGTGTCACATGGTGGGCTTAGGAGCTAGGAGACCACATAAGCAAAAAGACAGAAGGATTGATGGCGGAGAAGGAAGTAAGAGAATTCTGGAAAGAGAAGGAAACAGAGGTAAGGTGGATGTCAGAGACTGGGCAGAGGAGGAATGGTGGAGACTGCCTCCCCATCCCCAGGGTCAGCCCTTCCAGGGGTTTGAGGGAGGTCACAGCTCAGAGGCAGATGAGGGGAAAAGTTGGGAAATCATGGGAGAGCCAGAGCAACACCTGGCTGACATGTTATCATTAGAAAGCATTGCAGACCCTCCATCTCCCAGAACCTGGCAAGCCTTGAACCTGGCAAAGAGCTTGAAGACAGAGGGCACTTAGCAGCACCCATAGAGGAGGTGATGGTGATGACAAATGAGGAAGTGGAAAAGACGGGGAGGTAGAGATTCACTCGGGATAACACCATTATCCAAGAGGCTGAGTTCTATAACCTCTCTCTGTAAAGTTTGAAATAAAAAAGGACTGTAATAAACTTATCTTTGTCTTTATACTTTCCTGGGCAACCAGCCTGGAGTCGCTGACAGCATCCTGACAATGAGAGAGAGAGACAATTGGACAGGAGGCAGATTGAGGAAGAGGTGGCTACAAGGGGGGTTCTGTTAAGGAGAATGGGGTTAGATTGGGCAAATTGGAGGGGAAGGTGAATGAACAAGAGATGGGTGTAGTGGCGACAAACAGTAGGAACTCCTTTAAGAGGAATGGACAAGAAATCTTGGGGTGAACAATAACTTACAAATATGGGAAAAGGCCATGTTGGTGCTCTGAAGATGTGATGGTCCTTTTGTCTTTGGTATATGTAAGGGGATGGAGGTCCACCAGATGAACCTGAGAAAGAAGGAACATACTAGGATTCAGAGGACATTCAGAGGAGCTCATAACACCTTCATTTCAGTTTCCACATTACATCCACACTAAAGTTAATGTGAGTAAGCGAATTCAGTTTTACATTCATTTCTGAAACCAATGCACACCCCTATCGATATCTAAACAATCAAGATATGCAACAAGTCTACAGCATTTCATGTTGAATACTGAGGTTAAAGTGTTCCAATTCAAAATGCAACCTGAAAGTTCGCATTCAAAATGTGAACAGTAAACTTGTATTATTGTGTGATGATAGATAAATGGCATGGGGCAGAGCAGATGCAACACAGAAATAGTGTTGGAATAGATTGCAGGAGAGAAACAGGCAAGGTGAAATCAGGTTGATTCAGGAAAGCATAAGGCAAAGTAGTGAGCCTTGAGAGATTTGAAAGAGGACAAAGAGAAGAAAATATATCAAGTTATAGAGCTGCATGGATAAAAGCATGGAGGTCAAAACAAATGGAAGAGAAGGTGGGTAAGCATGTGAGATGGGAACATAAATAAATTGCTCAAAAAGAAAGCCTGTTTTAACAATGGACAAGAAAGATGTGTTTAGAGGAAATATTTTGAGTCACTTAAGTACGTAAGTATAGGAATGGAGGAGGAATTTGATTTAGTTTGCCTTTAAAGGTGAAATTGCCTAATCCACACTTTCTGAAACTGTACGCAAATTAAAACACAGCCATTCTTTGAAATTCACACTTCTCTGAGTTTTGCAATGCAGCTCCCCAGCCAGGAAATATGCACAAACATGCAAATGTTAGTGAAAATAATATACACAAATGCATGGTGCTAGGGAAAATTGTTTTGCAAAAATATTAAGAGAAATTCTCATTAAATGTGGATAAATTTTCATGAGGGCATTTTAATGAAAATAATAATAATAATGTCAAACCAATGAGGAAATGTGGAAAATTAAATTTAAGATTGGAAAAATGAGAAACAAAGAGAAACTCCCATTATATATATATATATAATGCTCTGTTGCTTTTTTAGTTAAATTGTATTGGTGTTAATGCAGGAATGCTGCTATATGAAGACTCCACCCCTGTTGTCACATTTCCCCCCTTCATTGCAGATGCCCCTATTGTTTCTTTGGAGGAAAACTTAATTACCTGGTGAAATTGCTGCCTTCCATCTCTACATTTTAGAAAGCTTTTTTTAAAAAGCAAAAAACCATGAAGCTGCAATTAAAGAATAAAACAGCCCTTAAAAGTGGTGTGTGTGTGTGTGTGTGTGTGTGTGCCATTTTAGTAAGTTAACAAACTGTTTTATTGACCAAGCCTTCAATTATAAGCATGGCTACTCATACGTCAGTGCTACTGAATTCAATGGGGCTCACTCCCAGGTATGTAGGTCTAGAAAAAGGGAGCGGGTGGTGCTGTGGTCTAAACCCCTGAGCCTCTTGGGCTTGCTGATAGGAAAATCGTTGGTTCAAATCCATGCAATGGGGTGATCTTCCATTGGTCTGTCCCAGCTTCTGCCAACCTAACAGTTCGGAAGCATGCCAGTGCAAGTAGATAAATAGGTACCAATGAGGCAGGAAGGTAAATGGCATTTCTGTGCGCTCTGGCACTTGTCACGATCCTCCGTGCACCAGTAGCAGTTTAGTCATGCTGGCCACATGACCCAGAAAGCTGTCTGTGGACAAACGCCGGCTCCCTCGACCTGAAGCGAGATGAGCGCTGCACCCCATAGTTGCCTTTGACTGGACTTAACCATCCAGGGGTCCTTTACCTTTACCTTTTACCTTTTATGTAGGTCTAGAACTCAGGGTTAGCATACCTTTTTATGGTACAAGAAGCACTGTACTAGGATGCTGCATTCTATGGCTCTTAAATATTTCATTGGTTATTTCCCATTAAAAGGTAGTTTGTACAAAATCACTACTATCCTAGTAACCTGAAATGGAGGTGTTAAGATGCTTGGTCAAATAGCTTTGCGCAACTCCCATGCATTATTTACCAAGGGCATCGTTCAGTCATGTCTTTGCTGACACCTTTAATTAGTTGCAATGAAAATGGTCCTGACAGGGCTTAGATTGCATACTTAGCAGAATGTCCTCTTGCATTGCTAGGTCACATGAACTTTGCATGACTTTTTGGGGGGAAAGGCATATGAGGGATACTGAACCCCCACCTATCAAAAGCCTGTGCAGTTAAGAAAGTGACCAGCAAACTCCATTAGAATTATTATTGCTGGCAACCGAGTAAGGGCTGAACCCCCTGAGAACGAAGATAAAAAGTTAGGATTAAGCTGACAAAACTTCATTGTGCCTTTCTTCAGTGCATAAATGTAGCTGTTTAAGAGCACATTCATTCTCATTTGGAAAATTCATTATGCCATGGTAAGCAATAAGAATTTAACTCAAGGCCGATTCGCAAGTCTAAAATTTAGCCTCAGGAAAGGGAATGTCTATTATATTTGAAACTGATAGGACATGGCTGGTGTTAACAAGGATTAGGAAATAGGCTTGACTTCAAATTTCAGCACAATTCTGCTCAGAACTAAGTCCTGCTAAATACAATGGGGCTTACTACCAGGTAGGTGGGGTTACGATTGCAGCCTTAGTCCATAAAATAGATTCCTAGGCAGTGATCATATGCAAAAGAAGCTGATATAAAGGAAGGTGGCACAAATTAAGATGGCATAAAGTTAAACCAGTTCTAAACCCCCTTTGGCAGAGGAGTTACTGCTGCTACTCTGCCTCAGCCTGGCAGAGGGGAAACAAACCTTTAAAATAGTCTTCTGCACTGCTTACCAGGTCAGGTGACTGAGCTGAATGGGCTTGAGATCCAGCCTAAGTCCCGCCTCTCTGATCCTGCCCTGCCACACCCCAGAACACCAATTTCTGGGGACTTGCAATGCCATATATTTGGTTCAACCAGGGTCCAGGTCTTAATGCTGAGCAACCAGCCAGCTTAGCCAACTCAGATCTACTGCAGCCTAAACTGGTCATCCCAGTTCATCTTGCCATAGAAATGCCCCATTAGTGGGTTCAAATAATTTTCTTTAAAGATTTGGCTATGATGCAGAATGGAAGGGATTTGCACAGTCTTAGTTAATTTAATTGCCGACAAAGGTCTGTATAGTTAAAGCCATGGTTTTCCCAGTAGTGATGTATGGAAGTGAGAGCTGGACCATAAAGAAGGCTGATCGCCGAAGAATTGATGCTTTTGAATTATGGTGCTGGAGGAGACTCTTGAGAGTCCCATGGACTGCAAGAAGATCAAACCTATCCATTCTTAAGGAAATCAGCCCTGAGTGCTCACTGGAAGGACAGATCCTGAAGCTGAGGTTCCAATACTTTGGCCACCTCATGAGAAGAGAAGACTCCCTGGAAAAGACCCTGATGTTGGGAAAGATTGAGGGCACAAGGAGAAGGGGATGACAGAGGACGAGATGGTTGGACAGTGTTCCTGAAGCTACCAACATGAGTCTGACCAAACTGCGGGAGGCAGTGGAAGACAGGAGTGCCTGGCGTGCTCTGGTCCATGGGATCACGAAGAGTCGGATACGACTAAACGACTAAACAACAAAAGTTAATTTAATCTTGTCCACTAAGGATCACATCATAAATGTAAGGTCACAAAACAGAGTGAGAGCCAAAAGCATTGCACTTCCTCTGAATTAACTTTGTGCCATCTTCAGGTAACCAAACATGATTGGCTGCATGTTGACATTGTTGCTGCAATTCATAGAAAGGGCAGAAAGTACTGGGCTCTAAACTGGCTTTGTGGGATCTGAGGGTTAATGCTTCCTGTCCTTATGCAGACTTTGCCATCTCCTCAAATTTCCAAAGCAGGGCAACACTTTTTGCAAATCGTGAAAGTGTTTGTGACAAATGTCTCTGGTTTCAGTTCAGGGCAATAAAAGGCTGGAGTGGGGAGAGGTATGCAATGTTTACTTTCTTCCAAAGCCCTCTTATTCTTACCACCAACTTCAAGTTTTTTTTGTCTTGTTTTGTTTTTTACAATCCTTGGGGAGTTTTCAGTTATGGTTATATTGGAAAAGTCATTGCAATATAATAGAACAAAAAAGGAACCTTGATATGATTCATTGTATCCCATAAAGCTCATCCAGTATTTTTCAGGCTTTATACTAGAGATGTGCAGAGAAAAACGTATTTTGTTTGGAGTCTATTTCACCACTTCACATAGTGGCTTATCTTGTTCAGAGCATCAGGCTGACTTTTTATTTTTATAAAAATATTTATATACAGCCCTCTCATAAAATATCAGGATTGTGCACAACAATTTATACAATAAAATATGAAAACAATAAAAAACAGAGCAAAGTCAACATTAAAGTCACTTTTAATGTAATTTACACAGGTCAGACCCATGTACTGGGGGGTCCCAGGAGGCACCTTGTCTAGGGTCCCCTTAAACATGGCAGCACTTTGGCTCCAGAGATGCAGCCACTTTGCTCCTATGGCTGCGCATTGCAAGGGAGACCAGTAAAAGTGGATAAGTTGTCTGCTGTGGCAATTTGATTGTCATTACTGATATCCTCATAATCTTCTTAGGAACACCTGGTATCCTAAGAACATGGTTTGAAAGTAACAGACCTAATGGACTTGATACTGATGGGGAAGAGCTGCCGCTTAGTGACAAAGTTTCCCAGGTTCAACACCCAGCATCTCCAGGTATGCTAGGGAGAGGCTCCTGCCTGAAATCCTGCAGAGTCACTGCCAGTATTTGTAGTGGATGAATGGTCTGATTCAGTATAAGGCAGCTACCTATTTCCCTATAATGTATATAGCCAAACAAAAATATCATCTTGGCATTCACCTTGGTATTTTCAGCTGATGCTTCACAGCACAAATTAGGACACTTCAACGCAGGGTTTGTTTTTCAGAAAGTCAAACACCTTATTTCTAACAATGAGGTATGTAGAATCAATCATAGAATTAAATAATGTAGGATTCCAGGTGAATATAAAACGACCATGTGGGAAAGTGATTTTCATAGAATCATAGAATCATAGAATCATAGAGTTGGAAGAGACCACAAGGGCCATCCAGTCCAACCCCCTGCCAAGCAGGAAACACCATCAAAGCATTCCTGACAGGTGGCTGTCAAGCCTCTGCTTAAAGACCTCCAAAGAAGGAGACTCCACCACACTCCTTGGCAGCAAATTCCACTGTCGAACAGCTCTTACTGTCAAGAAATTCTTCCTAATGTTTAGGTGGAATCAGTTTCAATTAAAATATGGCAGAAGTCTCAGAATGCAGAAAAATATCAGAAAGCTGTTGAGCACATTAAGGGGTAAAATTGAATAAGCTTGGACAATCAAAGGATGAATTAAGTCACTGCCTTTCTCCGTAATTATCTTTCTGAGAGACTTGCAAACATTATTAGAAGTATTCAACAAAATATTTGTGAAGTTTCACATCTTTGTTAAGCACCCATTTCAGATAGTCTACTATTTTTCCAAACATTCTTGTCATTGACATGTTGACACACCCACTTATTCTCTAGTTGCTGCCTTCCTAAAAGGGTGTAGCTCTGTAATCACCAATTCAGAGAAGGTGGACAAGATAAAATCCTACTAGAACTGGAGGCTATTTCTTCTCATATTCTAAGATAAGCATATGCATAAACATGCAGTCAACAAAAATGAAGGTGATCTCTCATTTTATTAGACCCAGGAATGGGTTTATTACGGATTAATCCAAATGACTGATTATATTATGTACTTTTTGACAGATAGGAGTGTCTAGAGGAAGGACAGGAGCTAACTGCCTTCATCCAGGAAATCCAAAACGTTTTAAAGACTGGGTCACAGGAGGATGTACTTACTAAAATGGGTGTTTTAATCTATCACCAGTTTATATTAGTTACTAATATATAAGTATCTTGGCAAATGTTCCCTAGCTAGATATGAGCTGAATTCCATTGCAAACATATGGGGCAGGTCCATTCTCCTATGTTGCTGCCAGTTCATTGCTGATGAATCATTCTTTGTCATATACAATGCCTCCAAGTTGGTGTCACAGGCGATTTCCCTACGCCATCCTGAACTCACCAGTGCCATATCTGAAGCTGGTTTCTGAAATTAGCAGAGCATACATGGATGTCATAATAACCCAATGTCTTGTGTTGAGAAGCAAATGTTTTTTACAGAGCACCATAGCTCAGTGGTAGAACATATGTTTTGTATGAATACATACATCATTTTATTTGTATGCCACCTTTCCATAGTTAAAACCAGGCTCAAGATGGCTTACAACATAAAAAGACATAATTACAAACATGACAAAAGTACAGAGGATGCTCGGGTTGCGAACACGATCCGTGTGGGAGGCGCATTAGCAACCAGCGCCGCTACGTCTGTGCATGCTCATGACGCAATTCGGTGCTTCTGTACATGTGCAAAGCGCAATTTAGCGCTTCTGCGCATGCGCGAGCTCCAAAACCCAGAAATAACCTGTTCGGGTACTTCCAGGATCAGTGCATCCGTATCCCGGAAACGCGCAACCCGCAGCAAGCGCAACCCGAAGTATGACTATAGTCATAAAGAATAAATAAAACATCAAAAAGAACACAGTCAAATTGACAAGGTGCTCCATGATATTCTTGTAATGCTGTATTGTTTTAACATTTGTCTGGAAGCCGCCCAGAGTGGCTGAGGAAACTCGGCCAGATGGGCGGGGTAAAAATAATAAATTATTATTATTATAATTATTATTGTAAAGAAGCTGGTAAGATGCGGGCTAGACAATGCTACCATTCAGTGGATTTGTAACTGGCTGACTGACCGAAACCAAAGGGTGCTCATCAATGGCTCCTCTTCATCCTGGAGAGAAGTGACTAGTGGGGTGCCACAGGGTTCTGTCTTGGGCCCAGTCTTATTCAACATCTTTATCAATGACTTGGATGATGGGCTTGAGGGCATCCTGATCAAGTTTGCAGATGACACCAAATTGGGAGGGGTGGCTAATACCCCAGAGGACAGGATCACACTTCAAAATGACCTTAACAGATTAGAGAATTGGGCCAAAGCAAACAAGATGAATTTTAACAGGGAGAAATGTAAAGTACTACACTTGGGCAAAAAAAAATGAAAGGCACAAATACAGGATGGGTGACACCTGGCATGTGAAAAGGATCTAGGAGTCTTGGTAGAGCACAAACTTGACATGAGTCAACAGTGTGATGCAGCAGCTAAAAAAGCCAATGCAATTCTGCGCTGCATCAATAGGAGTATAGCATCTAGATCAAGGGAAGTAATAGTCCCACCGTATTCTGCTCTGGTCAGACTTCACCTGGAATACTGTGTCTAGTTCTGGGCACCACAGTTCAAGAAGGATACTGACAAGCTGGAACGTGTCCAGAGGAGGGCAACTAAAATGGTCAAAGGCCTGGAAACGATGCCTTATGAGGAACGGCTTAGGGAGCTGGGTATGTTTAGCCTGGAGAAGAGAAGGTTAAGGGGTGATATGATAGCCATGTTCAAATATATAAAAGGATGTCATATAGAGGAGGGAGAAAGGTTGTTTTCTGCTGCTCCAGAGAAGCGGACATGGAGCAATGGATTCAAACTACAAGAAAGAAGATTCCACCTAAACATTAGAAAGAACTTCCTGACAGTAAGAGCTGTTCGACAGTGGAATTTGCTGCCAAGGAGTGTGGTGGAGTCTCCTTCTTTGGAGGTCTTTAAGCAGAGGCTTGACAGCCATCTGTCAAGAATGCTTTGATGGTGTTCCTGCTTGGCAGGGGGTTGGACTGGATGGCCCTTGTGGTCTCTTCCAACTCTATGATTCTATGAATCATATTCTGCATAATTCATAATAGCATCTGAAAGAAAGATACAAAAATTAAAATCAATAACAGCAATAACACACACACACCCAAAAAACCTAAACAATATGCCAGCCCAAGAGCCTATGTTCTCTAGCATTAAAGGATACAAGATGGGGAAGGATCAGAAGATGATGGGAAATACCTCTGACTGATGACTGGAGAGCTCATACTGGATAGACTAACAGTCTGACTCAGTTTCAGGCAGCTTTGCATGTTCTTGTGTCATTTATGAGCAAGGTGGATGTATCATGGTTTGGACCATGCCATGGTTCCAACATGTTTAAATGAAGACCAGGGAAGTTTCCTATATCGTATGGGTGGTAAATGAGGTTGAAAACTAAACAGGCAGAATATGAGAACAGATCAATCTGAGATGTTAGTGAAATAATTATGACGTGCTAACCATGCTTGTCAGACTTATGATCAAACAGTGCTTTAGTTTATTGTGTAAAGTCTTAAATAAGTGCTAAATGGATTATAGATCATGCTTCATCTGTACTTGTCTAAAAATAAATAAATGTGAGGAATATTAAGGGGGGAAGGGTGTTTAAAGGATTTTCAATTAGAAAACATGGCAGAGTTGGAATGCATGACCCCCCAAGGTCTTTTCCAACTCTATGATTCTAAGGAAAACTAAATAATATTTAAGAATATTGCCTTCATATGAACATTAGCCACAGAATAAAGCAGATTGCCTAGGTGAAGTAACTCCTTCACTGAATGAGAGGCTGAATAAGCTTCTGTCACAAATGGTTTAGGTATGGAGAGTCCTGTCCTGAACTGGCACTTGAATTATGTTTGGACTTCTCAAACACAGTCACTGTGGGCATCCTTAAGAAAATGTTATAACTCCTTGAACTTTTCAACCGAGACATCTCACAAACAGCTCATCCGCCAGCATTCACTCTTGTCAACAATTCAGAAACAAGTAGGTTAGAAGAAAGGGAGGGTGGTTTCATTTGGAGACTCCCTTTCTGTGCACCCAGCCATCGAGCAACGAGGCAGTTGTGTGGAGCAAAGGGAACGATCCGTCTCAGATTTGCCGCCTGAGAAGGTTTCTCATTCCCTTTACTGCTCAGTTCTGCTCATTGGTTGTGCCTCACCTCTCCCTGCTATCTTCTGGTAAGCAGCAATGACACAATCGACCAGAGGTCAAGTGACTGTCACCCCACACTGCCCCCAATTATGTCGCTGCCTCTTTACAAACGTGGGGAAAGTTGTCATAGAACTTACGATGGGGAGAAGGACCATACCTTAGTAGTAGAGCCCAGATTCAATCTCCTGGATCTCCAGGGAAGTTTTGGGGGAAACCCCACCACCACCACCACATGAAACCCTGGAGAGCTGGTGTCAGGCAGTGTAGATAATATCTTGGAATCCTAGAACTGTAGAGTTGAAAGGGACTCTGAGGATCATCTAGTCCAGCCCCCTGCAATGTAGGACGATGCAGCTGTCCCATACGGGGATCAAACTTGCAACCTTGACCTTATCAGTACCATCTTCTAATCAACTCAGCTTTCCAGGTGGACCAATGGTCTGACTCTGTGTAAGGCAACTTCGTATGTTCCTCTATTCTATAACATTTGCTACGCTATGAGCTGCTCATAGTAAAATATTTCTTTGTAATGTTTGACCCCCTGTAATATACACACAGAAGAATAATTTGTGTCTTTGGTGTGTATGTGTGTTTAAAAATGTAAACTATTCTTAAATTTCCAAAACTAGATTGTGATAGTAGGTGGCATTATTTTTAGTCTCATCGCTTCAGCTTTCTGTTTTATTTGCAGTCTTGTGACAGCTGTCATTTAAGCTGACAGACCAGGGACTAAACCTCTGCAGGTGAGTTAAATAGCCAGACTGTGGATCTGACGGGAAGGGAATTATTCAGTGTTTAAAGAAATTCCTTGATTTGAAAGTGCTGCCACATTTTATAGGACAGACTGGCTGCAAAGAACTTAATGGGCTTCTTTTGTTTTAGGTCACCCTAGTTCCACAGAACAGACATCATACCTACATATTCCCTTGTTTTAGAAACACTTCTACCTGATAGACCTAGTTACTGTTCTAAATCAACTATAATTCAATAAGACAGCCCATTGCAGTCCCTATTTTCCAGGGATGTCCCTGATTTAGAAAAGCCATCCCAGTTTCTGATTTGATCCCAGAATGCCCCACTTTTCCTTAGGATGTCCCTATTTTTATTGGAGAAATGCTGGAGGGTATGCTGTTGGGCAAAAACATAGAAAGGCAATGCTAAAATCCTGGGTGAGTGTGGGATCAGGTCTGTGAAAATTACAAGGCCAGCACCCAGGACCGGTGCTAGGGGTTTTGGCGCCCTAGGTGAGGGGGCAGGGCACGTGACATCATTGTGCATGACGTACGGTGCCCCGCCCCCTGCCCACCGGGCGCCCCGCGCCGCCGCGATTTTCGCCGCTGGTTGGCGGCGGCGGGGGGCAGGCTGGCCAGCACCCCCTCCATTTTGGCACTCTAGGCAACTGCCTAGTTCGCCTAAATGGACGCGCCGGCCCTGCTAGCACCTAAACGACATTGGTGTTGGTGCCAGGTGAGCCTCTCTAAGGAGAACAGTCCTCATTTCCACCAACAGCAGTCAATACTGAGGAGTTGAGGTAGAATTTCAGCTCACGATGAGCTCCATTGCCTTTTAGTTCCCAATGAGGTTTCTAAAGGTTATAACGGGGCGGGAAACAAAAGGCATTGTTGCCATTTTTGGGTGGCATCCCCATGGCCCATATAGCATGTAGTGCTGATCTTCATAGCCACATTTGTTCTTAACTTTGATAACATCACATTTTGCTTTATCGAGGTGGGATAAAATCATATAATAAATGAGGAATCCCTAATCTAGGAAGTAATGCCAGGCTCTATCTATCCTCAGGCCCTTGGCAAGGTTTGGCAATCTGACATTTAAAAATTAAACTAGGAGGACAGAAAGTTCTTCTCCTGGACCTTTATAATCTCAAACTGGCAAGCACTCTAAGTCCTAATGAGAAAATGGTATTTAAATGTCATAAAGTGGCTTTCTCCAGTTGCAATTATTTACTTTACTTTCAAAAGATTTTGCTCTGATGTGGAATCACTTGACAGATCCAAGTTTTCTTTTTACTAAATTCTGCACCGGTATTAAAACCCCATCACAATGTGTTTTTTAAAAATTAAAATAAAAAAAATGAATGTTTCAGATGGAAATATTTACTGTAATGGAAAGGACCAATAGAAGAAGATGACATCCCACCATGAGAAATATTTAGAACTTGTTAACTGATCAGAAGCCTACTTTGACATTAAGTGGCACAGAAATAAGTAAATAATAAAGAAATTGGAAAGGAGGAGCATTTATGATGGCTATTGTTCTTGAGTTTGGGGTGAAAAGAAAACAAAAGAAAAGAAAAGACAACCACCAACTTGCAGCCAGAAAGAGTGCAATATGTGAATTAAGAGTTTCTTCTACCCTGAAAATGTGTGGCGGGTTTGTCCCACTCCCTTTTTGCCCTCCCTGCCCCCCAAGTGCTGATCCTGCTTTGCCTAGACTTTGTCTTCACCTCACACTCTAGAACTACTGAAATCTCCCTTGCTTGGGCTATTTGCAATGCTAGGCATCCCCGTGTTTCAGGAAACTCACTTATATGATATGATTTCAAGAGTGGAGAGTGTCAGAAATGATTCACCTAACCTACATCTCAATGTGCAACAAAAAAATCAACTCCCCGCCACCCTCCACTACAGAATTCATGGGCAGTTTGGGATCATGTCCTGGGACCCTTATGGATCTTTGGATAGTTACCGGTATATATATGGTGTCCTATTACCAGTAATGAACATCACCCAAGAGCCCTGCTGAATCAGGCCAGAAACATATAAAGTCCAGCATTCTGTTCTCACAGTGGCCAACCAGATGCAGGACATGAATGTGAGAGCATTTTTCCACACTCATGCTCCCCAGCATCTGATAGTTGAAAGCAAACTACTTCTGATACCACAGGTAGTACACAGCCATCATAATCAGCAGCCAGTGACAGTTTATCCTGCATGAATTTGTCTAATCCCCATTTAAAGCCACCCAACTTGGTGGCCATCACTTCATCTGGTGGTAGTGAATTTTGTCCTTTAACCATTAAAGTACAGTGAATGGTTCTACTGGTTTTGTAATGCATGCGCTCAGGATAAATGGTGACTGGAACAGGTATTGACAGGGTGTCCGGACATTTAGTGGTGACATTTAGTTGCTGGGCATCTTTTATAATTGTCTTAGAACAGG
Organism: Darevskia mixta; assembly: GCA_034641385.1. Lineage (NCBI taxonomy): Eukaryota > Metazoa > Chordata > Lepidosauria > Squamata > Lacertidae > Darevskia > Darevskia mixta. The sequence goes on from JAWWNH010000018.1 coordinate 19,828,614, forward strand.
CTTCCTCAACCTCGGCCCTCCAGATGTTTTGAGGCTACAATTCCCATCATCCCTGACCACTGGTCCTGCTAGCTAGGGATCACAACAACAAACACTCCGTGAGGTGAGTGGGGCTGAGAGACTTCAAAGAATTGTGACTAGCCCAAGGTCACCCAGCAGCTGCATGTGGAGGAGCGGAGACGCGAACCCGGTTCACCAGATTATGAGTCTACTGCTCTTAACCACTACACCATGCTGGCTCTTGGGGTTGATAGCACTGTCTGCTTTGCACTGAGGCACTTCCAAAGTGAGCCTGTCACGTATCTTTGCAGAGTAGTGCCATTCTCAACATTCTCCCAAACAAAAGAAAGAGGAATATGATTATGGTTTACCAACTGACTATATAGGTTATCCTGTGTAGATAAAGAGATTGTATTTAATGGCTAAGAAATGCCATTAAGTTTAAAGGGAAAGAAATTGAGAAAACCTTCAGAGTATTTCCCTATATTATCCACTGTCAGAATTAATTGAACACATGAAACAGAGTATGTTTTTCCCCCCATGTCATTTATTAAGTTTCAGATCCGAATGTTAAGTAAGAGACATGAATAGCAATGACTATTTGTTGCCGAGCGAGTTTATTTATTTTCAGTGATGGCTGAAATTGAATATGAACCCGATGGCTTCTGCGCAAGGTGGTCTCAGGACATCTCACAGCCAAGCGGAAAGAGATCAAATTAAGTCAGCTGGCTGGCTGCTCCTGGCCATCTTGAACAGATTTGGCTTGAGCACAGGCATGTTGGAATAAGTAAAATTAATAATGATAATTTGCACTGCATAATTGTTTGCATAATTTCTGTTGCCTTGTAGGTGAAAGAGTCTCTTCCAAATACTAATGCAATAAACTCAACTGTGACCTGCTGAGAAGAAGCCATAGAATCTTAAATTCCCATTTGTTCCAATAACAGAAATATGAGGGAAATTGTGCTTGGTATTTGGGGCAGGAAGCTCTCTGCAGAACAGAATGAAAACTGTGATTGCCCCCACCTTTACTCCTTGTCACACTCTATGGGCTCCTCCAGAGAGGAGAATTTATCCTCATTTGCTTGGACTTAAAGTAAATCCGGTCTTTATTGAGAATTCATTCTGATTTATTTGCATGGTGGTTACAGGAGCATTAATCGGCATTCACTTGATTTACCTGCACAGTGTTTATATATCTCTCCATTGGTCATTCATACACACTCTTATCAATGCATTCTCCCCATCACTTTCTTAACTTCAAAAAGTAAATTTCTTTTTTTTAAAAAATGATTTTTTTAAAATGCGAGAATTACAAAGAATTTGGATCAGTTTAATTGTGCGAACTTAAAATTCTGAAATTCACTTGAATGCCTTCTGCAAAATATTGACAGTATTTTGCAGGATCTCTGTATCTCCCCCCCCTTTTCCAACCTTGTCTTGATTTATCTGCGTGTGTCACATACCACCAAAATGAAATACTTTAGCTTTCCACTAACAAGCCAGGCCCCCCAAAAGAGACTCTCACAGGGACCAGGTATGGCACACACTGGTACATCTTGTGGCATTCTGTGGGAGATACTTGCATAAAGTTAGAATTGTATGCTATGAATCACAAAGAGGATTACCAATATAGCAGATTGTCTGAAGCTGCTATAGCCACTAGGAAGCCTAGTGTCTCTCATACTTTCAGTCATTTTCAACTTATTTTGGCATAAACTGCCAGGGGGAAGATAGAAGGGGTCCCGTGCTCTGTAATCACTAGATCAAGTCAGTGACCCTTCTGTAGCATAGCTGGCCAGAAGCCAGCGTGGTGTAGTGGTTAAGAGCAGTGGACTTGCAATCTGGTGAACCAGGTTTGCTTCCCCGCTCCGCCACATGCAGCTGCTGGGTGACCTTGGGCTAGTCACACTTCTTTGAAGTCTCTCAGCCTCACTCACCTCACAGAGTATTTGTTGTGGGGGAGGAAGGGAAAGGATATTGTTAGCCGCTTTGAGACTCCTTAAGGGGAGTGAAAGGTGGGATATCAAGTCCAAACTCCTCCTCCTCCTCCTACTCCTCCTCCTCCTCCTACTCCTCTCCTCCTTCTCCTTCTCCTTTTCCTTTTCCTTTTCCTTCTCCTTCTCCTTCTTCTTGTAATTGTACCTCTGCCCAGCAATATTGCTGCTGTGGTGCTAAACACAGCTACTGAACCAAGACCAAAGTGTATCCCTTTTGATACCTGTCCTCAATGTAAATTTCTTATTTAGATCCTGTCACTGTTCAATGTAGTCATTCATAGCCTCATGCCAATGAAACAAATCTCAGGAATGGGGCTCTCCACAGGACTAATCTTCAGCCACTTAGATTCAGCAGGGTGATGGTCTTGTGTGCCTTCAGACCTTGGGCCCCCTGAAAAAAAACTCCGAGAGCTCTTGGGAATACAAATTGGAAACAACTGTTCTAAATAGTGCTATGCCAATCCCCACTCTCTTATTTCAAGAAACTCTTCATTCTGTTCAGCAAAAGAAGCAATCGTGTTTCTGCCGCTTTCATGAGAGATGGGAAGCAGCTTTGTGAAACCCCTGCACCTCAGATGCTTCTCTGAAGTTTTCCTTATTCCAAGGGCCGTTTATTCTCACTTTTCTTCCCACATGAAATGTCAAACCACAAAGAGGACAAAAATATCAGCCATGACACTCTTTCTAAGTCCAGATACAATTCCTCCCAGATACTGTGTACGTGTGTGCTTATATCTGTACATAATAGTCCGGAGTGATGCCTCCCTGAAGTCATATTGCTGATGTGCTGGAAACTCAAGGAACCAAAATGTTTTAGACAACGATCCATCATTTCAGCTGTGGCACTCTCTGACACTGCTGTGGGCATTCATCAAAGCAGCTGCCACACTGTACGAATCCTTCCGCAGTGAATATGTTTTGAACGTTGACCAATAAATTTAACTGAGCTGACTCCTTCCATAAAACTCACCCAATCTGGCATGTTTCAGGTGGCCTGCTGGCTCCCAGCTCCCTTTCTGATTGCAGGAGGATTTTGAAGTTGTAAGTGCGAATTGGACGATATTTCACTAATATGAATGCTTTTAACAGATGGATGCTTTTGAGTGTAGGAAGGGTTGTAACTCAGTGTAACTCTCCTTTGCATGCCATGTCCCAGCTTCAAGCTGTAGCATCTCAAAGTAGGCTTGGGAACGGCCTCCTGTCTGAAACCCTGGACAGCTCCTGCCAGTCAGTGCAGACATCACTGAGCTGGTTGGTACATTGGTTTGACTCAGTATAAGGGAGTTTCCTATGTTCCAAAGTAATTCTAATAGCCATATCTCATTGGCCCTTCCCCACTAACCACTAGCAAACAAATACTCAAACAGTGCTAGCTTGCCTGGCCTGGTTCCAGATGGTTCTGAACTGAGGCTCCAGGAGCAGGGTCTATTAACCAACAATGCTGTCATCCTTACTTTGTGAGGAAGACCCAAGGCATTGCGACAGAATGTACTGTTTCCTAGTGGCTCACAGCCCTAACTGGACATTTATTGCCTGACTTCATCCATGCCTGAGGAGGGAAGAACAGAGATAACCACGCCAGCCCCATAGCTCGGCTGCCGTCACTCTCCAAGAGTGACCTGCACATTGATGGCGGAACATCATCATCATCAACAACAACAACAACAACAACAACAACAACATGTGAAAGAGGTTTCTGTCTCTGGCAGTGGCATGATGGTAAATTTTGATGTTCAGGAGCTCATCGTGACAGTTCCCATACCCACAACTGCAAGGAGAGTTCATAATGGAGTTGGCTTTGTTTATATGAACCTGTCAATGTTAATTTTTCTCATTTCCTTTCCTTTCCAATATTAAGTTCAGTTCTCCACAGTTTCACATCAGTTTGGATCTCCCCACCCCACCCCCCAAAAAAGTCATCATGAAAATGCAGCAGTCTTGTGAATTTCTCCAGATACACACATTTTTTCACGCACTTCTCCCTTCTTCAGATGAGACCATCATTTGAAGCATGTCCCCCTTTATTCTTCCTATCCTTTCCCATAGTCCTTCACCAATGTTTTAGAGCTGTTAATGGACCCCTCTAACTTTCTCTAATAGGTCAAGGCTGGATGCACAAAGGTGTCAACCTTTCTCCTCCTTCGCCACCGAAGCACTGACTGCCCTCGTATGTTTCCATTGTGATCTTGCAGCATAATTGGGCTAAAATGAGAAGCAGCAGCTATTAGGCTTGCATATAAATGGCAGCTCCCGCGCATCTGGCACAGCCGCCTTTCGTCATAATTCTATATATAAACTATTTTTATACGAAGAAAGAAAAACTGCCCACATTTAGTTCAAGACAGAATTTTGCCCTTTTTCTAACATATGTTTCTTGTTCTTTTGGTCTGTTGCCAGAGATTGTACCAGCACTAATTGCCCTGTGCCATTATCTGTTCCCTTCCCAATATTATATGTCACCTCTTCCCAATATTATAGGTCTCCTATTAAGCTCTTTCACTTTCAAGGAATGAAAACCCAGTTTCTTTAGCAGCTCAGAGGATCTCTGATTTCCTAATGCATTTGGGTTGCCCTTTGTGGCAGATTTTCTGTTTCTATGCAGTAGTTTAAAATTATCATCAGAGCTTTACAGATTATGCCAAAGACAGTGAGAATTTATATACCAATCTATCTACCTATCTACCTGCTACTTATGAGCCCTAAATTTCACTCACTATTGATGTCGGCTTTATTGTTTCTTAACACTCAAAATATGAAACAAAGCTCAAAATCTCATTTATACTTGTTGCATTTTAAATGTAGGTTTGCGTATCATGCTAGTCCTAACCAGAGTAGACCCACTGCATGTAATAAACACAAGTGACTTAGGTATATTAATTCCAGTGGGTTTACTCCAAGTAAAACTTGTTTGGGTGCAACTCTTTCCTCTGCACCAGAAGCTAGTGTAAAGCAATCCAGTATAAATAAACCAGCAGAACATTAAAGCAGGTCCAAATCCCATTCAGCAGCAGGGTTGCTTTTGCTTCTGTCTGAGCCTGGCAGAGGAAAGCAAGCTTTTAAAACATGGGTAGGCAAACTAAGGCCCGGGGGCCGGATCTGTCCCAGATGCCTTCTGGATCCAGCCTGCAAATGGTCCGGGAATCGCCGCGTGGATTTGATCATTGCCAGTGCGCAGGTTCAGTGGCGCCTCCTCCCTCCCTCCTCCTGGCTTCTCCCTGCCCTGCCTAGAGCCGAGAGGAAGGGGGCTGGGCTTTGTTGGTGTCAGCAGCAGCAGCGTTAGCACTCAAGCAGCCACCATTGTAAGCAGGCTCAATTCAAGCTTTGTTGCTGCCAGCCCCTCTCTGGAGCCCTTTCATGCGCCACTCATCATCCCGTTGCCGCCAGCCCCTACCGCTTGCAAGACACAGGTAAGCAGCCACCGGGGCTCGTCCGATGCTGTGGAGAAGGGAAGGGAGAGTCGGGGAGTGGCTTACCTGAGTAGAATGTGTCCTTTTATTTAAAATGCATCTCTGGGTTATTTGTGGGAATTTGTTCATTATTATTTTTTCAAAATATAGTCCGGAACCCCACAAGGTCTGAGGGACAGTGGACCGACACCCTGCTGAAAAAGTTTGCTGACCCCTGCTTTAAAAAAATGTGGTACGCCAAATTGCCAGGTCACATGGCTGAGCTCAATGGGCTTAGGATCCAACCAAAGCCCCCTGTCTCCGGTCCTGCCCCAGCCACGCCCTCAGCATGCCTCCTTTTGGGAACTTACAAAGGCCAAGTTGAGCAAGTTACACCAACATATCAGTGGGACGTTCCATATGGAATGCTCCTTTACAGGGGTCCAGCCAGCCATGCCATCTCCCAGAATACTCCATTCCACTCCATTCCCTCTTGTTTTCCATCCCCTCCCCCACCATTTCCCCCCCCCCCAGAGTCAACATATTCCATGTTGCTGAACATCCATTTTGGAAATGACTTTGTGACCCTTTGCAAATGGTTGTAGGTTACAAAACAATCACTGAAAGGGGGAGGCATATTTTTATATATATGCAAAACACAGAATCACAGAATCACAGAATCACAGAATCATAGAGTTGGAAGAGACCACAAGGGCCATCCAGTCCAACCCCCTGCCAAGCAGGAAACACCATCAAAGCATTCTTGACAGGTGGCTGTCAAGCCTCTGCTTAAAGACCTCCAAAGAAGGAGACTCCACCACACTCCTTGGCAGCAAATTCCATTGTCGAACAGCTCTTACTGTCAAGAAATTCTTCCTAATGTTTAGGTGGAATCTTCTTTCTTGTAGTTTGAATCCATTGCTCCGTGTCCGCTTCTCTGGAGCAGCAGAAAACAACCTTTCTCCCTCCTCTATATGACATCCTTTTATATATTTGAACATGGCTATCATATCACCCCTTAACCGTCTCTTCTCCAGGCTAAACATACCCAGCTCCCTAAGCCGTTCCTCATAAGGCATCGTTTCCAGGCCTTTGACCATTTTGGTTGCCCTCCTCTGGACACGTTCCAGCTTGTCAATATCCTTCTTGAACTGTGGTGCCCAGAACTGGACACAGTATTCCAGGTGGGGTCTGACCAGAGCGGAATACAGTGGTACTATTACTTCCCTTGATCTAGATGCTATACTCCTATTGATGCAGCCCAGAATTGCATTGGCTTTTTTAGCTGCTGCATCACACTGTTGACTCATGTCAAGTTTGTGGTCTACCAAGACTCCTAGATCCTTTTCACTTGTACTGCTCTCAAGCCAGGTATCACCCATCCTGTATTTGTGCCTTTCATTTTTTTTGCCCAAGTGTAGTACTTTACATTTCTCCCTGTTAAAATTCATCCTGTTTGCCTTGGCCCAGTTCTCTAATCTGTTAAGGTCATTTTGAAGTGTGATCCTGTCCTCTGGGGTATTAGCCACCCCTCCCAATTTGGTGTCATCTGCAAACTTGATCAGGATGCCCTCAAGCCCATCATCCAAGTCATTGATAAAGATGTTGAATAAGACTGGGCCCAAGACAGAACCCTGTGGCACCCCACTAGTCACTTCTCTCCAGGATGAAGAGGAGCCATTGATGAGCACCCTTTGGGTTCGGTCAGTCAGCCAGTTACAAATCCACTGAATGGTAGCATTGTCTAGCCCACATTTTACCAGCTTCTTTACAAGAATATCATGGGGCACCTTGTCAAAGGCCTTGCTGAAATCAAGATAGGCTACATCCACAGTGTTCCCTTCGTCTACCAGGCTTGTAATTCTGTCAAAAAATGAGATCAGATTAGTCTGACATGACTTATTTTTCAGAAACCCATGCTGACTTTTAGTGATCACAGCGTTCCTTTCTAGGTGCTCACAGACCGTTTGCTTAATGATCTGCTCTAGAATCTTTCCTGGTATTGATGTCAGGCTGACTGGGCGGTAATTGTTTGGGTCCTCTCTTTTCCCCTTTTTGAAAATAGGGACAACATTTGCCCTCCTCCAGTCTGCTGGGACTTCACCTGTTTTCCAGGAATTCTCAAAGATTACTGCCAGTGGTTCTGAAATTACCTCTGCCAGTTCTTTTAATACTCTGGGATGTAGTTCATCTGGCCCTGGAGACTTGAATACATCTAAACTAGCCAAGTGTTCTTGTACTACCTCCTTACTTATTCTGGGCTGTGTTTCCCCTGCTGAATCATCTGCTCCATATTCTTCAGGTCGGGCATTGTTTTCTTTTTTGGAGAAGACTGAGGCAAAGAAGGTATTGAGGAGTTCTGCCCTTTCTGCGTCCCCTGTTCGCATTTCACCATCTTCTCCTCTAAGTGACCCCACTGTTTCCTTGTTCTTCCTTTTGCTACGGACATACCCATAAAAACTCTTTTTATTGCTTTTAACCTCTCTAGCAAGCCTGAGTTCATTCTGTGCTTTAGCTTTTCTGACTTTGTCTCTACATGTGCTGGCTATTTGTTTGAATTCCTCTCTGGTGGTTCCCCCCTTTTTCCATTTCTTGTACATATCCCTTTTAAATCTTAACTCAGTTAAAAGTTCTTTAGATAGCCACCCTGGCTTCTTTAGGCACCTTCCATGTTTTCGTCGCATTGGTACTGCTTGAAGTTGTGCTTTTAATATCTCCCTTTTAACAAACTCCCATCCATCATGAACTCCCATCCCTTTTAGTATTACTGACCATGGGATCACATCCAGCATTTCCCTAAGTTTTCTGAAGTCGGCTTTCTTAAAGTCTAGAATTTGAGTCTTAGTATGCTTGGTTGCTCCTTTCTGATGTATAATAAACTCCAGAAGAGCATGATCACTCCCACCTAATGATCCTGCCACTTCTACCCCACTAACCAGGTCATCACTATTGGTTAGGACCAGATCTAAAATGGCTGATCCTCTTGTTGCTTCTCCCACTTTCTGGACAATGAAATTGTCTGCAAGGCCAGTGAGGAATCTGTTCGACCTTATGCTCTTGGCTGAGTTTGACATCCAACAAATATCAGGATAGTTGAAATCCCCCATTACTACTATCTCATTTCCTTTTGAATGCTTGGTCATCTGTTCCAGGAAGGCATCATCTATGTCCTCAGTTTGGCTTGGGGATCTATAGTAAACTCCCACAATGAGATCACTGTTATTTTTCTCTCCCTTAATTTTGACCCAGATACTCTCAATTTGGCTTTGAAGTTTTAAATCATGGATCTCTTCACAGGTATACACATCCCTGACATATAATGCCACTCCTCCTCCTTTCCTGTTTGGTCTATTTCTCTGAAATAGATTGTATCCCTCTATTACTACATTCCAATCATGAGACTCATCCCACCAGGTTTCAGTGATGCCTATTATGTCGTATTTAGTTTGCTGTATCAAGAGCTCAAGTTCATCTTGTTTATTTCCCATGCTCTGTGCATTTGTATACAGACATTGAAAACCATTGATCATTCCCCCTAGTCTCCTACTTAAGGATTTTTTCCTCCCACCACTAGGTCTGTGTGCTGTTTGCTCCATTTGGTCCTTGACTTTTGGATGATCATCTTCAGCATTTGATAGACTCCTACCTTCAGGACCACTGTCTCCCTCCCCCACATAAGTCAGTTTAAAGCCCTCCTGATGAGGTTTTTGAGATTGTCAAAAACATTCCTCCCAACCCTTGTGAGGTGCAGCCCATCACTTGCCAGAAGTCCATCTTCAAGAAACTGCAGGCCGTGATCTAAGAATCCAAACCGTTCCTGCCGGCACTTTGTGGATTGCATTCAGTGCCGTTAAAGGCATAGAAGCAGTGCCACTGAAAATAAAATGAAATCTTGCTGCTGCTGCTGCTGCTGCTGCTGCTGCTGCTGCTGCTACTACTACTAGATGATCTGTTGATTCCTTGTAGCTTTAGCACTCTGGGATTGAATATTTTCCCTGAAATTGAAGAGTGTTAGCAGCCCTGCTGCTCTCCCTCAATGGTACATCTGGCGAGTTCCTTCCCAATAATTTGAAGCTGTCTGAACATTAATGATATCATTCCCCATAGAAATTCTGAGATCTGCTCTGATTTTCTGAGAGTGAGGCAATGAAGGGTCATTCCTGATATGGCATTTTGTGCTCTTGAGCTTGGTCCTGAACTGCATAAATATGAAAATATTTCATCCTTTGTGCAACTTTCATGCATAGGTAATGTCTTGAACAGAGTTTGTTGGACAGATGCCATTCCCTGGCACATTCCAGGAGCTTCTCTAGCTGTTCAAAATGGTATACTGAGATTGCTATGAAGGCATTTTGACAAATGCCATTGGAAGCTGCTAATCCCGGCTTAGTTGGGAGAAAGTCCCATTGTACTCAACAGAGTTTACAACTGAAAAGACATGTACAGAAATTCCCAGTATGGTTGTGAATTCTGCCCATACTTACCTTGGAATAATCTTCACTGAACATAATAAGGTTTACTTCTGAAAGAACATAGATTGGGTTTTGCTGTTAAAAAAACAAAACAAAACATATTTAAGCTTTATCTTTCACAAGAAAATCTGAGGCCCTCCAGATATTGTTGGACTCCAAATTCCACCAAGCCCAACCAACATAACAAATAGTTCGGGATTATGGGAATTATAGTGCAAAATCATTGGGAAGACCGTGAGTTCCCCATCCCTGATTTATCATATTTATGTTCCATCCTTTCAATCAAGAATCGCACTGCAGTATGCATGGAGCTTTTCCATTTTATTGTCACAATCATCTCAACTGGGTGAGATGGAGAGAGAGAAATTGTGGGTCTAAGGTCATCCAGCAAGTTTCTACACTTGGAAGTGATATGCCTCTGATTATTAGCTGCAATGCAAGGAGAGAGCTGTTGTGTTGCGCTCAAATTCTGCTTGCATGCTCCCCCAAAGCATTTGATTGGCCACTGTGAGGACAGGATGCTGGAGTAGAAGAATTCTGGAACCTGGTCCAGAAGGCTCTTCTCTTGTTCTCTGCTGGTTCAAATTCCTTACTACACAGGCTCACATGGAATATATCACCGACTCTTACACGTTAATCTGGATCTATTGTTGTAAGGATGCTATAAGATGAGAGCTATACTGTACATTATATTTAATGTAGGGTTTATAATCCACTGTAGAACAATCCCAGAACATAAAAAAAGAAACCAAACAGAACACCACCCTCATGTGTGGAGTTTATCCAAAGCTCCTGGTGGACAGCAAAGGAAGCAACCCTTTTGCTCCCCAAATTCTGTCCTGCAGTTGAGGGGTTTAGTGTTCCTCACATATTAAAATGGTTCCATTTTTCTCTTTCCCTGGAAAAGAGGTCATGAAACAAGACAAGGCAAAGATTGCATTATACCATTGTGTCAAGATTTTAATTGCACTTTGCAGTAACAATGGTCTTTAGAAGCCCCAGAGGCAGTGGTACCAAACCTAATTTGCAATGTGTCAGTATTTGCGATGCTAATGCAAAGATTTCAGCTAAGGGTCTTTCCGTTTGCCTCCTGTGGTCCCTAATGTACTCTACACTGTTTCTAAGCCACATAGCACAAAGGCTTATGCACACTTAAAATGGTGTTCCTCCGCCCCCGAATTTGCTAGTAGTATTCCTTTCTGCCCTCCTCCCATCAGTATATCAACTGTGTAGAAAGAAACCTTTCTTTATTTCTCTTTCTCTCTGCTCCCCCACCCTTCTCAGTCGTTAAGGAAACTGGAAGAACTTAAAAGTGGTTGCTCTCCAAGCAAATGTGTAAGTTTGACATATTAATAAAGTGCTTTATTATCTTAAAATAGCAAACACAAGGAAGGGCTTAAAAACCTAAAGCTTTAAGCCATTACCGGAGGGAAAACACATTTATATTAAAATCCTATGCAATTAGGTAATTGGGTTTTTTAATATAAAAAAATCTGTTTACTCAAATTATTGATTCAGTTCTGCAGGTTATTCTACCTTTTCATTCTCCTGTTTTTATAATGCTGCCCTGGGGCTGGAACGATATCCCATCCGCCTCCCTCCGCCTTCAATCTGCCTATGGGACTTTTATGGAATGCAAAACATCCATGGTATATATCCTGCCAAATCCTGTCTCAGATGTGTCTTTGGGATACACCTATTTAGGTCAGAGGTAATAAGGTGATCTCATATCGCACTTCCATTCTGTTTTGTTTGAATGAAGCTACTCAAGCTTCAGAGCTCAGATATATGTGAAACTGCCCATGAATTTGAGCACAAAACTTATAGCTGGAATTGAAAAGAAGCACACAAATTGGACTTCTGGCAAGTGATGGGCTGCACCTCACAAGGGTTGGGAGGAATGTTTTTGCCAACAATCTCAAAAACCTCATCAGGAGGGCTTTAAACTGACTTATGTGGGGGAGGGAGACAGTGGTCCTGAAGGTAGGAGTCTATCAAATGCTGAAGATGATCATCCAAAAGTCAAGGACCAAATGGAGCAAACAGCGCACAGACCTAGTGGTGGGAGGAAAAAATCCTTAAGTAGGAGACTAGGGGGAATGATCAATGGTTTTCAATGTCTGTATACAAATGCACAGAGCATGGGAAATAAACAAGATGAACTTGAGCTCTTGGTACAGCAAACTAAATACGACATAATAGGCATCACTGAAACCTGGTGGGATGAGTCTCATGATTGGAATGTAGTAATAGAGGGATACAATCTATTTAAGAGAAATAGACCAAACAGGAAAGGAGGAGGAGTGGCGTTATATGTCAGGGATGTGTATACCTGTGAAGAGATCCATGATTTAAAACTTCAAAGCCAAATTGAGAGTATCTGGGTCAAAATTAAGGGAGAGAAAAATAACAGTGATCTCATGGTGGGAGTTTACTATAGATCCCCAAGCCAAACTGAGGACATAGATGATGCCTTCCTGGAACAGATGACCAAGCATTCAAAAGGAAATGAGATAGTAGTAATGGGGGATTTCAACTATCCTGATATTTGTTGGATGTCAAACTCAGCCAAGAGCATAAGGTCGAACAGATTCCTCGCTGGCCTTGCAGACAATTTCATTGTCCAGAAAGTAGGAGAAGCAACAAGAGGATCAACCATTTTAGATCTGGTCCTAACCAACAGTGATGACCTGGTTAGTGGGGTAGAAGTGGCAGGATCATTAGGTGGGAGTGATCATGCTCTTCTGGAGTTTATTATACATCAGAAAGGAGCAACCAAGCATACTAAGACTCAAATTCTAGACTTTAAGAAAGCCGACTTCAGAAAACTTAGGGAAATGCTGGGTGTGATCCCATGGTCAGTAATACTAAAAGGGAAGGGAGTTCATGATGGATGGGAGTTTGTTAAAAGGGAGATATTAAAAGCACAACTTCAAGCCGTACCAATGAGACGAAAACATGGAAGGTGCCTAAAGAAGCCAGGGTGGCTATCTAATGAACTTTTAACTGAGTTAAGATTTAAAAGGGATATGTACAAGAAATGGAAAAAGGGGGAAACCACCAGAGAGGAATTCAAACAAATAGCCAGCACATGTAGAGACAAAGTCAGAAAAGCTAAAGCACAGAATGAACTCAGGCTTGCTAGAGAGGTTAAAAGCAATAAAAAGAGTTTTTATGGGTATGTCCGTAGCAAAAGGAAGAACAAGGAAACAGTGGGGTCACTTAGAGGAGAAGAAGGTGAAATGCGAACAGGGGACGCAGAAAGGGCAGAACTCCTCAATACCTTCTTTGCCTCAGTCTTCTCCAAAAAAGAAAACAATGCCCGACCTGAAGAATATGGAGCAGATGATTCAGCAGGGGAAACTCAGCCCAGAATAAGTAAGGAGGTAGTACAAGCACACTTGGCTAGTTTAGATGTATTCAAGTCTCCAGGGCCAGATGAACTACATCCCAGAGTATTAAAAGAACTGGCAGAGGTGATTTCAGAACCACTGGCAGTAATCTTTGAGAATTCTTGGACAACAGGTGAAGTCCCAGCAGACTGGAGGAGGGCAAATGTTGTCCCTATTTTCAAAAAGGGGAAAAGAGAGGACCCAAACAATTACCGCCCAGTCAGCCTGACATCAATACCAGGAAAGATTCTAGAGCAGATCATTAAGCAAACGGTCTGTGAGCACCTAGAAAGGAACGCTGTGATCACTAAAAGTCAGCATGGGTTTCTGAAAAATAAGTCATGTCAGACTAATCTGATCTCATTTTTTGACAGAATTACAAGCCTGGTGGACGAAGGGAACACTGTGGATGTAGCCTATCTTGATTTCAGCAAGGCCTTTGACAAGGTGCCCCATGATATTCTTGTAAAGAAGCTGGTAAAATGCGGGCTAGACAATGCTACCATTCATTGGATTTGTAACTGGCTGACTGACCGAACCCAAAGGGTGCTCATCAATGGCTCCTCTTCATCCTGGAGAGAAGTGACTAGTGGGGTGCCACAGGGTTCTGTCTTGGGCCCAGTCTTATTCAACATCTTTATCAATGACTTGGATGATGGGCTTGAGGGCATCCTGATCAAGTTTGCAGATGACACCAAATTGGGAGGGGTGGCTAATACCCCAGAGGACAGGATCACACTTCAAAATGACCTTAACAGATTAGAGAACTGGGCCAAGGCAAACAGGATGAATTTTAACAGGGAGAAATGTAAAGTACTACACTTGGGCAAAAAAAATGAAAGGCACAAATACAGGATGGGTGATACCTGGCTTGAGAGCAGTACAAGTGAAAAGGATCTAGGAGTCTTGGTAGACCACAAACTTGACATGAGTCAACAGTGTGATGCAGCAGCTAAAAAAGCCAATGCAATTCTGGGCTGCATCAATAGGAGTATAGCATCTAGATCAAGGGAAGTAATAGTACCACTGTATTCCGCTCTGGTCAGACCTCACCTGGAATACTGTGTCCAGTTCTGGGCACCACAGTTCAAGAAGGATATTGACAAGCTGGAACGTGTCCAGAGGAGGGCAACCAAAATGGTCAAAGGCCTGGAAACGATGCCTTATGAGGAACGGCTTAGGGAGCTGGGTATGTTTAGCCTGGAGAAGAGAAGGTTAAGGGGTGATATGATAGCCATGTTCAAATATATAAAAGGATGTCATATAGAGGAGGGAGAAAGGTTGTTTTCTGCTGCTCCAGAGAAGCGGACACGGAGCAATGGATTCAAACTACAAGAAAGAAGATTCCACCTAAACATTAGGAAGAATTTCTTGACAGTAAGAGCTGTTCGACAGTGGAATTTGCTGCCAAGGAGTGTGGTGGAGTCTCCTTCTTTGGAGGTCTTTAAGCAGAGGCTTGACAGCCACCTGTCAGGAATGCTTTGATGGTGTTTCCTGCTTGGCAGGGGGTTGGACTGGATGGCCCTTGTGGTCTCTTCCAACTCTATGATTCTATGATTCTATGAAATAATGCCTATTTAAACAACAACAGTAAACTAATGGCATCTATGCACTGTTCCTTTAAAAAAAAAAGGTAGCTGTGACAACAGTAGTATAATGTCCAGATTAAGGGAAGTATTGCTCTATTCTGCCTTAATCAAACCACACTTGGAGTACTGTGTCCAGTTCTGGACACCACAATTTAAGAAGGATGTTGACAAGCTGGAAAGTGTGCAGAGGAAGGCAACCAAGATGATCAAAGGGCTAGAAACCAAGCCTTATGAAGAATGGTTGAGGGAGCTGGGTATGTTTAGCCGACTGAATAAGAGGAGACTGAGAGGAGATATGATAGCCATCTTCAAATATCTCAAGGGCTGTCACATGGAGGATGGAACAAGCTTGTTTTCTTCTGCTGTGGATGGTAGGGCCCAAACCAATGGCTTCAAGTTACAGGAAAGGAGATTCCAACTAAACACCAGGAAGAACTTTCTGATGGTAAGAACTGTTCAGCTGTGGAATAGATTCCCATGAGAGGAGGTGAACTCTCCTTCATGGCAGGCTTTTAAGCAGAGAGGTCATATGGCCATCTGTCATGGTTGAGAATCCTGCATTGCAGAAGGATTGGACTAGATGACCCCCAGAGTCCCTCCCAACTCTACAATTCTACAATTAACTAGCAAAATGAAGATAAAGAAGGCTGTGCAGAGTCATCCAGACTAATTGACATTGATTACCTTACCCTCAATGAATTTGTCTAATCCCCTTTTAAAACCATGCAAGTTGGTGGCTGTCACTACCTCACATGGTAGCAAATGCCATACTTAAATTAGGTTCTGTGTGGTACATCCTGTTTTGCCACCAAAGGTGAAATGGGAAGGTGCCAACCTCCCTTACCACACCACCCCTTACGTGAAGCCTCCCTTACCTGGGTTATGTGGTGGTTCCCACTAAGCAGCAACAATGCCGTGGGGTCCGGTGAGATCTCACAGAGGCAGTGGGGCAGGTGAGGCATTTGTAGGGATGCAGCCTCTTGTGATTCCACTGCCTGAGGCAGTTGCCTCAGCCCGCCTCATAGGCAGGACATCTGTGTGAAAGAGTGTATCCTTTTGTCTCCTAGTTCCTTGGAGGTAGAAATATGATTCAGTTTGTATTCAAATGAGAACCTACCTAATTCACATTTCTTGAAACAATATGTGAGCTTAAAGAGAGCCATCCTTCAAAATTCACACTTCTCTGAGTTTTGCAGTGCAGTTCTCCAGACATGTAATGTGTACAAAAATGCATATACTAGAATAAATTGTGCATAAGGATGCATATGTTAGCGAAAATAACATGCATAAATGTATTACGTTGGCAAAAATAGCTTTGCAAATATGTGTGTATTAGGAAAAATCGCATACCAGAATCTGTATATTAGGAAATATTTGCAGATGTATTTTCATGAGGACTAAAAAATCCTCACATTGAGGTGGAAATATGGAGAACTGAATTAAAGATTGGGAAAACGAGAAACTGCTAGAAGAAACTGAAATTGACAGACATGCCCATTCCTTCTCATGGGACACCATTTCTTACATTTTCCATTGCTGTGGTGGAAAACAAGACAAAAAAATGCAAAGTACAAAGAACCACAATAGGATGGCAACGTGTTATGATTAATAAAGTGACACAAGTCTAATGGAAACAGAATGGAAGAAACTGCTACAGTTTTGCCAATAGATATCTCATCAGGACTAATGAAGCTAATGGTGATCATAATTTAAAGTCTCATTATTATTATTATTATTCCATTCAACACTGAGTTTGAAATCGATACTTGAATATGACAATGAGTCATTACAGCCTGAGGAAAAAGAAAACTTCCTAAGGATTTTAGAGTTTAGCCAATTTGTCTTGAGTGCTCAAAACACTGTTGAATAATGCCAATAGATTATTAATCCAATTATCACTTAGAGACTGACTTTATTGTCATACATGCTGCAGACTTTTTAATGCCCTACATCAGAGCTTTCCAAACTGTGTGTTGTGGCACATTAGTGTGTCTGCTGCAGTGTGTATGTGTGTGGCGCGAAGGCTCCCCATGCTCCTCCCGGGGTTGGAAAGGGTTTAGTTTAACCTCCAGTTTGCTAGTAAAACTGAATTACTGTGTCACGAAATGACGCATGTCTAAAAAGTGTGTCACCAACATGAAAAGTTTGGAAAGCTCTTCCCTACAATGACTGGGAGGTGCATATCTTAGAGCAACCTGTGGCCCTCCATGTGTGGTTCCGCCACACAAGGCACCAAGCCAAGGGGGCCCAAAATAGAAAAGATCCATAATTGAGAAGATCCATTTTGGGGCGCCAAATGTTGGCCTTGCACAGGGCGCCATATTACAAAACATTGCAAAAGTCCACCACTGCTCCAAGTAATTTTGTTGTTCCCAAAGGGGACAATGACAATAAATATATTCTATATTCTGTAGTTGGACTCCCAAGTTGGTTCCCCATCCTTTCTTAGAAAGTGCTGCTTCCAATATATATCCCTCTCCTGCTGTAAAGAACAGAGTAATTACCTTTCAATTTTTTCAGTTGGCCTTTGGAGCATGATGTGCCACCAATGCTACTGTTGTTCTAGATTTAGACTGTTGATATAGAACTTTATGTTATTTTCATAGCTGTGGGATCTTATTTGCTATTAGCAAGCTTGAAAGCAGCACAAAGCAAATTAGATGATAGATGATGATAGATAGATAGATGATAGATATAGATGATAGATATAGATATAGATATAGATGATATAGATATAGATGATATAGATATAGATGATATAGATATAGAGATGATAGAGATAGAGATAGAGATGATAGATGATAGATATAGATATAGTTAATAAAATGATGCAGCCAGTAGAAGATCAGCCATCAAGCAGAGGACCAACAGCTGCAGGAAGCCTGGTGTTTGTACCCTTCAAACAATATCCAGTTGCTATAGAGATGAAGAAAATGACACTCTGGTTTCAGTCACTGGCCAGAGGAATTGGGGCTGTTGAAGTTTTTATCCACCAAAACACTTGTATTTGGTAATAGTCAGCGCTATTTTTCTAGAAAAAGAGGGTGCTGGAACTCATCATTTACATTCTCTTAATGTCAATGGTGCCCACCAGAGAGGTGCTGGAACCCACCTGAAAGGTGCATGAACTGAGTTCCTGGGAGTTCCCCCTGGCAGAAAAGTACAGAATCTGACTGAAAATGACATTTTTGCCTGGTACACTATCCAAAATAGGAGTTGGAGTCCAACAACATCATGGAGAGTCACCGGTTCATCAGAACTTGCCGCAGTACTATTGAGTGGCACCTGGCAAGAAGACTGTGATGAGCAAGAACCAGGATGGCATGGCTTCACTGAAGTCTTCCTTATATTTTTGTTGCTTTGTGAACTATTGCTGTGGTTTACAGTTAAGCTGCATTTATATTGCTTAGAAAACTGTCTGGAGCCTTGGCAAGAAAGGTTCAAGAGAGCAAGAGTGACTTAATCATCACTGGTCAAGTGTGCCATCCAGAACTTCTGTTGGAAATATTATAGGTAAATGGCCCATAATGACTTGGAAATCACTGGAAACTCCCCTGGAATTGGATAACTATTTTAGAGAGCATGAATCATACGCCTACAGAGAAAGAGGGAGGAAGGGAGAGAGAGACTCCTACAGCTGAAGGGAACAGCAGAACAGGATGTGTGTGTCATGGGACAAGAGTATTTTGAAAAAACAGAATGATAGAAGAGAGAAAGAACCAAAAGGCTCATCTCTCCAGTGATTTCTCTTCCAAGAGAAACCAAGCCCTGGTAAGAGCTGTGCTGCTTGGAAAAATGGGGAACAGGTAAGGCCTCTTGAATAGTCTCTGCTAGATGAAAGCTCAGTTCCTTCTATGCTCCAGTGAAGTTGGGCTTAGCATCTGGGGTGACTGCAAAGGGGAAGGTTTGTGAATGCTACAAATTACTGAATGGAGATGTTTTCAACACAAGAATTTCATAGAAGCTAGTTTTCATTGAGCATTAATCTCCACTTCTTCTGGGAAAGGTCCTTATCCTTTCCCCATGTGCCTTGATGACCACAACTTTGCTTTGGAATCACCATACAGCTGTTCTGTTTCAGCAGTTCAATCTCCTGCTATAATGTTGCAGCCTTGCAAATAATGGTGCTGTCAGGGCAGGCCATTGGGACAGAAGTCCAAGAACAAGCTGGAGGACCAGCAAATGCATCAGGCCTGCTTTACCACTGTTTGATAGAAGTGAAATAACCCAACTTCCATCCAAAGAAGGAATGTTTTGAGCCGTTAAGTCCAGAGTATAAAATTACCTAACTGCACCACTGCATTTTAAAACCATTTGAGGTTTAAACCTTCCCCAATTTTAATTTTATTTGGTTTGATCTGATCATGAAAATTAGTTCCTTACAAGTCTATAGATTAAGAAAATATAGTGGTGTTGTCTATGGCAAATTTCTGTATGTCAAGGTTATCAGAGATAAGTTAGCTTTCCAGAAGAGAAATGAAGATGTTTGGAATATTAGCACCAAGATATATCTCGTTGATCTGTGACATATTTAGGATAAAAGACCTCTGCAGCCTTGTAAGGGCATCCAGACTGTTCATATCAGTCTTCCTTTGACAGCACATCAGAGTATTGTTAATGACCCTTCCAGCAGGGAAACTGAATTAATATACCCAGGAGGCAAGATCTCTCTCTCTCTCTCTCTCTCTCTCTCTCTCTCTCTCTCTCTCTCTCTCTCTGTGTGTGTGTGTGTGTGTGTGTGTGTGAGAGAGAGAGAGAGAGAGAGAGAGAGAGAGAGAGAGAGGAGGAGGAGGAGGAGGAGGAGGGGAGAGCCAGTGGATACCCTTTTGGAAACAATGTGACATCTAGAGAAGAGCATGTCGTATATGCATTTAAATATATTGTCACCAAAAATCATGGTATCTATATCCCATTTTAAAGCATTTGAACAAGGAAAAGGTCTGCAATTTTAGTAACATATTAGAGGCATGCACAATAACCAATATTCCTGATATTCATAAAGATGTATGAAGGCGTTTGGGTGTGCCTGGGTAATAATAGCAAACAAAGAGTGGGGAGCAATTTGGTCCACTTTTGAACCATTCTGATGCTTGTGGATCAAAATGAACCTCCCAGATTATGTAGTTTTCCAGATGTTGCAATGCCGGTTTTGGTGCGCACCCCTCCCCCCGATTATCTTTTACATAAAAGATGCATGCAGCATGCATATTTTACAGATGAATGCCTTAAAATTACAGTATTGGAGAGTAAACACGTTGCATTATAAAAGCACAATATACCGTGTTTCCCCTATTTTAAGACACCGTCTTATATATTTTTTCCCTCAAGAAAACGCACTATGGCTTATTTTGAGGGGATGTCTTATTTTTATTATGTAAGCCCAGCCCCGCGTTTTCCTTGGCACCCTCCAGAACTGTGCCTATCACTATGGCTTATTTTCGGGGTATGGCTTATATTTCGCAAATGCGAAAAAATCCTGCTATGGCTTATTTTATGACTACGTCTTAAAATAGGGGAAACAGGGTAGATGCACACCTGTGTGCATGGAATATAGCTTTCCTATGTAGATTTCCTTCGCTGTTGGGAAAGTTGCAGAGTGAAAGAACAAAAGAAAGAACACCATCACAAGAAGTTAAACTCAAAACCCAACACCCTGAAAAATTCTGAAGAAATGTTCATTTGGCCCTGAGAATGAGGCAGATAAATGGAAGCTTCTATCACTCGGAAATAAAACTTCTGGGTGTGGGGGGACCGTGGAAGGCAGATTTTGGCACAGAACTAGAAAGAACACACCTGAATGTGGTTTATAGATTGAGCAGCTTTATTGGGATCCTCCAAATGTGGGACTGGGTGAATTGCAAAAACAAGACCTTCTGGGTATCTGTCATACTCTGTGTATACTCTTGGGACTGTGAATTTGGCAAACCTTTACAGGTTCTCATTTGGTCACAGTAATTGAATCACAAACCACTCTACATGTGCACTGCTAGGCAGTGGCAGCTATACGGGCCAATGGCCCAAATTTCAAACCCTTTACATTTTACATGCATGAACATCTAACCATGCTAAAAAGAAATGGGCAGCTTTTACTTCTTGTCTCTGCATCCCTTTTGTCTACATTAAGAGAAGAAGAATAAACCCAGAGGAAATTATGACCTTTGCAAGCTTTCTTTTTTTCTGGGGGGTTGGGATGTCCCTTTTTCTGACAGGCTGTTTTTGATTCCCACCATCAATAGGTGGGGGTGAGGAAACAAGCTGGCGAGGAAAGGAAAATTATGTTACTTTCAAAATGTGATTTGTGTTTCTCTGTTCTTTTATTCCGCAAACGTGAGCTCATGCAAAACCTCGCTTACTGGGATGGTTGTGATTTATGCAAACAGCTTCGCTGACCGTTGATGGTACTGATAATGAACTTGCCAACCTTAAAAATGCAAAGCCTAGCAGGCTGCCTACTCAGCAAGGAAGGCTGATCAGAATACGTCCTCCTTCCCAGCATCACATCGCTTGCCCTTGTTCCGCCACTTGAGTACCATGTCAGGTTCAAAAAGTTGACTCTTGTTCTCAAATATCTCCCTGGGATCAGCCCCAATACACCTGAAAGGCCACCCTTGCCATTGAGATCACGACCTTGCATGACAACTAATTTCCTTGGGAAGAATGAAACTGTCAATCTCCAGAGTGAGAGTTTAGGAGAAGAGATACAACTTCCCCCCACCCCCCGCTCTGGAAAATGGCCAACGGCTATGAAATCACCTCCCAGAAGAGATGAAAGCGGTAATCAGCATGGCAGCTTGGGGGTCAAACCTCTGAAGTCCTTTTTATCGACTTAAGCATCCCACAATTATCCAACATTCTCTCTCCTGCCATATGGTGAGAATTCTTGGCAGAGACTTCATAGATACAGATGGGAGGGGCAAGGCCAAGATTAGGAGACCTGGTTTTAAAATAAAACATAAGTGAATGCTGTGAGTCAAGGAAATAAACAAAATATATGTGCTGGAGATTTAACTCTTTCCCTTAAATGCATAGCAGGAGAGAAAGCAGAAGCCGATTTTACAGGGTATATTGGAAGTCAATAAGATCCAGCAATCTGACGAGAAGTTTATGAAAGACAGTAAGAGGTGGCTGGGAGGTAGATGCCTGGTGCAAATAGGAATTAGATGACACCCCCCCTCAATATCCCAAATTCACTCTGGAGATAGCTGGAGTGGCCTAGGTTATTTTGCCAAATATCATCCAGACATTCAGCAAAGTAATTTGATCTCCAAATTGGATTGAGCACCCACTGCAGCACTCGGTGTGATTCCTGGCCACCACAACTTTCCTAATTTAGGCTGAAGTCGTAACCCCACTTACCTGGGAGTAAGCCCCATGGAATTCAAGAGGGCTTATTTCTGAGTGGACAATGGTTAGGATTGCAGCCTTAATGAAGTGGGAGATCAGCTTGGAAGCTCTGCACTGAGTTCTCTAGCGGTGAGGGGCTCTCTTGTGAACATGACAAATCCTAAGAAGCTGGGAAACATGGAAAATGGTGATTACCTCTCAAGTCCTAAGTGTCTTTAGTTGAAGGACCACCTGGACATGTATGAACCTACCTGGGCATGGAGGCCCTGCCGCTAAGGTCCACCACAGGCACAAGAGACAAGGCTGTCCGATGCATCCACATCCTTTCATGGGGGGTGCATCTGGTTCCCTTGCTATTTTTAAAGAGTCCTTGAAGGCTTCAATAAAGGATTGGCATGTCCCGTTTCACCGCTCGAGGTGAAATAGGTGCCACCCCAGGGGTGTACGAAGGGCTGGGCGAGGGGGCACCACCCCGGGTGCTACCCGGAGGGGTGACAAGATGGCCCACAAGCTCCCCCCAGCTGTAGAGTGGCTGACGGTGCACCTGCAGCATCCATACGGACAGATGTCCACATGCTGTCCGTATGGGCTGCCACTCGAGCGCCGTCTGTACGGGTGCTGTGCATGTGCAGTTCGTACAGATGCCGCCAGGCGGTTCGCCCCGCCCCTTGGCGCCCCACCCCAGGTGCCAGAGAGGCTTCCTCTGCCACTGTGCCACCCTGCCCTGGTGCAGCTGTGACATCCCACCAGATCTCTGACGGTGGCTGCTTTTGGGTGGGCCAGTTCCTGCCTCAATATTTCCATCTATTTGAACTGAATTAGTGGTGCTGGTCTGCATTTTACAACCTGCCTTTTTTCCCTTCTTTTTTTTTTTTTTTTTTTTTTACCTATCACTGATACTTCTAGTTTTGATTGGTGTATGTAGGTTATACTTTGTATAGCTTTGTATTGAAATGGAGTCTTCATGAAATAGGATGTTCATGTAGCGTTAGAATGTAATATTCACTACTTCAGTGAATATTACATTATACTTGTATTTCTTGTGGTTTTTTATCTGTAAACTGAAAAGGTATAAAATATTTCAAATAAATACATCCTATGTTTGTGAATATAGGGTAGCAGCCAGCTTCAGTTTTCTTCTGAAATGTTCATGGTTGGTAAGGGAGAATTTGTTTACGGGACAGATAAGTTCATTCTGAAAACAAGAATCAAGAAGAAGAAGAAGAAGAAGGAGTTTGGATTTGATATCCCGCTTTATCACTACCCGAAGGAGTCTCAAAGCGGCTCACATTCTCCTTTCCCTTCCTCCCCCACAACAAACACTCTGTGAGGTGAGTGGGGCTGAGAGACTTCAAAGAAGTGTGACTAGCCCAAGGTCACTCAGCAGCTGCATGTGGAGGAGCGGAGACGCGAACCCGGTTCACCAGATTACAAGTCAATCGCTCTTAACCACTACACCAATCAAGGTTGTAAGGACTGACATAGACCAGCACGATGGTTTACCAGGGTTCTGCAGAGCTACAGTATGTAAGCAGAAAGATTAAATCAGACCACAAAAGGAAAATGTATGTGGTGAAAGGGGTGGTGGTGGTTAGTCTTCCGATCTTCTGGTAGAAACAAGTCTTGGATCTTTTGCAATTGGAAGGTTCCACCAATGGAGCAGGTAAACCACCCTCCAGTCTGTTGCCCAGGGAGTTCTTCTTCAAAGCCTTGTATTCAACTACCACAACTAGAAGCACACATTATGTCAGCTGTTCTTATTTGCTTACCTTCTGCTTTTCTCTCTCTCCTATTTATAACCCCCCTTTTCTTCTTCTGCTAGAAACTTCCATCCCCTATGCTTGCAGAAACTGGCTGATGACCCCATTGTACCCCAGTGTTATTTCCTTGTGATACCTGCATAAAAATGTCTTTGAAAGCATCTCGGTGAAAAAGTGTGATGACCTGGGAGTCAGACTCAGACGCTGAACCTGAGGGATCCCAGCCTGCACAGGATTCACTGCCTCCAGAACCAGCAGAGCCAGGGCTGGGGCCTGAGTCTCAAGGGGACTCACCTGTGCTGGATCCTCAGGTGCAGGCATCGGCTGAGGTTGATCTGGCTTCTAATGGGATGGAGGACTTATTGCCTGCAGGTGCTCCACTCCCCACCCAGTCAGGGGAAGCTGAGGTTGCCTCTGGGTCCGGTAACCCTCCAGCTTCTCCTGAGCTGCAAAGGCTAAGGGCAGAGAGGCGAAGGGAACTAAGTTCCCGCAGGAGGAGTGCTCGCCTCCAAGCCAGGAGAGGCGAGGCACCTGAGGATCGGAGCCGCCCTTTGCCTCGGGGCAGATAAAAGCCAGCCAGTCCCAGACCCAAGTTGCAGGAGCAACATCGGTGCTGCCTAGTTCCTGTTCCTGGTTCCTGCGTTCCTGACCTCAGCTTGGTTACTTCGGCTTCCTGACCTCGGCTTCCTGACCTCGGCTTCCTGACCTCGGCTTCCTGACCTCAGCTTTGTTACTTCGGCTTCCTGACCTCGGCTTCCTGACTTCGGCTTCGTGACTTCTGGCTTGGACTGACCTTGGACTGGACTAGACCTCGCCTATTGGATATCCCTTGGGACCAGCACAGTTTGCTCCTGCCACACCCGCACTCCCCCTTCGTTGGGGTGCGTTCGGGAGGAACCTGTCGTCATGACTGACCAGGCGGCTGCGCTGGTGGCATTGGCCCAGGAGAACCAGGTCTTGACCCACACAGTGCAGCAGCTAAGCAATGTGGTTACGGCGCTTCAGCAGCGTTTGGACACCTTACCGGCTCCTGGTGCCGGCGCCCCAGCTCCAGGCAAGTACCCAGTGGCCCTGCCAGAAAAGTTCGATGGGTCCCCGGGCAGCTTTCCCATGTTTCTCGCCCAGGCCAAACTGTATATTCAGGGGCGAGCCCGGGATTTCCCCGACGACCGCACCAAGGTGCACTTCCTGATCAGCTTGCTGAAGGACCAGGCGGCCAAGTGGGCGTTGCCGCTGCTCCGGCAAGACTCCCCCTTGCTGACAGACTATACGGGGTTTTGCAACCATTTTGAAACCGCGTTCGCCAACCCTCAGAAGGCGAGTCAAGCCAATCGGGCAATTCGGCGGTTGAAACAGGGCAAGTCCACAGTGGCCGCCTATGCCACGGAATTTCGGCTGTTGGCGCAGGACTTGACCTGGAACGATTCCGCACTTCAGGACCAGTATCTCGAGGGGCTTTCGGACGAGATACTGGACCAGCTGGCCACCTTGGATCGCCCTGCCACGCTGGAGGCCCTCATCCAACGGAGTCTACAGATAGACGATCGGTTGGAGGACCGGCGCCAGGCCCGGGCCCGCCAGCACTCTGGGCTCCCGACTCCAGTGCTCCCCAGCAGTTCCACGGCCAGAGCCGAGTCACTGGAGGAGCCGATGCAGCTCGGGGCAGCACGGCCTCGCCTCTCCCCTTCGGAGAAGACACGACGTCGGGAGGGAAACCTGTGTCTCTACTGCGGGGGGAGTGGACACTACGCCCGAACCTGCCCCGAGAAACGCCAGCCGCAGGGAAACCGCCAACCCCAGTAGCCAATGGCCCAGGCTATCTGGGGTCCCAAGCATCGCATGATGGGCCCTCACCAGTGGAATTGCAACACCTCATGATCCCAGTGCGTCTATACCCCCCAGGCGGGCCCTGGATTCTCACCCACGCTCTGGTGGATTCAGGGGCAACCCGCTCCTATATGGACTCTGCCTTCGCCGCTCAGCATCGGGTGCCGCTCCAGAACAAGCCAGAACCGGTGCAGGTGGAGGCAATCGACGGACGGCTCTTGCGGTCAGGCGCCGTTACTCGGGAGACCCAGCCCTTGGTCCTGTGCCACCAGCAGCACCGGGAGGTGCGTACCCTGGACATTGCCACCATGCCCCGGTTTCCCCTGGTGCTGGGGATGGACTGGCTGGAGTCTCACAATGTTCAGATCGATTGGGTCAATCGAACTGTACGCTTCCCAGACTCGGGTTCGATTGCTCAGTCCGAGATGCTTTCGGCCGCCTCCATGGGGGAGGCTGCGTCAACGCTCCCCGCCGTGTACCGGGACTACGTAGACGTGTTCGAGGAACAGGGGGCAGACCGGCTGCCTCCTCATCGGTCTTTTGACTGCGGCATAGACCTCCAGCCTGGGGCGCCTCTGCCTGTGAGTCGCCTATACTCTCTTTCGGAGCCAGAGCGTGAAGCCTTACAGGACTTCCTTCACAAGAACCTGGAGCGGGGGTTCATTAGGCCCTCTACCTCTCCCACCGCCGCTCCAGTACTCTTCGTTAAGAAGAAGTGTGGGGAGCTTCGCCTCTGCCATGATTACCGAGCCCTGAATAAGATCACCATCCCAGACCGGTATCCCTTGCCCCTAATTGCAGAGTTGCTGGAGCGGGTGCAAGGGGCGCAGATGTTCACCAAACTGGACCTCCGGGGGGCTTACAACTTGATTCGGATCCGTGCCGGGGATGAGTGGAAGACTGCATTCGGGACCCGTTATGGGCAGTTCGAGTACCTGGTCATGCCGTTCGGACTATGCAACGAGCCCGCCGTGTTCCAACGGTACATCAACCACGTGTTCCAGGACTTGCTCGACAAGTATGTGGTGGTGTACCTCGATGACATTCTGATTTATTCCCGTGACCCAGCTCGCCACGAGAGTCATGTCCGGACCGTGTTGCAGCGCTTGCGGGAGCACCGCCTGTACGCTAAGCTCAGCAAGTGCGAGTTCCACCAGCGGTCAGTGGACTTCCTCGGACACCGACTCTCCCCTGACGGTGTACAGATGGACCCCGGGAAGGTGTCTGCGGTTCGAGAGTGGGCGGCGCCGCGGAACCGCAAGGACCTACAGTGGTTTTTGGGGTTCGCCAACTATTACCGGACATTCATTGCGGACTATGCTCATCGCACCACCCCGTTGACCCGACTGCTGCGCCCCAAGACGCCCTTCGCCTGGGATGAGGAGGCTGAGGTGGCATTCCAGGGATTGAAAGCCTGTTTCCAGAAGGCGCCAATTTTGCAGCATCCTGATCCCTCTCGTCCCTTCGTGGTGGAGACTGACGCCTCCAGTACGGCTCTCGGTGCCGTCTTGTCCCAGCAACACGGACCAGATGCGCCACTGTTACCCTGCGCCTACTACTCCCGGCAGCTCCTTCCGGCGGAGCGTAACTATACCGTGTGGGAGCGGGAACTACTGGCCATCAAGGTGGCCTTTGAGGTCTGGCGCCATCATCTTGAGGGGGCACGACACCCGGTGGAAGTGAGAACCGACCACCGGAATCTGGAGTACCTCCAGACCACTCGCAGGCTAAACCAGCGGCAGATCCGGTGGGCACTGTTCTTCTCCCGGTTCCAGTTCCGGATCCGCTACATCCCCAGCTCCCAAAACCAGAAGGCGGATGCACTGTCCCGGAAACCGGAGGACATTGCAGAGACGGTGCAGCAGGCGGCCCCAACAACGATCATCCCACCAGCAGCTTTCCTGGCTGTTCATGAGACTGAGTCGCTGCTGGACCGAGTGCGGAAGCAGCAACGGGTCGACGCGTGGGCTCAGGAACGGATTCAGGAATTGGCCAGTGGATCATGTCCTCGATACCCAGAACTGGTTGTGCACCAGGGTTTGCTGATGCACCGTGGTCGGTTGTACATCCCACCAGGGCCTTTGCGGGCCGAGGTACTCCAAATGTCACACGACGCCCCGGCAGCTGGCCACTTCGGGAGGTATCGGACCACCCACCTGGTCAGCCGGGAGTTCTGGTGGCCCCGCTTGAAGGCCGACGTGGCACGGTACATTGGGGGGTGCGAGGTCTGCCGGCGAGCCAAGGGATCGACCGGGAGACCTGCGGGACTGCTACAGCCACTGCCAGTTCCCCCTCGTCCATGGCACACGGTCTCATTGGATTTCGTGGTAGACCTACCCCCATCCCGTCAGTGTACCTGCCTCCTGGTATTCACAGACCACTTCACTAAAATGGTGCACTGCGCCCCGTGCCCGTCTGTACCCTCAGCCAAGGAGACGGCGCAACTGTACCTACAAAACGTCTTCCGCTTACATGGCCTATCGGAACGTTTGATCTCCGATCGTGGTGCCCAGTTCACCTCCCGGTTCTGGCGCGCTCTACATCAGGCTCTCGGGACGGAGGTCTGCCTATCTTCGGCCTACCATCCACAGACGGATGGACAGACCGAACGGGCAAACGCGGTGTTGGAACAGTACCTCCGGTGCTACTGCAGCTTCCACCAGGACGATTGGGTCGACCACCTGGCGTTGGCCGAGTTCGCATATAACAACGCAGTGCACGCTTCCACCCAACAGACCCCGTTCCAGGCAAGCTATGGGTACCACCCGCGGTTGTTTCCAAGCGTACTGCCGGCATCCGCAGTTCCCGCAGTGACAGACTGGCTACAAGAGCTCCAGTCACAGCAGCAGCTTCTGACGGAGCAACTGAGCCAGGCCAAGGACGCGTATAAGGCCCAGGCCGACCGTCACCGGCAGGAGGGGCCGGAACTCCATGTCGGAGACCTGGTATGGCTCTCCACCCGCCACCTGCACCCCTCTCGGCCTTCGCGGAAGCTGGATGCCCGCTTCACCGGCCCATTTCCGATCGTGGACCGTGTCTCACCTGTGGCATTCCGTCTCCGGTTACCCGCGACCCTGAAGGTCCACCCGGTATTCCACCGGTCCCTACTCAGTCCGGTCGCCCCGCCAGACGAGTTCCACCCAGACCATCCACGACCGCAGCCAGTTTTGGTTCAGGGGGAGCCCGAGTATGAGGTGGAGCACGTTCTTGACTCCCGATACCGCAGGGGGAAGCTCCAATACCTCATCGACTGGAAGGGGTATGGGCCCGAGGATCGGTCGTGGGAACCAGCGGAGAACGTCCACGCGCCTGTCTGCCTCCGTGATTTCCATGCGACTTACCCCAGCAAGCCTGGTCCGGCCCCTCGGTTGAGGGGGGGGCCTGGGAGGGGGGATGGTGTGATGACCTGGGAGTCAGACTCAGACGCTGAACCTGAGGGATCCCAGCCTGCACAGGATTCACTGCCTCCAGAACCAGCAGAGCCAGGGCTGGGGCCTGAGTCTCAAGGGGACTCACCTGTGCTGGATCCTCAGGTGCAGGCATCGGCTGAGGTTGATCTGGCTTCTAATGGGATGGAGGACTTATTGCCTGCAGGTGCTCCACTCCCCACCCAGTCAGGGGAAGCTGAGGTTGCCTCTGGGTCCGGTAACCCTCCAGCTTCTCCTGAGCTGCAAAGGCTAAGGGCAGAGAGGCGAAGGGAACTAAGTTCCCGCAGGAGGAGTGCTCGCCTCCAAGCCAGGAGAGGCGAGGCACCTGAGGATCGGAGCCGCCCTTTGCCTCGGGGCAGATAAAAGCCAGCCAGTCCCAGACCCAAGTTGCAGGAGCAACATCGGTGCTGCCTAGTTCCTGTTCCTGGTTCCTGCGTTCCTGACCTCAGCTTGGTTACTTCGGCTTCCTGACCTCGGCTTCCTGACCTCGGCTTCCTGACCTCGGCTTCCTGACCTCGGCTTCCTGACCTCAGCTTTGTTACTTCGGCTTCCTGACCTCGGCTTCCTGACTTCGGCTTCGTGACTTCTGGCTTGGACTGACCTTGGACTGGACTAGACCTCGCCTATTGGATATCCCTTGGGACCAGCACAAAAAGGAAGCGTCCTTAAAATGTGGAACAAAGCCATGCTCTTTAATCGACTTTTCTATTACAACTCGCATATCTCCCCATCATTCTCGTGACCTTTCTCTCACATACACAGTGCTTCCTCCTGGAGCTCCTTCCAAATTCTGCCAACTCTGCATGGCCTTTCTAAGTTTAGTTCAAATTGTAAATTGTCAGCTTCGGATCCAGACATGACTTGCATATTTTGTCTCTCTCTCTCTCTCTCTATGGTTTTGTTAACTGTAAGAATAAGGAGTGAGACCTTGTCAGCATATAACACCTGCACTCAGGGATCTGCACTGGCTACTGATTTGCTACTAGGTCCAGTTCACGATATACAAAGCCCTTAATGAGATAGCCTTACTCCATATATTCCCTCTTGACTGCTTTGATCTGCAGAACAGGTGCCACATAATGCTCATTCCGCGTCTTTAAGAAAGCAATATTTTACTGTTGCAGCACCTAAACTCTGGAACTCCCTGCCTATTGATATCAGGCAGATGCCTTCCCTGTACACTTTTTGACATTTGCCAAAAACATTTTTGTTTAGAAAAACCTACCTGGATATCTAGAATGCTGGTGTGTCTTTAGCTTATTGCTGGCTTTAATTTTTTGAATGTTTTAATTGCTTTTATTAATAATTTTGGTATATAAATTGTATATAATTTTAATGAAATGAATGGATACATAGATGGATGGATGGATGGATGGATGGATGGATAGGTAAAAATGGACTTTCTTAAGTGCGCCCCAATCTCTTTCAGCATGTTTGCTTGGAACAAAGGTCACTGGGGACTGGGGGCATTTCTCTAAGGTTTATTCACACACACAAATACAGGCTGAGATGAGAGATCCTGCCATTCACCTTAGGCTTCTAAGTGAATCCCTAATGCTATAACATTGGATTGTTAGAAGAGCAAATCAGATCTCTGTGTCCTTCAGGCCCAGTTCAAAACTGGTTGCTTTTTAAATTCTCTTTCACACAGAGACATATTGATCCCGTCCAATCAAGGAAGGGAAAATAAATTAACCCTTCTGCTCACTTTCCATAAGTATTTTCAACTGTTTAATTTCTGTGGCAAGGCCTTTCTTATGTACATGACAAAGCAGACACTCAACAGACCTGGCTAAAGCTATTTCCTCAACAAAGGGTTCATACAAACTTCCACCTAGAAAGCACAGGTCTGAGTGGTTTTCACTTGACCCACACATTCTAGGCATGGGGCTTACCCCTTGTCCTAGGGCAGTGGTGGCTAACCTTGACACTCCAGATGTTTTGGAACTACAACTCCCATCATCCCTAGCTAACAGGACCAGTGGTCAGGGATGATGGGAGTTGTAGTTCCAAAACATCTGGAGTGTCAAGGTTAGCCATCACTGTCCTAGGGTAAACCTGCTCTTTAGCTTTAAATCAGGGCAAATGCCAATCTGGAGGAAACACAATTGATATTTGCTCCAACTGAACACAAAAGATCAGATTTCCCTGGGAAAAGTAGAGTGTGGATGAGCCCAAATGGTTTGACCCTTTAGCTATCCCCTTTTTCTGCAGAATCCTATCTTCCAGCTATAAAACCACACCATTTTATGCAGCCATAAAACCAGCCATTTATTCAAAACCAATTGCAAGTTGTTGTTCTTCTTCTTCTGAAAATTATCATAATACTCATAATTTATATGTACTGAATCTGCGGCACTTTTACATTTTGTTGGTAAGTTTGGGGAAAGTTGCATTTTCTAAATAGCCCTCCGCTGCAGGCTTGTCACGAAGCTCATTCAGAAATCTCTCCGGGGGTTGTTTATGAATCTTGAGTTCATGCCCTGGTGCCCCTCTTAGAGCTTTTTATTATCCCTCTCACAAAATATTGTAAGGAATTATAGTCCCAGAGGAAAGGGCTGCCAGGGAATACTCATGGCATGGATGATTCAGTGGGACACTTAAATATGCTGACATAAATTTGTTTTCCTTAATAAAATGAATGAAAATTGTGCCTCCACTGTCATAAAGCATAGCCTGCCAGTTCCTACAGGATTTATCGTATTCAAAATGAACGCTTGCGCTTTCTCATCCTACACTGATTTGATCTGGGAGCTTCGTGAGATTATTTAATGGCAGGTATGGACGTTGCCACAATGATCAATGTTTTTGTGTAGGAAGGGGGATAATTTTGTTTGCACCAGATTTCCTTCTTCTTCAAATTTTGCACTTCCCTGTATTTCACAGCACAGTTCTTGGCTCAAACCCTCCCCCCAATATTTTTTAAAAACTTATATTTTCAGTTATAATATTTTGAGAAATATGTACATTCAGACAAAACACTTACTTTTTAAATGCAATTTTGATTTTTGTTTGTTTGTTTTAAATGACACATTATTGCAGGAACAGTATAGAATGAACACAAGCAGAACAATCAGGAAATAGACTACTTTCCCACAATCGGGAAATAGACTACTCAATCACTCCTTTTTTGGCTCCAGGAAAAACCTGTATTATGTTGTGGCCAGAATGATAAGAACTGGGGAAGCATGGAGTCAAATCTTTGTTTGGCCATCAGCCTCACTGGGTGGCCTTGGGAAAGTCATTATTCCTCAGTCCAGCCTACTCCACTGGGCAATTCTGGGGATACAATGTGATTATCTTGAACTCATTGAAGAAAAGATAGCATACCCGTGAAAAATAGGACAAAGTGCTGTGATACAACACACATGGAAAATATTCATAAGGTCTAACATGGCACCTCATTTGTGAGTGACCAGATTATTGTTCCGGTCAAGAAGTACCACTTTCAATGGTGCTAAGTTTGTATGACACTGGTGAAGTGGATTTCATAGCTTCAAAGGTTTGGCAAATATTTGACAGCATGCAGTGGAGCAAATACTCAGCATAAGCTATCTTACTGTTGTTGCAAGCTCTGAGTGTGTGACTGTTAGTTCCTCTTAGTCCGACTGTCCTTAATAGTCTTGGTGAAGGTATTTTCCACTTTCCTGCTAACACAAAGGCAGTGTGATGTAATAGAACAGATAATATGTTTGGAGGTGTGCAAGTCTGAAAGCTCAGTTTAACAGCTACAGGAGAGGATGGAACATTTTATAATTCATTGGTGCAGTCTCAGAATGCAAATCCAGAGGATATGTAATACTTGCATTTAAAATAAAGGTTAACATCTACACTGACCCTCCCATATACCCATTTACGACGGCTTTAATAGCTGCAGGTGCTGCTCCAGCAGTTTCAGCTTAGAAGGTGTTTCTGTCTCTTTCTTACCTCCCCATCATCTCTGGCACCTGTTACAGTAGCAACCAAGTCTCCAGGAGCTCTGGGTTTGCATGTGGTTTCAGAAAGTGTGAATTAGTTTAAACACAGACCAAACTTATTTCTCCCCCATCCCCTGTCAAAGACTGGCTACTTTTTCATGTCCGAAACCCCCTGCATCAGTATAAGGAAGAACAATTCTAGCCTAGGAGACCCAGCCAGATGGGTGGGGTACAAATAATAAATTATTATTATTATTATTATTATTATTATTATTATTATTATTATTATTATTATTTTCATTGTCTAGTTTTATATGAACAGGGAGTTTCTCTTTCTCTATGTGGTAGCATTTAAATAAAGATACCTACATGCTGATTCCTGTTAAGATCAAGTAAGTGGAGAGGTATGACTTGTACTATCTAAAACAACAACAACAACAACAACAACAACAACAACAACAACAACAACAATAATTTATTATTTATACCCCGCCCATCTGGCTGGGTTTCCCCAGCCACTCTGGGCGGCTTTCAACAGAACATTAAAATACAGTAATCTATTAAACATTAAAAGCCTCCCTAAACAGGGCTGCCTTCAGATGTCTTCTAAACAACAACAACAGCATAGATTAGCTCTTGGGTGTGAAATTAATTGATTGTTCTTGACCAGGGTTGGCCTGTCCATGAGGCAGACTGAGGCAGCTGCCTCAGGTGGTGGAATCCAAGGAGCCCCCCTGCCACCACTGGAGAAAGGAGAAGAAGGAGCTGTGTCAGCTTCAATCTTCTGACAGGATCTTGTGGGGCTCTGGAAAGTGCAGCTGCGTGACTCTGGTGAGGCTTCAGCAGGGGCAGCAAACAGTGTGTGGGGTTTGTGGTGTGTGGCCCACAGTGCATGTGCAGGCCAGCAACTTACCGTTTCAGCTCAGGCGGCAAAATGGGATGCTTCTGGTCTCCCTATCAACTTTGTGCAGATAAAATTGAGGTGTTCAAGTGGCATAGACAACCAAATGTTGCTGTATTTCTTGACAGCCCTGCCCCCAGAAGAGTGCTCCAGAGTTCTACCCCTTTTCCAGAGCACTATAAGCCTTTCACGACTCAGGCATGCCAATTCATTTCTCATATAGTATTCTGGGATCCCTCCCTCTTTCCAGCTGACATTTGATATTCTGTTCAGTGTCTTTCATTCTCATTGGACTGGGATCTGGATTTCTTTTCTGGAAAACGGAGAAGACTCCTCCTGGCGGGTGGTATGCAACTAAACAGTTCCACTAGCAGAATCACTTTTGGCTGTGCTACACAACTTCTCCTCCCTCTTTTCCCCCTTTACACCCCCTAAATCTGTTGTGGGTTTTCCTCCAACCCTCCAAAGCAGATTTAGTGTGTGTGTGTGTGTGTGTGTGTGTGTGTGTGTGTGTGTGTGTGAAGGGGAGACGAGAAGGAAGTGGCTTTCAATTGTGCAATCCAAAGTGCTTGTCATATCAGAACTGTTCAACTGGACACAACCCAGTGTGATTGGATTTGATATCAATTGATTGATTAATTGATTGTGCTTCTTCAAGCCTTGGGGTTACCCTGAGATTGCTGGTGCACCCTTCTTTTTCCTCAGTGTCCTTGTTTTGGAGGTGCATGAAAGGGCTTTTTTAGTGGTGGCTCCTTGCATGTGGAACTCTCTCTGCAGAGTTTTGTCTGGCCTCCTCTCCTTATAGCTTCAGGCAGTTGGTCAAGCCACATGTCTTTCAAGGGCACTTGGAGGAGGAGAGACCCGATTGCTGCTGTCACTCAGTAATTCTTGGTATATGTGTCTTTATGGGTGGTGGATAGATAGATAGATAGATAGATAGATAGATAGATAGATGATAGATAGATTTTATGTATTTCTATTTGCTTGTTTTTATTGTCAACCTCCCTGTAGCCTGTGCTTATAAATAAATAAACTGAATTTATTATTAGAGGAAGATATATACGCTTATTCAATTCAACCCATAACTTGATCCATCTAGGAGGCTTAAGGCTGATCTTGTTAATGTTAAAAAAAAACAACCAACAACTAGAACATATAATTCCAGTCAAAAGATTCTGAAAGCATTTTTCATTGAAATACTAGAATAGAGACACAATGCCGTGTGTTTAATTGAAAATGCCAGTGACTCATGATAGTAGCAAAGTTTGTTTCAGAGGAGTCAGGGGGAAAGTTACAGTGCTTGAATTGTTATGTAGCGTAGGTGTATAGAATTGTGACATTTCCAGACACTTAAGTCAGTTTGGAGGTGTGTGTACACGCAGTCTAAGATGCAGTAAAATCATATGCTGCGACGAAAGAGTTTAATGTGAAATATACAGCCTGACACTATGCAGAAGTAAGTCCAACAGGAGTTGAATGGTTACCATGGTATGATGATGATGAAAATGCAAAAGGTGAATCTAATTTATTTACATCATTGCAAAGAAGAAGAAGAAGAAGAAGAAGAAGAAGAAGAAGAAGAAGAAGAAGAAGATGAAGAAGAAGAAGAAGAAATGAAAAAAAAAAAGCAAAACAAGGAAACAGACAAATTCATTCAGATTAATTAAAGATCAACTCATCCTATCCATCCTGATTCTTCCTGCAACATAATACATTCATTCTCCATGCCTCTTGTCCTTAATTGTGCTTTAATATATAATATCACCAACTCCCAACTTCTCACAGTTACCTTACAATTTATGAGTAAGATTAAAGTGTTAAGCAGCTCCAAAGGGCCAGGAGATTTTTATTTTTATTTTTTTTGTAACAAAAACCTCCACTCTAATAAGGGCATAAGAAGAACCATGCTGGGTCAGGCCAAAGACCTTTCTAGCCCAGCATCCAGTTCTTCACAGTGGCCAACCAAATGCCAATGGGAAGCTCACAAACAAGAAATGAGGGCAATAGTCTTTTCCCACTGTTGTTCCCTAGTAACTTGTAGTTCAAAAGCAAACCACCTCTAAAGCTGAAGGTTTCCAGCTCCATGCACCCTGACCTGAGATTCGTGGGGAAATTGCAAAGAAAACTAACAAGTAGATTCTTTACAAAGTGTCTCACGTAGCTTGAATTTAGCTCGTATGCAGTGTTAAGACACCAAACCTAAACCAGGGATGCTACTAAAATCTCTTCTACCATACACGTTCTTCCAAGCCACCTTCCCTAACAGAATGCATTTTCTATGTTATTTCAACTAACACATGCATTTTATTCACACTTTCTCAAAGCATACATACTGTTGTACATATTTTGTTGTTGTTGGAGAACCACATTGTGATATTTGGAGAATATCCTCTAGCTAGCAGGGGATAGATATATCTTAAATGCACAGGAGAGAAATTCTGTATTATTTTTACCTTGCTCTTTTGCAACTTTGCAAGTGAATTTCTAACATGAAAAGTTTGGGCTCTATGCCTATCTGCTGGTATGTTCCCCCAAATTTTGTCACTTTGCTACATTTCATTAGGGTTGTCTGTCTGTCTGTCTGTCTGTCTGTTTGTTTGTTTGAAGTGGCTTTTACATCATGTGAAAAGCTCAAAAACAATCACAAAATTAACAGGGAAACATTGGGGAAATGGAATAAGCTGCTGTGTGAATGCATCCGTGGTGTCAAATTCTTGAAAAGACTAAGCAAGGCAGAGAAAGTCTCTTCTGAAACTGGTCCAGCAAGAGCATCTAAGGCCTGTGTCCTAGTTTGAGCTCAGCATGCTGTTGCAAGTGTGAGGATGCCATTGATTTCCTGTTGCTAGCTTATTCCACTAGAAGTCAAGGGTCCTGGTGTATCATTCTTTCTTAGCAAAGAGAGGTGAGCCAGCCTCCTGCTGTTAGGTCTTCTTTTCCCATTCAGCAGGAATGGGTTCCCCCCAGAGTGTTCATTTCACTTGCCACATGCTGCCTCCCAATCTTCCATTCCCCTCAGCGGTGTGAAGGAAGACGTTCCCGACTGCAACCTGTCATTTTCATTTTAGTTAAGCAAAGGAGAGGTGCAGGTCTGTGGTTTTTTGATATGCAACTCGCTGCTTTCGGTGCAAACAGATTTCTGAAAGCAGCATGTTGTCTTCTCTGCAGCTGAAAGACTCGTGCGGTGTTACTGATCCATTTGGGGACTTGTAAACACTGCTTTTTCATGGAGGGAGCCAAGTACCTCAGAAATATAGCTCATTGCATGAACTGCTCGGTACAGCATTTTTGTGAGGCAGATTTCAAGGCAGCAATTTCCCCAATTGTCTGCTGGGGCACAATCTTGTGCCACAAGGGAGGCTGAAATGTGATAAATGAAGCCAGCATGTTGGATGTATCCACCCTTCCATGCATGCCAGATGGAGGATGTCATATATAGTGTTGATTCTTCTATCTCTGTTAATATATATATATACACTGATGTCATCCTAGGGGGTGTTCACTGGCTCAGTAATTCACCTTATATCTATGGGGTTTTGGGGGGGGTCTGATCAGTTTCTGAGTAGCTCTGTGTGCTGTCTGCTTCAATCTGTGATCCATGTTCCAAGCAACTTCGTAAAACAAAAACAAATAACAAAGCTCTGTATTCCCCATACTATAGAATGGTAATCTAAAAATGGCTAAAACTTTTTTTTTTTTTTGGCAGAAGCTGATGAAATTTGCAGGCACTGGATGCCCTCTAAAGTTTGGGGGCTTTTGTGGGGGAAGATAAAGGAAGTCATTTCCCACCCTAATTGATAGTAGGGCAATCTCATCTTGCAGCTTTGCACTTGCTTGTTCATGCCCAGAGCAGGATGACTGCCTTCATTGTAAGCCGAGGTGGTGAACCTGTGGTCCTCTAGATGTTAGAATCCCTAACCTGTTGAAATCATAGGGTGCTTTTCTGTACATATCGAGTCTTCTCCAGCTTAGAGAACAGAATGTTCTTACATGTAGTAGGTAGTTCTTGCATGTATTACCCTTCATGATCATTTCAGAATTATATGGAGCTTCTGTCTGCCTCCATTATATTGATTGGCAATGTAGGTTGCTAGTGTATCATTATCCTGCTGCTTAACATGACTGGGGTTTTGTTTCTCTTCCCTTTATCACTTTTCCTCTTTCTGGATCTTCATATCACATTATAGGCCAGCATGACTCAGCTCCCATTTGCTTTCATATTATTTTATTTATATATTTGTTAAATTTATATATCGGCCTTCATCCCAAGATCACAAGGTGGTTTACAACATAAAACCACAAAATGATGTTGGCGTCTATGAGTGCCCTGCTTGTGGGCTTCCCATAAGCACCTGGTTGTGAGAATTCAGATGGTGAGCTAGATGGGCCATTGGCCTAATCCAGCAAGCTCTTCATATGTTCAAATGTATGTCCAATTAATTTAAGTATGTCCAGAAAAGTGGACATCAGATTTCCAGAAAACTCCAGAAAAGTGGACATCAGATTTCATTTTTATTTGCTGCTTAAAATGTATCCTGCCTTTCTTTAAAGAATCATGCCTAGCAACTCATAACACAACAATGTAGAAAAAACACAACATCTACAACCATCATCCCTTCAAAAGCATAAACAGCAAAAGCAAAACATTCACCACAGCACAAAAATATTACTAACCCCCAATCACAGCTCATAGATCCAGATGGATCCAGTCTGTTGATGGGGAAATCCATATAAAGATGGGATCAGGGGGGTGCATCCCTAGGGAGAGCATTCCATAATGTTGGTGGCACTGCTAAAAAGGCTTTGCCCCTGGTACTCAACTCACCAATTCTCTGAGAACATGGAACAGGACTTCTGTGGCAGCTGGTGATTGGAATGAATGAGGAGAAATGTGTATGAGAAGATTGTACATGAGGCACCCAAGTCTTCATCTACTTTGAGTTTTTAAGCTAAGAACTAACATCTTGAACTAAGCCTGTAAATAAGCAGGAAGGCCAGGGAGATAATAAAGGTACGGTCCTGTCAAACAAATGTATTTGGGACTAGTTTAAGGTTCTTGGCACTTTCAAGCGCCAGCCCACATACAGCATGTTGCTGTATTCTAGTCTGGAGGTTATTAAGGGATGAATGGTAGCCAGATCATTCTTCTCAAGGAAACGATGCAGTTGGAGTACTAGTTCAGGGAAGGGTCCTAGCTCAGCGGTGGAGCATCTGCTTTGAATGCAAAATGTCCCATGGTTAATCTTCAAGTAGGACTGAGAAAAGACTCCTATATGAACCCCTGGGCAGCTTCTGCTAGCAAATGTTGACAATGCTGAACTAGTCTGACTAGGCATGAGACAACTTCCTATGTAGCTGAAGCCTACCATCCCACTTGGGCCAACGAAAGTTAGCCAGCTGTGCTGTACAAGGAGAAGGCTACTGCTCCGTAGATCCAGAGATGGGAGGCGAACTCCTCCATCATTTACCTCCGGAGTCCGGATGTATTTTCACTTCAGTTCTTCTCTTAATCTCTGTGTGGGAGGTACAACCGTTGAAACCAGCAGCAGTCCTGTGTGGGAAGAAGAGAGGGCTACAAGACTAAAGGTTCAAGTATTGAGAGCAAAGCTTTTATCTGTAAGGTGGGAAGAAAACCTAAAATGCTTTGTGGTTGAGTCTCAAGTTCTCTTCCTCCCTCTCTCTCTCCGCCCTCCCTTCCTTTTTCTCTTGTTTAAACTATTACTTCCTGGACATATAGTGTACAAAAGTAATATTTTTTGGAGGGTGGAATCAGAAAAAAAGCTATGTCGGGAGAAATATTTGCCCTTCCACTTAATTAGCTTATTAAAAACAAACAAACTTCAACAATGAACTATGATTTGAGCTAGATATTAGTATCTGAGGGACGGTGGACCGGCCCACGGCTGAAAAAGGTTGCTGATCCCTGGCCTATAGGAAGCCTGAAAACAGGACTACATTCTGACTTTCCAGTCAAACAGTGGATTGGCTCTACAGTGGTACCTCGGGGTACAGACACTTCAGGTTACAGACTCCACTAACACAGAAATAGTACCTCTGGTTAAGAACTTTACTTCAGGATGAGAACAGAAATCGTGTGCGGCAGGGGGAGGCCCCATTAGCTAGAGTGGTGCTTCAGGTTAAGAACAGTTTCAGGTTAAGAACAGACCTACAGAACGAATTAAGTTCTTAACCCAAGGTACCACTGTATTTAGAATGTCTTAACTGGGGGTTTGCATGCACAGCCCCAATTATGTGAATGGGCAAGGTCATTGTGGTGAGCTAGAGTCCTCAGCCAGCTATAGATATGCATTATCAATTTATCCACTGTTTTGTTGAGAAGTGTACATGTGAGCTCAGTCTGGAGTCAGACCCAAGGGGCATAATGAAGACACAAGATACTGTTGTATATAGCCAATAGTATAGTGATTTTGATCCATGTTATTTTTAGACCTCCTACTGAATGACTCTTTGTAACCTATTTGATGTCCCTGGGTGAATGTGTGACTATAAAGAATGTAAAAATAATAATAATAAAAATAATAATAATGAAGACACAAGCATGCACATATTTTGGGAAGGAGGCAGAAGATATTGCCCAATGAAAACCCTCTGTGCATGAGCACTGTTCATACAGTAGACTGAATTGGGCCCTTTATTTTTAATTCAGTTTGTTTTGCTTTGACATTCTGTATTTAATCTAAGCATCCCCCCCCAAAAAAAAATTTTTCCAAGAGCTGAAAAAATTAAGAGAAAATATAGGGACAAAAAGATGCAGTCTGCTTAGAATAACCATTTTCATTAGCATCTTTTGATTTTCTTCTTTCCCCCTAATTGGATTTGTTTCCTTACAAATGGAGCAATTGATTGGTTCCAAATGCAGAATCTAAAATCTGCTTTGAAGAGCCAGACTGCAAAAAAAAAATAATGCAGAAAACATGAAGACATTTCTTCCTCCCCCCCCCCGCCCAGTTTGCTGACACATTTTGTTTGCCAGCATTTCCCCTGCTCTGCTTTGCCCAAGTAACTGAGCTCTTGCGCTAGCCTTGCAAAGTTATTTCCTCAACTTTACACAGAGTGCCATCTAATGGCTTTCTTGTCTCAAACAAAATGAATCTCTGTGCAATATGAAAATAGGGAAATGAGACTGTAATGTATGTTGAAAGTCTACAGTGGAGCCTATATACATCCTGAGGAAAACAAATTGGGGAAAACTAAGGCATATTGTAATATGCGCTGGTTTTTATTGTGGCAGCATCAGATGTTCTCATTTTAATAAATCAACAATATAATACTACTTAGTGGAAGGTCAATGGGAAACAGCAAGGAAAATGTTATGTACAGATGCTTTTCTGATAATAGTATAGGCCACCTTTCTCTCAGTGCATTTGTCTGTGTGAAGAGAAAGAGAGAGAGATAAAAAGAAAGAGTATGCATAGAATAGTGTGTGTTTATGTATATATATATTTAACCCAAACCAGATTTTTTTCCCTCCATTTGCAGGTGTGGTTTCAAGCATGCAAATGGACTTTGAAGCAAGGGCACTGCATGTGTTAGCCAGTCATAGAATCATAGAATTGTAGAGTTGGAAGGGCCCCTGATGATCATCTAGTCCAGTGATGGCTAACCTTGACACTCCAGATGTTTTGGGACTACGACTCCCATCATCCCTGACCACTGATCCTGTTAGCTAGGGATGATGGGAGTTGTAGTTCCAAAACATCTGGGGTGTCAAGGTTAGCCATCACTGATCTAGTCCAACCCCCTGCAATGCAGGAATCTCAGCTAAAGCATTCATGACAGATAGCCATCCAACATCTGTTTAAAAACCTCCAAGGAAGGAGAGTCTACTACGTCTCATGGGAGTCTGTTCCACTGCTGAACAGCTCTTACCGTCAGAAAGTTTTTCCGAATGTTTAATCAGAATCTCCTTTTTTGCAACTTGAAGCCATTGGTTCAAGTCCTACCCTCCAGAGCAGGAGAAAACAAGCATGCTCTCTCCTCCATGTGACAGCCCTTAAGATATCTGAGGATGGCTATCGTATCTCCTCCCAGGCTCCGCTTTTCCAGGCTAAGCATACCCAGCTCCTTCAAGCGCTCCTCATAAAGCTTAGTTTCCAGGCCCTTTATCAACTTGGTTACCCTCCTCTGAACACATTCCAGCTTGCCAACATCTTTCTTAAATTGTGGTGTCCAGAACTGGACACAGTATTCCAAGTGTGGTCTGACTAAGGCAGAATAAAGGTAAAGGTACCCCCTGACCATTAGGTCCAGTCGTGGACGACTCTGGGGTTGCGGCGCTCATCTTGCTCTATAGCCCGAGGGAGCCGGTGTTTGTCCGCAGATAGCTTCCGGGTCATGTGGCCAGCATGACTAAGCCGCTTCTGGCGAACCAGAGCAGCACACGGAAACGCTGTTTACCTTCCCGCCGGAGCGGTACGTATTTATCTACTTGCACTTTGACGTGCTTTCAAACTGCTAGGTGGGCAGGAGCTGGGACCAAGCAACGGGAGCTCACCTCGTCGCGGGGATTCAAACTGCCGACCTTCTGATCGGCAAGCCCGAGGCTCTGTGGTTTAGACCACAGCGCCACCCGGATCCCTTAAGGCAGAATAGAGTGGTACTATTACTTCCCTTGATCTGAACACTATAACTCTGTTCATGCAGCCGAGATTAGCATTAGCTTTTTTTGCTGCTGCATCACACTATTGGCTCATGTTAAGCTTGTGGTCCACTAAGACCCTTCATCCAAGTCATTTATAAAGATATTGAACAACAACAGGCCTTGGACAGAACCCTGCACCACCCCACTTGTCACTTTTTTCCAAGATGACGAGGAACCATTAAATTGGCACTTGCAAAATCCTTTGCCTTACAGCGCACGATCAAAGGCGCTCACAGTAATCACCAATCAGCTGACTGATGGTCACAGTGAGCTGCTTTGAAGCTGCTCTGTCAGGCAGTGGTTTTGACAGCTCCTGCAATCAGCAGATTGTCGATGCTAGCAGAGGCACAGGTGCCTGCAACCCCTGCTTTGCTGCATCTGTACCTGCCCCATAACTTATGCCAACTGTAAGGCAAGTGAGTGTGCTTGGGCCGTAAGGCGAGGTGTGTGAGGTCTGTTGGCTGGGAGTTCCTCAGTGTGTGAAGTGTGTGTGTCTGTCTGTCTGTCTGTCCATGACAATCAAATGCCTCATTCTAAGTTGCACAAATGAAAACACATGTAGGTTAAAGGGGAACCAAAAGTCAGAATGGTCAAATATTTGTCTCATTCATATGGACAGAAAATAGTTAGTTGCTTCCAAGACTGAGGAGATTGTGGGAAAGGGCCCATCGCTTTACATTTAATTTCAGCACACGGATGGAGAATGCAGGACAGGTGCCAACTGAGTCAGACTTTAAGGGAAAACAATAACAAAATATAGTTAATAATTCACTGCACATTTCTTCTCAGGTAATAGTTGAAAAAAGTTTTTTTTATTGTGTGACTCTCTCTCTCTCTCTCTCTCTCTCTCTCAGAAATGCATTGCTAAGAACCAAAGGATAGTCAGAGAATTAAAAATCCCATTAATTCAAATGCTCCAAAATGACCAAAGCAATCCAAAGATTCGGAGCTTATTACGATGCACATCTCAGTTTGTAAAGTTTTTTTGTTTTGTTTTTAAGTGTCTGGAAATAAAGTAGCAGTCGCATTAAAAGTTTGTGCTTAGAGACAGACCCTCCAACATTCAGAAACTGATTTATATTCCTGCCCTAAAGAGACTTTGTTTGACTTATGCAGCTACTCTAAAGCGTAGGCCTCTAAAATGTACACATTTGTTATTGATTGTGCTTAAGGACTGGGAGGAGGAGGAGGAGGAGGGGAAGAATGGTAAAGTGTAATCTCTGAAAAACAGATGTAAAATGAATCCTGGTTGGTAGGATCAGATCTGGAAGTTTGCCAGATCCTGAATTCTGTGTTCTTGCTGAAGCATCCCTTGGCTAAAATAGAAGCCGTATCTATAGGAGGAACCAGAAAAGTTTCCCAAAGGTGACTCTTCCCAAGTTCCAGGCGACCTTTGTATACCTCCTATAAGGCGACCTATCACAGTGTGTTTTGCCGGGACGGCTTAAGGTACAGGTATATATACTGGACCAAGTGCCCCTGCTTGTCAATCTTGTTCTTCTTGTTCCTGATGTTTCAATAAATCCCTTTTGAGCTGAA
This sequence comes from Darevskia mixta, assembly GCA_034641385.1. NCBI lineage: Eukaryota > Metazoa > Chordata > Lepidosauria > Squamata > Lacertidae > Darevskia > Darevskia mixta. The sequence goes on from JAWWNH010000018.1 coordinate 19,872,828, forward strand.
TCTCAGTCTTGGGTTATGCCTGAACCAGCCTACACTTCAGTGTGTACACAAGCTGTAAAGGTAAAGGGACCCCTGGCCATTAGGTCCAGTCGTGGACAACTCTGGGGTTGAGGTGCTCATCTCGCTTTACTGGCCAAGGGAGCCAGCGTTTGTCCACAGACAGTTTTTCCAGGTCACGTGGCCAGCATGACTAAGCCGCTTCTGGCGAAGCCAGAGCAGTGCACGGAAACACCGTTTACCTTCCCACCGGAGCAGTACCTATTTATCTACTTGCACTTTGACATGCTTTCGAACTGCTAGGTTGGCAGGAGCAGGGACCGAGCAACGGGAGCTCACCCCGTCACGGGGATTCGAACTGCCAACCTTGTGATCAGCAAGCCCTAGGCTCTATGGTTCAACCCACAGCGCCACCCACATTCCAAGCTGTACTGGAATTTTAAAAGACATTATTTAAAAGACATTATTTTTATATGTGGTGATTTTTTTTAAAAAAAGTTATTTTCATTAGTTTTTATTATATTCTTTCATCACTGGTGTATTGGACTCCCTGGGCTCATCTGGGAAGAAATGTGGGCAATGAATGTAATATTTAAATGCTCATATGCATATTGTACAGAAATGGAATAGCAGGTCCCTGCCCACAGTGACCTGTTATTCCATTTGTGACTGGCAGAAACTTGGAAAGTAGACGTACAAACTTTCAGGGTTAATAAAACTAAGAGACTGTAAACAAGAGACAGAGCACAAGAGAGATGTAAAGATAAATGGAATCCTTTAATTGAATTCATGAAGAATAGATACAATATAAATATTGATGAGCGGTGCAGCGGGTTTTTTCTATGTGGTAAATTAATAATATTTTATAATTATAGGATTATGATGTTTATAGCATATATAATTTAAAAGCCATGTTCCCGCTACACCCTACACTCCTTCATTATCTACATATTAATCATCTGTAGGGTTTCTGTCGCCTGAGTCAGCATCTTTCAAACTCTCCTCATCACCTTGCCTGTCAAGGACTCCCTATGCATCTGCCACCAAACAGCTGTGCACTGTAGATGGTTCTGTCCCATGTTCTGTTGTGCACAGTTAGCTCATGAAGATCACTGAAGGGGCTTGTTGGGTCTCATCATTCTGCCCTGTGAACTGGGGGCTCTCTGAAGCATGCTCGCTAGTCTTCTGCAGCAGTGCGCTGCAGTGAATGCTCAACAGAAGGGGAAAGCTGTGTTTCAGAAAACTCCCTGGAAAGGGCCAAGGAGGCGTACAAGAGGGCGGCAGATGCCCACCGTAGGGAAGGCGAGGTCATTCAGGTGGGGGATAAGGTGTGGTTGTCGTCCAGAGGCCTGCCAATCAGAGGGAGTTGTAGGAAGTTAGAGCATCGCAAGCTGGGACCCTTTGAGGTCATCGAGCAGGTCAACCCGGTAGCATTTAAGCTGTTGCTACCGGACACCATGAGGATTCATCCTGTCTTTCACAGGTCATTACTTTCTCCATACAGGGAAGGGCACCATTTCCACGGGGAGAGTGGGACGCCCCCCAAACCTCCTATTGTAGAGGAGAGGGAAACCTGCAATGAGGCCACAGAGATTCTGGACTCTCGATGGAATGGGGACAGGGTGGAGTACTTGGTGGCATGGGAGGGGGCAGCGCCAGAGGACAACATATGGATGCCCTCTGATCAGATCACTGAGGAGTATCTCACAGCTGAGATTCATTCCCTGTTCCCTCATAAGCCAGTGCCTCCTGAATTTTTTTTAGGGATGTGTGCGCAACCACAGAAGAGGATGAGGAGGATTTCTGGGGGTTCAGATCCACCACAGAGAGGGAAGAGAGCGAAACCCCAGATTCCCCTCATGAAGAATCAGAGGGAAGGCAGCTGTCGTCGCCGTCTTTAGGATCTGGGGGGTGGGAAGCTGTGTTTGTATCTCAGAAGGATGAAGACACAGACTTTTTAGGATTTGTCTCCTCCCCTGAAGAGATTGCGGGGGGGGGGGAGGGCGAAAGGGGAAGAGAAAGAGACCAAAGGGAAGGGTCTTCCTCAGGGCAGGCATCACCGACCTCACCCGAAAAGGAGGGGGTTTTGAGGGGGGAGTGGATGTCAGGGGGCTGCCTCCCTCTTCAAGCCCGGTGTTGAGTGGCTATAGGGAGCAGCCCCCGATCTTGAAGGCCGATTCCTCCTCCTCCCCTTCTGGCAACAGCAGTGGAGAGGCGGAAGCGTTGCTACGGCTCCAGCCAAGCAGGGAGAGACCTCGCATCGTAAAGGGGGAAGGAAAGAAAAGAAGGACACGGTGCTTTCGCTTTCCCAGATGGGGTTCCTGGCGGGAAAATTGAAAGGGAGCACTTCTGGATTCTGATAGTGATGGATGAGACATGTTTACGACGTGCTCTACATTGTAAAGTAATTAGCCTAGATTAAAGCATGTAAGCTTTATGGCTCGGACTCTTTCTTCGAACGGCCAGAGAAGGGGGGAGCCCTACAACTGTGACAATACACACACACACACACACACACACACACATACAGTGGTACCCCGGGTTGCGCACTCAATTCGTTCTGGGGTGCTGTTCGCACCCCAAACAGTGCCCAACCCAGGTGGCGCTTTCGCGCATGCGTGAAAGCGCAATATCGAGCTTCTGCGCATGCGCGGACCATGCAGACATGCGCAGAAGCGTCCGTGCTCTGTGTGGCACTTCCGGGTTTGCAGAGTACGCAACCCAAACATACGCAACACGGAGCATACGCAACACGGATTAAGACTGTATATATATAGGCAATCCAAAAAATAAAGGGCAGCAGATAAAGGAAGCCAGATAAAAACCAATTTAAATAGAAAAATGGATTTATTATCTTAATCAAATACTGTGTGTGTGTGTGTGTGTGGATTTTAAGTTGTGTATATTGATACATCTTCAATTGTCATCAACTTCACTTGGCCCTGAAATGATAATAGAGTTCATTCCAGGATAGATATTCTAAAAGCAGGGACACCAGAATGGAGTTCTTTGTCCTGGCCCACCTCATATCAGGCAATGGAGGAACCCACAGAAGAGCCCCTGAAGACAATCTTATATAATATTTGCATTTTCAGCAACATTCCTGTAAGGTAGGTCATTCAACTGAGGATAATAGATTGGCTTGCCATGCAGTGGACAGGATGTGAACCAAAAACTAAAGCTCCCCTTCCTGGCCTCTGCACTACATCAGAATTCTCCAAACTACAGCCCTCCATATGTTTTGTATCTCACTCCATCTCACTCCAGCCCTAGCCAGAATAGTCAACGTTGAGGGATGATGGGTGTTAATTATCATCCACACCATCTGGAAGACACCAGGTTGAGGAAGGCTGTACTATATAATCATCTTCATAGGGGTCATCCTCAGGCATAAAAAGGTAAAGGTACCCCTGACCGTTAGGTCCAGTTGTGGACGATTCTCGGGTTGCGACGCTCATCTCGCTCTATAGCCCGAGGGAGCTGGCGTTTGTCCGCAGACAGCTTCCGGGTCATGTGGCCAGCATGACTAAGCCGCTTCTGGCGAACCAGAGCAGTGCACGGAAATGCCGTTTACCTTCCCGCCGGAGGGGTACCTATTTATCTACTTGCACTTTCACATGCTTTCGAACTGCTAGGTTGGCAGGAGCAGGGACCAAGCAACAGGAGCTCACCCGGTCGTGGGGATTCGAACCGCCGACCTTCCAATCGGCAAGCCCTAGGCTCAGTGGTTTAGACCACAGCGTCACCTGTGTCACCCATCCTGAGGCATACATCTCTACATATGCCCTGTCATATGAAGAGGGCAAGATATAAACCTAGTCCTGACCCAAATGAAGCATGCGTTCCAGTGGATTCAAAGGGGATGTAAGCCCCTTTGAAATCAGCTTTCCAGTAAACATGCATAAGGTTGCATTGCATGGCACATTGCTAAAAGTGTCATCAAGCATGTTCAGGAAGGAGTTTGCATCTCCCACAGCTATCATTTCTGCCTTCTTAGGTTTTAACATTTGATAGGAAAGTGTTCCTCACTATGGCTTGGCACAGTCCATTAAATATTTACTATTTGTATTATTTGCTGTATTATTAAGTGCTTAATTTGTAAGAGATGCTTTCATTCTATCATGCCATCTCTAGGGATGCTTCCCAGATCTTTAATGAACTGGACCAAAAGCAGAACAGAACAAAAACAAAAATAACAAAAAAGACCTTATTCATAATTGTTTTTGGATTCATCTGGCTTCTACGTCTGCTAGGGAGATATGCTGCTGACAGTCTTAATTTTCGACTCATTATCAGTTTTACACAGCCCAGCATGTCGAAAAGCTAGTGAGCATTTTGTAAATATGCAGCTCTCTTCTTAAGGAGGAGTCATAATTATAAATTCTTACAATGTAAAGGGTTCTGTAATCACTCCATCCCTGGTGTAACATTAATGGGGGATGTTTAATAAATCAGGTTTATGGTTCATTATAAAGCCACAATAATGTTGCACTGTTATATTTTTCAGCTGCATCTGCCTGGTGCAGTGGGCTGTTTTACGTCTCACTGTATCTTGCTGTAAAAGCATAAATAAAAATTAGATAACAATGGAGCTCATAGAAAATGCATCCTCAACCCATTTTGCATCAGCCAGCTCGATCGTGATTCTTCAGAGCCTGGCATTGTCCTCTGCTGTCTCCAAAGAAAGACTAATAACTCTCTGATAAACTATTTACAATTATGGCTGGTGCAAAGCAGCAGTTTCAAGTGACGGAAACATGACTCAGCTCAAGATCTTCAGAGGGGGAATGTAAAAACAAACATTTTATTTCAGACAGAACCTTTGCAGATGGTTCTCAGTATATGGAGCTGGCTGGTCCTTGAATGGATTTAACCAATGGGTGGACTTTGTAGGGAAGCAGATTTTGGATAACCATTAAGAGACACCTCCTAACAGTAAGCACTCCTTAACAGTGCAACAGACTGTGTCGAGAGGTGATGGGTAATTCTTCACTGGAGGCATTTAAGCAAAAGCTGGACAACTATGTGCAAGGGATCCTGTAGCCGCCTCTTGCATTGTGGATCCTGAATGGAGGAGGCGACTGGACCAAAAGGCTCTCACACCCCCAAAGTCCCATCAGACTCTATAATTTTATGACTTCTGTAGTCAAGAAAAGGCTCCAGGGGAAGGTGAGCAGTTATATTTTTACTAAGTACATCATTACTCAATTTATGATCCAAAGATTTTATTACAGTGAGTTTGTTTTTCATCCCAGAGTGGATGATCTGAGGAACGGTCATAGCTCGGTGGTGGAGCACATGGTTGAATCCCCAGCATTGTCAATGAAAACTGCAACCAGTCAGAGCACACTGCTAGGCTAAGGCAACTTACAGTGTGTGGCAGTGTCTAATTACCTGAAAATGAGCAGGCAACATTGAATTATACCCCCTGCAGTTGAAATGTACCCCACCCCCAGAATACAAAAGATATTGAGCATTTTGCTCTCCTTTCACTGTGAATTCAACACACACACACACACACACACACACACACCACAACAAAGAAATATTGTAAGCGATGTCAATCATTTTGAAAGTGATTTGCCAAGTTTTAAAAACAAACAAACAAATCATGCAAATAGATAACTGAAGTTGAAAAATCTCTTTGAGTGTTCTATTTGAAAAGTCAAAAAATGACTCTGCCCCTGCAATAAGCTGTCTCTGTCTTTTAAATATACTTATTTTAAACTTTTTTTTCTTTTGCATTTGATAGAAGGAATTTTGCTTTTCTGGTACTTAGCGGCTAGCAAGACTTCCCTATTTTAAAGTATTAAACTTGGCATACTGACTTCAGTGCTGAGGCTCGCATTCAAAAGAGTCTTTGCCCTTCTAAGAAACTCAAAAGAAATATAGCAAATGATATTTATTGTATATTGAAGGACAGTCACTAGAGGGAGCACTTCCTTTGCAAAGTAGCTTCCCTGGAGCCTAGAAGGGACAGAGAAACTGATTCACATGTTACAATTTTCACTTGCTTTCAGCTCCTGCAAGTCAACTATTGACATGGGTGTTGTTGATGTGAACAAAGCACCATCTATGTGCATGACGCATAAGAGGGGCAGATCCCTGCCTGGAGGGATTTAGAATCTCCCAGACACAAACCTGCCATGCATTAGGGCAGTGCTTCCCAAACTTGGGCCTCCAGCTGTTTTTGGACTACAATTCCCATCATCTCTGACCACTGGTCCTGCTAGCTAGGGATCATGGGAGCTGTAGTCCAAAACAGCTAGAGACCCAAGTTTTGGAAACACTGCAATAGGGTACAGTATTCTGCTAATGGAGGCATCATGAAGACTACAATTACTGTCCGATTGGTGCGACAGAACTTTTTAAAGTTTGGAACCTGGTGGGACAGAAACATTTGAGCTCTGCTTCAGGTGAAGTCACTTATGCCCCCCCCAAAAAAAAATAGGAGAAAAGAAGATAAAATTTGCATGTGCTCATTTATATGTTCAAGTGCAAATTTAGAAATAATTACTGTAATTGAAATAGAAATACAGTGGTACCTCGGGTTACAAACACTTCAGGTTACAAATTCCGCTAACCCAGACGTAGTTGCTCCGGGTTGTGAACTTTGCCGCAGGATGAGAACGGAAATTGCGTGCCGGTGGCACGGCAGCATCAGGAGGCCCCATTAGCAAAAGCGCGCCTCAGGATAAGAATGGTTTTGGGTTAAGAATGGGCCTCTGTAATGAATTAAGTTCATAACCCGAGGTACCACTGTACTTCTCACTATAGTGTGGAAGACTTTGAAAAGGACGGCTGTATTTCGACTCAGTCTGCTGTCCCTTCTTAGAGTTCTTTATCTTTAAACTGGACAGCTCCTCAAGTAGAGCTGATGTGAGGAAACCTTTGGCCTCCATATGTCTGTTGAACTACAACTCCCATTATCCCTGGCCATTGGCATTCTTGTGGGGTTGATGCAAGTTGAGAGCCAGTGTGGTGTAATAGTTAAGAGCGGTAGACTCATAATCTGGTGAACCTGGTTCAGGTCTCCACTCCTCCACATGCAGCTGCTGGGTGACCTTGGGCTAGTCACACTTCTTTGAAGTCTCTCAGCCCCACTCACCTCACAGAGTCCTCCTCCTCCTCCTCCTCCTCCTCCTCCTCCTCCTCTTCTTCTTCAGCAACATCTGGACAGCCAAAGATTTCCCACACCTGAAGTAGAGATTCTTCCAAACAGAGGACTGTTACCTCAAAACAAGAGCCATGACTACCCTGTTACATGCTGCGAAATATTCTGGGCCAGCACTGCAATCTATAATGGGTGGGGTATAAATAATAATAAAGTGTGGGTAGTCCGTCTTTCTTGGGAGACAACGGAGGAGTGTGCCTTTGGAGATGAAGTCAAACTGCTGGAAGGTTGCAGCACCTGCTGTGGCTGTAGAGCAGTGTTTCCCAACCTAATCTAGGCAACGGCACACTTGTTTCATTAAAAAAATCTCGCGGCACACCGCTCCTCCCCGACCTGGCTGCGCCGGGTCTCCTGACCCAGAGTTACCTCTGGGATCAGCTGTAGTGCGGCGTCCTTTCTCCCGCCCATCAGCTGGGGCACCAGGTCGGGATTCTCCCGCGAGGCTTCTGTTGCTGCTGCTGCAGCAGCCAAGGGAGCAGCGCCGCCCTGGCTTCCGCTTCGCCGCCGGGCTCCAGCATTGCCGCCGCCACGGTCCTGTGCAGCGCGGGGCTGCAGGGCACCCTGGGCTCTGATTCTCGTGCGAGGCTTCCGGTCGGGATTCTCGCGCGAGGCTGCTGTTGCTGCTGCTGCAGCAGCCAAGGGAGCAGCGCCGCCCTGGCTTCCGCTTCGCCGCCGGGCTCCAGCAGCGCCGCCGCCACGGTCCTGTGCAGCCCTGGGCTGCAGGTCCCTTTTCCCGCGGCACATCAGCCGGTGTCTCGCGGCACAATAGTGTGCCGCGGCACACCAGTTGGGAAACGCTGCTGTAGAGAGACATACAGGAGAGACATGTTTTGTTGCAGCTGGGGCAGATGAAGCTGTCCGGTTGTGCTGCTGCAGATGCACCACAGCGTTTCGTCTATCTGCTCTCCTGCCAGCTGTCATTCCTGCTCTAGTCACTGCTGTGGATGCAGAACATTACTGTCTGTCTCCTGGCACTGTGGTCGTCTGCAAGAGATTCCACAAAGCAGGGTTGATGTTGCCAGCCTTCATGTCATGTTTGCAGACATCTTCGTAGTGCAGAGTTGGTATACCAAGAAAAAGCATTTGGAATATGAAGGAACCATACCAGATATCCTTTGCCTCACCCACCAGCTCCTGGTGCTATCCCCACACACTTTGTTTTTGGTTGGTCCTTTGTATTCCTATTTACCACATAAGATGCAGCATTCCACTGAAAAGTGAGAGTACCACCACAGATCACCCACCTTTTTAGGGAAAGCACCTCACCCAGCCTGTGAATATTTAGCTTTTTTTTTTTTGCTGGGGAAAATGGCAATACGGACATATCCGGAATATTGTAGTCAGCAGCAGTGTGCGGGTGGAAATTGTCAAAAATGTCCAGGGAAATTGCTCAGAAATGTTTTTCTTAGTGATTTTGCCCAAAAAGCTCAACAACTTTGAGCAAAACCAATAAAAGCTCAACAACAGCCCTGTTTAGGGAATTTTTTAATGTTTTATTGCTTATTTATTATTATTATTATTATTATTATTATTATTATTATTATCATTGTTACTATCTGTTGGGAGCCGCTCAGAGTGGCTGGGGAAACGCAGCCAGATGACGGGGTATAAATAAGTTGTTGTTGTTGTTGTTGTTGTTGTTGTTGTTGTTGTTGTTGTTGACTTTTCTGTTTGGATTTTCACTGTTTGAAATATGGCAACCCTACCTACTGCTAGGGAAAATCCTGCTGGGAGTCCTGGCCTTTGCTGAGCTCCAAATGCAAGGAGCTCTTTCCAATCCAGTTCACATCAGTTTCTACTTTTGGTAACAGATAAATAACCGTTACGTTCAAGAAATATCACACGTGGTTCACATGGGTTAAAGCTTTTAGCATTGCTACTTCCGGTTGGTCGCGGCGCCATTTCGGTCGGAGGTCCGTTCAGCGGAGCGGACCTCGGCGCTTCAAAGAAGGGAGATTCCACTCCAGCGCAGTGGACTCCCGATAAGAACCCCAAACTGGGTGGTTTGGGGGCTCGTCGTCCGGCGGGTGTCAGAAGCGGGCTTCCCCCTCCCCGGCAAGGCTCTGTTTTGAGCCCCCGAGAGTGAGGGGGTGGAGCCGCGACACACAGACTAAGATCGCTAACTTTGAGGCGCAAAGCTGCGGGACTGAATGGCAATCAGCGATCAATTCTTCCAAAACAAGGATTTAAAAGTGAGTAAAGACATTTTGGCAACTAATTTGCAGAAAATTTGGCAAAAATAAGGGGCTTAAAATAACGGAAGTCGGTCCCTTTGATGTTGAAGTAAAAGGAAACAGTGAAATTTTCTACCTAAGCTAAGTGAAAGAGGCTGCTCAGAGGCAACTTCTGTAGCAGAGCCCAGGATAATTGTTACAATTATTGACTTCTTGGGGGGGGGGGAAGAAGCCTCTTTTTCCCGGGTTTTGGAGGAGTTAGCAGGAAAAAGCAAAAAAACTGTTGGATTACAAATACCTTATGGTTGTGACTTCAAAATTGTTTGTGACCTTGGAATGGCAGAGCAGCTGTCGGAGCGGGACAGGAAAATACTAGCCTTGGTGCAAGAAATCTATGATACGCTCGGAATACCAAACCCAAACCCAAGACTAAACAATATTTTGAACAAGGAATCGCCAGATGCACAGGATGTAGAACTGCTGGGAAATGAAGAAACAAGCTACACCAACAATTGTAAATTAAAAGAACTATCATCACGTAGACGGAAGCAGACAGTGGATACAAAAGTGGGATCCAAGAAACAAAAGGAAAAGAAGAAAACAAATGGATCGGTGAAGAAAAAGGGAAAACCAATCAGGAGACGTCAAAAAGAAAGAATTTTGAAACAGGTGAAAGGACTGGTTCGGAGAAAGGAGAGTAAGAAGAGGAAGACAAAATTGCTGAGAAAGAAAAGGCAACGACCACAGGGGTGGGGGAATTATTGGAGGTGGATCCCACCAAGGCAGGGGGTGGGCTGAATTAAGAATTATTTTTGAAAGGATTTAATTTTCTGGCTTTAAGAAAGATGTTTATGGAAATGGGATCTGGCAAAGGGATTATTAATGAAGATTAATGGAATATGTTTATTAATTAAGGGACAAATATGGCTAACAAATCTGAAACCGATGGGAGGAAGGGAGGGAAGTTTTAATTTTGGGGTAAAAAAAATGTGTTTAGTATAGAGTGCAGATGATAAGAAATGAGGAGGTGCAGAAGTACTAGTAGGTTTAGGCTTAAAATTAAAATTAGGATTAATAAATAAATGTATTGGTTTTATATGTTACAAACTATAGATGTTTCAACCTGTTAAAGAGGATTTAAAATGAATTCAACAAAGGGGGGACTTGAGGAAGTCAACCGAAAATTTGTGAGAAAGATAGAATCTGACCCAGGGATGGGGTCAGGCCTAAGCAATGTTAGCAAAATAAAGTAAGGTTAAATGTACAATGAATATGTTTACCCCTGTGAGAGAGGGGTTTGGATTGTGGCTTCCCAGGGTGAGAGGGGGGAAGTATGAGAATTTAACCACTATGTATGTTATGTGCTTTTAAAAATTGTAAAACCCAATAAAAAAAATTATAAAATAAATAAATAAAGCTTTTAGCATTGCAATAAGAATAATAATAATGGTGGTGATGATTTACCTGCCTTTTATTTTCATTGGCTACAAATTTGGTATAAACGGTTAAATGAGGACACTTCGCCCATCGATAGGCTCATCAGCAGGAGAATGATTACGCACCCTCAGCCTATCTGAATCCATCCTTTGCCCCTTGTAAAATATCAAAGGGATCAAGAGATTAGCGCTGCTCTAGCTGTGGAACAGTGTAAGGATATACAGGGCCTCCCCTTTGCTACAGGGGAAGGCCAGCGCTCAAGGGTCAAGGGTCAAGTGACCTACTCTGTGCGAGAGAAAGTTTCAGACAATGCATCAAACAAGATAAGGCACAGTACATGCAGAAGGCACAAAAGAGCTGGATAAAGATAACTTGGAATAACACAATAACATCCTTTAGATTTTTTAAAAATGAAATCCTCCTGCAAAGAAACTCAACTTCTGTTGATGCATAGAACTGGCCTCTTTGGGTATTAGTGCCATTCTGATAATTTTGTCCAGTGGTTTTGGGAGTTTTTGCTGTGGGTTAAAAAGAAACCACCATCAAAAACTGCAGAAAGGGAAGGGGAAAAATCTGGTGAAATCTCACTGGTGGGGAGGAGGGTTTGGAACCTAGCTCAATAAAGTGGCAAGGTGGGATCATGTGTTCTTGCTTTCACTTTGAAAAATAAAATTCCAAATGACATATCTGGCAGGCTCCCCAGCTGCCCACATTCCCTATAATGGATTGGGGACTTAAGAGGATGTTACAGGATGATGTCCTTCTATGGGCTTTCTGGGAGGTGCATGCAGCTGTGTAGACTACATTCAGAGTGCCCGAGTGGCATGCAGTTTCTTTAAAATAGTTTTTTAAAAAAATATTCACAGTGCTCTCAGGTGCACAAAATGCATCCTCACCAACTGTCTGTGGGTCCTCCTATGGAGAATACCAGGGACATTCTTGAAGGCAGTGGAGATATATTTTTCTTATCTTTTTTTAAGTTAAAAGGACTCTAGCTTTTCACCACTCCAAACACAGCTTCCCCAGCTGCCCACACATGGTCTACAGACCATGGAAAGATGTCATAATATAATGTCCTCCCCAGGGCATTTCTAGGAGGCCTGGGATGCCAGGGAGGCTGCTGAGCTCATCACAAGGAATTTAATTGTTGAAGTAAAAAGGAAGAACATGCTCACTCCTCAGTCACCTTTATTAAAGCAGCACCCAAATCTCTTTCCCTGCAAGTTTTCACTTGAATCCTTCATCATCATGAAAGATACATCACCATACAAAAAAACAACTGCCTCATTTTGAGATGTGGGTTAATGAAATTGCAGGGTGATATTTGTAACAGCACTAATTCAATTATCTCCCCCTTTCCCCATTTGGTGGAATCTATTCTCAACTCCCTGCCTCCATCCCCTCTGCCTTTCTTGGGCCATGTATATATGATGCAATTGACAAAACCTGCTTTCACGTGGTGGGATGGCATAGAGATTGGCCCACACAAATAACAAAGAAATCAACAGAGGCAAAGGGAGCAATTCTATTCATGAGGAAGTGACAGAAGAAGACCCAGCATAAGCTAAGTCAGTGTAAAGTTACACCAGATCCAAACCTCATTCAGCAGCAGGGATGCTTTCCTGGTAAGCCTAGCAGAGGGGAAACAAGCCTTTAAAATATTATTTTAAAGTTGTCAGGTCATGTGATTAAGCTGAATAGGCTTTGGTTCCATGCCATATCCCCTCTTTTCTGGTCCCACCCACATCTCTGTTGAGTCAGGGTTGTGGACACCAGCTGAACCAGGAATCAGCCAACTGAGCCAGAGAGCCACTGCATCCTAAAATGCTCATCCAGGTAGATGTTGCCATCAGATTGCCCAGCTAGAATAATCTCTAGGCATCCTGAGCAGCAGGACTTTCTAGAACAGGGGTCACCAACCTTTTTCAGCCATGGACCTGTCAACCATCCCTAAGACCATGTGGTGGGTTGGACTTTTTTTTGGGGGGGGATGAACGAATTCCTATGCCCCACAAATAACCCAGAGATGCATTTTAAATAAAAGCACACATTCTACTCACGTAAAAACACGCTGATTCCTGGACCATCCGCAGGCCGGATTGAGAAGGCGATTGGGCCGCATCTGGCCCACGGGCCTTAGGTTGCCTACCCCTGTTCTAGAACAACAGAAGGACTTTCTTGCCCTTTCATCAGCAGCTGAAATTAGTTCATTCCAGGAGGGTTATGTCCAAATCAACATAGGGAAAATCTAACCCATCATTGGTTAGCAGTGGACCAGCTCCATGCAGGATAATTCAGAAAAGGTGTCAATAGCTGTCATTTGCCTGACCCATTCAAATCAATAAGTAAAGTATCAAGGTTGCTTCTGTGGTGAAAGTCATGTCAAGATATTGCCTTCTGAATTCTACATGTTTATGGGTCTCACTGGGATCCTTCTGGAAACCAGCAAATTCCATAAAAGCTAACCTGAAGTGTAGGAGAAAATGTGCAGTGGTGTATCGTATTTCTTCTGAAAGCTGAATGTCAGCCAAAGTCTTTGTCTAAAAGGTGGTCAGCTATAACTGGATGGTTCAGAGACAGCATCAGAGGTGGTGATGGAAGGGGGGGGGTTGCACTCAAGAAGAAAGGAAAAGAGAGACAATCATTATCATTGTGGATTTGTTTTGTTATTAGCTGAGAGCTCTCATCCTTGCTGGTCTGAGAACATGAGGCACAATTGTCGCACTGCAAAGGATAAACACACTCAAACTCAATTGATCTCATTTGATGCATTTTGCTTTTATGTTTGTTGTATATTGCGCTGTACTCTTTTGGAGCAATAATTGAATACATAAGTTTTTAGATGGACAATTTAGCACCTTCCAGTACCATAAGCACCTATGGACAGCATCTTAATTTTAATTGTACTGCTTAGTAACAAAACACTATTTTCTTTATTCTTCTTCAGTTAAAATTATGGTTGTGTTCTTGCACTTTAATTGTAAATTGCCACTGCACCTGCAACAAACAAAACATGGAAAGTGCAATTTCAAAGGATGGCTTTGTTTTCTTTCTTTTTTTCAAAATGTGTGAATGTGATAGATTTGCCTTTAAACGTGAATTGAATCTAATTTAACCCCCATCTGTAGTAGAAGATGCTGACAAACCTCAGCAAAGCTGGAAGAGGCTCAACAGGCAGGAAACGACACTTTGGCAGTTCCCCCCCCCACCATGGGTCATGGTCCAAGACTACAAGCCCCATGATGCCAGGTTGGAAAAGATGCTCTGAGTATCATTTCCAACTGGGGACAGGTTGGAAAAGATGCCAAGAGTATCACATCCAAGGAGAGGATAGAGCTAATGAGCCTTTTTCATATTTACTGGAACTCTTTACAAGCTGATTTTCCCTGTTCTTTGCCTAAGGAGGAGGATGGCAAAGAGAGTTGGCTGGCCACAGTGTTCTTTCATTGCTATAGCTAACAGTTTCCAGCTGTTTGACACTGATGCTCATGGAGTGTAATTGTTTTTTTCCCGATTCCCCCCTTTCATGGTGCATGCACAACACAAAGGAGGAAGAAACTCAGCATTCAACCTTCCTTGCCTATTCAGGTTGTGCTGGTTAGATGGGGTGCCTGCTTTGCTCTTCCTCATAAAGTCTGTAACTGGTTAGCCTTAAAATGCGTGGAGAGGGACTATACATGATCATCGGGGGAAGGTTGTGCCCCCTGTAGGAGCTTCACAGCTGTGCTCCTACTTTGGAATGCTCTGGAATTCTGCGTTACTGACCTAACTAGTTTCAAGTAGGTAGCCGTCTTGGTCTGATGCAGACAAAATAAATATTATTTTTTTTAAAAAAAAAATTGTCCAGTAGCACCTTAGAGACCAACTAAATTTGTTCTGGGTATAAGCTTTTGTGTGCATCCCAGTAGTGATGTATGGAAATGAGAGCTGGACCATAAAGAAGGCTAATCGCCGAAGAATTGATGCTTTTGAATTATGGTGCTGGAGGAGACTCTTGAGAGTCCCATGGACTGCAAGAAGATCAACCCTATCCATTCTGAAGGAAATCAGCCCTGAGTGTTCACTGGAAGGACAGATCCTGAAGCTGAGGCTCCAATACTTTGGCCACCTCATGAGAAGAGAAGACTCCCTGGAAAAGACCCTGATGTTGGGAAAGATGGAGGGCACAAAGAGAAGGGGACAACAGAGGACGAGATGGTTGGACAGTGTTCTTGAAGCTACCAACATGAGTTTGACCAAACTGCGGGAGGCAGTGGAAGACAGGAGTGCCTGGCGTGCTCTGGTCCATGGGGTCACGAAGAGTCGGACACGACTAAACGACAAAACAACAACAACAACAAGGTGCTACTGGACAATTTTTTTTAAAAAAAATATTTTTTTATTTGACCTAACTAGTGTTTGGGGCAGCAGTCAGAAGCTACCCTAATGGCATAGGAGCCAATCAAGTTGAAATGCAAACCAAACACCTGAAAGAGGTCCACCTTTCCACACAGGGAGAAGAGGCAGCAGAAGATATTGCCACACAGGCCTGTAGCAGAAGGCATGTCATTGGTGGTGGTGGTGGTGCTCACCTGCCTTCTGGTTGGTTGCACTGCGTCTGTTTACAGGGAGGTGGAGGTTGATGCAGTGCAAATGCACCAACAGCAGTACCACATGGACTCTGCTGTTGCATTTGCACCATGCCAACCTCACTGCTACCCATCCCCTTCCTATCTACCTCCCTCAAAGCAGCATCAACAGCACCAACCAGAAGTCAGGTGAGCAGCATCTCACCATGCTGATCACTGATCCCTTAGAGCTTATTGAACTAGACAGTAAAGTTTATCAGTAGGCACCCTCAGCAGACAGCAGCCCACTGTCTGCTGTCTTGTGGCTGGGTCTGGTTTTCTTTTTCTTTGTGATTGCTTCCTGCTATTGTTTTACTGGCTACTTATAAGAAACATTGAGTTCCTTGTTACTTTCTATTAAATTAAAAGCAAAAGGGGGTCCTCTGCAGAGCAACTCACTGGCCCACTTGGTTTTTGCAATGCAGAATTAGCTCTTAGGACCAGGGCACACGTTCTCTAGTCTAAGACACACTTACCAACACACACCCAGCTTCTACCCTGCTTGGCATGAGACCAGCAAGGCTTGGATATGGGAGTTAATCCACCACTGACTCTCCTCTCCCCATCAATGTAGGATTTCCCTGTATGAAATTATTTCCAAATACCCATTAGCTTCACATCATGCCAAATATTCCACTCTATTCTACAGCAGCATGATTCCCATGGAATCGGTGAATTTCCTTTTGCTGGGGCACCGAAATGGAAAAAAAGTTAGGCTTTAAATTGTGACACTGTAAAAGTTCGCTGTAAACTGATTATATTTTATACGGAACAGCTTGACAAATTCCACCAAGTTGCAAATTCAGGCAACCATTTGCACTGTATTAACATTCATTACCATTAAAAATATCATTACTCCTGTCCCTGCCTTATGCTAATTCTCAAATGCACTGTGTCACATTAAAGGTAAACCCTTAAGTGTTTATTACAGCATGATTAATTGTACAACAGAAGACACTGCAGAGGCCAAGAGAAAATAGCCACTGCTGCAAAATGATGTCCCCTAAGGGTTTCCTCCTACTGTTTTTCTTTCAACACCCCTCTTCCTTTGTAGAATGAACAATTCCAGCACAATTACATTGGGGGAGGGAATATAGTTTTCCAGGTAGTTCTGGCCCTTTGATATATCAGGATGATGTTTCTCCTTGGATCAGTCTAATAAGAAAAATAAATAAATATTGATCCATCTGTGAATTACTCAACAATGTTTTCTCCTCTGAAGTCTAGCTGTTTAATAGGACTGAGCTAAAATGGCCTCCCTAATGGGTCTTTGTGAGTTTTTCCTCACACGCACTCAAAGAGGAGAAACAGTTGTAGCTTGGGCTGGGGAAGAAGAGAGGAATCAGACAAGGAACTTCTCCAAGGAGAGCCAGCACCATACTTGCCAGTTCACGGATGGGGAGACCATAGCCCTCCAGAGGTTATTGGACTCCAACTCCCATTAGTCCTACCAGGCAGATCAATAGCCAAGGACAATGGGATCAACAGTCAAGCAACATCTGGAGGGCTACAGTTTCCCCACTCCTGCTGCAGATGTTGTTGGACTGCAACTCCCATCATTCCTATTCTTTGGCCATTTTAATAAGGGTTGATAAGATTTGTAGACTAACACTATCTGAAGAGCACCACACTGACTATCCCTGCCTTACTCTTACATGTCTTGCTCAGCAGTCCTGCCCCAAAGAATGCAACGGCTCCACTTTGAAAATACAACTTCCTCAGAGCTAGATGAGTTACAGCTGGAAACTCTCTGCATATCACAAGGGAAGCATGGTCCTACTCTGTATCTCATACTCTTTTTGCTGCTGTTGCACATGAGGAAACAACACTTTAGTATCCCTCCCTCCTTCTAGCCTTATGACCCAAGATAATTCACCAGTGCCACACCCTGGAGAAGGCCACTGCAATCTCTTCAGGGTGAGATTCCAAAATGTCAATCCAAATTCAAAGTCTCAGACTCCCTTTCCACAGCACACCCTTGTAAGTGGGACAAACTTTACATTCTCTGTCAAAATGGGAATTTGCTGAAGTTAACATTTGCTACTGCATTATCCATGGAAATATTGAGATCCATAAAACCAAATATTGGGACCTACAAAACCAAATTCCAGTGAAGGAGATGATGTCGCTAGAGTTTTTATATTCTTTTTGCTACATAAATATCCATATGCTTCTTATTTTTACATGAAGTCTTAGCATCATCCCACATAGTTTCACTTCTTGTTGACTGGTGCAGCAAGTATGGGTTTTTTTTTTCATGCCCTCTGTATCCAAAATAGCTGCTCTATTGCTATTGTGATTGCTGTGTGAAACGTCATTACATGAATGTCATGGAAATTTACCAAAGGTTTTTGTAACATGATTACTGATCAGCCACACAAATGACCCACACCCACACTATATTGTAAGCTGTTAAAAACATAATTTTGAGACTTTTTTTTTTAGTGGTGAACTAAAATAAAACTCAACTATAACAATGTTGTAAATAAGTCATTGCATACCTCACTAAATGCAGGAATGTGCATAAGCTCTATGTGGAGACTGAAAAATGAGGTCATGGTTTTGGGGGGCTTCAAGCCCTCCCATGTTGAAGCATGCTATTAATGCCCCCAAGACAGATCCATGTCCCCACAAAGCCTGCTGTTCCTCTAGTCCCCCCATAACTTTTCTAATAATAGTTCTAAGTTTTCATATATATGTCTATGTTTCTCTCAGTCCATGGGCTTAGCAGGAAAAGAGGCTGTCACAAATGCTGCCTGTGGAGCTCTGAAGAGCTCTGGGGTGTTTTTTCCCCAAAGCATAGATGTTTTTAAGCATTTGGTTCTTTTTAAAACTCAATGTTGCTCTGCTTTAACCTAAAACAAAAACTCCAGTGCTCTTCAGGACTCTACAGGCAGCATTCTAGACAGTCTCATGCGGCAAGACCTAATCAGAGCCTGAAGGTCTATCTTGGACATCACAAACAGCCATGGGATACACACACACACACACACACACACACACACACACACCTACACTACTTTGCAACCTCTTAATTATTTAAGGAAGAGCATGGATAATGGAGGAAAGTTCCTCTACAAAAGCTCCTGGACCTATTTGTATGCAACTCAACAGACTTAGTCCATTCTGAAGGAGCTCATGTGCCTACAAATTCCACCCACTTCAGCCAAAAGCATCTTTAGATACCCCATTATTGTGAACGAAGAGCACAGATACAAGATGAATCATTAGGTTCATGTGTATGCCAAGTAAATGCATCCCTTCTATATGTACATATGAAGCCTAATACAGATTCAGGTCAATATTGTCTATGCCCATAAGGGATGGTGTAGATGCAGTTTGCACTGTAGACCCTGTATTAAGCAGAGTTGATATATTCACCAAGGTTCCTCCCAACTACTTCCTATTTGTTCTAAATTTTGCAGTGGGCTGATTGTCTTATATTGTGTTTTATATGTACTAAAAACTTATTTTAGTGACATATATCCTCCCAATCTAAAAAGTGCACATAGGATGACCATACCTATAGTCCTGATTTAATCTGATGTGTAGGATTATAGCATTAATACATTTGGTAATTAACAGTGTACAATATACTTTTAAGTGTGCATTAGATTGCAACTTCATCCACTGCAAGTTTTCAGAAAATCCTGATCTCCATGTATGTAAGGATGAGCAAAATATGCTCTTGTGTGGATTGACTTCTTATTCAGTTCAATGGAAGGGGGAACCTTTTTGAATGAGAAAACTCTTTTTGATCAGAGAACCATCTTTGTTCACATTCATGCCCACACAACCTAAAGGTTTCACAGGCTGAGGGTGACCGAAATCTGCCCTTTCCCTCAAAGTGGCAGCAAAACGCACACACACCCCTTCATAAGCACAACATTGCCAATAAATTTAAATACTGCAAGATTTCCACCCTGAAGCTCTCTATCTACTGGGTTGTTTGTAAACTTTCATCTTTATACCTTGTCTTTATACTTTTTATGATCAGACGACTGGAGTTTAGCCATGCTATCTCTCCTGTCTGATGCAGCTACTGTCATAAGAATGCAGAGTCCAATTTTAATGCCTCATATAACCTGCGAATGATAGTTATAAATTGTGTTCCTATGACCTTTTTAATATTCTGACAGTTGACTTGACAGCCTTCCTCAATCTTCCTGCTTCAGAACATCAGTCACTTGCAAGGAAGGGTGGGGAAATGCAGTGGCTAAAGGCCATCTAAGCAAAAATATTTAAAAAGTTAAGGAGCGGGTTGGTTCTTCCTGATCAGTGGCCATTTCTCCTGAAGGACCACTTGGAAAATGGAATCAGAGTTGAATGATATTAACTCCCATTCCACAAAGTGATTGGCTCCCTCTTGCTGTTGCTGCAGATGCTCTTCCCATCAGATCCTTCCTTTCCCTCTAGGATTGTTAATGTGGGCTCCAGTGTGTTATAGTGGTTAAGAGCGGTGGACTCGTAATCTGGTGAACCGGGTTCGATTCTCCGCTCCTCTACATGCAGCTGCTGGGTGACCTTGGGCCAGTTCTCTGAAGTCTCTCAGCCTCACTCACCTCACAGAGTGTTTGTTGTGGGGGAGAAAGGGAAAGGAGATTGTTAGCCGTTTTGAGACTCCTTAGGGTAGTGATAAAGCAGGATATCAAGTCCAAACTCTTCTTCTTCCTCTTCAGTGGGCTCCCTTGTTGGGGGGCACATTGGGACCAAAGGTTTCCAACTGCTTTCAGTTGGTTTAGGCCTGAGAAGATAAAATTGAGAGCACTGATGGCTGGTGCCCAGTGAGCCTGGCAGAGTAGAAGCAGGGAGACCAACAGTAGGTGGAACCAGACCCAGTGACAGGCAGAGTCAACTTATCCTAGTTTTTTCCCACCTGTCTCCCTGCTGAGTCCTAGAATGGGAGACTATGGTGGAGAAAGCTGACAACCAGGGCCACCCACCTGGACTGGTTGTAAGTAAGAAGGCAGGCAAGTAGGGGCTGCCTGAGGGCAGAGGTTGATAGCATAATAGCAGGCACAGTAAGCTGCAGCCCAGCTATGCAAATGCCAGGATTTCTACACCCTTATCTATTACTCCACCATCTATCCATGCAAGCAAAAAAAAAAAAGTTATCATAGTCTCTGGACACATTCCAGCCAGGCAGAAGCTCTGGCCAGGACACAGAGTAGGAATGATGAGGAGCCTGGCCTGCAGTCCCAGGGGCCAGATAAAGAAGCTAGGAGGGTTCACATTTGGCCCCAAATGCAGAGATTCCCCATTTGGTCCAAAAACCAGAGATTCCCCATACCTAAAAAGATATTTGCAACAAATTCCCTCCCTGCTTGGGCAGATTTTTGACATTAGCACAAACAATTTTATGTATTGCTAGGGATATCTTCTCAGGAAAATACTCCACCAGTTAAGAAGAATTGGGATAACGTTCTTGTAGATAGGACCACACTAGGAGGCAGATGATTCTCCTTCAATGGTGACCTTTGAGTAACTATACCGTTTTGCATATGATTAGCAGGAATGTGTCCCAAACCTTTCACATATCTTTCTGCTGCTTCTGACTTTCAACGTGATCACAGAATGTGCAGACCTGTATGTTGCATGTATGTATGGTGTGTGTGTGTGTGTGTGTGTGTGAGAGAGAGAGAGAGAGAGAGAGAGAGAGAGAGAGAGAGAGAGACTTAGAGACTTTCAGGCCATATTGGAGTTGTGAAAGGGGAAGACGCAGGAAGCAACACAGCCACCAATCCTGCTGAGACTGATCTGGAATCTTAATCAAGTGCCTAACCTAATCTGCTTTCCACTTCCAATCTACTTGTCTGATGCTCTGTCATAGCAGCAGTGCGGATCTTTATTCAACGGAGAGGATGTTTTCCTTGCTGTAATTATGGCTGTTTTATCTCTCAAGTCAAGAGCTTGACTATAAATAACAATTATACCATGGAAGAAGGAAGTAAGAGAAAACCCATTCAGAATAATCGCAAGTGAAGAGAAATGGCTCCGGCAGAAGTCAAGGTTGATGTAGAATCCTGGATGTCTTGAAATTCCATGTTTCAGAGTCTAATAAGCAAGCTCTCAATAAGCAGTCAAAGACCACAACTTTCATTAACAACACAGAGCCAATTTGCCCTTCCCAGTGATCCACTGCTATAAAACTGCGGAGATGGAAATTGATTCTTTTCCTTTGTGGTTCAGACAACGAGGCAGCATTTACGCAGGAGAAACACGATAGCACTGAGGGAATATATGGCAAGTCTCTTAATTACAATCATGGCCATATTACAAGTGGGATAAGGAAGTTTGGTTTTTAGAACATTGTTGTGATAAAGAGAAAGAGCTTCCTATGCAGGAAAATGAGATTAATAATAATTAATTAAAAAAACAAAGTACAACTGTGGGTGTTAGGACAGGACACTGGAGCAGCAATAATGACCTTGAGACCTATGGGAAGAAGAGGCATTTGCAAGAGAAAACTGTATAAGCTTAAGTAGGGCTGGAATGGGGTTAGGACTAGCTGGACTGCACAACCTTTTTTTTCTGTTGAAGGACACAGTTCTTCAGAGTAATCTGTCAAGAGCCAGCAGTGGACAGGATCAAAACCAAAAGTGCATGGGACTATCCTTACCCATGCATCCTTTTATCTCTTTCTGACACCATCCCCTCACCCTCCCTCCCTCTTTCTCTGACACCTGCTTGTCTCTTAACTCCCTTACTCCCCACCTAGCAGGCTGCTCGGCAAGGAACAAATTGTTATTGCCAGGTCTGCACTGGTCATTTGTAGGGGGCTTTTGAAATTCGACCAAGAGCCATAGAAAATAGGATTGACTCCAGTGCCACAAGCCGCAAACTCCTGGAATAGAGGACGGGTTTCTGGAGAATACTTGTTAGATATAAGGAAAGCAAGCCTTTGGGCGGCTGAGGAGGGAAGGAGGGAGAAACTACAGACTGTAAGAAGAGGGCAGAATCAATGGCTCACTAGGTGCTTACTAAAGTAGAAGGCAGAGAGAAGATCAGAAGGTACTGTTTCTTGGCTGAAACTGGCAAAGGAAGAAAGAAGCTACAGAGTGGCAAGGCATGCAGTCATGGAAAGCATAGTGCCTGAGAAGAAGACTTCATATATAGCCCAAGATTGACCACTGCATGAGTAGTAGGGTTAGCATAACTATGACTTGACACGTTTGTTTAAAAAAAAAATGAATGGCTCCAGGGATACATACACAATGAAGGACTGCATTTTCTCAAGGAAAAAGGACACCATAATAAAGAAGCTATTGGTATAATGATGCCTCTGGCCAGTCCAGAAATCTCAACAACTAAAAAAAGAACTAAACCTCCTCAGAAGTCCTCAGGCATCATTCTAGACAGTGTCATTATATAAGGACACAGACAAGTCCTGTAAGACATATCAGAGGGTACTAGAAACTAAACCTGATTTGAAGCAGCAAAGGTTTTTTTAAAAAAAATAATAATAATGTAAAAGCAAGGACAAACTTACTACTTCTTAATTATTTTAAGGTAAGAAAGAGCAATAAACAAACCCCTACTCACCCAATCTATATGGTATTATGGAGGAAAGTGAATCCTTTCTACTTCTTCCACCAAAATTCTCCCAAAAAAACTGTCTGCAATTTGGCAGGCTTAATCCACTCTGGAGGGGCTCCTGTGCCTATAAATTTCATCCACATTGGCCAAAAGAAGAAGAAGAAAGTAATAGCCATTTTTAAATTCCCCATTATAATGGAGAAGTACCCAGATACCTTTGATGGCAGGAGAGAAAACATATGAACCAGCTCTACCAGCAAAGGATATGATAAAGACTAAGTTCCTATTCCTTTATTCTTCAATGCTAGGAGGGAAATATTTATTTACTCATTGTGATGTGCTCTGAGATCTTTCAGAGAATTCTTCCCTCTGACCTTAATCCCGCACTCCTTCAGTAGTTAAACCAAACTAAATGGATGTATACATGAAAAGAATTTTAGCAGCCTTTATGTAGCAAAAGATCAGAATAGATTTACGGTGCATTTTTACACACATTTCCTGTTGCTTACCCCCCGGGGCGCCCAAACTCTTTGCAACACTAGCAAATCTGCAAATTATAACACTGACCTCACTTGGGACAGTTAACAGAAAAGGAATCATTTCCTTGCTGATAGCTGCCATGTTTGGTTTGATTAGAGGTGCCCAGCTAAGTACAACTCCTTCTGTTGTACTGTGAATGGAATTCACAAAGTAGCCTCAGTCCAAAATTATGCACAAAATTGTGCACTTCTTGTCCTGGGCTGGAAAACCCAGTGCAGGGACCACACATTTTTTATGTATGCCACAACAGCAGCGAGGATTCTGATTGCAAAATATTGGAAGACAAAGGACTTACCTACGATGGAAGAATGGCAGATGAAGATGATGGACTATATGGAACTTGCCGAGCTGACTGCGAGACTCCGCGACCAGAGGGAAGAAGCGGTGGAGAAAGAGTGGAAGAAATTTAGAGAATATCTCAAAAAGTATTGTAATATTTAGAATTAAAGAAATGCTAGAAGAATAATATTTTACAGAATAGGATTAAGAAAATATTAAGTAAATAAGTACAATGATATAAGGTTGTAAATTTGATAAGACAATAAGGAATAAGATTAAGTAATAGAATAAGATATAGTAAAAATGATTAGGGAATGATTGTGTTTGAAGTGACGTGAGGAAATTGCTAAAGAAGCTAAAATTATATATTGGAACGCAGAGGGGAAGACAGGAGGAAGTCCAACCAAAATGTTAAAGAACTTAGATGGGAAATATAAAGTAGTGTGTGAGAGAGAGTGTATTTTTTGTGTAGTATGTAGTGTGTTATGTTTGTTTTTTATGTAGTATAATTTGTGTGAAAACCCAATAAAAATTATTAAAAATAAATAAATGAAAAACCCAGTGCAGGAGCCAGGGATATACACAGGTTGTTCCAGTCAGACTTTCTGCAATAGCCAATAATCTCTGCTGTTCCTTTTCTTCTAGCAGTTCTCTTTTGTGGCAGTCTGAAGGTTGTGGCGTTGTCCCTCCCCCCTCCTGCTCTCCTGACCCTTTGGGTTTGTTTGAAATTGAGGATAACTAACTCTAATCTGCAGAAATGGAAAAGGCTCATTTTCCTTACACTGTAATCAGAAACAAAAATGACCCGTACCTCCATCTCCTTCCAAATATGAGAGATGATGAATCCTGGGGAGATAACTGTCAAAATAGGATAGACTTTTGTATTGAGTCTCCTTGAGGTTACATATCGTTTCACTGTACTTTGTGAACAATGAGATAACTCCTTTATAGTGATTCTGAGTGTGGGGCCATTGCGGTAAGAGTACTTCACCCCAGAGGTCTATTCATTTTGGGAGTCATTTCATATAGACAAGATTTTTTTCCTCCTTCACCTGTGAACTACAACAGTGAATTACATTGGAATTTGGAAAGCTGCAGTTAAAAAGATGACGATATAAGATCACATGGAACCATTGATTCTGGCATTAAAATAATAACATCTCATATTCTTTAAAGGAGGATCATGTGAATACTATCCTGGAATAATCTGAAGTTTTGTCACAGAGTAGTTGTTTGAACCAAAAATCATTCTCATCCAATGCTTAGCTAAAATGATAATCATTCTCTCCCTTGAGGATCCGCTGATGGGAGGATGGGGCTCTGACTGAATTGTAAATAAGATAAAGAACATTCAGTTTGGCAAATACAGTATTGGAGATTCCATTGACTATTGGCATCCTTCAGCAAATGTTTGATGAGCAAATAAAAGTGATTAGGGCTAAGCTTGATGAAATGGTGAATAAAGTGGACCAGTGAAAGATAAAATGGAAAGTTAAATTAATTTTTTTTAAAAAAAATCTTATTTCAAAAAAGAATGAAATAATGCAGCGAAAAAGGAAGTCTGGATGAGCCCATCCCCATCTCTCCTGTATATAAATTTATATACATAGATTCTGGTGCTGATCATTGTCTCTTTCTGCAGATATGTGCCCCCTCCTGGTGTGACTTTGCTTGCTATTTTGATTTTTGTTTATTTGTGGTTCTTTTTGAAATCTTATTTCAAAATTAAATTTTCGTAGGCATCTTGGTTTTTTGTATAGAAAAACAGGGATAATTATTTCAGTAAGTGGATAAATATCTCTAATAAGGTAAAAGGTAAAGGTAAAGGACCCCTGGATGGTTGAGTCCAGTCAAAGGCGACTATGGGATGTGGTGCTCATCTCGCTTCAGGCCAAGGGAGCTGGCATTTGTCCGCAGACAGCTTTCCAGGTCATGTGGCCAGCATGACTAAACTGCTTCTGGCGCAACAGGATAACGTGACGAGTGCACAGAAATACTATTTACCTTCCTGCCG
This sequence comes from Darevskia mixta, assembly GCA_034641385.1. Classification (NCBI taxonomy): domain Eukaryota; kingdom Metazoa; phylum Chordata; class Lepidosauria; order Squamata; family Lacertidae; genus Darevskia; species Darevskia mixta. Next base: position 19,898,586 of record JAWWNH010000018.1, read on the forward strand.
CAGCGGCACCTACTTATCTACTTGCACTGGTGTGCTTTCGAACTGCTAGGTTAGCAGAAGCTGGGGCAGAGCAATGGGAGCTCACCTTGTCACATAGATTCAAACCACCAATCTTCCAAATGGCAAGTCCAAGAGGCTCAGTGGTTTAGACCACAGCACCACCCGCTCTCTCCTATAGTAATATTCTATCACCGTTATAGTTAAGGGTCTGCATTTTAAAGGATTTCCTTTTCCTCTAAACATCCAGCCGTTACTGAGACATTGACAACCACTAGTACTTTACCAAGGAGAGCATATGCCATTTTTACTGCAGTGCAGCTGAACCATCAAAAATTGAGCTTTCCATGACAGTTGACTGACAGGGACTGGTGCCTGAATTTTGCAACTGATGTGCAATGGAGCAGCTTTGAGTTGCTTGTGAGGGGAGAGAAGGAAATTAAAACTTCAGCTTGATAATCAACAAGAATCAGAACTTCCTAAACACTGGCAGCAGGTAGAGAAAGTTTCACATAAAATTAGAGGAGAATATAAGCAAAGGAAAGATCTTTTAAAGGACTTAACACTCAGGCAAGTGGAGGTAGGGAAGCTTCAGCTCATCACCAAACAGGATGTGAAGGTGGAAATTAATGGTACAAAAACAGAAGCCGGAGATTACATGGCATCAGGTTAATTTGAAAAGCTACAGGGTGGGAAATGATGCACTTGTGATCCTGCCAGCCTGGTTATGCCGAAACCCACTCACCTTGTTTTCCAGATATAGCAATTGTGTAAGGAGTTGCAGATCTGGTGAGCAGCAATCATATTCTGAAGAGTCCATTCCACCCCACCCTTGCTTATAATGAAGGAACTAGCCTTCACTGCTCCTGCCTGTGAGGTTTCACTTAATTAAGGGCTTAATTGAGGTGTTTGTAGCAATGCCTGTGAAGTTCTCGTTGACTGTTTGAAGTTCTAAATTATCTGGCCTTGTTTGCAAACTGGAATTAATGCATTGGAAATACAAATCATCCACTGCTCCTTTTTAAAAAAATGTTAACTTTGCACAGAGTACAGTGCATATGCAGTTTAATGCAGGTTTCCATTCCTTCAGTCCATTTGTGTCACCCCCAATGTATATTATCATCTACTTGCCATCTAAAAGGTCTCTAATCCTGGACTCTTCTTTGCCACAGACTCTCCGAGCTCACTAAGCCCTGTTACCGCTTCAGCTTCTGATGCCTCCTCTTCCCAGTCTTCTTCCTCTTCTTCCTCTGACCACTCATCGTTGTGTGTTTAGACCTTTTACCTTTCCCCAAAATAAATTCCCACAGGAGTCAGATATTTGGTTTGGTTTTTGGCAGAATTTAGGCCAAAACTTTATTGATTACAACCAAGTGAGTGGTTGCATAGGTTCTGGTTCGACTAACTCCCTGCACCCTTGCAGGCAGTGCTGTCCCAGAGCCACGTTCATAGGGCAGCCAAGGATGAACACCAGGGACCACTGGTGGAAGGTTAACACCACTCAGCCGCCCTGATGTCCCCTGGACTCGGGTGCAGGCCAAACCCCTTTCGGGGAATGCCAAACTAATGAGTCCCTGGATTCCTCTACTGGAATATCCTTCATTTGCATGGGCATGGCCACGTCACATGCCATGCCTATCACCTGAACCAGAGCCTATCCACAACTTACAAGTTGTGACGATTTGCTACGTGGCAGGCGAAACCCAAGTGACACCAGCCAATCAGCCAAGTGGGGGGAATTCCTGCCGTGCCCCTTCCTCAAGAGCAGACGACACACGACGGCATAGCAAGGTCAAGCGCAAGCCCTAAATATAGGGAGAGGTGGGCGGGTGTTCCGATGCGAAAGCCCCAAAGAGGAAGCTCCGTAGCCTCACATGGGCTTAAATAGGTCCCGCGTTGCTGCTCTTCGAGACACCCCATTGGTCAGATTGCACCCCAGCAACACGGGACTGACCTATCAGGGGTTGTGGCTGATCCAAGACTACCCACCCACAACACCGGGTCAGGTGGCCAGGTCTCACCGCAACACGTGCCCTCTTTTATGGAGGACACGCTTTGTCCCATCACCACTCCCTGGAGAGTTCCCCAGCTGGTTCTTCCCACCATTCCTCTGAGTTCAACCAGTCCATGACAGCAGGGTACCAATGGCATCAGGAGGGAAGGAGAACCCTGTTCTCCCCATGCATGCAAATGGAATTGTGTGTGTGTGTGTGATCACCTGAAGAGCATTTGTGAATAATGCTACAAGTAGCTTTGCTCTCCCTTCATCTTTGCTATCTCATCCTTGCCATCCCTATCTTGGCTCCAGCTGTCATCTTGTCTTAGTCTCCATGACTGCAAATTAACTGGTGTTGTCAGTGATTGCTTTTAAGCTTTTACTGCACCAAATTTATAAATTATTCTGTCACTAATGCCCAGTCTGGCCATTCCTTTATTGTAACTGAAGACAATGATGACTTTTCCTGTCAAATCTAATAGTTATGGGGATACCAGCAGCCAGGTTCTGAGGGGCTACCAAGAATTTAAAAACAGCTAATACTATTCTTCCACTCACACAAAAGACTCATAAAATGATCTATTCCCATTATAAACCCTCCAGAAATTCTTCCCATCATTCACATTTATATTCCACAAACATCCATTTGAAACTGAGAGGATTAAAAAAATATTTCTAGCCATTGTTTCCCTCTCTAAAATATTTTTTTAAGGAAAAGTAATGTGGATTTCAATATGCTTGTGTTATTATATTATTGTTATTATTTTTATTATTTTTATTATTATTATTATTATTATTATTATTATTATTATTATTATTATTATTATATCTCCAGTATACAATCTCATAGAATCATAGAGCTGCTTAGCTTCGCAAATGTGCTAACATGCAGTTGCAGTAAGGCTCATATTGTAGGTTGTTTTTCATATGTATGGCGATATTTTGCTGGGAGCCATCTATTGCCACAACCCTTCCTGCCATTTTGCTTCCTGGTATCTCTCCCTCTCAGTAACTGGTAGTGATGTTCAGTGTTTGGAAGGCAGGTTAGCGATGCCTCCCCGCCGACACCACCCCACCAACTGCTACAGCTAATGCATTGACATGTAACAATGCTCTGAATGTGATCCCCCAAATGTTGCTGGACCCCAACATTTTTGCCACCTCATTACCTTCTTGCTTGAGGTCTGCACCAGTTGCCCTAGCTCTTGCCAAGATCTGACGATCAAGCTTGAATATGAAGCTGCAGTTCCTGGTCATACAAGGGAGGAGCACCACAATTCAAAAGGAATGGGGTGGGTTGACTTTCTAGAGCCCACCTCCTGGTGCTTGTGTTGGAAAATGCTTCAGAGATACATTTGCCATGTGCTTCTGCATACAGTATGGATACTGAATTGCCCATGCTGGGATAGAGGAGAATTTGGGAAATAAAATAAAAGAATCAACTGGTATTCAGGTACTTCCTCTCCTCTTTCTTTCTTTCTTTCTTTCTTTCTTTCTTTCTTTCTTTCTCTTTCTTGCTTCCCCCCCCCCCTGCATTGATTTAAGGTCATGATTAATCTGCAGAGTTTAATCAGCTCTGGCCTGGATTTATTGTGAAATTGCACAGTTCAGATGTGTGCAAACGGTTAACAAGACAGATGTAGAATGAACAACATAAAAGAACTCTTCCTGTGTTATGAGCAAAATCAATTTCAATAGCAATCACATTATTGCAACCCGCTCAGAATAAAGGTCACTGCAGTTCTTTGGCTAGATGACAATATAGCTGTTGTAATGCTGAGCCATAGGCAGCTTAAAGAGCTGGGGAATTAGGGAAACGTGAGGCTTGTTTTCCAGTAAAGGGCCCTGAGAGAAAGTAGGAAGGAGAACAAAACCAATGATAGCAGTCAGGTACGCAAGGCTATTGATGACTGTTGCCAAGCCAAAGCCTGACCCTGAAGCTTTATAGGCTTACCAGCACAGGGAAATAAATGCATTGCCTGCATGGAAGCAATCAGCCTACTGCAACCTTCCCTGATCTTGTGCCCTCCATCTTTTGAAGTACAAAGCCCAACAGCCTCAGGCAGAATAGCCAATGTCAGGGATGATGGGAGTTGTAGTGATGATGCCTGATGGAGGGCATCAGGTTGCGGAGTCTTCCTAGATATCACAGTCTTGGGAAGATATCCAAACATTGTTATAAATAAATGTTTATTTATTGGATCCATTATTTGTTACTGGAAGCACTGGATCCATTGCACCCGAGTCAGCCCTAGACTGGTGCCTCGATACAGTGGTGGACTGCATGATGGGTATTAAACTGAACTGGAGACCTTGTGGGTGGTAGATTTCCATGTTTGGTTTGACAGATAGGTCAATTGCTTGTTCTGGATGAGGTTTCACTCTCTCTGAAAGAACAGGTTTGCAACTTGAGGGTATTGCTTGATCCGTTTTTTGTAACTAGAGGCCCAAGTGACCTTTGCAATTAGGATTGCTTTCTATCAGCTTCAACTGGTATGCCAGCCATGGCAGACCCTCCAAGAGTTCCTATTTTCCAGGGATGTCCCTGATTTAGAGAAGCCGTCCCAGTTTCTGATTTGATCCCAGAATGTCCCACTTTTCCTTAGGATGTCCCTATTTTCATTGGAGAAATATTGAAGAGTGTGGTAGGATGTCCCTATTTTCATTGGAGAAATGTTGGATCTGTCCCAGAAGCTGCAGCTAGTGGAGAAGGTAGCAGCCAGACTGCTTATACAAACGGGTTACTGGCGGCATGCTATTCTGAGAGAAATTCTGTTATTTTAATGGAGAAATTGGAAGTAGGGCATTGACCCAGACAGAACTAAAAGGACTTTCCAGGACAAAAGATGACAACCATCTAGCCTATTATATTGAAGGTTATTAAAACTGCTATATGGAATTATAGATGTACAAACTGGTGGTGTCTCTCTGTAGGCCGTGTAAATCTTCCCAACAAACTGCACTTGTCTTTTTTACAACCTAACTCTGTCTTTATTACAACCATTTCTTCTTTCCAAATCTTTCAGTTTCCCTCATTGTTTTAGAGAATATTCACTCTTCCTTCCTTCCACCTCCATTCTACCCTACACTTTTTGCATTCTTCTGCTTGATTGTGTTATTTTCTGCGGAATTGCTTTGCCACTTGGGGCTGCAAGAGAAAGAAAAATATCTCTCCCAACGTGATGTTTCAGAAACAATTAAGGCTGGATTTTCTGTATTGATGTTTGAAATGTTAGCACAGCAAGCAGACACAAGACGGGTTGCCTAGAGGGCTGGGCTCCTGGTAAAGTTGCAACTCACAGTGCATTGTGCTAAAAAAAAGGATAAAAAATGAAGAACTCTAAAGCAACGCCAACTTTTGAGAAAATGAAGTTTCTCGTCAAATATTTGTTCAACAAAAACCCAAGTGCAAGTCCCCCTCCTCGCAGGGTTAGACTCATCTAGTCCAGCATCCTATTCTCACAGTGGCCAACCAGATGCCTATGGGAAGCCTGCAAGTGAAATTCTTTACAATATTTTTGCTATGCTTTTATATGTCAAAATTATCTGTTCAGGGTCTCTGGGGGAGCTGGCAGGAAAGGACATGCGCAGAGGTAAAGAACATTAGTTGAGGCTCCAGTACTTTGGCCACCTCATGAGAAGAGAAGACTTCCTAGAAAAGACCCTGATGTTGGGAAAGATTGAGGGCGCAAGGAGAAGGGGACGACAGAGGACGAGATGGTTGGACAGTGTTCTCGAAGCTACCAACATGAGTTTGGCCAAACTGCGAGAGGCAGTGAAGGATAGACGTGCCTGGCGTGCTCTGGTCCATGGGGTCACGAAGAGTCAGACACGATTGAACGACTGAACAACAACAAAGAACATTAAACTCTCAAAAACCAAGTGATATCAGTACTTTGTCTTAAAGATATGTACAGACAATCCTCGTTTTACATTGGGGTTGAAATGTTATCAATAAGTATCACCATTCGTGAAATCTTTAATGTGTCATGGACTTTTTCATTGTTGGTTTCTGCTGTAGAAGAAGAGTTTGGATTTGATATCCCGCTTTATCACTACTCGAAGGAGTCTCAAAGCGGTTAACATTCTCCTTTCCCTTCCTCCCCCACAACAAACACTCTGTGAGGTGAGTGAGGCTGAGAGACTTCAAAGAAGTGGGACTAGCCCAAGGTCACCCTGCAGCTGCATGTGGAGGAGCGGAGACGCAAACCCGGTTCACCAGATTATGAGTCTACCACTCTTAACCACTACACCACACTGTAGTGAAACACTGCTACCCTTCAGGATAATAAAATGATAATAATAATGCTTACATCCAAGGAGGTGTAAATGGGACTGTAGCCATAAATGCTTCAATAAATATATAAATCATAGCTGTGGTTCTTGCAATGCAGGGGATTGGACTAGAAGACCCTTGGGTCTCTTTGAAATCTACAGTTCTGTAAGCAGGCAGAGCAGAGTTGACATGTCATCTCTTACAGGATATCACTTTTGGATACTATGTTGATTACTTTTTCATTTATACCCTTTACTTTTTGCCAGAAAGGAAGCAAAAGCATCACTACAAGAATGTTGCACATATTTGCCTTACATTAAAAATTGGGGGGGGGGGGGTGGAAAGAAGAATAAACTTCTTATTGAGCTTGGAATTCAGCTGGCTTCCATGTATGGAGGTAGAGGTTCAGGCCTTTGCTAAACTATTCCCTAGAAAGTCTTTAGGCTGCAATCCTGTGCATGCTTTTACTTGGGAGTAAGTCCCATTGCAGAATTCATCATGCGAAAGGCTGGATTGGATGAATCCCAAACCGGAATTAAGATTGCCGGAAGAAATATCAACAACCTCAGATATGCTGATGATACAACCTTGATGGCAGAAAGTGAGGAGGAATTAAAGAACCTTTTAGTGAGGGTGAAAGAGGAGAGCGCAAAATATGGTATGAAGCTTAATATAAAAAAAACTAAGATCATGGCCACTGGTCCCATCACCTCCTGGCAAATAGAAGGGGAAGAAATGGAGGCAGTGAGAGATTTCACTTTCTTGGGTTCCATGATCACTGCAGATGGTGACAGCAGTCACGAAATTAGAAGACGCCTGCTTCTTGGGAGAAAAGCAATGACAAACCTAGACAGCATCTTAAAAAGCAAAGACATCACCTTGCCGACAAAGGTCCGTATAGTTAAAGCTATGGTTTTCCCAGTAGTGACGTACGAAAGTGAGAGCTGGACCATAAAGAAGGCTGATTGCTGAAGAATTGATGCTTTTGAATTATGGTGCTGGAGGAGACTCTTGAGAGTCCCATGGCCTGCAAGAAGATCAAACCTTACAATTCTTAAGGAAATCAGCCCTGAGTGCTCACTGGAAGGACAGATCCTGAAGCTGAGGCTCCAATACTTTGGCCACCTCATGAGAAGAGAAGACTCCCTGGAAAAGACCCTGATGTTGGGAAAGATGGAGGGCACAAGGAGAAGGGGACGACAGAGGACGAGATGGTTGGACAGTGTTCTCGAAGCTACCAACATGAGTCTGACCAAACTGTGGGAGGCAGTGGAAGACAGGAGTGCCTGGCGTGCTCTGGTCCATGGCATCACGAAGAGTCGGACACGACTAAACGACTAAACAACAACAACAAGTCCCATTGAACTTCCGTGGGCTTCCTTCTTAGTAGGTATGCAGGGCTCAGTGCTATTAGCAGCAAGTGCGGGGCTGGTCCGGGGTCATCCTCATCCTAGCTCTGCCTCATGCTCCCAAGGCTGCATCCTCAACTGGGGGCTGGGAGAGCCTTGATTGGTTTGCATTGGAGTGGAACATATTCTTGTCAGAACTGTGAAGTCCACCCATCACCCCCCTTTATTTATTGTTTTTAGAGTGGGTGGGGGTCAATGCTGTTCCTCCTTGGGAAATTGGAGGGGAGCCCTGACGTAGCCACATTTGTGGATGTCACTCAGCATCTCTATCTGCCACCAAAACCTCCCAGGCTGATGCAAAGAGCTGTGACAGGGCCTCACCAGATCCCAGCTAGGCAAATGTTTGTTTTTTGTAGGAGTGAGACATGGTGGGATGGGGCGAAGCCATTTTCTGGTTTGCTTCAGGCAGCAAAATGTATTGGGCTGCTTCTGGCAGAAGAAGAAACAGTAGCTACAAAACAGTAGGGTGCCCCTTGAGAAAAAAGCAGACTGCTGATGAAACCTAGCACTCCCTCAATTTTCTCATTGTCTCTTTATCTTTCTGTCAGCATTAGGACTTCTATATTACTGAGAATGTTTCATAGAACAGAACTTTGGAGCTTCTCTTCCCTAGGGCTTCCTTCCTTTCCTTTCTAATTTCTTTATTTCATACTTGTTGCTTCTATAACTTAAAAGTTTTTCAAGATCAACCTACAGTAAGAATAAAAAGAAACAATATTTAAACCCCACTTATTTCACTGAGGTTTCAATGTGGTTGCTTTTTATTCCTAGTGTATTTGATTCTGATTATTTGGATTCTTATGATAAAACCCAGTAATTAAAGTATAGAAAGAACAGCAGGAAGAAGAAACAAAAACCTCTCCTTTCAGAGACACTAGACCCTCCATTATCATATATCAGGGACAAATTATAGGAGATGTGCTACTTCAAGGTTTCATAGGTAGCTGAGACTACCGGGCTCTTCAAAGCAGTAGACAAATCTCAGTTTGATCCCCCTTAGCCTGTTTGGTGTCCCTGGACTTGTTTGACAACTTGACATATTGTTTTAAAAAATGAAGTAACTTTCTGAGGTCTTCAAAAAACAGGTTAGTCTGTGAACCACAGGTCAGAAAATAGTTTCACTGGTTGGCCACTCTGAGGACAGGCTTTTGGGTGAAGGTCCAGGGCCCTGGAGTGCTAAATGATCCCTTGACCACAGCCCCAAACACAATCCACCTGCCATGAAATGTGTCCTGCCACACACTTGGCGACCACTTGATTTTTCCATCATAGACAGATGGGGGAAGAAGGAAATTGCTGCTTGGGCTCCATTCAACTTGAGGAGCCACCAGCTGCTCAGATCCAATCAAGAAGTACTATTACACTCGTTTTTTTCTATTTTCACTCAGTCATAAATTGGCAAGAGCAGTCCAGTACTGACACATTTCTACTTCACAGAACAACTAGTAAGTAATGCGGAGGGACTTGGAAACCTCAAGCATTTGTCTGCATTATGTAGTATTAATTGAGCCATGAATTCCCAAATGGACAATCAACTTGGCTCTTGGATTCTACAGAGCAGAGGTCATGATAACCTGCCTTAACCATTTCCTCTTTTGTTAGCCTTCTGTGGTTTTCCACAGTTCCAATGTCTAATAAATTGAGATTCAACAAGATGATTGGTGGTTCTGCTTGAGACAGGTATTCCCAGATGCAATCTATACAAGATTAATTTAATCTTGAACAGAACTGGTACGATCTTCATGTGCTTTACAGGCAGCAATGTACTTTTTTATGGTGCCTTGCTCAAAGTGGTCCAGGGCATAGTTTGAAGTCACAGTGTACAATCACCCTTTGGGAGCCATGCAGATTTGTGACCAGAAAGGTCACGTGCTCTGCTTTACAGAGAACTGCCCTCTGTTTGAAAGGCTTTTAGAGGGCAGTCCTCTATCTAAAGGACAGTCCAGTTCAAATTCAATTTAAAGAACTCCAGGTTTTGTTTTGTTTTAAGGAGAGCAAAACAAACCTTGAGAGAGGGTCGCAAGGCATATGTGACTGTTGGGTCCTGCTTGGACTCTGGTAATGGTTGCTGAATACTGAATACTGATACAGTACTGGGTTTTGTTTTGTTTTGCCTATGTGAGAAAAGAATGTAAATCCTGACAGGAGTGGGTGAGTTTAGCTTTAATAATATGTATGGATGCTGAAAGGACATCTAAGAGGTCTGAAAACATGTCTGTACCAGTTCTTAATCCTGGTATGCCTCAGAAAACCACTCACTGGAAATCACAAATGGGGAGAGTGCTGTCCTATTCAGGTCCTGGCTGCAGGCCTTCCATGGACATCTGGATGGCCACTCTGTGAACAGGATGCTGGACTAGATGGGCCTTTGGCTCATGGTTGGCCTACCCATGAGGCAGGGTGAGGCAAGTGCCTCAGACAGCAGGATCCAACAGGGGCAGCAGATTCAGCTTCCAAAAATGCATTGCCCACTGCTGTTGCTGCACTGGCAGTGACAGCTGTGACATCATCATCATCATCATCATTTATTATTTATACCCCGCCCATCTGGCTGGGTTTCCCCAGCCACTCTGGGCAGATTCCAACAGAATATTAAAATACAATAGTCTATTAAACATTAAAAGCTTCCCTAAACAGGACTGCCTTCAGATGTCTTCTAAAAGCCTGCTAATTGTTTTTCTCTTTGACATCTGGTGGGAGGGCATTCCACAGGGCGGGTGCCACTACCGAGAAGGCCCTCTGCCTGGTTCCCTGTAACTTGGCTTCTTGCAGCGAGGGAACTGCCAGAAGGCCCTCGGCGCTGGACCTCAGTGTCCGGGCTGAACAATGGGTGTGGAGACGCTCCTCCAGGTATACAGGACTGAGGCCTGTGACTGGGGCTGGATCTGCCACCTCCTTGGTCACCCCCCCATGCCTCCTCTACCACAGCCTTTTGGTGAACAAAAGGTGCTACTGGTCTGCTCCCACGCTTGTTCCTGATGTAGATCTTCACTCACCCTTTCTTCCCTGGCATGTGGGCTCCATTCTGTGGTTCATCTCACATGTCAAAATGCCTTTGGCTTGATCCACCAGGGCTCTTCTTGTGTCCTTATCCTGGATTAGTCTCCTCTTTCCTGCTTTCTTATTTACCTCTACGTTTATTGTTCTCTTGTGGTTTGTTTATTTAGAACTGTGTTTGTGCTATATAGACCTTTCTTCCATTTCCATTTAATATGGGAGGGCAAAAAAAATAAGCTTTCTGCTCTCCCCCTCCCCCTTTTAATAAAATATGTCTTTGTGCATGTCAACTCACATTTACATCTGACTGCTGAAATGAAATTCTTTGGTTAGGAAGGAGAACAAAGGCGCATCAGCCAAGACATGAGCATGAGGTGCAGCCATTATCCTCGACTTTAGATAATTCTTCCACCATGAAAGGAAGCACAATGTCGGCCTCCACAATAGTAGAGAAGCAAGGCTGGAGGTGAAAAGTTCAGTCAGCAAGTTACTACATTATCTTTTGTGGAAGCTACAGCAGTGAAAATACTCTGCTTTGGGTCTTTCTATTTATAGTTTCTCATTTAATTTATAAATGTTAGCATAAGGAAAGTATGATTTATGACTACACGTTTCTCATCTCTTTCCTGCTTCTATTGTAGATATTTCAGCAGTTTTGACTTCAGCCTGCCACTCTTCCAATCTTGCAGTACTTGCTCATCACGAAACCTAAGGCTGGTCTTTTCTTTCTCTCTCTCCCCTGACCCAATATACGATGGCATACGCCTGTTGTCAAAGTTGTAGGCGCCAATGAAATAAATTCAAAGTCAAGGCAACCTACCGGTATATATTTGCCATTTTGAAATCTGTACAGATTATTGTTATAGTATCATAGAATTGTTAAGTTGGAAGAGACCCCAAGGGTCATCTAGTCCAAGCCCCTGCATTGCAGCTAAAGCATCCACGACAGATGGCCATGCACCTGTGAGTTTGTGGGTGTTAAAATCTAATTCAGCCTTCTGATCCCTGGATGCAGCAAGTCTTAAGATAGAAGACAGGCTTGCTTCCAGTGTTGAGGTGATCACCTGAGTGATGGGCTATTACAGCAACAAAGGAAAGGTGATGGGCCATTATGAGAGCAAAGTAAAGGGAGATGTGTGCCAAATGGTAAATTGGTGGGGCCCCTCCTTCAGCTCTTAGATAGTTAGAAGGACAAAGCCTGAGTTAGAGAGCACAGTGTGCTGTGATGTGACCTAGAGGGGGAAAGCTGCAGACTGAAAAAGCAGGAAAAGAGCCATGGCTGAACTGAATTCAAGGTTGTGGCTGTGGGAGAAACAGGATCTTTTTGGGGTGTCAATGCCATGAGCCTCTCTAGAGTGGCTGGGGCAACCCAGTCAGATGGGTGGATACAAATTGTTGTTGTTGTTGTTGTGTTGTTGTTGTTGTTGTTTATTGTTATGGTTGTTATTGGCTCAGGTTGTATATGTGTGTAAATAAACCATATATCATAAAGACACCACAGTCTTGCCTGTGACTTATTCCCAAAAGAAATCACAAATCCTAGATAAGAGCCTGGAACCCCTGGAATCTCACACCACTTGGCGATCAGGGTAACTTACAACATTAGGTTGATTTGCATAATTTATCCTATGTTACATAATTTTATTGTTCTTACAGAGAACAGCAGTGAGATATTTGAGCACCCCTCCCTGCTCCCAGTCAGTGGAAATCTTAGTGGAAATTTCTCCTCTGGCTTTTGATTTCACACTGAGCATCACTTTCAAGCATATATTCTGAACCAACAGGAAAATGTTTGTGTGTGTGAGAGAGAGAGAAAGGTGAATTGTCTACACCCAGTACCACATATTGGTATTGCATGCAACTGCAGCAAATTGAAACAATTATAACAGATAATAATTTGGTAACTTCACACGGGAGTTGGTAACAAGGACCTAGCCTTTTCGCACTGTATCAAGTTAATGATCCTCTGCCTCCTTTTGCACTTGCTCTTGCATGGGTTCCTGGGTGATGGCATCCTGGCTTTCCCTGCACTACAGCTTGTCAAGCTCCGATGGGACATCCGTCATTTAAAACAGCACATAGCAACTAGGAGCTGTGGCAGCAATCACCAAGAGCCTTAGTCCCTGCAGTCCTATGTCAGCTTGTAAGATGAGGTAGCTGCCAGGGTAGTGTCTGCTGTGTTTGGCTATTGCCAATATATCCGTGTCAAGGAAACTGATCAACAAAGTTCAACAACCCCATATTTCTAATGGCTGTAAAATTCCACAGACACCCCCCACTGGCCCATTTTCTGGGATGCATATGATTCCATATGCCTGTTGTGCTTGAAGAAGCAGCTCACTTGGTGGGGCTAAGCCACAATGCTAACTTCCTAGCAGCAGCGTTGCTACTGTGTACCTAAAGGGTGAGGTGGGGGGACAATGCAGTGGAGGTGTCAGGGTTGTGTGGGTGCACTGGTGGGAGAAGCGGGTTGGTTCCACTGGTGCACCTTCATCACCCCAACCTCGCCACCACCTCACCGTTTCAGTAACCAGCTGGCAAGCTAACATTGTGGATCCACCCAATGAGCTGCTGGTTAGGTGAGAAGGGTTGACACGGTCAACCACACATGTGATTGCACCATCTATGTGCAGTCCTTAGCATGTGGGATCACTTATTAGAAAAGTAACTCCGATGCACCCATGACTGCTTATGGAAGGCATTTCACTGAATTCAGTTCTTGCTGAACTCTCTAAATTAATTCATTGGCTCAGGTCAGGATGCAAACCTTGGTGTAACGAGCACCTCAAATTCTTTGATTTTAATCTGCGGGAGAAATTTTCCCTTTCAAGTACAGAGGCTCATGCCAAATTCTCCATCAGTCAGATTTTATTCAGTAATTCATCAAAGAGTCTGCAATAGCTTTCCCTTCGGACACACACTATGTAGACAAAATATATGTCATCCGAGGTGTTCATCTTTTACCCAACCACCTTCCGCCAACCCATTGCCTCCCCCTCTCCAGCCCAGCCACAGTCCTTGGAAATTCAACGCACTAACTCAACCCATTTTTACTTTACGAATCAAAACCCTCCTTGTACCTTATATGGAGCTGTTGTTCGCTTTAACATTCAACCGTTATGTTACTCCTAAACTGGTTCTTACCAGTTTTGTGGTCAGGTTGTATGCTTACATAAATGACTCGGGCCTCACTAATAATGTGTTTAACAAAAAATTTTTTTATCTCAAATCTAAACTGGATAATAACTTGCTTCCTTCTTCTTTCTCATTCACCCACTTTCTTCCAAGGTCTCCTTGACCAGCTACCTTTCTTGTTCTGCTGCTGTGTTTCTGGCTGTAACTCTGGAATAGAGCAACACTGAGCCCTCTGGCCCCAAATATCATCCAACTTTATTTTACCCAGTATCTGACACTGGAATGTGATTAACCACCCCATGCCAGCTGATACTTTCAGCTGTGAGCCACCAAGTATGGAATAATTAAGAGATGAGAAAAACGGGAAAATAATTTGCATTTGCTCATTCCTATCAACCAGCTCCAGTGGATGTTGAAACAACTCTATCTTCACACACCTGCCTGCTAAGCATCAAACATTTTTGATACTGTCGAAATGACTCGACAACAGTTATCTCTGCACTGCTATTAAAGCATTAGTCATTTTTATCTTCTATATGTTAATAGCTTTAATGGAGAAAAATGTCCTCCCCCAGCCTTCAAATCTCATCTCATGGTCTTTTTACTGCACATCAACCCTCCCACACATCCCCAATGAGGCACATTTTTGTTCATAAATGATTTTCTTTCAACCCTCTAATTGCAGGGAAAGTTCAAATTAGATCCTGAAACATTAAGAATTCATCCACTGACCTGCATCTAATATCTCAGGGAGCACTGCAGTAAACAAGTGTAAATGAAGAGGAGTAACTGGTACTGAGTATTAATTGCCCTGTACAGAAAATAACCTTTGCTCTGAAGCACAGAGGAAAGTTGTGGCTGTATTCATATACTCTAGAAAGGGAGAACTGTACCGGTTTATTTACAATAGAAATTCAATCAAAGATTGTGGTCACTGCAATCCCAAATCTTACTCCAAATGTTATAGTAACATTTCGTATACTTGTTATGAATCTATTGCATGATATACCATACTGTTCTCTCACTTGCATCAATGAGTTTTATATGTATTGATAATAAGTGCAGTCTTATATTTTAACCATTTAACAACATGCAAACAGTATTTTGCTCAGAAAATGATCTCTAGTAATCTCTTCGAAGTCCATTTCATGCACTCCAGAGCAAAGTATGCATGTGTAAGAATGAATGTGTTTATTCAGCAATGAGTACGGAATTCATACCTTTATAAAAAAATATTTTTGTGATACCTTATTATGTGCATTTGTTTTGGAGGGGAAGGCGTGCCCTATTTTGGATACTGCACCAGGGATGCCAAACACCTTAATCCAACCTTGGGAAACTTGTGGATCCTTTTAAAATGTAGAACGGAAGGGTGACACAGCTATAAGTGTAATCTCCTTCTGAAGACAATTGTAAGGAGTTTTATTTAATATTGCAAACAAACATGCAGCAAAATTCTGACTTTTTATGAGATAATAATTCACTTGTTACTTATTTAAAGCAGCTACCCTGTTTTTGAACTAGTACTGTAAATAAATTAAAGGTTGGATTCAGCTAACTTTAACCCAGGATAGAACCACTGAAATTAATGGATCTAAGTTAGTCAAGATCAATTAATTTCAATGGGTGTACTCTGAGTAAACATTAGTTGGATATGATCTAAGTCACTGTATACCTGTAGAACCTGTTATCTTCCAGGGAAATTGTTACCTCTCAGATGTTGTTGGACTCCTACCCCCATCATCCCTGACCATTGGTCATGCTGGCTGGAGCTAATAGGAGCTGAAATCAAACAATATCTGGGAGGCCGCATTTTCCCCGCCCCCTGCAGTAGAAGGAGCAACATAAGCTGATCCTGTGCCTACACCAGTAGTGATAAGGGGCTTCTTATATTTCATTATATGGGACGCAGGTGGCGCTGTGGGTTAAACCACAGAGCCTAGGGCTTGCCGATCAGAAGGTTGGTGGTTCGAATCCCCATGACGAGGTGAGCTCCCGTTGCCTGGTCCCTGCTCCTGCCAACCTAGCAGTTCGAATAATTTATTATTTATACCCCGCCCATCTGGCTGGGTTTCCCCAGCCACTCTGGGCGGCTCTCAACAGAACATTAAAATACAACAAGTAAACATACAACAGTAAAATACAACAAGTAAACATACGCTTTCTCTTTCATACTGTATCTTACTTTTGCATTTCACCAAATCAGCCACAGCAAGGTGTGGCCTGGTCAGCTAGTATCTCATATTTTTGTTTGTTGATATCTCTATGCTAGGAAAGTAGATTTTTCATAACAAATAATTGACTGAGAAATGGGAAAGTTGTAATCTAGAATGGCTCTTAATCAGATGCATGAAGTAAGCTATCATATTCTTGCAATGCAGGAACTGGAAAACATCCACAAGATACGTTACACGTTACAGTAGGCACAGGTTTTCCTATCTAGTAATTATTTACATATAGGTAAAATTAAATGTGTAACTGAATGTGTTGGGAAAAGAAGGAGGATGCATATTTTCTCCCTGCCTGCCTCCTACTCTCTCTCTCTCTCTCTCTCTCTAGCTCTCCTCTTCCTCCCTCATCACATGCACACACTCGTTGCTTCCAGAGTACTTAGTTTCCAGCTCACCTTTGCTGTGGAATTGAGGCAAACCAGCAAAGGTGTAGAAACGAGTGAAGAAAGGACAGAGATTTATTGCTGTCTGGCCCTCCCTTGCTGATTGGACTAAGCTGTTCTGCTCCTCTGGGAGATAAGGTCATACTCCGAATGGCAACCTGTGTCCCTTCAGCAGACATCAGGATGGCCTCTGCATCTCTGGCGATGCTCTGACAATATACTGCAGAAGTGCGTCACCCGAACATCGACTCCTGCATGATAAGTGGAAACTGCCTCAATGGAAGGACCTTTGCCTGTTTGGAATTCTTGCCGTTTCATCCCGACTGGTTTAAGGCAAGCTGGACTCTAATGGACAGGTTCAGTGATGGACTTGCTTGGTAGGCAGGTATAACCTCCTGAGTTTGAGGCTACTGGGCTGCTGACTATACATCATAATGTGCCGCCCCTTCCTAGGGAATTGTACACAGAGAGAAAAAGATGGTTGCTCCCCTCCATAAACCTATAGGGTGCACAGTTAACTTACAAGGACAATGTATGGGGTGGGGGTGGGGAGTTGACTGTCCATATAGGTAGTTTCAGGAAGCCATCTTTCTTTCTGTTTGAGGCATATAAGCCAGTGATCTAGAGAAATAAATACCACACACACACACACCAGTTCAATTTTGATTAGAGAGCAGACCAACCCTTTCTGCTGCACTTAGACTCATGTGAGGATTGGAAAGCAGACCAGAAGATTTTAGTTGTATTACCAATAAACTAATCTATATATGGGACTGTACTGTACTTATGATCTGGTCTGAGGGCTGCGTCTTTCGTTAACACTTTGCATCTGCTTTGCAGCTGCAACACTCTCACACACACCCTTCTGTGTGATTTTGTTTTGTTTTTTAAAAACTGCTTTAAAATGGTCCCAGGAAGTGACTTTACAGGGAAACCATGTAGTTCCTTCCTTGGGAGAGAAAGATATGATGGTCTCTGTGTACCTAGGATGCCACTGGTAACCTTTCAAGGACACAGTATAGAAATAAAGATAGCTGTTAGTGTGGGTACATGGGGCTGCCATATTTTGTTCCTTCTTTTTTAGTTTGGAGCATGTGCTCATCTCGCTTTACTGGCCGAGGGAGCCGGCGTACAGCTTCTGGGTCATGTGGCCAGAATGACTAAGCCTCTTCTGGCGAACCAGAGCAGCGCACGGAAACGCCATTTACCTTCCCGCAGGAGCAGTACCTATTTATCTACTTGCACTTTGACGTGCTTTCGAACTGCTAGGTGGGCAGGAGCTGGGACTGAACAATGGGAGCTATAGTGGAGCTTTTTAAATAGGAAAACAATTAGAAGTACAGAGGCAGTGCTGCAGCCATTGAATCACCCAGCAGAGAGATCTGTAGGAGTCAATCTGAGTCATTATCTACCTGGATCAATTCAGGTGAGTCTGTTTTTGAATCAAGAGTCCTGTGGACTCTCACCACCATCACTGAGCTAGCCCTGATCTTTAGACATTTTCAGAACATCTAAAACAGGTAAAAAAATAATAATACCCTGTTTTGATAAAATGAAAGAAAATATTTGATGATATCCATGTCTTCCTGCATGTTTCTGAAGTCAAATTTGGTCAACACGTCTAGAAGCATATTCCACGATGAGCTCCTTATAAGCATTTTGCCATCCCAGCTGCAGACACTAAAGGATGAGCCAATATGCTGTGACTGACACACAAAGTTTTCTAGCTGACAGCTAGCCCAAACGTCAGTCAGAGTGATACACAACCCGCCTCCTACAAACTATTAAGCGCTTTTCAAAAAAATAAAAAATAAAAATTATGAGCAATATGTTTTAGATTTGTGGCTCACTAATGTTTGGGGAAAATATGCTTACAATGGTGCAGTATGAAATATAGCAGTTTCAGATGCCACATAACCTTAGTTAACCCTACATGCTCTTCTGTCAAGCAGGGCTATAAATCAAAGGGAAACACTCCATGCATTGCCTGGATTTTCTTAGCATGGTCTGGATCTCACTGCTACCCTTATTCTAGTCTTCAAATGCTGTCCCTCCCACCTCAATTTCCTTTTTTCCTCCCCTTGTTCCTCTGGAACATGTCCAAAAGCGAGCAGCAGAGGTGGTGAAGTGCCTGGAAACTTGCATTTTCTGCTCAGAAGTAAATCCTATTGAATTTAAGTTAATGAGGTTACAATTGCAGCCTTACGAGTAAAGATAGGTGTGCTTAACCTGGAGAAGCACTGATTAGGAGGTACCATAATTTGGTAGCCATCTTCGAATATTTGAAGGCCTGTCACATACGTGATGGAGCAAAGTCATTTTCTGCTGATCCAGAGGACAGAATCTGTACAAATGTAGACTAAACTTTAGGAAGAGATTCCATGTTAACTTTGAGTAACTAGGCAGAAATTCAACAGGTGCAGGTGCAGAAACGTTACCTGCAGAATTTCTCCCTTCCTTGCCACACCCTAATTTAGCATGTGTAATATGTGAAACCAAAGCAAGTCTTTATTGCTTACTGGATGGGGAAGCTAAAGTATGTCCCTTAACTTGCACAACTCATTTCATCATCAACCACTGCCCATGCTGGCTGAGAAGAAGTCCATTAACATCTGGAGGACCACAGATTCTCCAGTCCAGCAGTAGAGGGGAAGAATATTAGAACAATGTAAAAGCTTAATCTTATATATTCTATCATCTGTCTATTTAGCTACACTTCCTTACACTCGAAAGTATAAATGTAATCATAAACATAAAAGATGTTGAGTTATGTACATTATAATGCAATGATCTATATCTGTCTAACCTTATAACATTATATATGTTAAACACGCTATATTTTAAGAGCACCGGCTGTGGTTACATTTTATATGTCTCATAATAACCACAGCAATTTTTGCAATTCAGTATAGCTTAGTCATCCTTTTTGGGTTTCTTTTGATAGTGCTGAAGGACTCTCTTTTTTTGAACAAACAATAAAACAGGAGTATATAGTTTCAGAAGATACACACACACACACACACACACACACACACACACCCCGCTTTTAAAGTAAGGGGGGGTGAAAATTGCAGTCAAACAAGCCCATGCATTGTGGATTAAGCTTGCACCATTTCAAGTAGATTCATTCAGAGGTTTCCTTGCAGGAAACGTTTAAATTTTATTTTTTAAAGAAGTTTCCAACTTCTTCTTTTTTGAAACACTGCAGACTTGGTTGCCCCTTCTGAGGGGATAAAGTTTGCTAAATGATGAAGCTACTCTTGAGGAATAGCAGTCTTTACCATTTGCGGGTAAGAATAAGGAAATCACACTTCCTAGCTTTTGGGAAAGCTCACTTTCGGGGTGTCCTGGTTTTTCCTTTTTGAAACATGACAACCCTAGGAGACAATGACCCATGTAAAGAGCAAATTTCTTTCTTTATCTCAGCATTCTTCCCCCAAATCAATGTGACTGGAATGGGAAAATAGCTCACAGTAAATAAAAGCTAGATTTTTTAAAATCATTTTATCAAAATGAAACCCCACATTTCCACCACCTCCCCTCTTGACATCTTGGTCTTTCTTAAGTTAGCATGGTTTCATTTTTCATTAAAGAAGATGGGGTGGTGGTGACTGAACAGCCCTAATATAAAATGGATTTTTAAAATCAATAAAAAGAAACATTAAAATTGGGAGGTACAATCAGGGAAGACAGAAGATGGCAGTCATTGTAGTGGCTATAAGGCACTGACAGTGAAAATATCAGGCACAGAGATACATCTATGCACACTTGCTTCCACACCTATGAAGTCACTGTGCAAATTAGGGATCTTCTCAATAAAATGTGAACCTCCCCATCCTTACCTCCAACCTTCAAGAGTAGATTTTGGGGGGTGCACAGCGAAGAGGAAATAAAATCTCCATTGCACAAGTGGAAGCCTGTTCCACTGGTGTGCAGACAGAAATGGATGTCACTCACTGAAGCTTACTTGGGAGTAAATATGCATGCTGATAGCATATCTGAGCATCTTGCAGTTGCAGATAGACAGTGAAAAGGTTTTGGCATGGAAATGTTATCAATGTATATATAGAACCTGTAGGTCAGTGAAGGAGATCTGAGGTTGCAAATGACTAGGCAATTGTCCTCTTGATAACGTCTCTTGCACATCATATATCCATGGGTAATATCCCTCCTTCCAAAAAGGACTTCTGGCATGCGTATCTGGTCCGCAGGCCTATTAGATTAGTCATAGTGATCAGTGCTTAATGTGTTGAACCAGTGAGCTGGCCAGAGAAGGCAAGTGCCCAGTTGGATTAATCACAGGTGGAACATCATTACTGTCCCCACTAAATGACACCCTGACATCATCGCCCCTTTCATTAATGAAGGAGCAGCTCTTTACAGTGGACCTATTGTTCTATAACTTACAACAGTGCAAACCAAGAGTGACACCCCTATGCCACAGTGTTAAGTGGGTGACTGGAAGAGAAGAATCAGTTCCACAGAGAACAAAATTAGATTCTCAGAGGCTACCAGGGCAAGTTCGTAGCTGGAATTTAGAGGCAAATAGATATTCTATTTATAAAAGTGAATTTCTTCAGCTGTGGTGTTGAGGGCAGGAGGTGAAAGTGGAACAGACACCCGTTCAGTCATTGCAAATATATCTTACAAGCCAAGCTACCACCCTCAGCCTGACCCAAAGAACTGAAAGCACAAAGAAGGTCTGGAAATCGTTGCTTAGGGGTCCATGGGAGAACAAACACAAAATCAAATACTGAGGGAAAGAAAATCATATGTCACCCCAGCAAGAGTCAAGAACAAGGAGAACAAAATTTCTTGTGCTGTAAAGTGACAGGCTCTAAATCTAGCTGAGGAAGGAAAACCTCGAATCAGAAATCAATATAGGCTTCTTCACACATTGCACTGAACACAGATACAAGTTGTTTCTGCACATGCACAAGTTTTCAGATGAAGGAGTGTACAGTTGTTTACCTGTACAGCTCAGCTATTGGGTACACTGTTTATATACTAATTGAATGTAATGTATGAAGAACCTGTATGTTTTTAGTTCCATTTTATGGTTTTTATTCCCAAGAACAGCATGCTTCTCTCACTACCTTGAAGTGTCTCAGGTGCCAAAAGCCAGGGTGAAGAGATGTGTTTTCAGCATTTGCCAAAAGCTGTATAATGACTCATAGAATCGTAGAGTTGGAAGGGACTCTAAGGATCATCTAGTCCAACCCCTTGCAAAACATCCATGACAAAGCCATCCAACCTCTGCTTAAAAACCTCCAAGGAAGGAGAGTCTACAATCTCCCGAGGGAGTCCATTCCATTGTTAAACAGCTCTTACCGTCATAAAGTTCTGCCCAATGTTGTGTCAGAATCTCCTTTCTTGTTACTTGAATTCCAATGGATTGTATGGGTCCTACACTCCAGATCAGGAGAAAACAAGCTTGCTCGATCTTCCATGCAACAGCCCTTTAGATATTTGAAGATGGGTATCATATACAGTGGTACCTCAGGTCCGAACTTAATTCATTCTGGAGGTCTATTCTTAACGCGAAACCGTTCTTAACCTGAGGCACGCTTTCGCTAATGGGGCCGCCTGCTGTCGCTGCGCCGCCGGTGCACAATTTCTGTTCTCATCCTGGGGCAAAGTTCTCAACCCAAGGTATTACTTCCGGGTTAGTGGAGTTTGTAACCTGAAGTGTTTGTAACCTGAAACGCTTGTAACCCGAGGTACCACTTCTCCATCTCCTCTTTTCCAAGCTAAACATACCCAGACCCTTGATCATCTTGATTGCCCTCCTCTGCACACATTCCAACTTGACAATATCCTTCTTAAACTGTGGTACCAGATGCATCTTTGTGGGGAGTGCCGCAATTCAGGGGCTGCCACATGTGTTCCTGGGCAAATTGAGCAAAAATCCTAATTAAACACACACACACACACACACACACACACACACACACACCAAATTAATACAGAGCTGGATATAGGGTGAGAGCACAGGGTGAGTCTGCTCAATCTGGGGGCATCAGATGGGGAAGATCCTTCTGAATGCAAAGAAGATGATCTATCACTGAGTTATGGCTCATAGTGCCACTGTACACTCCGACCATGCAGTTGGAAGTCTTCAAAAGGGTAGGGAATAGATAATGCATACTGAGCTTATACACATTGCAGGCATGTGTGGCCTCAAATCTGTGGTGATTTGGGGATAGTGGGGTGACAGGACCAGCAAGCACGATCCCAACCATCATTGGTAGACACAAACTGGATTCCAGCACAGAACTTCTGTTTTGACTCAAACCTGCATATATCTGCAGATAATACCAAGTTAGATGCTATTCGGCACTGGGCTTGGATGCCGACCTTCAAAGGGCAGTGATTCATTATGTATCCTAATCTGCACTGGCTAGCATTCAAGGAACTGCTAGTCTGATCAACACCTGTCTATTGACTTGATTGATGTTCCCATCCTGAAATTGCCATGTAATGTACAATTAGAGGTGCTGCTATCAAAGTAAACATATATAGTGTCCTGATTTTAGTGGCAAACTACATGGAAACATGTAGGAAGGGAGGCTGATTGAAAAGCAGGCCCAGAATGCTTCAGCTTCCAGTGGCGAAGTGGTGGAATGGGACCAGTTAGCTCCTACCTTTGGGCGGGGGCTTGAAATATATTTCTACTCCACCCACCCCAACCAGAAAGGCAAACTGAGAGTAACTTTGAGTTTTGCACAGGTTCAAAGCAGCAGTTGCATGTATCCTATAATGACTATATAGGGCTTTGATCTATATAAAATAATGGGTTAAGGAAAGCAAGATTTCCACACTTGGAAATGTCAACCTTGATGGAACTCATTACTTGATCCTCATTTTGGTCCTCTGGAAACAATTCTATGTCCTTGAGTTACACTGTTTAGCTATCTTTGCTGGTAATGTCACAAACTCAGGTGAGAGAGTATCAGCCAGTCAGAACACTAAACAGTTCGGTTCTACTTATCTTCCAGCACTCAACCATTCTGTTTTATCCATGGGACCCTTTATTTTGAGAGGAGCTTGTGAGGTTTTATAGCACCTTCAGTCAGGCAGAATATTGTATCTAGATTTGACCTACCCATATGAAGAGTTTGGATTTGATATCCCACTTTATCACTACCCTAAGGAGTCTCAAAGCGGCTAACAATCTCCTTCCCCTTCCTCCCCTACAACAAACACTCTGTGAGGTGAGTGATGCTGAGAGACTTCAGAGAAGTGTGACTAGCCCAAGGTCACCCAGCAGCTGCATGTGGAGGAGCGGGGACATGAACCCGGTTCACCAGATTACGAGTCCACCACTCTTAACCACTACACCACACTGGCTATAAAACTCTATGGTCATGAACATTGCTATTTATATTTGGTTACAGTATAGGAAATCATGTGCATATAAACTGATTATTTGCTTCTTATATATAATGAATATGCAAGCTGGGAAGCCAAAGTGATATTATTTCTTTGCCAAGGTATTTTAAAAAAAATTCTGATAGGCTAATAAAGATACAATATCACGTGTTAAATCCCTCAGGAATGGGACTTCGGACACTTCATCTGCACTTCATTACCAAATCAATCATACCCTGTCAGGAAATGAAAGAATGCCTGACATAAAGTTTAAAATTTCTAGAGAAACATATGCTTCTTGTGAGGTTTTCGTTACTAAAATAAAAACAGGAAATAAATGAGTAGGGCGGTGTGAATTTGCCCCAGGATACCATTGACCATGATCCTATTCTTCTCCATAAGAGGAGCAGGACAACTTGCTTCAGGGCATAGAAGTTGGAAAGCTGAGGAGGAAGAAGCAATGCCAGACAACTAGTTTTCTCAGGAATGCCGCAGCAATTAGACCTCACAGGGGTGAAACTAGGCTTTATTTCACCTGGGTCAAAGACTAGATTGGCACACACACCCTATGCACATTTGCGTGCACACACACACACACACACACACACACAGTCTGGGAGCCTCAATTGCCTCTGGAGCCACCTCTGGAGGCTTCACCTGGGGCAAAACAAAAAACCAGCTACCCCCCTGTAGTTCGGCACTGAGACCTGTGTCACTGGGTAAGAACAATTTAGCTGGATCTGCCCATTTCTGAGAAAAGGCAAGTAAGAGGCGGCATTATATAAATTGTGAAGGGCTTTGGCAGACAGCAAGGAGGGACCATGTGGAAGACCCCAGATGTAGAAGGTACTGGGCAAGATGGGTGAATCATCTGACTCAGTTCTTATATCCTAAAACAAAAAACAACCCTGTAAAATACTAAAATAGCCCCAAGCGACTTAACTCCAATCATCCAATTCAGTCCATGGATGAGGAAAGACTTGCACCTGATTTAAGTCTCACATCTCAAAGCATCTACTTACTATATCACATAGGCTTTTAAGCCTAGATAGCTCAGTTTGTTAGAGCAGGGTCCTGATAATGTCAAGGTTGCAAGTTCAATTCCCTTAAGGGACAGTAACTTGGAGCAGGGCTTTAGTGTGGATGTCCCTGTTCTGTGCAGAGGTTGGATGGCCACCTGTCACAGAGGCTATAGTTGATATTCCTGCATTGCAGGGGGTTGGACTAGATGACCCCCAGGGTCCCTTCCAACTCAACAACTCTATGATTCTATAAATAGCATTTCTGTTGAGATGCTACAGGTACCCACTACATCTGCACTTCTGGAAGCAACTGAAAACATTTTTGTTCCAACAGGCTTTCCCAGCTGAATAAATGTTTTTGTTTTTGTGATGTTATCTGTTTTTAATTATCTTTCATAATCTGTGTAAATTGCCCTGAGATGGTGGTTTAGAAGGCAATTAATAAATCTATGTAAATTAATAATAATAAGAATAAGAATAAACCTGCATTGGTTGGAACCTGCCCTTTCACAATGAATGAAAAGATTGTGACCAATGCCTGCGGTTTTCTTTTTCCCTGGTGATTTTCTTCTTTAAATAAACCTTGTATTTTAAGAAATGCCAGAATCATGCTGAACATCTTCATAATTATGAGCTGTTCCCGAATCACACACACACCCCACACGCACTACTGTGATTATATGATTTATATCAGAAACTAGACTTGTCTTTAATCTGACCACTTTCCAATGTGGTTTGTTTCTGACAGGAAGAATAGAAAAATTACACAAAGCAGATGACAACAAATGGAAATAAAATTGTCTTGCGTCTTAGGGGAAGTAGGCAGGAAGCATCTTTTGTTTCCCAGGGCAATTGGAAATGTATAGATGTCTTTCCCAGGGCTAGTTAACTTGTAAATGAACTTTGTCATTTATTTATGCATTTGGTTTTGATATGCATCTCACCAGCTGTAATGTAAGATGTTTCTGCTGATCAAAAGCAGTGCAGTTGCTGTTATGGTGCTTTCCAGCTGTAAAGTGCTTTTCAACAGATAAGATAACAAAGTATGAGCCTAGTCTGTGAAATTCATATTTTGCCACTTTGCTTGTTCGCGTGTCAGAGCAGTTTAGATATTTCCCATTTGCTTGCCCTTCAGTATATATTCAGTTTAGCAGATATTTTAACCAAGAAGTAAAGCGTTGGAAAGGAGGGCATTACAAACCGATGGCAAAGAGCTTATTCAGCATGCAAGCACATTTAAAAAGAAGAAGGGAAAAACACCACCCCACACCTCTGCAGAAGTCTTATAAAATTCTATTACAAGGCTATCAAATTTAATCAGCCTGTTGGTTTTGAGCCAAAATATCTGCATGCCCTACATCTTATACTTGTCATAGTAATATGAAACAGGCTCTGGCTGTTTCCATTTTAGAAATCTTATTTTTATCACATAAATAAGTAACACAAAAGGGCTGCCTGAAGCCAGTATTTCCCCTGCATGTTTTAACACTTGATCAACATCCTTCCCAATACAAACCCGGTCTCTTCCCCCCACTTTTTTCATAGCTTATATGTCATTAGGAGCACATTAAACATCTACATTAGGAGGAACATTGGTCTTATTATATTGGTCATATTTTCTGAAAAGTGTGCGGAAGGCGAAGAGTACTTTAAAGAATCATTAAGTACCAGGAACAAAAAGTACATTTATCTTCCTTTGCCTTGCAGTTCCTCAGCAGTGGGGATATCATTAACTTTATAACATTTTACTTTAGATTAAGAACAAACAAACCCAAAACTTAAAGGCATTCATGTCCTCCAGAAAGCTTTAGTTATAGCAGTTCCAAAATAAACCATAAAATAGTATATCTATACAATTTCATTCATTCATTCTTGCATCCCACCTTTTCTCCAAAGAGCTCAAGACGGCAGACACAATTGTTCCCCTCTGTGAGGTAGGTTAAGCTGAGAGACAGTGGCTGGCTCAAAGTGACCCAGGGGGCTTCATGGCTGAGTGGGGCTTTGAACCCTGAAGGGAATGTGCTGAAAAAGGTTCGTCTCCCCTGGGCTACATGAAAAGGAAGCTGTCTTACACCAAGTCAAACTATTGATCTATCCAACTTAGTACTGTCTACACTATTGGTCTTTCAACTGGTGGGTCAGGCCCTCTACTGGTTTGTGGCCTGGTGTAAGGTGAATCACAACGTCAGCACTATCACCATACCAATAGATGGTAAAAAGTTAAATGGATCCTAATATGCAAGTTTGCATTAAACATGGGTCTAACTCTGAAAAGGTTGAAGACTGCTGGTCTACACTGACTGGAAGATCTGCCCCATGACTGCAAACACAGGAATTTCCAAGCCTACCTGGAGATGCCGAATTACGAAAAAGGAAGTCTACACCGTGAAAGATCCCTGAAACGAGATGAGAGTATATTTATATAGTGATACTAAAACAAACAATATATTTAATGATTCAAGAACAGACTTGCTTAAGAGAAAAAATAGTCAAAAACATAATAAACTAATTCAAAGAGATATAAATAACTCAAGAAAACCTTCCAAATAACTCCAGATAACAAGAAATAACTCAAGATAAACTTCCAAATAACCTTGACGAGTTGCCGGCTGAGATTCTCGTTTCACTGTTATGATCTATCAGTTTCCTCAAAAGGAAAAAAATACATTTATATAACTAAAAATAGTTTGTTTGTTATTAAATCTAGGGGGAGGATTAAGGAATTTTTTTTAAAAAAAACAACAACTCCCAAACAGTAAGTGATAATTATCCAAACTTGGAAGTTTAATTTTGCTTCATCCAAAAGGTTAAAAACCTAAACTCAAGTTCAAAAACAAGCTACATAGCTTGTAAAACACGTCGACAAGGGGCTATGTAAGCTCACACAATCTTATTATTACAAAGCTATTGCAAAAACTACATTTTTAGCAATGAAGCTGGGGCATTTTCCCCTATTGAGAATGAAAAAACAACAACACACCTTAATTCTAGTGTAAACCTGGCACACGGCCATATGCAGTTTGATAAGGGAGGAAAGATGTTCAGCAGTGGTTTTCCTTAAGAACATAACAAGAGTACACTGGATCAGGCTAATGGTCCACCTAGTCTAGTATCCCTTTCTCACAGTGGCCAGTCGGGTGCCTTTGGGAAACCAGTAAGCAGGACATGAGCACAAGAGCACTCTCCCTCCCTCCTGTGGCTTCTAGTCACTAGTATTCAGAAGCATTACTGCCTACAACCATGGAGGCAGAGCATAGCCATCATTACTAGTAGCCTCGTTTGATTACTTTCTGGCAGGAGCAACGTCGCTGTTTCCACACCCCTCCTGCTCTCCAACTCAGTGTGCTGCATCAATTCAATCAAACTGAGGTCAGGTGAGCAGGGCAGCCCCAAAATGCCATCCACTGCTGATTCATCTGAATGGATGTCTAGAAGAGAGGTCTGGTTCAAATCTTGAGATCTTAGTTTTACAGACATGGCTGTATCCCAGGTTTCTACTTCTGAATGTTTGAAGGAGACTGTGAACCAAAGGGGCTTTAAAACTGCTGGGTCATTTGTGAAAAAAGCCACATAGGAATCAGTTTTGTCACTAGACCCTGATTCTGTCCAGGCAGTGTGTGGGGGGGGAGAGAATAAAGAGAAGGGCAAAGGTAAAGGACCCCTGACAGTTAAGTTCAGTAGCGGACGACTCTGGGGTTGTGGCACTCATCTCGCTTTACAGACCGAGGGAGCCGGCGTTTGTCTGCAGACAGTTTTTCCTGGTCATGTGGCCAGCATGACCAAGCTACTTCTGGCAAAACCAGAGCAGTGCACGGAAACGCCATTTACCTTCCTGCCGGAGCAGTACCTATTTATCTACTTGTACTTTTTGGCGTGCTTTTGAACTGCTAGGTTGGCAGGAGCTGGGACCGAGCAACAGGAGCTCACCCCGTTGTGGGGATTCGAACCGCCAACTAGTAAAAACTATGGAACTAGAAAAGGACGATTATAAATAACCTGTTTAATTTAATTGTCCTGTGGTAAGAGAAGCAAGCCAGTTAAATTAAACAGGTTATTTTTAATCGTCCTTTTCTAGTTCCATCGCTTTTACTAGTGGATCAAATTTTTAAAACGAGAAATGATTACATTAAGTTAAAGTTCTTGTAGAATAAACAGTGGTGCTCTTTCATAATGCAATAAGAGGTAGACAAGGTTGAATATATGCCAAAAGCATTTCAAACCCAATTGCTAAATTATGAGAGTAACCATTACTTAAGTCTTTATAATTGCTACTTTCTGGGAATAATCATTACTTAGGTATATCTAATTAGATGTTACAATGTTTTGAAGAGTCCATTAAGGAAATGGCCATGGCCATGTGTTAAGTTTTCTCCTTATCAAATCTTCATAACTTGTTTAGTAAGATTCAATTTCTCCCATGCTCACGGATTTCGATACAAATACTGCCAGTGAATTCAACGTGCTGACATAATAAAACCTGAACTACAATTTTCAACTAGTGGGCATATGAATGATGGCACATGGTGTAAGTAAGATATATCATCTTGGATCCGGGGTGAACACTCTTCTTTGTAATCACCAGTGCTCAAACACCATTACATTCATCACTTTTTGCCATTACCAATCGGAACATATTTATTTTAGCATTCTTGGGCTCTACATTAGATTTAAGATAGTCAGTTGTGACCCCTAACCTGCTATTAAGAAATGCTTAAAGCTCCCTAGAGAAGAAGGAGAATTACAAAGTCTCTGCAAGTGGGTTCTCACTATTGGAAAGCGTCCCTACTTAGATTATTCACTTGCAGGATCAGTACCTAGATTATGAGTACTGAGATCAGTGGGAATTGAATGACCCTTGTAATGCACTTTGAAAATCAAAATCAAATGCTAATGGAAAAGCCCTCAAGTGCTTCAGTAGCTGTGTACATAAGGCATAAAAAACATGTTGAGAATATATAGAGCACTCACCAAGAAACCAAATGAAAAGCTATGACCAAGGGAGAAAAAAGTATTTGATTTTTAAACTGTAAATGTTCACACACACACACACACACACACACACACACACACACAATTAAGCCATTTTACAATAACTGCTGAGCATTTTTTAAAAAAACCTAAATGAAAAAAATGCACAGTAACACAAGATATAAAAATGGACATCCAATTCAATTATTTGGTTGATGATAATTTTTATACAACCCTTCAGTTGTATTCCCAAGGCAATTTATAAAAAACAATAAAGTGACTGAGATAATACCATTTTAAAAAAAACCACTCTAAAAGGCACACAGTTATAAAAACAGGACCAAAGAGTCAGCAGGCTTAAAATTCTCCAGGTGGACTGGGCAGGGACTTTTGTGAGAAAAGGACAATAAAGCAAATGCTAAGTGAAGCTCTCTTAGGAGAGTGTTGTACAACTACTAAGAAGCCCCCCCTTTTCTCTCTGGTTTTCCATTGCCTCACGTTCAGGAGGGCCTCCACTGAAGTTTCCTATTGGTAGGTGCAGTTAAAGTGTGGCATTTGTTCCTATAAGATGGAGTGATGGTCGGCAATCTGGATAGCTTCATGGGAGTTTAGACAAATTCATGGAAGATAAGGTTATCAGTGACTGCTAGCCACTTTGGCTATGCCTTCCTTCCACTGTCAAGAGGCAGTAGGCCTCTATGTACCAGTTACTGGGAATCAGCAGCCGGTAGTGATATGCTGGCAATATTATCTCCAGAGTCAGAGCCATTATACTTGCTGGGGAAGATGAGCATGATCCTAGCACTTAGGTCCTGCTTGTAGGCTTCCCAGGAGTTGACCACTGTGTGAGCAGAACAGTGAACCAAATGGTTCTTTGGTTGGATCCAGCAGATCATGCTAACTATAATGAGTCCTTCCAAGGCTTTCTCCAGAACTAACCACTTAACCAGATATGGATGCATTGATAATATAACAGTGAAACAAGAACTCCACAAAAGTGTTCCAAAGTACTGTATGCCTTTTGTATTTCAAATGCGCAACAGTCTCATCAGTGTTTGCGGCACATGCAACCGACATCAGCGTTGGGAAGGGGAGGAAATGCTCGCAAAACTAATTATAGGATCAAATTAGTGTCACTGCTGCTGTAGCATTTTAACCAAGGCTCTTATGCCAATGAATAAAAGACCCAGCAAAAATTTGATTCATGGCTGCCATGAGCTCTTAGCACGTGGAGCAGGAAAGAAGCAGGGAAAAGCCAGTGCACAAAAGTGCTTACAACTTTCAAAGCTTCCAAAAATCTTTACATAGCTTTTTTCTAAAGGATTGCCTTTTTAAACAAAACCAAAAAAAATCCATCTCTTTCACAATTTTAGCTGAATAGGCTATGGACTTGGACAGTGTTTTTGAAGAATTTGCTCTTATTGATGCATCAGTGAAAACTTCTTAGGGGATTTTTAT
This sequence comes from Darevskia mixta, assembly GCA_034641385.1. Taxonomy (NCBI): domain Eukaryota; kingdom Metazoa; phylum Chordata; class Lepidosauria; order Squamata; family Lacertidae; genus Darevskia; species Darevskia mixta. The sequence continues at coordinate 19,929,829 of JAWWNH010000018.1, forward strand.
AGACATCTCCATCTGCTTGTTTGTTTCTCTCTCCCCTCATTCCTTGATGATTTATTTGTTTGTTGCTATTCTGGCAAGTTATGCATACCAAGTGTGAAGAGATATCTAACCAGAATCTTTTTTGTAGGAGTTCAAATGAACATAGATTATTTACAGCTGTGGTGTGGATTTGAAATAGGAAAGATCAAGGAATGTGATGTTTGCGTCAACTGATGCACTAGGAACGACATTCAATATTCTGCATCATAAGTTGGCATCTCCAATGAGAGAGACCTCTGTTTTCTTCTTACCTAGGAGCAAATCTTCAAGGAATTTTGGCTGTGTAAATACCAGATGTTTAAGGCACATGACAACTGCACAAGACACATGCACAGAGGTACAATTTCCAGCACCCTCCAGAGCAGGAGAAAACAAGCTTGTTCCATCTTCCATGTGACAGTCCTTTGGATATTTCATAGACTCGTAGAACCATAGAGTTGGAAGGGACCCAATAGTCATCTAGTCCAACCCATCTCGGTCTCCTCTTTTCCATACTAAACATACGTACCCAACTCCCTCAACCATTTCTCATAAGGCTTAGTTTACATATCCTTGATCAACTTGGTCACCCTCCTCTGCACACATTTCAGCTTGTCAATCTCCTTCTTAAATTATGGTGCCCAGTGTGATGACCTGGGAGTCAGACTCAGACGCTGAACCTGAGGGATCCCAGCCTGCACAGGATTCACTGCCTCCAGAACCAGCAGAGCCAGGGCTGGGGCCTGAGTCTCAAGGGGACTCACCTGTGCTGGATCCTCAGGTGCAGGCATCGGCTGAGGTTGATCTGGCTTCTAATGGGATGGAGGACTTATTGCCTGCAGGTGCTCCACTCCCCACCCAGTCAGGGGAAGCTGAGGTTGCCTCTGGGTCCGGTAACCCTCCAGCTTCTCCTGAGCTGCAAAGGCTAAGGGCAGAGAGGCGAAGGGAACTAAGTTCCCGCAGGAGGAGTGCTCGCCTCCAAGCCAGGAGAGGCGAGGCACCTGAGGATCGGAGCCGCCCTTTGCCTCGGGGCAGATAAAAGCCAGCCAGTCCCAGACCCAAGTTGCAGGAGCAACATCGGTGCTGCCTAGTTCCTGTTCCTGCGTTCCTGACCTCAGCTTGGTTACTTCGGCTTCCTGACCTCGGCTTCCTGACCTCGGCTTCCTGACCTCGGCTTCCTGACCTCGGCTTCCTGACCTCAGCTTTGTTACTTCGGCTTCCTGACCTCGGCTTCCTGACTTCGGCTTCGTGACTTCTGGCTTGGACTGACCTTGGACTGGACTAGACCTCGCCTATCGGATATCCCTTGGGACCAGCACAGTTTGCTCCTGCCACACCCGCACTCCCCCTTCGTTGGGGTGCGTTCGGGAGGAACCTGTCGTCATGACTGACCAGGCGGCTGCGCTGGTGGCATTGGCCCAGGAGAACCAGGTCTTGACCCACACAGTGCAGCAGCTAAGCAATGCGGTTACGGCGCTTCAGCAGCGTTTGGACGCCTTACCGGCTCCTGGTGCCGGCGCCCCAGCTCCAGGCAAGTACCCAGTGGCCCTGCCAGAAAAGTTCGATGGGTCCCCGGGCAGCTTTCCCATGTTTCTCGCCCAGGCCAAACTGTATATTCAGGGGCGAGCCCGGGATTTCCCCGACGACCGCACCAAGGTGTACTTCCTGATCAGCTTGCTGAAGGACCAGGCGGCCAAGTGGGCGTTGCCGCTGCTCCGGCAAGACTCCCCCTTGCTGACAGACTATACGGGGTTTTGCAACCATTTTGAAACCGCGTTCGCCAACCCTCAGAAGGCGAGTCAAGCCAATCGGGCAATTCGGCGGTTGAAACAGGGCAAGTCCACAGTGGCCGCCTATGCCACGGAATTTCGGCTGTTGGCGCAGGACTTGACCTGGAACGATTCCGCACTTCGGGACCAGTATCTCGAGGGGCTTTCGGACGAGATACTGGACCAGCTGGCCACCTTGGATCGCCCCGCCACGCTGGAGGCCCTCATCCAACGGAGTCTACAGATAGACGATCGGTTGGAGGACCGGCGCCAGGCCCGGGCCCGCCAGCACTCTGGGCTCCCGACTCCAGTGCTCCCCAGCAGTTCCACGGCCAGAGCCGAGTCACTGGAGGAGCCGATGCAGCTCGGGGCAGCACGGCCTCGCCTCTCCCCTTCGGAGAAGACACGACGTCGGGAGGGAAACCTGTGTCTCTACTGCGGGGGGAGTGGACACTACGCCCGAACCTGCCCCGAGAAACGCCAGCCGCAGGGAAACCGCCAACCCCAGTAGCCAATGGCCCAGGCTATCTGGGGTCCCAAGCATCGCATGATGGGCCCTCACCAGTGGAATTGCAACACCTCATGATCCCAGTGCGTCTATACCCCCCAGGCGGGCCCTGGATTCTCACCCACGCTCTGGTGGATTCAGGGGCAACCCGCTCCTATATGGACTCTGCCTTCGCCGCTCAGCATCAGGTGCCGCTCCAGAACAAGCCAGAACCGGTGCAGGTGGAGGCAATCGACGGACGGCTCTTGCGGTCAGGCGCCGTTACTCGGGAGACCCAGCCCTTGGTCCTGTGCCACCAGCAGCACCGGGAGGTGCGTACCCTGGACATTGCCACCATGCCCCGGTTTCCCCTGGTGCTGGGGATGGACTGGCTGGAGTCTCACAATGTTCAGATCGATTGGGTCAATCGAACTGTACGCTTCCCAGACTCGGGTTCGATTGCTCAGTCCGAGATGCTTTCGGCCGCCTCCATGGGGGAGGCTGCGTCAACGCTCCCCGCCGTGTACCGGGACTACGTAGACGTGTTCGAGGAACAGGGGGCAGACCGGCTGCCTCCTCATCGGTCTTTTGACTGCGGCATAGACCTCCAGCCTGGGGCGCCTCTGCCTGTGAGTCGCCTATACTCTCTTTCGGAGCCAGAGCGTGAAGCCTTACAGGACTTCCTTCACAAGAACCTGGAGCGGGGGTTCATTAGGCCCTCTACCTCTCCCACCGCCGCTCCAGTACTCTTCGTTAAGAAGAAGTGTGGGGAGCTTCGCCTCTGCCATGATTACCGAGCCCTGAATAAGATCACCATCCCAGACCGGTATCCCTTGCCCCTAATTGCAGAGTTGCTGGAGCGGGTGCAAGGGGCGCAGATGTTCACCAAACTGGACCTCCGGGGGGCTTACAACTTGATTCGGATCCGTGCCGGGGATGAGTGGAAGACCGCATTCGGGACCCGTTATGGGCAGTTCGAGTACCTGGTCATGCCGTTCGGACTATGCAACGCGCCCGCCGTGTTCCAACGGTACATCAACCACGTGTTCCAGGACTTGCTCGACAAGTATGTGGTGGTGTACCTCGATGACATTCTGATTTATTCCCGTGACCCAGCTCGCCACGAGAGTCATGTCCGGACCGTGTTGCAGCGCTTGCGGGAGCACCGCCTGTACGCTAAGCTCAGCAAGTGCGAGTTCCACCAGCGGTCAGTGGACTTCCTCGGACACCGACTCTCCCCTGACGGTGTACAGATGGACCCCGGGAAGGTGTCTGCGGTTCGAGAGTGGGCGGCGCCGCGGAACCGCAAGGACCTACAGCGGTTTTTGGGGTTCGCCAACTATTACCGGACATTCATTGCGGACTATGCTCATCGCACCACCCCGTTGACCCGACTGCTGCGCCCCAAGACGCCCTTCGCCTGGGATGAGGAGGCTGAGGTGGCATTCCAGGGATTGAAAGCCTGTTTCCAGAAGGCGCCAATTTTGCAGCATCCTGATCCCTCTCGTCCCTTCGTGGTGGAGACTGACGCCTCCAGTACGGCTCTCGGTGCCGTCTTGTCCCAGCAACACGGACCAGATGCGCCACTGTTACCCTGCGCCTACTACTCCCGGCAGCTCCTTCCGGCGGAGCGTAACTATACCGTGTGGGAGCGGGAACTACTGGCCATCAAGGTGGCCTTTGAGGTCTGGCGCCATCATCTTGAGGGGGCACGACACCCAGTGGAAGTGAGAACCGACCACCGGAATCTGGAGTACCTCCAGACCACTCGCAGGCTAAACCATCGGCAGATCCGGTGGGCACTGTTCTTCTCCCGGTTCCAGTTCCGGATCCGCTACATCCCCAGCTCCCAAAACCAGAAGGCGGATGCACTGTCCCGGAAACCGGAGGACATTGCAGAGACGGTGCAGCAGGCGGCCCCAACAACGATCATCCCACCAGCAGCTTTCCTGGCTGTTCATGAGACTGAGTCGCTGCTGGACCGAGTGCGGAAGCAGCAACGGGTCGACGCGTGGGCTCAGGAACGGATTCAGGAATTGGCCAGTGGATCATGTCCTCGATACCCAGAACTGGTTGTGCACCAGGGTTTGCTGATGCACCGTGGTCGGTTGTACATCCCACCAGGGCCTTTGCGGGCCGAGGTACTCCAAATGTCACACGACGCCCCGGCAGCTGGCCACTTCGGGAGGTATCGGACCACCCACCTGGTCAGCCGGGAGTTCTGGTGGCCCCGCTTGAAGGCCGACGTGGCACGGTACATTGGGGGGTGCGAGGTCTGCCGGCGAGCCAAGGGATCGACCGGGAGACCTGCGGGACTGCTACAGCCACTGCCAGTTCCCCCTCGTCCATGGCACACGGTCTCATTGGATTTCGTGGTAGACCTACCCCCATCCCGTCAGTGTACCTGCCTCCTGGTATTCACAGACCACTTCACTAAAATGGTGCACTGCGCCCCGTGCCCGTCTGTACCCTCAGCCAAGGAGACGGCGCAACTGTACCTACAAAACGTCTTCCGCTTACATGGCCTATCGGAACGTTTGATCTCCGATCGTGGTGCCCAGTTCACCTCCCAGTTCTGGCGCGCTCTACATCAGGCTCTCGGGACGGAGGTCTGCCTATCTTCGGCCTACCATCCACAGACGGATGGACAGACCGAACGGGCAAACGCGGTGTTGGAACAGTACCTCCGGTGCTACTGCAGCTTCCACCAGGACGATTGGGTCGACCACCTGGCGTTGGCCGAGTTCGCATATAACAACGCAGTGCACGCTTCCACCCAACAGACCCCGTTCCAGGCAAGCTATGGGTACCACCCGCGGTTGTTTCCAAGCGTACTGCCGGCATCCGCAGTTCCCGCAGTGACAGACTGGCTACAAGAGCTCCAGTCACAGCAGCAGCTTCTGACGGAGCAACTGAGCCAGGCCAAGGACGCGTATAAGGCCCAGGCCGACCGTCACCGGCAGGAGGGGCCGGAACTCCATGTCGGAGACCTGGTATGGCTCTCCACCCGCCACCTGCACCCCTCTCGGCCTTCGCGGAAGCTGGATGCCCGCTTCACCGGCCCATTTCCGATCGTGGACCGTGTCTCACCTGTGGCATTCCGTCTCCGGTTACCCGCGACCCTGAAGGTCCACCCGGTATTCCACCGGTCCCTACTCAGTCCGGTCGCCCCGCCAGACGAGTTCCACCCAGACCATCCACGACCGCAGCCAGTTTTGGTTCAGGGGGAGCCCGAGTATGAGGTGGAGCACATTCTTGACTCCCGATACCGCAGGGGGAAGCTCCAATACCTCATCGACTGGAAGGGGTATGGGCCCGAGGATCGGTCGTGGGAACCAGCGGAGAACGTCCACGCGCCTGTCTGCCTCCGTGATTTCCATGCGACTTACCCCAGCAAGCCTGGTCCGGCCCCTCGGTTGAGGGGGGGGCCTGGGAGGGGGGATGGTGTGATGACCTGGGAGTCAGACTCAGACGCTGAACCTGAGGGATCCCAGCCTGCACAGGATTCACTGCCTCCAGAACCAGCAGAGCCAGGGCTGGGGCCTGAGTCTCAAGGGGACTCACCTGTGCTGGATCCTCAGGTGCAGGCATCGGCTGAGGTTGATCTGGCTTCTAATGGGATGGAGGACTTATTGCCTGCAGGTGCTCCACTCCCCACCCAGTCAGGGGAAGCTGAGGTTGCCTCTGGGTCCGGTAACCCTCCAGCTTCTCCTGAGCTGCAAAGGCTAAGGGCAGAGAGGCGAAGGGAACTAAGTTCCCGCAGGAGGAGTGCTCGCCTCCAAGCCAGGAGAGGCGAGGCACCTGAGGATCGGAGCCGCCCTTTGCCTCGGGGCAGATAAAAGCCAGCCAGTCCCAGACCCAAGTTGCAGGAGCAACATCGGTGCTGCCTAGTTCCTGTTCCTGCGTTCCTGACCTCAGCTTGGTTACTTCGGCTTCCTGACCTCGGCTTCCTGACCTCGGCTTCCTGACCTCGGCTTCCTGACCTCGGCTTCCTGACCTCAGCTTTGTTACTTCGGCTTCCTGACCTCGGCTTCCTGACTTCGGCTTCGTGACTTCTGGCTTGGACTGACCTTGGACTGGACTAGACCTCGCCTATCGGATATCCCTTGGGACCAGCACACCCAGAACTGCGGACAGTATTCCAAGTGTGGTCTGACCAAGGCAGAGTAGAGTGGTACTATTACTTCCCTTGATCGGGACACTATGCTTCTGTTGATGCAGTCTCATTCACACTTTGGAATTGCATTTGCTTATGCTTATCTAGAAGGAAGAAGGAATGCTTGCGCAATTTGATCTTTGAGAATTCCAATATGAGCACATCTGACTCCCCACTTCCAAGAATAATGCACGGATCAGGGCTCTGTCATCCACCACCTTTTGCACTTCTCAAACGTTCTGATGTGATCTCCAGCACACAAAATGTGTTTTGAGAGAAGGCATCTAAAAGCTCATATTTAAATGCAATTTTCTGCAGGTATTTTTAGTATCATAGATTATATGGAGATGGGATGGAACAAGGCATACGAGAAAGCACTGTGGACTGGAAATAAACTGATCCATCAACTGAGGACAAAATATGGCTGTTATCGCCAGCATGGGAACTTCCATACTCGGAAGAATTATTATTTTTGCTGATTAGTAGAGTGCTGAAGATGAGTAATGGAAACTGAGATCTTCATCATCTTTTTTGCTGTTGGAAAGAAAGTTTTGTCCCCAGTACATGGACTTTGGGCTGATTCAATTATTATATTCTTATATCCCACGTTCTATATATCAGTGGCAAGAAACCCATAACCGTCCAGATGTTGCTACAGCTCCCACCATCCTTGACCACTGATGGGCCATGAGGTCGTATTCGCTGAGGTTCCTCCCATTTGCACAACACATATCCACATGCACAATGAAAATGATCTGACACAATGGGACTTCCAGTCTCTCTTCTCTCTGCTCCAGTTCACCATGTACCCCAAAAAATCTTCTGGGAAAGGTAAACCAATGCTGCAGAGCAGGCTTTGAGGAGAAAGGAGAAACTTTATTGCATGAGAGGACACCCTCCTGCTCTATAGAATCATAGAGTTGGAAGAGACCACAAGGGCCATCCAGTCCAACCCCCTGCCAAGCAGGAAACACTATCAGAGCATTCCTGACAGGTGGCTGTCAAGCCTCTGCTTAAAGACCTCCAAAAAAGGAGATTCCACCACACTCCTTGGCAGCAAATTCCACTGTCGAACAGCTCTTACTGTCAGGAAGTTCTTCCTAATGTTTAGGTGGAATCTTCTTTCTTGTAGTTTGAATCCATTGCTCCGTGTCCGCTTCTCTGGAGCAGCAGAAAACAACCTTTCTCCCTCCTCTATATGACATCCTTTTATATATTTGAACATGGCTATCATATCACCCCTTAACCTTCTCTTCTCCAGGCTAAACTCCAGGCTATATTGGCTCTCGCCCATGGGGTTCAGCAGCACCTGCAAGGCCACAGATTCTCCGCTTTGTAACAAAGACAATTCTGTCTGCATATATAGCACTGCATTTGAATAGCATTTTAGCACCTTGGAATAGTGACCTGACAATGGTTGCAATAAATAATTAAACATACAGTTTGCTTGTTTGAGGGATGCCTACTTTTCTTCCCATCAGATATTAAAGCACCAATTTACATCTATTATGGCTCACCTGGGCATGGGCAGGTCAAAAGTTCTAAACCGATTCAGGATTGACTGAATGGAAGCTAGCCCACAAAGCAGAAATCCAAAAACCACATTGTAGTTATTAAATGAAGTTCAGAATGCCGTAACCACATAATTAGTCTATAAAGAGAGGAAGATAAAAATGCAAGGAAGGTGCTCGACATGCAAAAGTTGTGGAAACAGGAGCCTGAGGAGCAATTATGAACTGGTTGATCAGAATGGGGATTGCAGTTTTCCAATACACCTGGAAATTACTGATCTTTTATTATTTGTTATTATTTTAATGAATTAAAATATTATTTTAGTCTTTTTATTATTTTTATTTCCTGGATTTGTGGTGACAATGTGGAACTTCAGGCTCCTGGCTCATGCCCACATCCCCTGACATGAACTTACATATAACGAAGTGAATTTGAACAGCTTTGCAATGGTCCATCTCAGCTCTAGATGCAAGCAACTGAACCAGGGATATCCACATCAAAGAGGCAAGGAAGGAAGGCAAGGGGGAGACACAACCAGCCAATCCATTGGGGCTAATAAGATAACCCCAAATTTAAGTGATATAGTTCCTGGTTTTCTCCTGAGTCCAACATTCATTGGGCTGCCTCGGACAATTTAATTTTGCTTGACTTCCAGGACATAACTACTGCAAAAGTTAATATATGTTAGGAATCCACTGCTTGTCTCATTCAACCCTCAGCCAAACCATAGCAAAGTCATATTTACAACAGAATATACAGACACTTTGAGGATGAAAATAGACATTCACCTCATTTGAGCACTACAATCTAAATAGAACATAATCCTTTAAAAATAAAACATGAAATAATTCACACTAAAATTCACTCCTCACTTTTCCCACTTTAGACTAACAAGGACTGCAGAATGAAATCTTTTGAGGCTGTGCAGTTGAGCAGATTAAATGAAACAAATATTCTATTCATCAGCAGGACAAAAAGAATTGTGGATATGAATCATTGAATTAATTCTTATTACATCCAGGGAGGTTTCCTTCCAATTCAGTAGCACACTAGAATTCTTAAGACATGGCACAAATTAGAAAAGTGATTCAATTGCTTTTGGATGTCCAAGCCTCTAAGTATCTAAACATCTAAATATTCTCTGGTTTTAGAAAATCATGTGGCAAGATTCACTGGGATGACCAGTTTAGGATGCAGCAGATCTCCAGCTGAGATGGGAGGCTCCTATCTCAGCCAGGCTCAGGCAGTGTTAAGTCCCCAACCCTGGCTCAGCCAAATGTATGCCCATGCAACTTGCTCATCCTGGCTCAACCAGAGCACATCTGGCTGAGCCAAGGATAACGTAAGTCCCCCAAATGGAACATTCAGGGTCTTTTGGCAGGGCTGGTACTGGGCAGAGGTGACTTAAGCTGGATCCCAACTCTGTTCAGCTCAGTCATGTAACCTGACAAAAACGGGTTGTGTGTGTCAAATTCAATCTTAAAGGGTGTTTTTTCTCCCCTGAGAAGTTTGGGCTGGTTCAGCTAGCAATACCCTTGCTGCTGAATGAGGTTTGGATCTGCCCACAACTTTACACTGGCTTAACTTGCACCAGCTTTCTTTATGCCAGCTTCTTGTGAATAGGATTGCTCCCCTTTTATAGTCATCTCCTTGGAATTAAATGATAGACAGAAGTAGCACTAAGCAAAATGTTCCATCAGTGCAAGAATTTCTCCTTGTGCAATGGAATGTTCTCCTCCTCTCCTTGCCCTGCACATCCCCTAAATTTGTTCTGGGTTTTTCCTCCAAAACTCTAGGACACATATGTGGACAGGGTGGGGGCATGCAGTGGTAGAAGCAGAAGATCCCATTGTGCTAAGTGTGAGTCCTTGCACCAGTGTAAATATTTACTTGGCTACTGCCCATTCTTTACATAAAATGCAATTGTTTGCAGTCATTATTTGCCTAATTTTAATAAGGATATCCCAAGAACAGGTTCTGAAGGGAGTGGTAATAAATTTGTGATCTAATCATTTAAGAGAACTTAAAAGTGTTGCATATACCTTATCTCAGTAATCCTTACAAAAACACTATAGTTCAGTTATTTATTATTATCAATGTGCGATATATATTTGTTTAAAGAAACATTTTCCATTTATTTTTGTTATTAAATATTTCCTTTTGTATTTCATTCATCGAAATGAATTCAGATAGCCAGGGCCTGATGAGATGCACCCAAGGGTACTAAGCGAGCTTGAAGACGTAACCTCAGAGTCTGTGTCTATAACCTTTAAGAATTTGGGGAGAACAGGTTGGAGGCAGGCAAATATTGTCCCCATCTTCAAAAAGGGGACCATCAGCACCACAAATTAAGAAGGTTATTGACAAGCTAGAATGTGTGTCAAGGTGGGCGACCAAGGAGGGTGAGCAAGGTTCTGGAAACCAAGCCCTATGAGGAGTGGTTGGGGGAGTTGGGTATGTTTAGCCTGTAAAAGAGGAGAGTGAGGGGAAATATGATAGATATCTTCAAATATCTAATGGGCTGTCACATGGAAGATGGAGCAAGCTTATTTTCTCCTGCTCCGGAGGGTAGGACCTAACTCAATGGCTTCAAGTTACAAGAAAGGAGAATGTGACTTTCTGACAGTGAAAGCTGTTCAGCAGTGGAATGGACTACCTTGGGAAGTGGTGGCCACCCATTGAGATTCCAGAATTACAAGGATGATGCTCAGCATCCCTTCCAACTCTACAATTCTGTGATTCTATGATACTGTGATTCAGACATTTGTTTACGGGGCTAAATCACCACACAGTGGGGTGGAGAGAAAAGTAGGGGTCAGTACACTAACTCTGCTCCCTATTGCTATCCCTGTCACTCTCCACAAGCTAGAGAGTGACTATCTGCAGTGGGGTGTCCAGGGCAGAGGAAGGGGGTAGTGGGGGCAGTCCGCCCTGGGTGTCATCACTGAGGGGGTGACATTCGGCGCGCTGCCCGCTCGTGACTCCCAAGCCTACCATGAGCTATTGGGGGAAGGGGCAGAGCTGTGCCGCCTTGCCGGTGGCCTTCCTTCCCCCTTTGTTTTGACAGCTTGGGGGAGGCTTGGAAGTCGCGGGCGGGTGGCTCGCCATTGCCCCCCGCTCCCGAGCTGCTTCTGGTGGGGGGGCTCCCCTGAGCTCTCAAAAGGAAGAGGGAAGGAAGGAGGCTGCTGGCAAAATGGTACGACACCCTCCACCCTCGCCCAGGAAGCAGCCCAACATGGGCAGCTTGCTCCACCCCCCCATGGGCAGCTCACTCTGCCCCCATGGGCATCTCACCCCCTGGGACACTCACCCTGCCCCCATGGCGCCACCCCCAGATGCACCCCCAGATGCACCCCCAGATGCTCTGGGTGCCAGAGCAGCTACCTCTGCCTCTGGGTATGTCTGCACTATTCATATAGGTTTCCTGTGAGTCTATGTTTTCCAGAGTTCTACTTTGTGCCAGCAGACTCCACAAGACTGCCTCTTGCAGAGGGTCACCCTCCAACTCATTGGTTTGGGGGGAGGGTCACAAGAAGGAACTAAGAACCTACTGCAAATATGGCGACTAACGAAAATCCATATAATTGGAACCTTAAAGAAAAGAAGACAAATTTTGAGCTACTTGGTATATTAGTATATTAACACACCTGATCACTCATTTTCTGCTGTTCAAAATTCTGTGTTGTTATTTTATTAGTATTGAACGAACGGAAGGTGTGGGTGTTGTTGCCCTGGTTACCATTGAGTTTATTCCACTTTGTTACAGAAAAGGTCTTGATCTTAAATATTTATTCATTGTTTTTCTCATAAAATCCATGGACTTTTATATTAGGTAGTCATGAGATGATTGACATATTCTTCTTTATGAACACACTTTTTATAATTTATATTTTTTTTTCAAAAAAAGCCATCCTTTTATCCCTATTTCCTTGCTTTTTCCAAGCCTACCTGGGTACATTTATTCAACCTTGTTTGTTCCTTTGTGCCTATGAGTAATATAGTAATTTGCAAAGAACTTTTTTCATCAAGAAGAATATGGAACAAAAGCAACGAAATATTTAGGTTAAAATGAAACAGGCGAGAAATGGAGTGTCATTTTCTCTCTCTCATACTTTAAGCCAAGGAATACATTTCCCCAAAGTGTGGTTGCCTTAAACAAAAAAGAAAAGTATCCGAAAAAGCATTTACAAAGTGACAAAGATAGATGTAAAGAGTTCTTGATTCATGAAGCGTTTTTTCTTGCCAATTTGACTCATTTTTAGAGGCCTAAGTGTTCCTTTTATCTCCTGTTAATTATTAATCAAAAGCCATCCCTAGCTATAGGAGATGTCACCAATGGGAAATTTATTTTTATGCTCTTTATTGCATCTCTGGGTATTTTATCTTCTTACATATTTATTTTAAAATGAGTTGATTCAGCTATATACTTTAGGCCTATGATCAATTTTGTCTGAGGCTTGCAGCTAACTGCAAAATTTTGCAATTCATATAAATACAATCCCTATGCCTGGACCAAACTACTTTCTTTCATTTGGCCTTGGGGTTGGCCCAAGCCTTAACAAATCTCATTGTTGGAACTGTTTTGCAAGTTGTAAAGGGTGCAATCTCAGCAGAGCTCCATAGCATTGGCTGGGAAAACCATGCATTCAAAAGCAAGCCTCCAAGTGTACTAGCGTTAGTTCAACAGCTTCAAGCCAAAGGAGTTACACAAACCCTATACAGAAGAAGAAGAAGAAGAAGAAGAAGAAGAAGAAGAAGAAGAAGAGGAGGAGGAGGAGGAGGAGGAGGAGGAGGAGGAGGAGGAGGAGGAGGAGGAGGAGGAGGAGGAGGAGTTTGGATTTGATATCCCACTTTATCACTACCCGAAGGAGTCTCAAAGCAGCTAACATTCTCCTTTCCCTTCCTCTCCCACAACAAACACTCTGCCACTCCCACTCCTTCCCTTCCTCTCCCACAACAAACACTCTCCCACAACAAACACTTCAAAGAAGGGTGACTAGCCCAAGGTCACCCAGCAGCTGCATGTGGAGGAGCGGCGACACGAACCCAGTTCACCAGATTACAAGTCTACCGCTCTCAACTACTACACCACACTGGCTGAGGAGAGCCCACTGAACCAATTGACTTAGAGTGCTGTGGGGCACTGCGAATGATTGGGTGGGAGTTACCAAAGGGTAGATTAACTACACTATAGGTACAATTCTGAAGCCACGTGAAAGAGACCTTCTGATAGGATGTTATCAGGAGGATGTCCTCTCCTGCAGAACACAGTTGTTCGTTGGCGCTAAGGCAGTATTTTAGGTATCCTGGTCCCAAACTTGAGGCTTCTAAAAACATTCTTGTTTCGACAAGCCTACCCAGATGTTTATAAAGTTGAGGAAATGTTAATTTGTTTTAGTATTTTAACTTCTATATGTTTTTAAGCATGGTTGGATTCCCCCCCACCCCGTGCTTTTACCTTTTGGACTGGATGAATCCAAAGCCGGAATTAAGATTGTCGGAAGAAATATCAACAACCTCAGATATGCTGATGACAAAACCTTGATAGCAGAAAGTGAGGAGGAATTAAAGAACCTTTTAATGAGGGTGAAAGAGGAGCGTGCGAAATATGGTCTGAAGCTCCACATCAAAAAAACTAAGATCATGGTCACTGGTCCCATCACCTCCTGGCAAATAGAAGGGGAAGAAATGGAGGCAGTGAGAGATTTTACTTTCTTGGGTTCCATGATCACTGCAGATGGTGACAGCAGTCATGAAATTAAAAGATGCCTGCTTCTTGGGAGAAAAGCAATGACAAACCTAGACAGCATCTTAAAAAGCAGAGATATCACCTGGCCGACAAAGGTCCGTATAGTTAAAGCTATGGTTTTCCCAGTAGTGATGTATGGAAGTGAGAGCTGGACCATAAAGAAGGCTGATCGCCAAAGAATTGATGCTTTTGAATTATGGTGCTGGAGGAGACTCTTGAGAGTCCCATGGACTGCAAAAAGAAGAAACCTATCCATTCTGAAGGAAATCAGCCCTGAGTGCTCACTGGAAGGACAGATCCTAAAACTGAGGCTCCAATACTTTGGCCACCCCAGGAGAAGAGAAGACTCCCTGGAAAAGACCCTGATGCTGGTAATGATGGAGGGCACAAGAAGGAGACGACAGAGGACGAGATAGTTGGATAGTGTTATTGAGGCTACCAACATGAGTCTGACCAAACTGTGGGAGGCAGTGGAAGACAGGAGTGCCTGGCGTGCTCTGATCCATGGGGTCACGAAGTGTCGGACACAACTAAATGACTAAACAACAACAAACCACTTTGGGAGGGTTGTTTTGTGTTTTTACAACCAAGCAGTGCATATATGTTAACAAACAAACAAACAAACAAACAAACAAACAAACTGTATAGGGCTAATCTGTCTGGAACCTGAGGTGCCTTGTAGGACACTGTTTCCTCACAAGTACTGAAGTATGATTTAACATTCAGCCCAGTCAGCTTCTGTTTGTGACATGAGGAAAATGTGCCATGTTGTCCTTCGCCTCAGGCAGCAAATTGTCTTAGGCCACTATGTGTTACTTTCACTACCATCTGATTAACTTGGCTCTTTGCATTTTATTTTACTCTGATTAAAACATGACTACATGTCTATGAGCGGAGAAAAATTCAAAGAAACCATTCCAATCAAATTCCGTCCCCTTCCTGGTTATGGGGGCGGGGGGGGGGCATTAATAGATGCTTCTCTGTGTTAATTGAAAACTGGTGTGCTACAAACAAACCTCTCCAATTTATTTCATAAGGAAAATATAAATGTGGATGTTTTCTTTTAAGAGCTAGGTACGTATATGAGCATCTCAGCGGTAATGGCAATCATTAACAGCAATGCTTCCCGAACAGTGTGCTCACAAGCAACGGAAAGCAAACTTGGATCATTTTTAGTATTAGTAAATGGAAAATGCAAATGCTAAGGAGAAGTGAGAAGCCATTAAGTATATTTATTGAGAATCTTTCCAATGATCTATAGTTTACTTTGGAACATAAGAAGCTTCCTTATACTGAGTCAGACTGTTGGCCTATCTTGCTCAATATAATCTACTCTAGACGTATAATTAATTAATTAATTTTCTGAACTGCTCTTCACAGGGCAGTTTACAATATAAAAATACAAAAATACATACTACAACAACAAACAAAAACAAACACACACAAACAAACATACACACCCTGTTTAAAAGGCTGTAACTTGTTTAATTAGCCAAAGACATGAGAGAAGAGGTATGATTTTGCCTAGTGCCTAAAGATATGTCATGAAGGAGCCAGGTGAGCTTCCCTAGGGAGAGCATTTCACAAACAGGGAGCCACTGCAGAAAAGGCCTGTTCCCGTGCTGCTGCCGACAGGACCTCTTGTAGAGGAGGCAAGTCTAGAAGAGCCTCAGATTATGATTACAAGATCTTGGTCAGTTCATATGGGGAGAGGCAGTCCTTGAGGTATTGTATTGTGGACCTGAGCCATTTAAGGCTCCATAGGCAGGGCTGTCTTTAGCAGATGTGGTGCCAGGGTGCAAATATCCACCTGGCGCCCCCAAATTACAATGGATAGTGTTGGGGTGGCCGTAGCTGCACACTGCCAGCCATCCAGGGGATGCAACTCTCCCCCATGCCGCTGCAGGAGAGTGATCCCCGCAGAGGCTTGGGAGTGAAGTTGTGCCCCTCCCAAGCCTCCTCTGGAGGACAGCGATCCTCTCAGAGGCTTGGGAGGGAAGCTGTGCACCCGCCAGGGGTGTAGCAACGGAGGGCGGGGGCGGGCTGCCCCGGGTTCCACCCCAGAGGGGGGTGACACTTAAAAAAAAAATTATTTATTTTTTTAAAAAAATATTTTTAACTTCATTGAAAAAAAGAGATAATAGACACACACACAACCCCCCACACCTCACAAAGTGGCACCATCAGAGGGGGGGTGACACTTTTTATTTATTTTTATTTTTTATCATTTTGTTATTATTATTTTTTATTTTAACTTTATTAAAAAAAGAGATAATAGACACACACACACACACAACCCCCCACACCTCACAAAGTGGCACCATCAGAGGGAGGTGACACTTTTTAATTTTTTAATTTTTTTTTAATTTTTATTATTATTTTTTATTTTTTTTATTTTAACTTTATTGAAAAAAAGAGATAATAGACACACACACAACCCCCCACACCTCACAAAGTGGCACCATCAGAGGGGGGGTGACACTTTTTATTTATTTTTATTTTTTATCATTTTGTTATTATTATTTTTTATTTTAACTTTATTAAAAAAAGAGATAATAGACACACACACACACACAAAACCCCCACACCTCACAAAGTGGCACCATCAGAGGGGGGGTGACACTTTTTAATTTTTTTTAATTTTTTTTAATTAAAGTGGTGGGGGGTGACAAAAAAATATTCTGCCCCGGGTACCACCTGGGTTTGCTACGCCTCTGGCACCCGCCAGCCATATGGTTGGCAGGACGCAGCTGGCAGGCATGCAGGGAAAGGGGAGGCCGCCAGCAAAGCCGCGCAACTCCCCCACTTGCTGGGGCGTCCCTGAGAGGCCGGCGCCCTGGTGCGACGCACCACTAAGCCCTATGGGAAAGATGGCTCTGTCCGTAGGTCAAAACCAGTACTTTGAATTGGGCCCAGAAACTAATTGGCAGCCAATGCAATCAGGCCAGGATTGTCATTATATGCTCCAACCATTTTGCCCTGGTGATCAACCTGGCCACTTTACTCTGCACCAGCTGAAGTTTCTGAACCATCTTCAGAGACAGCCCCATGTATAACACATCACAGTAATCTAACCTAGAGGTTAGCAGAGGATATCCTTGTCTGGATAGGGGTCCTAGTCTGTACATCTGAGAGCTTTTGCTGAAGAGTGACTATTAAGTATTCTAAATAAATAAATATGGAGAAGATGGTCCTTCAGGTCTTATGGCATTTAGGGCTTTAAAGGTTAAAATCAACTCTCTGCATGGATCTGGGAAACACACTGGGAGCCAATGATGCTCTTCTATCACAGGAATTAAAGCACATAAAAGTAGCATTTGCATTTGCAATGCAGGAAAGTATTAGCAGCAGAACATGAAAGACTTGTTCCTGGCAAAGATGCTAGGTTCTCCCATCCTTCTCTTATGTGCTCCCGTGATCATCACCTGTACTCTGTTCTATAACCTTGTTCAAGCACTGGTGATTTTAGCTTCCAAATTATTCCCAAGGCTCTGATTTTCCTACAGCTCTATATTTTTCATTTCAAGACTGGATAAATTCCATCCCCCAGCCCTCTATCCCCCCCCCCTCTCTCTGGCCCCAAGTCTTCCAGCATTTCTCAGATGTCTCCACAAGCTCCAGTATCCTAATTAAAACTATGTATTGATGTGCTACTTAGTTTGGTTTAGTAGTCCATCAATAACGTAGGGATGGTGTTGCATTTCCAAGAGCTTTTTTTCTATTACTTCGCATACAGTAACATTATGCTTGATTTAAAATTGCATCATGCTTAGGCAATCTTGATTCTATGGTTACTGGCGCAGTCTCTGTGAAGTCGGGATAATTTCAAGTCTGACTAACTTCACCAGGATACATGGCCACTGAATCATGTTCTTATGGAACTGAAGTGGCTTAGGGTGTGACTTTATTGCAGCTACACAGACTGCTGGCTGCATGATGCAGCATTAAACTGAAAATGCAGGAAGCATAGACAGGAAAATTAGAGACTGGGTAGAACCAAACAGTTCAACTCCAGAAATTATTTGGCACAGAAATTTTTCAACCACAAAACTGCTTGCTTTCTAGGGGTCGTGCCAGGATCTGTTTCAGATTCTGATACTCCCAATTCCAGAAACCTACCCATTTCCCGAGAGATGGGCAATTCCAAGAAGCTTCAAGGATGCATTGGGCTTTACTGCACATGTGCAAAAGCAGATATAATTGTCACATTACAGCAGCCTAAGCTTTAGCACATGCATAGTGTGTTGATGGCATTCACCATGCCACATCAGCACAGGAAATTCATGCATGCATGTTGTGTTGGTGTGATGTGAACAATGGGTTAAATTACACAGTGCTTGGTTCATGTCTTGAGTTAGCACATCCCCCACATCTGGATGTTCAGAGATAAGAGAGCAGGTGCACTGAGTTACCATGGCAACTGAGCAAGATAATGTGTATGTCTTGTTGAGTCATTCACCTTCCCATTGGTTCAGGAATGTAGAGCTGGGTATAATAATCTCTAGGGCATTGTCTATTATGGTATTGTCCTGTTGCATGTCCTAATGCTGTCCTGTTTGCTGTTGGTCTAGCTTTGAACCTGAGAGAGTCAGGGGAAGAGGCTATGGGTTTTGCACATTAGCTAGCGTGGTGTTTGTGTGTATCTTTCCTTCAAAGAGCAGAAGCGTACAGTGGTACCTCTGGTTACGAACTTAATTCGTTCCGGATGTCTGTTCTTAAGCCGAAACCGTTCTTTCGCTAATGGGGCCTCCCGCTGCATGTGCGCCTCCGGTGTGCAATTTCCATTCGCATCCTGGGGCAAAGTTTGCAACCAGGAGCAGCTACTTCTGGGTTAGCGGAGCTTATAACCTGAAGTGTTCGTAACCAGAAGCGTATGTAACCAGAGGTACCACTGTATAGTAAATAGGGGCCTCAGAGGTCACGTCTGAAACCTTGCGATACCTCTGACATGACTTCCGGTTTCTACCGGAAGTTGTGTCGAAGGCTTCGCAGGCGGTCACGTCGGAGCCTCGTGGTATAGGTGCTGAGCACCCACAAAAACCTACAGTTGGTGCCAGTGGCAAAGCGTGTCCTCCCTAAAAGAGGGCACGTGTTGCGGTGAGACCTGGAGACTGACCCTCGTGTTGTGGATGGGTATATTGGACAGCCACAACACCCGACTGGTAGGTCCCTTGTTGCTGGGTTTAATCTGGCCAATAGGGTGCTGTCTCAATGGATCGAGGGACCTATAAATACCTATGCACGTGACCCAGAGCTTCCTCTTTTGGCTTGTGTATCGGAACACCCGCCCACCTCTCCTTATATTTAGGGCATTTTGCTATTGACCTTGCTATGCCATCGTGTGTCATCTGTTGTTGGGACAGGGGCACGACAGGAATTTTCCCCACTTGGCTGACTGGCTGTTGCCATTTGGGTTTCGCCTGCCGCATAGCAAATCGTCACAACTTGTAAGGTTGCGGATAGGCTCTGGTTCAGGTGATAGGGATGGGAGAACGGTCTCGGCATCCCTATGTGAAGGGTATTCCGTTAAAGGAATCCAGGGACTCAACTTGGTTTGGTCAACCCCCGAGAGGGGGTTGTGCCCGTGCCTGAGTCCAGGGGAGCATCTGGGGGAGTGGACATAGTCTGTACCCGGGCTTTCTACCTACTTCAGGTATTCACCCTTGGCTGACCTACGATAGAGCTCTGGGTCAGCGCTACCTGCAAGAGTGCAGGGAGCTAGTCAAACCAGAGCCTATGCAACCACTCACTTTCTGTAATCAATAAAGTTGTGGCCTAAATTCTGCCAAAAACCAAACAAAAAATTGAGTCAAATGTGTTTTTATTTAGGGGGGAGGTCTCTGGGTCTGAACACACAACTGGTATACAGAGGGAAGCAGAACATAGCTACTATGGCTAATAGACACTGATAGCCTTTTGCTCCGTGGATTTGTTGATCTTCCTGGTGGTCATCAATATCTCTTGTGGGTGCAAATACCATAGTTTAACTATGCACTGTGTGAACAACCACTTCCTTTTATCTCTCCTGAATGTAGCTCTCAACAGCAAAAATATTTTCCACCCCTTGATTATAGCAAGTGAGCCACAACATATTCCAGCAATAAGGATGGGAACAGATAGTGATTTGTTAAAGCCTTGCCGTTACTCTTCTTTGACAGAGAGACGTACCCAATTTTAATGTTGGCTCAGACTAGTTTTCCATGAACACAAAGTACCAGGGTACGGTGGCAGGGAGGGAGGGAGAAAGACGAAGGATCATTTTGTCTGAACGACTAAATGACTACCATGAAAGGGCTGGATTTTGTGGCTCCAAGTAATTAATAAAGATGTTGTTCTCTTGGATCACTGATGTGTCCAGTAAGACCCAAATAAATCATTACTGTCTTGACACATGAAAACTAATGCTGGCCATGAAAACTAATGTTGGCATCCAAATTCCACTTAAAACTGTTTCCCCTTCTCTACGTTTCCTCTAGGCTCAGTGTGAGATGTTTTCATGGTGTGCTTTTTCAGTCCCTGTAAATTTGAGTGAAATTATTAGCATGTGTTTTAAAAAGTGCCGCTGCTAATGCTTTCTGAGAGTATTAAATGTTTCCTTTAAAAGAATGCCTAATGGAGTTTTCAGAGAAGCATGTTGTTTGCATATTGTTTTGGGAAAGTTATCAACGTCTTGGGAGATGCTTCCTTTCCTCTTTTTTAAAACAAAAAAGGGGATAAAATCAAATTGCTGAATTAGCTTTAAGTTCCAAGTTCTATCATTAAATTCATTGGCAATACCTATCAGCAGTTCCTTAAAAAAAATGTTTAGGGGTACTCCCATTTTTCTACTCGTATTGAAATACTGCCCCTCAATGAAGCCAAACTTAGATTCACAAAATGTTTAGGGGTTTGGGTACCCCTGCGCACCCCCAGAAAAAAAGCACTGCCTATCAGGTCAGATAATTGTGCATATTCAACTGGATTAAACAAGGGTCACAAATATAGATATTTAGTGAACTAAACTACAGCCAGTAACATACCCTGGTCAAAGACTGTTAACTGTTAGCTAAGGATGATGGGAATTGTAGTCCCAAACATCTGGAGGGCTGGAATTTGTCTATGTCTGGGCTAGCCAGATGCCTATGGGAAACATGAAAACAGGATATGAACACAATTGGGTGCCCTTCTGCTGTGGTTTCCAACAACTGACATTCAGAAGCATACTGCCTCTGAATGTGTGGGGAGAACATATACATCAATAATGCAGATGAAGTCCAGAGAGAAAATAAATCCTGATAGCATCTCACTGAACAAATAGAACAAAACAATATATAATTTGAGAAGAAAGAAACAGAAGGAGAGAGGGTTTGTCCTTCAGGGCCGGCCTTGTACATAGTATGGAGACATGCAATCAATTGCACAAAGGAAAATTCATTCAAAACTACAGAGCCAGAGCACATCCTGCCCTACTAAAGATCACACCACTCTGCCTGTTTGCTAAGCAACAACTCCACCGCCCTCTTATTGGCTGACTTATTGAAAACAGAATTAACCCCTAAGTTAAGAACTGAATGATCCCCGCTGTTGCACTTCTAACAACACAATGGTTTGCTTTATATTACTCTATTCCCCCCCCCCCCAGATATTTGGAGTGCCTTATTGAAGTGCATGATGAGCTTGGGCTGATTTTCAGTTGTCAAGTTCTAAGGCAGTCCCAAGTGGTTTATTATTATATTGTTTAAGGTATGCAAAGCAATTGTATTAGTTCCAGTGCTAATTTGGTGTCTGATCCACAGTATCATGTTCTTCCCTAAACCCTTGGGAAGGGTAAGCTAAATATCTAAATTAATAAATAACTACATATGTGTAAGCAACTATAAAGCATTCATTTACATATTAGAGCCAAATTAGGCCTTCTGAGTGTGATATGGTCCTGTGCCAGTTGAACAACTGTGCAACCAAATTTTTTAATAATCAAATTTTCCCTTCCTACAAAGGACTCCCTGAAGCATATTTATTCTCTCTGCTCCTATTTGCAGTGAATAATGCCAAGCAACCTATTTCTTCCTGAGCAAAACCTTGCCCAGCAAGAACATTTTTATGATGATAACTCTTAAGCCAGCACAATGTTGTGCTAATTGCTCTGACATCACAACAGCTCCTTGGCAGCCATTATGTTCTCAATAATGCATGTATCACATGCAATTAACAAACAGGATGTTAATGTAATCCTGCTATTGCCGGCCTCTGAGCCTTTAGAAAGCTTCTGCAGGTGTTTTTGTGGGTAATGCACATGGAAAAGCACTGAAACAGTAATTGCTAATTGGTTTAAGTATGCACACATTTAGGTGGCAATCCTATGCACTGTTCCCTGGGAGTAAGCCCCGTTGAACTGAATGAGACTTCTTCTTGAATATTTAAGCACACAGAGAGAGCCTTCATGGATTCAGCCAAGAACCTGCCAAGTCCAACATTCTGTTCTCACAGTGACCAACCAGCTGCCAATGGAAAGCCAACAGGAAGGGCATGAGCACAATGGTAGGTTCCTGCTTGTGATCCTCAGCAAGTAGCATTCAAAAGCATATTGCCTGTGATACTAGAAGTAAAATAGGTACCAATGATGATGGCTATCTTATCTCCAGTGTCAGAGGCAGCAGTGGCAGGCCTTGGAATCTCAAATTTCAGCCGTGCTCTGTTCAACGCGAAAATTCAGCTCTGTCTACCGCAGGCATAGGCAAACTCGGCCCTCCAGATTTTTTAAACTACAATTACCATCATCCCTGACCACTGGTCCTGTTAGCTAGGGATGATGGGAGTTGTAGTCCCAAAACATCTGGAGGGCCTAGTTTGCCTATGCCTGGTTTACCACCTCTCGCTTTCCATCCTACATTATTGTTGTAGCCAGTACTGGATTACCAAATAGGCAGAGTTGGCATTGGTCTATAGCCCTCACGCCTTTCAGGGGCTCCACGACAATGGATCAAAATAATACTGATTTGATCTTGAAAGAAAATTACACTCAAGCTTTCTTAGTTCAATGTTATCCCACTAGTGTCAGGCAGCAGAGGAACCAACCCCTATGACAGGTTGCCACGAAAGGATAAGACAAGGAAAAGTCCTTACCATCTGCTTTTTATTCAATATTTACATAGAGAGGCTTGGGACTGCAACCTCTTGGAATAATGGTGTTGTCCCAAGTAAAACTCCACCCCCTTCTCTCCCACTTCTTCATTCGTCAACAGCACCACCACCCCTACGGTTGCTGCTTAGGGCCATCTGTCTTTGAGCTCTTTGCTCTCCTATTTTTAAGGCTTGCCGGGTTCTGGGAGATGGTGGGTCTGGAATGGTTTCTAGTGATAATGTGTTGTCCAGCTGTTCCGGCTCTGCCTCCTCCTCCTCTCCCATTATTTCCCAACTTTTCTCCTCATCTTCTTCTGAGCTGTGACCTCTCTCAAACCCCTGTTGCAATTCTGAACTGTCTTCTTCTCTGGAAGGGTCAGGCTGGGGAGGCGGTCTCCACCATTCCTCCTCTGCCCAGTCCCTGACAACTAGAGTGGGGGAGTCTGAGATTTTGACTGCCTAGGGGCCTCCACAAGGTTTTCTCTTGCACTGATTGCAGTGTTCCCTGCAGTGGCAATCCTGAGGCTCCACACCCAGTGCAAGCAAACCAGTTGCGGTCCCCTAAATCTGACTCTGAAGATAGCATGTACACACCCATGAAATGACAAGGTGCCACGATCTTAAAGGCATTCCAGTCACTGTACGGAGCAATCTTCCTGCAGAGACTGGAGTAGCTATTGATGGGTGAATTCTCCAATGCATACATTCACACCATCTCTGATTCACCCGCCCCACAATCAAAGAAAACCAGGCTATGTCAAGAGCCAAAATGACTATATTTACTCTAGTTCTACTGTAACTTTGATTCTTTCTCATTTACAAATAATAATAATAATAAAATCAACACAACTATTCCAGCACAGTGAAGAAAATGAGTCAAAATAATTCAACGAAACAGGATGCAAGATTAATTCATTTATACAGCCTCGTATCAGCTTCATAAAAGAAATGCATTCAGTTTTATTAGGTTTTTGCAACACAGCCCATGCATAAATTTTAAAATTCACAGGGCATAAAGCTGACCAGCTATAATCTATAACAGAGCTGTCTGTAAAATCTCCTGCTCTTCCAGAGACAGGAGCTTACCTATTATTTCAAGTTTCCTAATGCAATAATGATGACACGTGGTACAGCGGGCATCCAACGGCTATTGATTCCCTAAAGACACGCTGTGCAGCCAGAATAGCTTGTCCAGTTAAGTACAGGTGAGGCTTTACTTTCCTGAAAGCAGCTCAACCATGGTTTCCATTAAGCCAAAATTGTGCCCTCAAACAATGGTGGTAAGAATATCGGATTTTCCCATCCAGTAGGCATCTGAATTATAGCTGCCTTCAGGGTGATATAAAGATAAAGAGCACAATCCAGCCAAAATTAAGCACTCAAACACCCCATCAGTTTCATTGGGACAATTTACCATGTGCTTAACTCTCTCCCAGTGAAACGACTTGGTCCAAAAAAAAGTGCTTTAGTTTAGCAGGATCGTGATTTTATTTATTTATTTTTAATGAATGTAAAGTGAAATGTTCAAATTACCCCGGGAACAAACCTTGATATGCTGCCTAAGGATGCCATCACTTGCCAGTGTTCTCAAAGACAGTTTTCAGGTCATTAAGACAAAGATGGATAATCTATTAAATAGATGGATGCTGGAAGCATATGGCTTATAGTCAATGCAGTCACCATCACTGCTAACATTCAGGAATTGCTTTGCCAATTCATACTGATCCTGATAGAAGCCTTTACACTTTTTAACTCCCATCTTTTCTTTTTTTTAAAAAAAGTGCAATCTGCATAGCAATGCAGATAAATCTGTCCATTGCTCTGGACAGCAATGTCAGTTTTGGTTTATCTATGTTCGTCATTATTCCACTCTTAAGTTCAGTTTGCCACATTTCTACAAGGGTGGGTGGTTTTCTTTCTTTTTTAAGGACTCACAAAACATTGCCAGAATTTAGTGTATATATAATATATAGATTTTTGTGTGCAATTTTGCTTATTATACACAATTTTGCAAGAAATGTTCCCTAATACAATTATTAAATGTCATTTTCACTAATATGCATGTATTGTGCACATTTCCTCCTAATGCACACATTTTAGGCACTGCAAGTTACAGAGAAGTGCAAATTTCAAAGGATGACCCTGTTTAAGTTCACTAATACTTCAGGAACTGAGAATTAGATAGGTTTGTATTTCTAGCTGTCTATAGTAATGTTACATTACTGTTAGGTGGAAATGGAATACACACACACACACACACACACACACACAATTTTGGTGAACCGCCCTGAGACCTCCGAGTATAGAGCAGTATATAAATTCAATAAATATTTTTTTTAAAAAAATTAACATTTCTCAGAGAATAATAGGTCATTCTCAATTCCTGTTACCTGGTTTCACATAAAGTGAAATGTTTGGTGACCTGCATATGTGCCAAAGATCAACATACCCATGACTAAACAAATAACACTTCGGTCTCCCTTCCCTGGGGGGCTGTCTGCATGAATCTGTATTTTATTCTGAATCCATGTTGGACCGCAATAAGGATTATTATTATTATTGGTGACCTGTTGGAAGATTTCTTAGGGAAGTTGAAAAATAAGACTATCCAAATTGACCAGGGGTTGGGAGAAGATTACTTTAAATGCATTTTTAAGGATATGTGAAATAAGACCTGAAGTCTTTCAGCATCTGAAACATAGCATAGTTGGATCCAGGCTGACCTTATGTGAGTGGAGAAACATCTCCTAAGAACCAGTATAGGCTCCTACTGGAGAAAGGGGAGCTCTACAACCTCCTTCACTGCTTGTCATGATGAGAGCTTAATGGTCCTCCACAGCTCCAGCTCTCCAGAGGATCCCCCAGCTCCAGAGCAGATTTTCAGGGGGGTGAGAGTGGAAGGAGAAATCTGGAGTATCAACCTGTCTTCCCCTTCCTCCAACGGAGATGTCTCTTTAGCAGAGTTCCACTCTTGAGAAGCATGCATGCAACTCAATGGTGGGTTTTTTCAGCCACAAGAAAAGTATCTATTTTCTAACTACAGCAAAAACTCAATGTTAAGGCAAAATAACGATGTTCCTAAACCAAATAAAACCACAGAGTATACTAAGGGAACAAAAAGTCCTTAATTCTTCTGCTTTCTCTTTTTATATCTCTTTGTGTTTACTGCATGATTTATTTGCAGGACATTTTCATCCTTATTTTGTGGCCATTTCAATCTGTTCCACTTTTAAAGCTAATGGTTTTCTAACTGGTAGTATATTAGAGGTTTTCCTTGTTTATCCTCCAGCTATTTCTAACTTTTGTGTTATCTGTCTTTTTTTCCCGCTTTCCCTTCTTACCACTTCTTTCAAACTAAACTAAATGCTACTTGTCGGTTCTTTTAGATTCTTTCTTAATTGTTCAGTTTTGAGTTAGTCCGTAAAATGTGATGTTTGAAGATATAGCAATAATACGTAGCTTTGATATAATATTTCAAAGCACTTCTAATGTATTACCTCAATATTCTATATAACATGCCTTCAAGGTACATGAACAGGAAGAGTGCTTTACATGCCTGCAATAAATCCTACTTAACTCAATGGGACTTACTACTGAGCAAACATGAATTCAGTTGCACTCTTAAATTAACAATAACAAATATGTTTCTATCATAGAATCAGAGAATTGTAGCATTGGAAGGGACCCCGAGGTTCATCTAATTCTAATCCAACCCCGTGCAATACAGGAATGTCAAGTATAGCATCCATTGCATATGGGCATCCAACCACTGCTTACAAACTTCAGTAATACTTTAAAACCTTTTACACTCAAGAACTGTGTTGAACTATAACTAAGACTGCAATCCTTACCTTGCAGTAAGAAGAAGAAGAAGAAGAGTTCGGATTTGATATCCCGCTTTATCACTACCTGAAGGAGTCTCAAAGCGGCTCACATTCTCCTTTCCCTTCCTCCCCCACAACAAACACTCTGTGAGGTGAGTGGGGCTGAGAGACTTCAAAGAAGTGTGACTAGCCCAAGGTCACCCAGCAGCTGCATGTGGAGGAGCGGAGACGCGAACCCGGTTCACCAGATTACGAGTCTACCGGTTCACCAGATTACGAGTCTACCGCTCTTAACCACTACACCACACTGGCTCTCAAGCCCACTGTATTCTAAGTAGGCATGGTTAGGATCAGTGCAGTCCTGAAAGTACAGTATTCATATTAGGATTGACAAAGGTTGTATTTCCCCAGCATCCCAGCACTGTAAATAATTTCATTTTTTACCTGCCCATCTTAGAACACGCTAAAGATGTGTGTTCTCAAAACACAATGTCATAAGCAACCACAATAAAGTTGAAACGTTTCGCTGAACTATATATGCAATGTGATGGCTGGTTACAAAAACCAACTGGGAGTGCTCATACCATTACACTAAGACACATTCATTTTAGCTGTTTAAGACTGGGGGCTAATGCTTCAAAAGTAATTCGCTACAAGAATTTCAAAGCTATATCCAAGGCCAGCTACTTGTAGTTCTAGCTGATAGCTTGTGTCAGGCAGCAAGGTCAATCTGACACCATGCTTTGTCACTGTGACATAGCTTGTCTGCCACATGAAATGTGTACAATACACTAGGGCTTTGGAGACTTAAAATAGTTTCTGCATGGTTCATGCTCTCCACTGGAGTAACAAGGATGGTGTAAGATTCTTTCTGGCATTTCTCTCTTTTCTCACTAAATTTGAGGTATCCTAAAATGGCTAAGCATACCAGTGTTACCTACCTAACCCTGGTGAACCCAACAGATTTGGATGTGCACTTATGAACCATTCACCAGTATGGAGAACTCTATTTAATACAGATAATAATACTTCAATCATGTTTGGGAAGTAAATAGCAAGATAAATGTCACAAATTCCCCATACCTGATGTTTAATATGATAAATACAACACACACACACACACACACACACACACGTCACAAATTTGTAACAATGAAAAGTGGATTCATGTGCAATTTAATTCTACATTTAATTTGAAAAGTAAAATGGGAAGGATTGCACAATGTTGACTAAGTTGCAAGGTGATATAGCACACTGACTGTAAGTTCAGGGCAAGTTCAGCTTCTGTAGGCAATTTGCATGAATGGGACATACTGTAATATGAAGGCACTTCTATGTATATTTCCTACAACATTAAAAAATATTTGCAGGGATTCAATTTGCGGGTAGTGGTCTTTGTAAATTGGATGGGAACCTAACATAACAAGAACAACTTCTAGTGCGTTACTTTAATATCCTTCCCCAAAATGTTTTGATTAGAGCATCCTGGTAAAGTCATTTTATAATTGAAACATAAAGTACCGGTAAACTCCTCTACCCTCGCCCCAGGCTGGTATTTTCCTTTAATTGAGGGGTTGCCTGTGAGAGATTCAAAATTATATCAAGTTCAGGCTTTCACAGACCTTTCTTCCATCTTCCAAACCACCTTCCAAAGTGGGTCTAAAGTTTCAGGCACATACTGCATTTAACTTCAGATGCAATCCTAACATGAAAGTGGGATGCTCTGGTGCTGTATTTGGGCTTCACTGAAAGCAGAAGAACACCTGTTGGTTTAGGATGCAAGTAGAGGGAACCTACCTGAGACTTTGTCTAATGAGGAAATCCATTCAGGTGCAAATCTGAACTACCCAACATAATTATGAGCATCACCTTGGACTGTTAGTTATTTCTGTACTTACATTCTGAAATGTAAGTGAAGAAGTTGTACATCAGACTACAATAAAAAGCAACTTTTAGGTCAAATGTAGTTCTAGGAAGATCTCCTGCTACATATGAGAAGTCAGGGCATTTCCACAGGGCATCAATCACATGCATCATTCTTTGAGTTCCTTCAGTCTATGACTCTCTTTTTCAGTCATCCTGAGTGCAACACAGTCACAATTTTAACCTGCATAGGAAAACTCTGGCTATATATCAGACTAAAACTTGCATAATCCCTGGTTGGTGGTCATGTTATCTGGGGCTAATGGAATCCAATAATTTATGGATAGCAAAAAGTTTCCTAACCTTGAGGTAAGCAGTAGGGCCTCAGAGAACATCATGATAAAATACTGCTCCCATTGATTCTCTTATAGCACTGGGCCCCCATTTTCCTCCCATGGTATCTTAAACCACAGGTAGCCAATGTGGTGTTTTCCAGATGATGCTGAACATCATTCCGAACAACTCCCTAACAGCTCCCATCATTCCTAACAATTGGCTGTGCTGACTGGCATTTAGACCAACAACATGAAGAATGCTATACATTGGCCATTCCTGTCTCAAACCAACCTGGGGTTGTTATTTTATTTATTTTTCTGCCCCAACCCCATTTTCAATGAATAATAGTTTTTCTTCAGAATTTATTTTGAAGGAACTGACTACAAAATTATACAAAGTACTCCCTTTGCAAAGCTTATTGCTGAATTGTAATTGGCAAACATGCCATCTTGGTTCAGTACATGAGCTGCTGACTGATATTCAATAAGCAGTTAATGAATGTCCTTGTTTTTAGGACATTGGGGAAAAACAATAAAACAAGACAAAGTGAAAAATCCTCTTGTAGTAGTTATATAAATTACCCACTTCACTTGTTTCCCTTTGATATTAGTTTAAATCACCAGTGTATTCACCAGCATTCCTTCATCTGAAGTTAATATAAAGTCACTGCCTTCACTGGATATTCCTGAAATAAAATAGAGGATTAGAATTTTTTTAATATAGTTTATTAATTTACAATATATAACAATTACAAAAAGAGGTGGAGGGGAATACAAAAAGTCCCAACTCACACACACACCCTCCCCCCTCCAGGACACATCAGTCTAATTCAATTCAATAACCTTTATTATCAGTCTAATTAAGCTTTCCCAAATCCAATCTGTGATTTTGGTGGCTGCCATTCTTCAGGGTTATCAGCGAAGTATTTTTCAAAAGGATGCCATATTTCAACAAAATCGTCTACATCATTTGAATTATTCAATACATGTAATCTCTTTGTTATTTTTTCTGTTAGAGCAACAGACCATACATTCTGTTTCCAACAAGAGATACACAGAAGTTCTAGTTATTTCCAATTCTGTGTCCCTAGAAGGCGTGCTGCTACTAAAAGAAAAGCAAATAGTTTTTTATAACAAAGATCAGAGTGCCCATCTTTAAAAATAGTTAACAATCCCAAAGTTGGGGTACAGAGGCCTAGAAATTATAACACAATTTTCACCCTTCAGTTCTGCTCATCTCATCTTCCATCTGCGGATTCCTACCAAACTCAATGCTTCAACAAAATTAGGCAGGTGAACACACCACTATCTTGATTATAAAAAGCAGATTTCAATAGTCCTTCAGAAGATGATGAATCTGAATTCATTCTTAGGTAGCAGGGAATTGAGTTTATTCATAGAATACTAGAACTGTATATAGAACTGGAAGAGATCCTGAGGGTCATCTAGTAAAACTCCCTGCACTGCAGGAATCTCAACTAAAGCATTCATGACAGATGGCCATCCAAACTCTGCTTAAAAACATCTAAGGAAGAAGAGCCCACAATCTCCTGAGGGAGTCCATTCCACTGTTGAATAGCTCTTACTATCAGAAAATTCTTTCTGGTGTTTGGTCAGAATCTCCCTTCTTGTAGACTGAAGCCATTTGTTTGGGTCCCACCCTCCGAAGCAGGAGAAAACAAACTTGTTCCATCTTTCATGTGATAGCCCTTTAGGTATTTGAAGCTACCTATCATATCTCCTCTCAATCTCCTCTTTCCAAGGCTAAACTGTTCCTCATAAGGCTTGGCTATCAGACCCTTGATCATCTTAATTGTCCTACTTTGCTCACGCTCCACGTTGTCAATATCCTATTTAAATTGTGGTGCCCAGAACTGGACACATTACCCAAGGTAGTAGAGAGTGATACCTATTACTTTCCTTGAAAGGGACACTATAATTTTGATGATGCAGCCTAGGAGAGCATCACACTGTTGACTCATATTAAGCTTGTGGTCTACTAAGACCTCTGGATTTCACTCGTACTACTGGCAATCCAGGTGTCCTCCATCTTATATTTCTGCAGCTGGTTCTTCCTACCTAAGTGTAGAACTGCTAAGTAATACAGCCAATGTATTATTTAGCCCTATGAAATGGACATCTTGATATAGCAAACCACACAACTGTGCACAGCTGCAAAATTACTAATATTGGCATACTTTATAGGATTGCTACAAAGATGTTAAGATAGGTAGATAGAAAATGCTACATACATTATTGTTCATCACTGCTGTCACCTTGCTGGGAAAAGGGTTTATCAGCAAATTGAAATAATAAGGTAGAGATACTATGCGTTCCTTCCAGACTCTGATTAAAATCTCTTCCCTTTAAAATGTTGTAATACTGCCAAGAGGCAGGCCATGTGGTTGTATATTTTATTGAGACAATACAATGTTATACAACCAAAGCACGGCTTCTGATTGGCTGCAGGAAGTTCCTGCAGCCAATTATAAGCCGCGGAAGCCCCATCAGTTGTTCGGGTTCCGAAGAACGTTTGCAAACCAAAACGCTCACTTCCAGTTTGCGGTGTTCGGGAGCCAAAACGTCCAAGTACCAAGGCGTTCAGAATCCAAAGTACGACTGTACAGGATTAGGAAAGTAACGATCCTAGGGCTCTTTTTGCAGTAGTTGGGTAGCACTAAGACAAAAGCTGACTGCTTTTTTGTCAAAGCTATTCCCAAAGCCATTTGAAACTGAAGGAAAGCTTTGTGGATCAGCATTTCCACAAAGTTGGCTTTCTGACATTATGGAGACATTCTGTTTAATCTGTGATCACTGATTGGTTAAGCCTAACATGTCTGTTTCCATGAGGAAAATGACCCAATTTATAGTGATAAAACCTCAGTGGAAAAACAATGAGTTGGATCCTGACATGCTGGGAACAGAACTTCAATAAAGAACTTCATTTCCATTGATGAGGGGCAGGGGAGATTCTTCCCGATTCTTCCTTCCAACTTCAGCCCTCTGTACCTCCCCAGCATTTGCTCTGAAGGGCTGAGGACCCTACAGAACAGTGTTGCAGGTGGCACTGGAGGTCGTAGATGGAATTGGTGAAAAACCTCTTCTTCCAGTAATAATAATAATAATAATAATAATAATAATAATAATAATAATAATTTATTATTTATACCCCGCCCATCTGGCTGGGTTTCCCCAGCCACTCTGGGCGGCTTTCAACAGAGCATTAAAATACAATAATCTATAAAACATTAAAAGCCTCCCTAAACAGGGCTGCCTTCAGATGTCTTCTAAAGGTCTGGTAGTTGTTGTTTTCTTTGACATCTGAAGGGAGGGCGTTCCACAGGGCGGGCGCCACTACCGAGAAGGCCCTCTGCCTGGTTCCCTGTAACTTGGCTTCACGCAGCGAGGGAACCGCCAGAAGGCCCTCGGCACTGGACCTCAGTGTCCGGGCTGACCGATGGGGGTGGAGACGCTCCTTCAGGTATACAGGACCGAAGCCATTTAGGGCTTTAAAGGTCAGCACCAACACTTTGAATTGTGCTCGGAAACATACTGGGAGCCAGTGTAGGTCTTTCAAGACCGGTGTTATGTGGTCTCGGCGGCCGCTCCCAGTCACCAGTCTAGCTGCCACATTCTGGATTAGTTGTAGTTTCCGGGTCACCTTCAAAGGTAGCCCCACGTAGAGCGCATTGCAGTAGTCCAAGCGAGAGATAACTAGAGCATGTACCACTCTGGCGAGACAGTCCGCGGGCAGGTAGGGTCTCAGCCTGCGTACCAGATGGAGCTGGTAGACAGCTGCCCTGGATACAGAATTAATCTGTGCCTCCATGGACAGCTGTGAGTCCAGAATGACTCCCAGGCTGCGCACCTGGTCCTTCAGGGGCACAGTTACCCCATTCAGGACCAGGGAGTCCTCCACACCTGCCCGCCTCCTGTCCCCCAAAAACAGCACTTCTGTCTTGTCAGGATTCAACCTCAATCTGTTAGCCACCATCCATCCTCCAACCGCCTCCAAACACTCACACAGGACCTTCACCGCCTTCACTGGTTCTGATTTGAAAGAGAGGTAGAGCTGGGTATCATCCGCATACTGATGAACACCCAGTCCAAACCCCCTGATGATCTCTCCCAGCGGCTGCATATAGATGTTAAAAAGCATGGGGGAGAGGACAGAACCCTGAGGTACCCCACAAGTGAGAGCCCAGGGGTCTGAACACTCATCCCCCACCACCACTTTCTGAACACGGCCCAGGAGGAAGGAGTGGAACCACTGTATAACAGTGCCCCCAGCTCCCAAACCCTCTAGACGGTCCAGAAGGATGTTATGGTCGATGGTGTCAAAGGCCGCTGAGAGATCCAGCAGAACCAGGAAACAGCTCTCACCTTTGTCCCTAGCCCGCCGGAGATCATCGACCAGTGCGACCAAGGCAGTTTCAGTCCCATGATGAGGTCTGAATCCCGATTGGAAGGGATCCAGTAGGTACCTCTTCGGGACCTTCATGAGAATGCAAGGCAGAAGGCAGTTGGTGAACATGTATTTATTTAGGGAATGTCCCCCCTCAAAGAGGAAGCAGTAATCCCTCTCCCACAAAAACTAAAACAGGTAAACATTCTGCACACCCTTTTTCAAAGTGTTGTGTAAATATGCAGTCCTATACTTTAAACTGGCAGCTTAAACTAAACTCATGGACAACTTTTTCCCCCCTTCCAGTAAGGCTGACAATGTTAACCTATATTGTACTTTATAATAGAAATTTTGCTGACAGACAATGTCTTCAGGCTTCTTTTTCTTTCTTTCTTTTTTAAATGCTGCAAGGTAGAACCGTTCTGGGATCCAATCCAAAAGGCATTAAGAGAAGCTTTGAAGCTCGGAGAAAGAGAGATGAATTCCATTTTGACTCTGATTCAGACAGTCTCCATAACAAAGGAAAGAAATTAAACATTTCCTCGGAGTGTTTTCATCCGGCTTAACCCCATTACAAAGTCAACAGCTTGGATGTATTGCTATTCATCCATGCTCTTGATCTAGTAATGATGCTACCCTATGCAAAAATAGTTCTGTTGGGCTTTTGAGGGGGAGGGGGTTGTCGCCTCTCTTCTTGGATGGACAAATGCCCATCCGCCATCTTAAACTTTAAGATGGAAAGAAACTTTTCAATTTCTTGCAGGGTGCCAGGTTGCAGCTTCAGATCTGAAAGTGAGGCCTGTCTGTGAGTACCACTCATTTCTCTAATCTCTCAGGTAAGATTAATCACTGCTGGGGACAGAAGATGAATCTCACATTAGCGAGGAAAAAGTATGAGGTGAATTCTGCCATCCTTCCTTCCCTGTTTCCTTCTCTGGACACTTAATTTTTTGTTAGAAATGTTCGACTCTCAATATGGTTGGGACAACAACAACAACAGCAACAACAACAACAATTCTGTTGGTATTCTACATGTTTTTGTTCCATGTGCTTTTGTTGTACTGAAATATAAATATAAATAAGTGGCTAAAATTTGGAAACATTGTTTATGACTGTACAGGTGACAACGTTCTCAAAGGACTACATTGTAGTTCTACTTATGTGTAAATTCTGCAGGGATAGTTGCACAAGATTGGATTTTTACCTCAAACAGTCTGGGTTAGAGTTAATAGCCATTCCCTCAGAGAATTTTGTGTATACCCACCCAAAATAGGGATGAGGATGGGAATTTACTCAGTTCACATTTTAATCAGAACCTGCCTAATTAACATTCCTCAAACCAATCTGTATAGTGAAACAGGCCTGTGCTTCAAATTTCACACTTGTTCATGAAAAATTCACCATTCCTGAAACAATACCAGAATCGAAATGCAGCTATTGCTAAAAATTCTCACTTCTCTAATTTTTGGGATGCAGGTATCCAACAACAAAAAAATGTGTACAAATATATTTAAAAATGCATTTATTTCTTTAAAACGTTTCTTATCTCCTCATCATTGTAAATGCAATTCCCAGTCCTACCTGTAAATGATCTGGAACCTTTTGTAAACAAATCATGTGCCCTATGACTGACCTACAGCCTTTCCAGTCTTGTATCAGCTACACCTGTTGACAACTCTGTTGTCTTAAAAAGCTAGCTATCTCCAGATTAAGGATCAGCCTTCAGTGAAGTTTTCACCTTTTGTTATGAAAGTGCAGTCCAGCACTGGGAAGTTAAGTGAACTGTGAAGTAAGCAAAATTTACTAGGAAAGGCATAAAGTTGGGTCCGGTTTTCCCAAGGGGGAGTCCGGATTTTTCTCCCTGGGAAGAGCTGGAATTTTAGAGCTTTTCCCCTTGTGCCACAGACAGAGACTACACCAGAGTTATCAAAAGCAAAGCGCAGCTTCCCATTTATTGAATCTGTTGCAACAGAGGTTTCCCATCACGTAGCAGGTACGATAAGGAGAGAACCCAGGACAATGGTGTGTCCGCTCCTATATAGACTTTGAAATTCCCCCCCACTTGGCTCAAGACCAACCCCCTATACATCATACATACATCACGAAAAGGGGTGTAACCCAGGACCACCCCTCAGATACATCACGGCTACATCATAACTTGGGAGGGTCAGAGGAGGTAACTTGAGAATTTCCCACACCTGGTCATCCCTCCTCGACCCCTCCCAAACACACATTTCTGGATAACAAAAGGTTTCCTGACAAGGGAGTCATCCTGCGGCTTATGTAGATCGGCTTATGTAGATCTATGCAGGTGGTTCTGCTGACACGATAGTTTGCTTACAGGGAAGTGATAAGTGTCGGAGATATGCATGCAGAGGGGAGGGGAGAGGGAAATTGATCTTAATCTGGGGTCTCCTGTAGGTCACATATAGGTAAGGAAAAGGTTCTATTTCCTTGAAATGGCTTCCCTGATGTCAAGAGTTGTGGTGGTTGAAGTCCAGGAAGCCAGGGTCCCCTCTCTGTTCGTGGGGTACAGTGTAGGAGGGTAGGGTGACCTCTTATGACAATTGTTAAATTGTCTATATGATTACTATATTGTGGGGTTGAGGAGGAGGGCCATGTAAGCTTCATGAGGGTGAATGAACGGGTGATAAATTACAAAGAAATGGGGAATGTTATTAAAACTTGCGGAGAATGGAAGCCTGTACATTTCAAAGCAGCTCAATGAGAAAACCTACTCCCCATAGTGTGAAAGCAAAGTCTGTTCTTAAGAATGTTGAATGTAGCATTGCTGACGTCTTGTCTAGCATGAATCTTGGAGCGCATTCAAGAACAAAATCATTGCTTTAGGCTTTTGTTAGCTACTTCTTTCACTTTTATTTATTGGCACATGGTACTTTGTATTTCCAATCTCCATTTGATGTAGTCTGAAGAGGCTGCATTCCACAGAACTGCATGTAGAGATCCAGTGTTGTGCAGTGGTTAGAATGTCAGATTAGCACCAGAGAAGACTAAGACTAGCCCAACCTTTAAGCAGAGAGATGTGGCAGATGCTGAGGGGCAGCAATGAGGTGTCGCATTACAGAGGTCTGTCCTACTTGCTCCATTAAGCTAGTTTACTATTCTCAGGTGCAGTAGAGGATGCTGCCCCATCATAGATGTTGGAGTAAGATTCAGCTGCCAGACCACTCAGCTTCTGTACATGGAATTGGAGTTGCCATCTTCTCCTTCACCTCTGGCAGCAAAATCTTTTGGACCAACCCTAGAAAGGACCTGTGCCGCAGACTGGAGAGTGGCTGGAGAAGACAATACTAGACAAGCAGACATAGAGTCTGTCCTGGCAGATTTCTGCCTTCTTATATTATATGAGTATACACTGAGTTCCTTTACTTTTGTAGGAGCTATGCCTCAGAGTAGAGATTAATGGAAATTTCAACCCATATATTAAACATTTTGCTAAATTCGGTGTACTAGACACTCCTCAGGCTTGGAACAATTCAAGTGTATCCACTTGCCATTATGTTATACATGCTCCATAGAAGCATATGCATAAATGATATGTCTCAATGAGTCTTAACATACCCATGTTTTTCAGTGCAACCGAATTCCTGGAGTAGAACAGTCTACAGAAAAGTTGCATTCATGCACAGCTTGTGACCTTTTAAGTGAAACACAGTTCTCACTAGCCATGGGTCGGTGGCCTATTAAAGGTTTAATAATCCTCTTATTTTTTTGTTCCCTACTTTAACCCTGCAAAAAGAAGCACTTATCAGGCCACAATACACTTATGTGAGTTGAGTACAGTTGCATTCAGCTGAGTTCAGTTTTCAGGGATTGACATATTGGAAACCCTACAATATAAATACTGAGACTTCACAGGTTGCTATATTTGTAGGATGTTTTGCAAAATGTAAGGGATAATTATAAGTGATCAATCACACACAGTGCATAGAAAGAGGATATGATCCAGCCATGCTGAGCACTTGCTGATGAAATGTTATGCAATTTACCTGGGATGAACTCCCACTGAACAGAATGGGACTCACTTCTTAGTAGAATTGCATAGTGATGCATTGGAAATATCTCTGTTAAAAAATCAATGTAACTTAAAAGTGCCTAAATTTGGATGCACAGCACCCAGAAGCTCCATACGTGTAAAATTCTGTGCACATTACAAGTGTGTGTCATTTAATTGATAAATAAATTATTGTGCTTTGAATGCAATGTTTTAAAATGTTGGGAACTTTTATGAGAAGCGGGCATCTCTGATGAAAGCGTTGTTTAAATAAATGCAGTGCATTATAAATTTAGCATGGGGTGCTTTTTAAGTTCTGGAATGAGAGGGGGAAGAGAGGAGGAGAGTGTTGCTTTAATTTTTTGGGTGACTAAGAGAAAACAAATGTGAAATTAAGAGTCTTTCGACTTCGTAGGCATTACCAGCAGTATCTTTCCCTGTTGTTAAATACTGACAAGCACACAGCAAGAGGCTGTTTTGGCAGCAGGAGATTCCCAATGGTTACTCTTCACCCAATTAGAACCATTCACAAAAATCTATATGCATGAGTGAAGCTATAAAAATCATAAAACAGCAGGGGCCAGAGGAAACATAAACTTTATTTGCCTTTTACTACTCTACAGTGGAGGTATCAAACTAACATGTGAGCGGGTTTTTTATTAGGTTTGTTATCATTTATGGTATATATTTATGGTATGTGTACACGGACACACATCAATTTGTTGTGCAGGAGAGGGCCTCCGTTACATACCATCACATCAGGAGGTCCACTCAGTATAATGTAGGAATTGGGGCACCTACCCTTTATATCCCCTCATAAGATCATCAGGCCAACAGCCCATCTAGTCCAGCAAGCAGAACAGGAGCACAAGAGAATTTCCCCCTCCCATACTTTCCTGGAACTGTTATCCAGAAGCATTGCTGCCTCCAGCTGTGGAGGTAGAGCACAGTCATTGTGGCTAGCAGCCATTAACAGCCCTGCTTTGCTCCCTGTTAACACTCTGTATCAGTGGCTGTTTCCTCCTATGAAGCCCACAATCTTCAGCGGGCTGGCAAAATTTTTGAAAATTTCACAGGTGGGAGACTTAATTTTGTAAAACTGAGCAACAGAGACTTCTGTTGTCAAATTCATTCACCACCCATTATTGCCACTGCATGAACACAGCAGTGGTGCACCTGTAGCTCTTGAGATTCATGTTGCGCCACAATAGCTCTCCGGCAGGAAGCAGCATCACAATGTAGCATCCTTCCAATTGCAGCAGCCCCGTCCCCAAACAATGCACCTGGAAAGATACTGCACTGTGATGCTGTACCTTCCTCAGTCGCATTATGGTGCAACATAGTCCTGGGGGAACCTTATGGAATGCTGCCACCACTTTCACACAATGGCAATAATAATAATAATAATAATAATAATAATAAAAAAAAATCTGTTTAAAATATAGAAGAAAAGAGTATGCAGACCTCCTCTGCAGATGTTTACAAAAAAAAGAAAAAAGGATGATATCAAATATTTGCCCTCTGCTGATGGAAGGCATCTTTCAGTTAATCTGGAAAGGCAATTTTTCAGGAATCCCTCCTTTTCCCATGCAGCCCCCCCCGCCCCCAATGCCTTCTCAGAATCTGCTTTGGAGGCTTGATGGGGCTGCCTTCCAGAGGAGATTGGGGACTTGGGTGTGCCGAGGGAATTAGAAATTACAAAAGCAATAGCCTTCCTCTCCCATCCCATTGATAGATAACTTCAATCAGCAGAGGTGAAGTGTTGAATATCACCCTACATTCCCCATCCTCAAAAGTTTTAAGAATGTCGCTAGCCACCCCAGCTTCCCAGCCAGAGAATGGGGCTGCGAATGTGGATAGTCACTTCCACCTGTGCGCTATTTAAAGATGCTAGCCACATACTTTCACTTCAGCTGATATTCTTTGGGTGGGGCTGCACTGCATGTTTTTCATATTCATTTGATTTTTCCCTTGAATAAATTTTCATTGTCCAGTTGTTGTTTTTTTTTTTTTTTTTAATAATTTTTATTAAATTTTCCAATTTTTGTCCAGCCCCGATTCAGGCCAGATCACATACATCATATACAATCTCTGATGACTTCCTCACACCCCCCCTCATTGTTTTCATTCTTCATAATATAGATTCTTACCAGGTTTCTATTTCCACATCTTTAACATTTCCATAATTTCTTAATTTCAAATCGTTTACCACCCACTCACATCTTTAACATTTTCTTATCCTTTTCCTTAATCAGATCCCTGTTCCCCCCCCAGTCCCCGGTGCAGACTATTTCAGCATCAAAATTACTTATCATTTATATCAAATTATAATTCAATATCAAAATTACTTATCATTTATAATAACTATCCATCTTATGTCATTATTTTCCAAAAATCATGCTATAATCATTTCCTGCCATGTCCAAGTTCAAAAACCAGTAGGCCACAAAACAGTCACTTCTTATAGGTACTCATCCTATTCCTGCAGGATCCAACTTTGGAACCCATTGTCTTTGCTGCAGAGTAGCATCCAGAACAATATCCATTGTTGTCTTCAGCCTTTCCTTCCATGTTTGGTCCAGATTGTCTCGGCATTCCCTCTGCTGCTTGTCGTTGAGCTGTGGTTTGTTGACTGTTCTCTTAGTATTTCTCTTTTTTCTGATGATGACAACAGCTCTTGGCTTGTAGTGGAAAAATCTTTTGCAGCTGGATCTCTTCTGGGTAAGCTTTTTCTGTTTGTGCTCAGCAAGTGCAGTATTCCCAGGGTTGAATTGTAAATCCTGACCAATCATGTCATTGTTTGTGCTTTGCTTTATCTCTATCTTTAAGCTGTTCCCAGCAGCAGCCAGTTCTGTTCTCAATTCTTTCATTCCAGCATTGTAATCCATTCTGAGTTCTTTCAGTTTCTCCAGCAGTGTTGACAAATCTACATCCTGTTTCATCGCCATTTTTAGCAAACAGTTCTTTTCTAACTTTTCCAAACTTTTCCAAACTTTTTAAAAGTTCCAAAATTCCAAAATAATCCTCTTGCTCGTGCAAATTAAATTAACTTCATCTGCCCTCTGGGTCCGGGGGAGACGCAGGGGTTAGATTTCCAAAACAAAGTATCAAATTCCAAGCATTACTTCTCAAACTGTGTAACAATGCCCTGTCGTTGTTACACAATGGCAGGGGGCAGACCTCCGTATTTTTACCCTCAAGCCAGGTTCAAATTAGTTCCAAATTACAGTCTTTTCATATGTATTACTCACGGTTCCAAATTGAAGATTTAGGAGGAATCGGCGCGCTCGGCTGTGGCGGTCTGGCAGCTTCGCCAGACGGAGCTGTCTGCGGACCCTGGAGCTCCGCCGCCCGATCGTCCGGGAGCTCCGCTAAGAGCTCCCTGAGACCGGGACCGGCATCTAAGCTCGTGCGGGTCCTCCGGACCCCGGGACGCCCTTCCCGGGGGTTTTGGGGGTCGCGGCACTGGCGCGAGCTCCCCTTCGCCCGGTCTGGCGGGGGAATGTCAAGAGCGACATGTCCCCCCGACCGCCATCTCCGGCACGCCAACCGGAAGTCCATTGTCCAGTTGTTGTTGCTGCTGCTGCTGTTTTCATTCTGATAGGTGTCATTGCTTTTGCTAGCTCTTGCTTCCTGTGCTTGCTTCAATCCAATCAGAGAGCACACGTTGAAAAGATGACCTCATAACATCACATAAACAGCCAGGTTGGGCTGCACAAGGAGTGAAGATGATCCAAACATTTCCGCAAGGAGTGCCGAAAGATCACTGAAAAGGTGATGATATTTTTGTCAGCCTTGCCAAAAATGTTCAAAAAGAACTTTGGGTAGCTTTAGCTCAGCCCTAGTTTCACACATGTGCAAACATATTGTAGGACTGTGATGCCAAATGATATAGACTTCGTTATTTCTTTCTTTATAATTACACCATCTCACCAATTCTTAATTACATATTCTAATTACAATTTGCCTTGCTCTTGGCCTGTTAATACAGAGTATTTTGTTAAAACATTCCACTGCTGACTAAATCTACCTTGCTTTGCTAAGATTCTTAGGCAGCCACAACTTCATCTTTCGGTCTTTTAAATGTGTTGATGATCATATGGTATCAATACCCACATCTCTGGGCGGGCTCACACTCCCATCATTTTGACTGTGCCATCAACTGATAGTTTACTTCTGCTAAGGATTCACAGATTAATCACCACATATAGAGCTTGATATGAGGCCAAGCGCTACACTTTTTCTGAGAACCAAATGTTGGATAATGAAGTGAGGAGTGATCGGATTACGTCCATGTGTGTAGAAGAACCAGCCCTGAATTAATGTGTTGCGTTGCAGCAAGAAAAATGGCTGGCAGTGTACCAGAGAAAATGGCAGGAGCAGCTGACAGGATGTTAGCCATCATTTATTTTGCACATGAGCAATTCAATCGTACAAAGGTTCACTGGAAAGTAAACACTACTGAATTCAGTGGGACCTATCCTAAGAAAGTCTGGATAGGATTGGAGCTGATTGGCCTGATTTCTGACCAAATGCACAGCTTTTGAGGGAGGCACTGATGTCCCAAAATGGTTGAAAATGGCCCTGAGCTAAGCGATAGCTGCGCTGGGTCACAAACCACTGCTTCCCTAGAGTTTCCAGATAAGCAGCCACTAATCAGACAAATTCAATTATGTGGGTGACTGCATGAAATCTCTTATGTCTGCATAAATTGCTGTTTATCCCAGATCACAACCACAAAGATATCTTTGTAATCAGTGGGATATATTTCCACTGGAATTCAGCAGGTTGTCAGCATCCCAATCAGACTATGGACAAGTAGACACAAGTCCTCAATGTTAATATATTTTCCCCCTCCTCTAAAACAGCACACCCCAACCTGGTGCCCTCCAGCGATTTTTGGACTATGACTCTAGCTGCAGCTCCCATAGCCAAAACATGTCTAAACAGCAGAATTGTGTTTCTCCTGCTGGCATTCTGGAACTCTGGAGAAGGAGATCGGACCAGAAAGATTATTGGAGAACTGCTGTGAGCTAAAATAGAAAGCAGCACTATAGCAGGCCAGTACAGGGCAGCTGTTTATGAACCTTGTTTTGCTATCTTCAGTGATCCAAACTATTGGGGAACACCAGCAAACAAGATTGGTATCTGGGAGTCATGATACTTTTGTTTCATTTTTAAATATTTCAGAAGGTGGCATAGTAGAGAGTTGTAAAGGCTTTGTTTCATCTTTATGAAATACATTTCCTGTCGGGTTCCCCCCTCCCCCCCCCATTCCCATCATCTGCAATGTCACCTTTTCTTCTCATTGCAAACAGTATTTTAGTCATCCTTGAAGAAGACAGTGTCTGCACCTCCTATCTGGTCCCTTTGGGTGATGATATGGCCACTCAAATGTTGTCAAATTATGCTATTAAAAGGTTTTGTGTGAAATGTTAGAATGGGGTGTTACACCATGTTCTTCCTTTGGTATCTGTATCACATTCATTATTTCCGTGTGTTTGTGTGTGTGTGTGTGTGTGTGTGTGTGTGTGTGTGTGTGTGTGTTTTCCTGGACATGTTCTGGGGATGCTGCCAAAATGTAAGAGTAACAAATGTTGGTGTTGTATGCTTTTTTTTCTGCACTTGCGTGACAAGCAAGATTTTCTTTCCAACTTAAAAGGCTATTTCACACTTTGCATGGTGGGTGATAATATTTGTTTGACAATGCAGTGGGATTCAGATTTACTCAAATGGCCACAGAGTTGACAATCGCAAGTCCTTGATTCATAGCAAGTACTTGATTAGCACATGCTTCTGTGACCTGTCACTTCAGCTGAGCTTGGATGAGGCCAGGAAAATAGATGAAGCTAAGGAATCTGCACCTCTAACTAAATTAGGGTTACCAGATTTTTTCCAAGGAATCTGGGGACACTTTTTTTTTAATTTCATGCTTTATTATTTTAGGAAAGGGTTGCCCAGAGTTCTTGACCTTTTTTGGGGGGGACCCCAAAGTTGTCAGGCACACACCTCGACACAAGGCAGACGGAGAAGCCCATCTATAAACACACAAATGCCCCCCAAAAGAGGTTGGGGGGTGGGGAGAGAGAGATTGAGTAAAGGCACTTGCTGGTCTTGGGAAAACACACATTAACACACAAACACAAGGCTATGTCTCTCTCTGTCTCGTAATGCGGCACAGCTCTTTTCTAGGCTTCTCCTCCTCTTCTTCATCGTCTCAGCGCTTCGCTCGCCACCCGCAACTCGGGCGCCCCCCCCCCCCGTGCTGCTTGCTGCCATGGCACCCACCATGTTGCCTCACCGGAAGTCCCCAGGCATAAATCAGGGGACATTAATTAAAATCCGGGGACATTCTGGAGACAGATTTTGTCCGGGGACAGATTGGTAAATCCGGGGACTGTCCCCGGGAACCAGGGACATCTGGTAACCCTAAACTAAATGGTAGGTGGCATTCCATGATTATTATTTTTTTCTTTTTAACCAACAACAGCTCAGGCAGGATGTGAATCTCAGTACAGTACAAGAAAAGAGTCCCCTTCCCCAAGGGGAGTTTTCACCTATTTTGTGAACCTTCCAGATAGCTTTGGCTATTGGACAGAATAGAAATAAAATTGTATGTAGGTGGGAAGGAAAAAAAGGTCTGACGTCTTCATATCACCCTTGTATCTTTCATCCATGCATGAAAACAGAGCATGAAAACTGATGAGATCAGTTTTGAGCTGGAAAACTATTAAGCCTATAAATTAATTAAGCATCAGGTTTCACACCAGGGAACAGTGTTGATGACAAAATAGCACAGTGTGAGAGCAGGGCCCATGTCAGTGATAGAGCAAACACTTCACATGAAGAAGGCACCCAGGTTCAGCTGTGAAGCTAAGCAGGAATTCCCTGGGGAAAATGCTGATGTACTGCCATCAGCAAGCATGAAGCCAACTTTATGTACTGTGGCAAAACTTGCATAAAACAAATGAGCTTTTTTCCCAAATCCCAATGGTGGCATCTCATAAGTGCAACAGAACTGAGCAGGATTCAGCTATCACTAATTGGAATGTGTGACAAAACATCAGCTATAGTCAC
Organism: Darevskia mixta; assembly: GCA_034641385.1. Taxonomy (NCBI): domain Eukaryota; kingdom Metazoa; phylum Chordata; class Lepidosauria; order Squamata; family Lacertidae; genus Darevskia; species Darevskia mixta. The sequence continues at coordinate 19,974,138 of JAWWNH010000018.1, forward strand.
TCATAATTGGAAGGCTGGTAAATATGTGCCAACTCTAGGGGGCCAACTTGTCCTCGCCCCCCTCAATCTTTGCTGGAAAAGGACATGGTCCAGGGCAGGTTGCAACAATTTTAAAATACAATATTAAAAACAGTCTAAACAGATTAGAATAATAAAAAAGATGGGCCCTAAAGTATACACCTCAAGTATTATAGCCAAAGATAAAAGAGGTGTCTTCAGCATCTGACTGAAACTATGTAATGAAGGGAAAATGGCAAGAAAATTACAGTGCAATGGTTTTCCGGGTTAGCGGGATTGCAAACAGTTTTTGGTTTTTTTCCTGGATGCAATTAACATGGAACTCAATGCTAAGCTTCCACTAGATTCTGCCAGAGGTGGTTTTTACATCATGTGAAAGAGCACATAAAACATGGAAACTATTAGGTCAGGAAACATTGGGAAGTGTGTATAAAAGGCTTTTCATATCCAACCACCTCTAAATTTCAAAATCGTGTACACACAAACACACATTTAAATTCTTTACTATTATATCTTTATACTATTATATCTATTCTCTCTTGTAGCACTAGTTATCTGTTGCTGGCCACATTGCAGGCCAATGAGACTACAGTTTGCCTGAATTCATCCAGGGCCTTCATCACTGTGATATTTTTAGAAAAATTCCAATTCTGAGCTTCAGGGATGAATAGTGCTTCTACCTGGGGTTTGACAGCCTGCTCTCCAGGTTTGTGCTGGAATATATTTTACATTGTTGTTTTCTGCCTGATATTGATGTATTAACTGGGTGCAGAAAGAAAAGATGATAAAACCACAACCTTCTTATCTAAACATTCCTTGTTAAATGAGGTCTGCAACTGCAGAAAGCGTGTCAAGATATTTTAGATGAATTTGTTATTTCGATATGATTTATTTGCATGATGAAGTGGAAATTCTATTGTTAGAAATCACAGCATGGTTTCTTCAACCTGCTCTTAATGGAATGTACAGGAGCAGAAACATTTCCTCTCTTTGCATACATGCGCGCACACTGCATACACAGTCAAGTATCCGCTTTGAGAGATGCTTGCTTTGTTTGGTTAAAAGCATACCGGAAATCTCTTATTGTCAATGTGTCTGTAGAGAACGGTCAATACGTACAGCACTTTATGAAGTAGCAGAGGGATATGGATAGCTTGGCCACTGCAACCCATGCATTAGTAACCTCCGGATTGGACTACTGTAATGCGCTCTATGTGGGGCTCTAATTAATGTTGGCCTGGAAGATGGAGCAGGTGCAAAATGCAGCAGCTAGTGCTACTAAGTGGGACATCTGGCCAGGCCCACCTAACACCTGTGCTGAAATCACTACACAAGCTGCCAGTTTGCTACTGATCCAGGTTTAAGGTTTTGCTATTAACAGTTCAAGCTCCAAAAAACCTGGGCCTGGCTACCTCACTGAACCCCTTCCTCCATATAGACCTGATAAATCATTATGTCCTTTGGAGGATGTTCTGCTGGGTATGTCATAACATGCAGAGCCTCACCTTGCATTCTCTGTTGTGGTGCCTACTTGCAAGAACAAATTTCCCCCTGAAATAACAATGCTGGACACCAGTGCTGATGTGTTTCTATCATTTATTAAGAAGTTACTTTTTGCCCAGGCATTGCTCAATCATGGATGACAGTTTTCAATATTGCTGTGTTTTATCATATATATTTTTTAAAAAAATTATATGGGTATGCTTTGATCCACTGTAAAGCGTGCTGGGGGGTTTAAAATGAAATGTGGTTTGAACATGGGTTTTTTGCTTTGAAAAAAATGTAATATTCACTACGTAAAAGAAAACGTACACTAATAAGATGGGTCCTTGCCCTGAGGGAACATATAGTCTAAATTGTCAAAGTAGAGGAGAGACCAGAAAAGGAGCCAGGTAAAAGAAGGAAAGGGGCAGGCAAGGACAACAGGGATGATGTGAGGAAATGCATTTACACTTAGGAAGGATTCAGTTAGCCTTGCTGGCAGAGAAAAGGTTCGGATTGTACCCCAAACCGGCAGTGCCGCTTTCCCTCCAGGGTCTACTCAAAATCCATGTGAAAACTGGGAAAGACAAGGAAGAATGGTCTTGCTTTGCAAGCATCTTCTGCCTTCTTTTGGGGAGGGGGAAGTTGTCTCCTTTTTTAATTACCTGGCTCACAACAAGGTGCTCTCCTCAGGGGCAGAGGAAGGGGGGTGAGGTGGGTGCGGTCCGCCCCAGGTGTCACCACTGAGGGAGGGGTGACAAAATGCCAGACGGCACTCATCGCGGGGCCTGCAGCGCGCCCGAGCCATGCATTTCTCCTGGGAGAGACACAGTGGCTTGGGTGCACGCAGGCTCCAAATGTTCCACCCACTGCCTCCCCCCCAGCTGTAGGGTGGCTGAGTGGAAGGAGGCAGGGCATCCCCCGCGGTGTGCCCTGCCCCTATAGGCGGCTCACCCTGCCCCTGGGTGCTTCCTCTTCCACTGGCTCTCCTCCACCATCATTGTAAGCTTTCAAAGCTTGTTTCGGTTGAGCAGGTAAAAAAAGTCATTGAAAGGAAAGGAGAAACCAGGAGCAGTTTTGGAATGTCAGGTTTTATAAAGGTGAAATTTCTTCAAAATTGCTTTTTTCCTGCTGAATATGAAACTGGTTAATTAAGCCTGCTTTCCCCCCCCCCTTATCTTACATGTGGTTTATGCCTCTGTGATTAGTGTTTCTTCCTTCGTTCTGGGAAGGTGGGGGGGGGGCACGACTCATTAGACTGTGGCTGACAGATGCACTGTAAAGGAACACACCACCAAGACAGCAGATGCTGGTCAAGCCCAGCTTACAAATAAAAGAAACAAAATAAAAATGAGTTAATGAATTAAGCGATGAACTCTGAGGCTTCTGAGCGCCTCTGAGGTCTGTACTGTGCCCTCCAAACCGAAAGAATGGGGCCCAGGAGTGCAGTATAAGGCAAGCACTGTGGCAAATTTAAGAAAGGAAGGAACCGGGATCAGCAGAGTAATAAAATAAAAGGGTTGCCAGCCTTCATTACTAACTAGCATTAGCAGCAACTCTTCAGTGGCTCGTATCTTCAAAGCTTATGCTAAAGCTGTGATAAACATAACAAATCAAAGAACAAAGGAATCTTAAAGGTGCGTGAGAGAGAGAGAGAGAGAAGAACTCAAGTGGAATGGAACAACCCACTGGGTATTTGACTACGGAAGACAATTATGTTATGTTTAATGTTTTACTTACCACAGTAGAAGGGTGTAGCCCTGTTGCAGGATAGCCTGTTCTGGAGATGGTTACACCTCCTCTTTGAAGGGCTGGATTCTTAGACTGGGTGGGGGGTGCTCATTAACCTATCCTTGTCACAGATGCTCAGGCAGCTGCATCCAGTGCTGCAAGTCTGCTTGCACAATGGACTTCAATGAGTGCAACCAGTGCCATATTTACATATAAGCTAAACAAGCTATAGCTTAGGGCCCCACTCTCTTGGGGGCCCCCAAAAAAATTAAAGGGGGAAAAACTGGATGTACATTTCCAAAATATAAGATAAAAAGACAAATAAAATAAAACCTACATAGGCTCCTATGTGTAGGCTCCTATGATGTAAGTAATGGGCCCCGCCTCATAACCTGCTCCCTAAAATATCACTGGTTTGCTCATTTCTATATATAGGGTAGCTACATTCTGCATGTGCACATGGCTTTAGATACCTATTAGGTCCACAAATTACCATATAGCATATATTCAACACAAGAAACAGAGACAATTTGTTGTTGACAAAGGACAGCTGGACATATAAAGGGCCCCACTATCTTCAGTAGCTTAGGGCCTCAGTAAACCTAAATCTGGCCCTGAGTGCAACTGAACTTACTCTCGCCTCCAGCCACTTATACGCCTTCAAAATCAGCTCTGGGGGATTGGGAGATCCTCCAGAACAGATTTGGGTGTGTGGCTCAGGCAGAGCAGAGGAAACACGTTCCATTGTTCCAGTTGAACAATGCGTTTGGAGCATTGGATACACCCCAAAGTGGCCCCTGTGGTGTAGAGCACCTTCTACTCATGTAGACTGGAATGACAAGTCAGGATTATACCTTAACAGAGAGAGACCGACTTTGGTGACCCATGCCATCGTAAGTTACCATTTGGGTTACTGCAATGTGCTGTACTTTGGCTTTCAGAATTGTCCAGAAACTTCAGTTGGTGGAAAGTATGGCTGGTAGAGTCCTAACAAACTGGCTCAGTGCTTTGTCATCTTCACCAGCTCCCAGACGGTTTCCAGGTTTTGGTATTTAGAGCCCTTCGTGCTTTGAGACCTCAGTGTCTGAAGGATCACCGCTCCCCACATGTATCTACCTGAACCCTAATGTCATCATCTGAGGGTCTTCTTCAAGTGCCCTGACTAGTTAAGTATGACTGGTGGCTATAAGGGGAAATGTCTTTTCACTAGTGGTTCCTTGGCTGTGGAATGCACTCCCCAAAGAAGTCCACCTGGCTACTACTGAGATATATTTCTGCCAACAGTGAAATCTGTTTTAGTATTATTTTTCTGGGCCTTTTTATCACATTATGATTCATACAGTTTAACTCTGTGGATCATTCAGTATATAAATGAGTTGCTGTTGCAAATCCTCTTTCTAGTAATTAAAATGTCACCAATTTCAGCCCAGTACTGTCTATTTCGACCGACAACAGTTCACCAAGCTCTTAGACAAAGGGAAACTTTAACAGAAAATACAGTAAGGGCTCATCCACACTTCTGCTTGTCCCATGCTTAGAAAGCATGGATCCGAGTGGTTTTCCTCTTGACCTGCTGTTTCCTGGGGACAACCCACTCTTTAGTGCTAAATTGGAGCAATCATCAATTCAGAGAAAACCCAAATTGCTGTTTGCTCCGGTTGTGCACTAAGGAGTGGCTTTCCCCGGGGTGAGGCAGTGGGACAATAGGAAGTGTGGATAAGCCCTAAGGCAGTGTTGTGCAGTGGTCAGGCTAGGAAAATTCAAATCCCTTCTCAGCAATGAAGTTCACTGGGTAGCCTTGATTCCATCCCTATTCCTCAGCTTTTTTTGTTTTGAGGATAAAGTTGCTGGAGAACCATATCTGCCTCCTTAAGCTTACTGGAAAGGCAGGATAAAAATGAAATAAATGGTTGAATCCAGAACCTTCTATATGCAAAGCATCTGCTTTACCAATGAGTTATCACCCTTCGCTGTATATCGTTCACGCTTCTGTATCAAGCCTAGAAATGTGCTCAGATCAGGAAAAAAATAATCTTTTTATGCTTTAGAGACCCAAGCTTTGCTTCTCTCAAATGCACCCAGTAGGTATATATTTCCATTAAATAGAAAAGTGTGAATGGAAAGTTGTCATAGTGGACATAGGATGGACAAATATGTCCATTTCAATTTATTTCAGTTTATATTGCTCTCCATTCCAGTCTGTATTCATCTCATACAGTGCTATTTCTGTTCTGCTGAAGCTTGTCTTCTTCCGCTAAACCTAAGTTATTGTCTTGCTGTCCTTTGTGGCAGACTTTTGTAACTTTTGCAATTTGCATAATTCATTACATAAATCACGTTGTTATTACATTATCCCCCTCATTCATGTCAATGCTAAGGAAATGCAATGCAAGTTGCAGGGGGGTTATAATCTATACAGGGGGGCATATTCTATACAGACAGAAGGCAACAGTAACAGCAAATACCATCATATCCACTAGACTGAGTTCCCTTCCAGACATGGGGTGAAAAAGCAAACATCAGTAATTTATCTTCCTGCTTTCATCTGAATTCTCTGATATCCCTAGTGGTGACTCTTGGATTTTAAGTGACTATTAGTGATTGATATTTTTTATATCCTGTGACAAAACAGTTTATTGTGGAAGTTTAACCGATGCTTTCAGACAACTTAGAAACTATCTGATTCAGCTTATCATTCTTTTATAAACTGCCTGGAACAGCAGAGAGTATTTGTTCCTTTCTGGTACAACAATGTTGTGCTAAAACATTTATGTCATATTTTTTGTACTCATTAGCCTTGGATAAGATAGGTTGACATACTGTATCTCCCATGATAATATCATTTGTAGCTCTCTGCTAACATAGAAATGTAACCAGTCCTTATCTCAAGAAACAGTGACATTCATAGATTCCTTACTTTGAAAAACTACTAGAATGTCAACTAATTCAGCTAATGGGGTCTCAGAGATCTAGAAAGATAGGGTTAATGCCCTGGTAATGTAATCTATATGAAAATTGGAATACTCTAAGGGAAAACTATTTAACCTTTCAAGATCATGTTGAGATATCCAGCTGCTGAAACACATTTCATAGTAGAAAAATATAGTCCAACATTTCTCCATTGTGTCAAGAGACATATTTGAAATCAGCTTGTAGAAATCTCAGCGAGGTGCTAATAAGCGACTGAAATTATTTTCACAAAGTGTTGAGTCCTTGAGACATTCTGGGCGGCTGAAAACTACAGCCTAGCCATTTTTGTAACTTTTAAACCAAGTCCCTCCTTCTAAAATTTCCTGTTTGCATGTGTTGTTTGAAAGGAGTAGATGTTTTACGTCCAGGGCTAAAGGAGACCAGCTGACCAGACCAGCGTTTCTGGGTGAAACTCTCAAAAGAAGTCTGGGACTTCGCCATTACACTGGGTGAGAAATCGCCTTCCCAAATACATTATGTCAACTGGAATTAGGCTGCGTCTCAGCAGCCATTTCTGGTTAATTATTTTTGCATTACTATGGGTTTGCATTGAACTATATTCTTAAAAAAAAAAAAAAACAACCCACACACCCAGTTGTTGGTTTTCTGTTTATCAGTGTGTTATTGTGTTTTATGATGTGATTCCATTGATTGAAATGTTCTTTTTCTATTGTTTTGCTTTGTTATTGCCGTGATATGCTTTGAGCTCATCGTTGATATTGGAAAAGGAGCATACAAATATTAAATCAAAATCAAACAAAGAGAGAGTACTGTGCTCTAATTGGCAAGTGTGCAAAGTTATTTTACTGAACCGAGAGTTTACCTAGAAACAAAAAGGATGCAAGATAGCTTATGCCTAATTATCCAGTATTGGTTACATAGGGATCACTTATCCCAAAACAGGGATGGTGTGAGTTCATCTGAACCTGATTTGGAATCAGAACCAGCATGTTCAGAGGGCCTGAGTCCAATTGGGATGGGAGTCTTTCCACCCCTACTCCAAGTTCCTCTCCCAAGCACTTGGCATTCAAACACTCAGAAGAGGAAGCCTGAATCCTCTTGCTTAGCAGATGGGGGCAAATGATTTTTTCCATCTCCCTCTGCCCAGTATAAAACAGTTGGTCCTGTGTATGCATCACAGTGTATTAAAGTTACCTTCTTCTTGGATCATTCTTTGTCTAGCTCCTTCCCTTTGACCTTACCGCCTTGGGTGACCCTGCTGGGAGTATGAGATTCCCGATGGAAAGCTCTTCAATCTGAGCAGGCTGAAAGCAAAGAGTAAGGTTACCGTAACTTCCGTCATAGAGCTTCAGTATGCTGATGACAAGGTAGTGTGCGCACGCTCAGAGGATGACCTCCAAACCATCCTAAATATCTTTGCAGAAGCTTACGAAAAGCTTGGCCTGTCGCTCAACATCCAAAAAACCAAAGTGCTGCACCAACAAGTACAAAATAACCCCCCTGCAGCGCCACAAATCCGACTCAATAGTGTAACACTGGAAAATGTCGATCACTTCTCCTACCTTAGCAGTTATCTTTCCACAAGGGCCAACATTGATGCCAAAATCCAGCATCGCCTGAGCTCTGCGAGTGCAGCTTTCTCCCAATTGAAGTGCAGGTTACATGAGGACCAGGACATTCACAGGGAAACCAAAATGCTTGTTTACAAAGCTATTGTACTACCAACCTTACTATATGCTTGTGAAACATGGACCACTTATAAACACCATCTCCAACTCCTTGAAAGATTCCATCAATGGTGTCTCCGAAAAATTTTACACATCACTTGGGAAGACAGGCAAACTAATATCAGTGTACTGGAAGAAGCAAAGATCACCAGTGTTGAAGCAATGATTCTTCAACATTAACTTCATTGGACTGGTCATGTTGTGTGGATGCCTGATTATCGTCTTCCAAAGCAACTACTCTATTCCGAACTTAAAAATGGAAAGCGTAATGCTGGTGGTCAACAAAAGAGGTTTAAAGACTGTCTCAAGGCAAATCTTTAAAAATGTAGTATAAACACCGACAACTGGGAAACACTGGTCTGCGAGCGCTCCAGTTGAAGAACAGCCTTTACCAAAGGTGTCATGGGCTTTGAAGACACTCGAACTCAGGATGCAAGGGAGAAACGTGCTAAGAGGAAGGCCCGCTTGGCAAATCCACACCGTGATCAACTCCCGCCCGGAAACCAATGTCTCCACTGTGGAAAGACTTGTGGATCCAGAATTGGCCTCCACAGTCACTTATGGACTCATTGTTAAAACCGTGTTTATGGAACACAATCTTACTCGGCTACAAGTGATCGCCAAAGAAGAAGAAAGAAGAAGAAAAGTTACCAGTTTGGGACATGGGCGTAGTCGGGGGAGGGGACATTTATTGAAAAGCATTGAAAGTACCCTATAAACTGAGGTTCACCCCCCCAGCAGAAACTCCCCCCAATGATTTCCAGGGGGGGGGGAACCCAACAACAATGGCAGATCCCCTAAAAGAAACTCAATCACTTTGGGAATGGCACTTGTTGATGCTTAGCATTCGTTTTCCATACCCAGTTTCTCCACTTGGTGGGTACCTCACTAGTGGATAAATTTTATGACAAGCCTGTCAATAGACCAGCTCTTTTTATTTAGATACTCCATAAAACTAAAGCCATTCACACCAGCCATTGCATGTTTTCCAGTGCAAAATGGGGCCCAATTTTCTGATTCTGGCAACATCCCATTTTTACCTCTAGCCTATCTTGATGTCACCACTGAAAGGAACTGGTTTCACTACTTCAGCACAGTCATTCAAGCAAAAGTAAACAGAAATGACAGCAGCATCCATTGATCAGAAGCAACCTAAAATGGAAGAGCAGACCATATCCACAATTCAAAGGAGACATCTGTGTTGCCATTTCCAATGACACTTGTCCATCAAAACATGCAGGCTGAGGTACTCTCTGTGCTGCGTTTCCATTAAGTATTTGAAAATTGCTGTGCACGGCTGGAGGTGTCCTTTGGAAAAGCAGTTGAAACAGCAAACTTCAATTGTGTAAGACTTTGCTATGATGCCTGTGGGACTTGCTTGGGCTGAATAATGAATCTCAAGTTCCTTCCTGAGTTTCATCTACATGACAATGACAAAGAGAAATCAGGACGGGATGTTTCTTTGTGACACCCTGCTAGTCACATTGAATTATCCAGATTGGCAGCCCTCAATGAGCACTGAGCTCTTAAAGGTGCCATAAAGGACTCTGATCACCTTAACTACCACTGGAACTCTTCCATATCAGTGGAGGAGGAAAGTGCAATTTCTCCCTTTCAATATGTCAAGTGCTTCCTTGAAGTCATCTAAAGTCACAGAGAAACCATCATTGGTGCTTCTGAGACCCTGCATAATTAAGAGAAGACTCAGAACCAGCTGATGCTCTTAAGGATGCCTGAATAATCTGTTGCAATGATTAAACTAATAATAATGTATTGCCTTGTGCTTTCATAAGGCAAAACTGTGGACAAACAACGCCTGCAGGTGTGATGCCGAGAATGCATTAACAGATGGGTGATTAATTAAGCACAAATTAGGAGAGTAAATGTAAGTGGAGGATGCTCTGACCCTTTTGAATTATAAAGCAGCTGACACAACTTCTCTGCAAACGTCCCAGGGATTTAGTGCTTTAAAATTATTACAATATGATCGCTGTGCTATTAATGGACATATTTCCATCACTGGGGGTCTTTTGATATGCACAGTTTTATGCAGTGAACTCATATAGACTAACGACAAGCCATATAATGAGATCTCGGCACTCACACCTTTAGGGTATTGCTTTGCATTGCAGACAGTTACATGCAAAGTACAAAGGTTTATTATTGCCGTTTGGTCTTCTATCCAAGAGGCTAATTTATTTACAAGATATGCTCAGGACCATTTCCCACATGTGCATTTTCAAGTGAGTGCCTGAGATATTTGAAGTGTATACTGTATCTAAAAGATACAACATGTGGCTGCAATGTATGCTTGAAAAGATGTGGAGCAGGTACACTTGGTGTGGGGCTATGGTTGGCTTCTGCCTCCTGCTGCATGTACATTTTTTGGCAATGACTAATTTGTCACTATGGGACACGGGTGGCACTGTGGTCTAAACCACAGAGCCTAGGGCTTGCCGATCGGAAGGTCGGCAGTTTGAATCCCTGTGACTGGGTGAGCTCCCATTCTTCGGTCCCAGCTCCTGCCCACCTAGCAGTTTGAAAGCACGTCAAAATGCAAGCAGATAAATAGGTACCGCTCCGGCGGGAAGGTAAACGGCGTTTCCATGCGATGCTCTAGTTTCGCCAGAAGCAGCTTAGTCATGCTAGCCACATGACCCAGAAAAACTGTCTGCTTACAAACGCCAGCTCCCTCGACCAGTAAAGCGAGATGAGCGCCGCACCCCTAGAGTCGTTCGCGACTGGTCTGAACGGTCAGGGGTCCCTTTACCTTTTTAATTTGCCACTATGTGCTGTGTGAAATGGTTCTAGGGCATCCCTAAACTGCATGCATTTATATCACTCATGGGACTGTTTCACAACTTTTTTTTCTAGGTGCACATGTAAAATGTTTGATGTAGCCACCAAATATGCAAAGTATGCATGTGGCAAAGGTGTATTATACAGGAACACTTGTTGGGCAGCTCATATTAACTGTGGCTCCTCATTCAGTGGTTCACTGCCATGCGATGTAACTTCTAGATTTGATTGCTGCATCACACTGTATGCAGGGCTGCCCTTGAATATGGTTAGCAGAGAGAGAGAGAGAGAGAGAGAGAGAGAGAGAGAGAGAGAGAGAGAGAGAGAAGCAGAAAATTGCCCCCCATTTTCACAGCAGGAAAAATAGTACATAGTTTTCAGAAAACAGGATGTAGAGTTTTGGCCCAGCCTTCATGTGTCATTCATTTTCAGCAATTAAGTCTCTCATTGAACTTGATTCTTTCTTATCTGTCTTTTGCTAAAATCATTTATTTCTCTTTTACTTGCTCTCTTTTTTTTATCTATCAAATTTGATGCCTCAGCGGCAACAGATCAACTACCAGTGTTGTGAAATACTGTCATTAAACATAAATACTAATGCTGAGTTTGGTGCTCTCCAAGAAGCAATTCCTTCTGACAACAATTTTTAGGGGGGGGGGGTGAAAGTTTACAAGGTGAGGAAATGGACTGGACTGTTTTTGAAGCATCTGAGCTTAAATTCCCTGTCTACCCAAGCTATACTTGCTTTTCTTTGCACACCAGTGCTGTGCATTAAGAGAGGGAGCATTGGCCATGTTACCCTGGTAACAGGCTGATGGTTCTCTCTTTCTTTCCTCCCTCCATTCAGAGTGAGGCCAATGTGTTGGCTTTGTCTTCAGTGATACCTTCAGTTATCCAAATTTGATTCAAAAATATGATGCCAGATTGGCTAGGATCACATAGTAAAAGAGGATAAAAATGGAATTTTGATTAGCAGCGAGGGAGAACACACTGTCTTCTCCCCAGTTCATATTTAAACTGAACTTACAATTGCTGGGCTTCTTCAAATAGAGGACTGTTCAATGACAGCCCTTCATATGTTATGTGCAATATAGGACACATGGTCTCTTTTGGAGAGTCACAGTGATTTGCTTCACCTAACTACCAGGTCCCAGATTTCACTTGTAGAAATAGTACAGTCAACAAGTATAGCTGCATGGACTGGGGGGATTGCATGCTCTACAAATCTGACCCTAAATAAATTTTATATCAGAAGGGCCCTGCTACGTCCATATGCTACCCACTCAGCCATTGCTGCTTAAGAAATTACCCTTGATAAATACAGGCTCATACGTATAAACTCCCCAAAGTGCTTTGAAACAGAGAGGGGATCAAGCTCAATGTTTCCCATAAGAGCCTGGATAATAGCTTTAAATCTGCAAGCTTTCCATATAGTAAGCATGAATTGAATAGAATTACAGCAAAGCAATTATAACAAATGCCATTAGCTGTGCTATATTTCATATAGCTGATCAGAGTTATTTATTTAGTGAGCACATTTTTTATTTTATTTTTGCAAGCCAAGCCGAAGCAGCTACATTTGTGTGCTATATTGTTCGATGATATTGAGCTTAGTTAAGAGGGCAACGGTCAATATATCGCACAAAAGTTTTGGCTTCACAAGTGCCGATGGCTACTAGCTCAGATGGTGTTTTTTAAAAAAGATTAGACAAATTCATGGAAGAATATAATGGAGAGCCATTAAGACCCAGTATACCTCCAAAGAGGAACAGCTATCCAAATACCAGAAGCTGGGAAGAAATAGCAAGAGAAAGCCATAAGTTTACAGGAGAGCTTCTAATCCTCCAATAGAATTCTCAGAGACATCTGGAGGCAGCAGCATAACTAGCCGCTTGGGTGCCTGGGACGGCGCATGCACCCTGCAGCCAGGGGCGGAGCGAGCTGCCCATGGGGTGGGGCAAGCTGCCCATAGGGGCAGGGTGAGCCTCTCCGCAGCCTCCCCCTAAGCTGTAGGGCGTCTGAGGCGGTGGGCAGACGCAAACCCCACACTGCTCGAAAAAGCAGCACAGAACTTGCAGGCAGTCCACCCGCCGCCTTCCCCTCAGTGGCTCAGGAACGCTGCAGGCCCCACAGTGTGACTCCCAGTGCCCCCCGCCTCACCTAATATTAATATTTTGTTGGAAGCCGCCCAGAGTGGCTTGGGAAACCCAGCCAGATGGGCAGGGTATAAATAATAAATTATTATTATTATTATTATTATTATTATTATTATTATTATTATTACACTGCCAAAAGGAAATTTGCCGCCACCACAGCCACTGCAGAACAGTACCAGCAGGAGAAAGACAAAAGGGCTAAGTGAATTTTTATCCCCCATTTCACTCCCACGGGAAATCTGAAATTTACCCAAACCTTTGCAAGCCCTGCTCTATCACTTACCGGTAACTCTTTTGCCATCAGTCACAATGTGACTGCACAGAAGGAAATCATCCTGGGCTTCACAAAATGTGGTTATGTTACTTTATTTTGGGATGCAAACCTTGATATGTACAAGTGTATGTGAAATAAAACAGGGCAAAATGAAGGGACCATATGGAAGAGTTCTGTTGGGTGTTACTCGCTTTGGCATTTTGTTCGTTTGGTGACTATTTTCAGGGTGGCACTGAGTAGCATAATGTCAGCTCTCATAGGCAAAGAAGAGACATGCTGATGAAATTACTGAGTGAGAAAGCAGAAGTGTTTAACCTTGTAGTTATAGCGGCAAGCAAGAGCTGGTTGGGTGCCTTCAACATTCATTGATGTTCTTTGCAGCTCACACTTAAATATGAATTAACTTTGTCACTTGCTTTGTGTTACTCTGTAAGCTTCATTCGGGTTCCTGATTAATTCTGCCTTGGATAAAAATATTTGATGGAAAGGATTTGGGGTGGAAATCGAGGCCTTCCAATCTTTACTCTTCCCATTTTTATATTGTTTGCCAGGTTGATGCACTCCAGTTATTGGTCCAGTTCTGCTTTCCCAGGAAACCAGATTAGATCCACAATCAGACTAGACTACTGTAATGCGGTCTATGTGGGGCTGCCAATAAAGATGGTCCAGAAATAGTTCAAAATGCATCCGACTGGTTTCAGTGGTCACCTTCAATAACTCCTGTATTATACCAGCTACAGTACATTTACAGATCCAATTTAAAGTTCTGGCTCTAACCTTTAAGCCCCTAAACTGTTTAGGCCTGAGATATCTGATGCAACACCTGCAACTCTGCCATCCTGCCTACATAACTGAGATCTAACGGAGGCATTCTTGGTGTGCCCACCTCCTAGATTGTGAGATAGGTGACCACAAGACAGAGGGTCTATTGTGGAATGGTTCCATACCTGTGCAGTTCCCTCCCAGTAGGGCTGTGGTGCGTGGTGACACTTTCACCTTTTTTTGAAGACCTTGAAACTCATTTGTTTCAAGTGGCCTTCCCTAACTATTTTTTAGGTGGACGGAGACCAGAAATGTACTATGTTAATGGAGTTCCTAAGTTGTTTTTGACTCTGTGGATCTGTTATATACTTGAATATATATATATTCTTTGTTTGGAAGCCACTTGGAACAGGTTTTGAATTAAACAAAACAATTTTTAAAAAGTTATAATAAGAGGAAATATATGTAATCCATATTTTAAATTACCTGTTCTCAGGAAATTGAGAACCGGTAAATTAATTCCACTATTTTGTCATGTGGAAAGATATTAAAGGTAAAGGTAAAGGGACCCCTGACCATTCGGTCTAGTCGTGGCCGACTCTGGGGTTGCGGCGCTCATCTCCCTTTACTGGCCGAGGGAGCCGGCGTACAGCTTCTGGGTCATGTGGCCAGCATGACTAAGCCGCTTCTGGCAAACCAGAGCAGCACACGGAAATGCCGTTTACCTTCCCGCCAAAGCGGCACCTATTTATCTACTTGTGTTTTGACGCACTTTCGAACTGCTAGGTGGACAGGAGCTGGGACCGAGCAACGGCAGCTCACCCCGTCGTGGGGATTCGAACCACCGATCTTCTGATCGGCAAGTCCTAGGCTCAGTGCATTAACCCACAGCGCCACCCGCGTCCCATAGGAAAGATATTAGGGACCCTTTAAAAAAGTTAGTGTCTTTCACACATCCATGTATGCATAAGGATACAAAATGTGAGTGTGCAGCTTCTTTCCCACAACTGTCTTTAGAAAATATCGCTGAAAATATCTGAGTTGCAATTGATCTACAACTAGTGCAAGATCCATTACAATAAGGTTAAAACAAACAAACAAATGTGTGAAGTTATTGCAGGGCAGGCTACTTTGCAATGAATGAACAGCAGTCCAAGTACCTTCAGTGATGGGTAAAAGTGGGAGAGTAGGTGCTCAGGCAGTCATTTTTGCTGCTGGTGCTGAGAATAGAATTATTACAAATACACAACGATGCCCTGATTTTCATTTGTGAAATATTGGAGGGAATGCAAATGCAACTGACAAAATATTTCAATGCACACATACCTCTGTACATTTATGTTGGAATTAAACACATGCCTTAACCACAATGCAATAATGCAAACAAAAATTTGAAAATCAAGGGCAAAATCCAGATAAATATGCTTAAAATTCAGCAGTTAAGTATGAGTTTAAATATCTCCCACTGAACTCACAGTGACTTCAAAGTACTGATGTTCGCCTGGATCATGTCCTGAGGCTGCAGTCCTATACATATGTACATGGAAGTAAGGTCCATGGAACTCAATAGGTCTTACTTCTGAGTAGACATGCCTAGGGTTACACTGGATCTCATGTCCAAAGCAGTCAATACTTGAAAACATCTGTTTCAAACTGAAGTTGTTTCCTAACTTCTTGAGGAACTGATATTTGCCAGCTAAAATGTTATTCAAGCCTTACAAAGCACATTTTACTATTTAGAGAAGAAGTAGATTTTGCTCACAAGGCGCAAATATTTGGGGATATTAATCAGAAGTTGATACGTGTGCTTGTTCACTGTTCAGAAAAAAAAATCATTAGGCATTCTTGAGAATAACGATTTAGTCTATGCATTTTACTTTCAAGAGCTGACACCCAAAATAATGAGATTGTTGGAAGAATTTTCTAAGAGATCGTCCACAAAAGGAAGGCTCAGGAATTACTTTTCAGCAATTTTGTTAGTATTTGCTTTCCATTATTCAGCAGAATGCTTACGGCTGTCTTAAAAACACAATATATATAATGTTGCACGCTAATTTCTATCACTAAGCCCCACCATCCAGAGAAGAAGTTATAAGGTTGATACATAAATATACAAAAATGATGTTCTAGTGTGAAAGACATGGAACTGCGATGATCAAATGGAGAGTATAGCTTAAAATATTATTAACATTTCCCTATGTTTCTTCAGGTTGTGACCCCCAGAACAAGAATACTTCGAGGCAGAGTTATCTGCCAACAATGGTACTGAGAATGAGATCAATCCATTCCCTGGTCCATCCCATGTAGAGCCAAATTCACAACAGCTTGCATCTCTTCCCCTGAACCCTGGGGAGATACCTCTTCTGCCAGACCCTGATGATTGCTCTACAGACTCCACAGAGAATCAGAGTCCTGAGGAGATATCCCCAAAGCTTAAAAACTCTGACTAAAATAATCCAGTGGCTGCCAAGGGAGGCAGCCCTTTAAATGGCCAGACGCAGGATTCAATGAATACCTAGACCAGGTTATCAGGATCTGCCAGTTGCTCTAGATAGAACAGTGCTGAGACAACTTACCGGTATGTGTTTTGCCTCAGCTGCAGGATCACTAACCATGGTCCAGAAAGCAACCCCTAGGTCTCTTTCAAAGGTGCTGATCCTGCTTTGCTTCACCTTCTTGTCTGCCTGGAACACTGCTACATCTTCTGATCTCCTCCTTACTTGGGCCATAGCCTGTCTGTGGTGGTGGACATTGCCATGAATCAGGACACCACAATGCTGAGGAGGGTTGGTAATGGTGGGCAAGTTGTATTTCAGGGGCATTGAGTTTTCTCATTGAGGATCCCCAGATTCTGAAGGATTTCAACATTTCCTGGAACACTGAAATCTACCGTTTGACAGATGGTGAGAATGTGGGCCAGTGATTAGTTTACATTTGGCTTCTAAAACTGTGGTCAATAAATCATGACTTATAAGCATCAGACTGATAGAAGTAGTGATAGCCACCAACTTGGATGGCTTTAAAAGAGGATTTCGACAAACTCGTGGAGGATAAAGCTATTACTGGCTGCTAGGCACTATGGCTATGTTCTGCCTCTACTGCCAGAGGCATGCCACGCTCCTTCCAAAGCCGATAGCTTGGAATCACACTTGGGGAGAGTGCTGCTGAGTTCAGGTCCTGCTTTCAGGCTTCCCATAGGCATCTGGTTGGCCACTGTGAGAACAGGATGTTGGATTAAATGGGCCACTGGACTGATCCAACAGAGTTCATCTTATGGTTTTATGGCTCTCCCTTGTTATTGTTACTGTACAGCTCCGTTGATTTCAGCAGAATTTCAAGGGAAGTTAGAAGAATTCCTGTTGGATTTGCAACATTTTCCAGAGCATTACTATCCACACCATATTTTCGCACCGTCTCAGAAATAAAGTAGCATAGTAATTTGTGCCATAAGAAGTAGGCTTTAAATAAAAAAAAAAATGAATGTTGAGGTGACCACTTTTATGTTGGAGTAACTGGACATGAGAAGGAGTTAAATTTCTTCATGGGTGTAAATCACCCTATGGATGAACTAATTGCAGGTATCAGGTCAGCCAAGCCAGTTGCTATAGCAACAGCCAAATGCCCCAACTAAGAGAAGGCCCTCTGCCTGGTTCCCTGTAGCTTTGCTTCTCGCAGTGAGGGAACCGCCAGAAGGCCCTCGGCACTGGATCTCAGTGTCCGGGCTGAACGGTGGGGGTGGAGACGCTCCTTCAGGTATACTATATCTATTATTAATGTATGTCAGCTCACTTAGTCTATGAGTTGCCAATCTGTTGGTGTTACTTGTCCAGTGTTACATCTTGAACTGCTGGACTTGTTTAGAACAACAGAGATACTTTGTACTTGTGTGTATCCGTATACATCTGTATCTGCAAACATCTACAAACTGTACATAGTTATGTCCAGAACAGTTGAGCCTTGTCTTCTGCAGCAGTAAACTATCTGAACCTTTCTCTGACTAGTACTGGGGGTAACTTCCACTGTGTGTGTATTTCACCTGAGGTTCCCAACAGTCTACTACCCTATCTATTTTGCTTGTCAAATTGAATCAGATTTGCTGCATGTCTGACACGTTTATAATTCTAGTGGCAACCCTAATCCCAGACACTGGGTGATGATGTCGGCTTCTTCCTTTTCAAATGATAACTTTTAAGTTAAGTCAATTCTTGGATCTCTGTATCATTTCTGTAGGCTGTAATGGATTTCCTGCATAATTTCCTGGCCCACAAACTAAAAGCCAGAGGTTAGGACCAAGACTGCACACATTACATCATGTATATAAATACAGACTTTCAAGATCATAGTTCTCCTCACTGCAGAATTCAGTAAAAATGTTTTAAAGCCTTACAAACTTCTGCCAACCTAATCAGTCTTCAAATGCAGCCGGTTACCCCAGGGTCTGTATAATCATTTTTCCCCTCCAATAATTTCCCATACACAGCTGTGCTGAAACATCCTACAACCTCTGCAGTTTTGTTACATTTGTCACTTGACGAGTTCTGCAATAAAATATGACTCTGGTAAATCAAATTTACCTCGGTCTAATTATTGTTATGGCTCTGCTGTATATTTAGAACAAATGAGGACTGTGCAGTATTGACAGATATATAATTTTTCTTTCTTTTCCCCCTTCTTCAAAATTAATCAGAAAACAGCCATGCTTCCTCAGCAGCTGCATGACAAATCAAGAAATGCATTATCGGATGCTCACCCCCATTAAAGAGCTTCTCAAAATTCATAGCTCTTGTTTCACAGTCAGTGTAAGAAAGATCATCCACCTTTATCAACTGGTTACATTAATCTAAATTAGCTCCATTATCCTCCTTATCATTGTCAGATTTTGCCACCTCCCTGCTGAGGAGAAAATGTGGAAACTTTCTCCCTTCAGACTCCTTTTCTCTCTAGGGTATCTCTTGTCACAGTGGCTGGGTTTTTATCATTTAATCTCCCCACCTGTGTATGTTATATGCTCATCTAGAAGATCTGCAGCCCTTCCAGCAAGCATCTTCTTGCCCTCATTTGTTTGCCTTGATATTTCACTTGGTGCTTATTAGCTGTGTATCACTCAATCCAATGTTTCTTATTTGTCTATTTGAGGGAGAAACAGCACTTATGCTTTCCCCGTCCCTACCATTTTGCAATGTGCTTAACGCAGAAGTAATCTTGATTGGTAGAAATTTACAGCGAAAACGTGCTTAGACGTGCCTACGTGTTGTGTTTGTATTGTTGTGATTGGTTCTCATTGCAACACAGGGGGTTGTTTTTGGCTTTATTATTGGACTAATCCAGAAGCTGGATTAGGGTTGTGGGATGTAATCCTCTGGAGCAGTCAAGTACAAAATGTTGGTCCAGCCAGTTGAATTTACTGTTACACCTGACTAGAGACTCCTTCCTTTTGTAGGTGGGGGTGACCTTTCTAGACCTGGTAAAAGGCCAATCTTTTTCGTCCTGCCTGCTTCACCTGGACTGCACTAGGTTATCTCCCATATGGGGTAAACCTGGTTGTACATATTTGTAACTAAAGCCTGCCTTCAGGGATCACACTGTGCCCTGCCTGATCGTGAGTAAGACTACTTTTTGTTACTTATGAATAAGACTGTTGTGTCTTTATTCTTTTGTTGTTGTTTAGTCATTTAGTCATGTCCGACACTTCGTGACCCCATGGACCAGAGCACACCAGGCACTCCTGTCTTCCACTGCCTCCCGCAATTTGGTCAAACTCATGTTGGTAGCTTCGAGAACACTGTCCAAACATCTCGTCCTCTGTCGTCCCCTTCTCCTTGTGCCCTCAATCTTTGCCAACATCAGGGTCTTTTCCAGGGAGTCTTCTCTTCTCATGAGGTGGCCAAAGTATTGGAGCCTCAGCTTCAGGATCTGCCCTTCCAGTGAGCACTCAGGGCTGATTTCCTTCAGAATGGATAGGTTTGATCTTCCTGCAGTCCATGGGACTCTCAAGAGTCTCCTCCAGCACCAGAATTCAAAAGCATCAATTCTTCGGCGATCAGCCTTCTTTATGGTCCAGCTCTCACTTCCATACATCACTACTTGTTGGCAAGGTGATGTCTCTGCTTTTTAAGATGCTGTCTAGGTTTGTCATTGCTTTTCTTCCAAGAAGCAGGCGTCTTTTAATTTCGTGGCTGCTGTCACCATCTGCAGTGATCATGGAACCCAAAAAAGTAAAATCTCTCACTGCCTCCATTTCTTCCCCTTCTATTTGCCAGGAGGTGATAGGCCAGTGGCCATGATTTTAGTTTTTTTGATGTTGAGCTTCAGACCATATTTTGCGCTCTCCTCTTTCATGCTCATTTAAATGTTATTTAATTCCTCCTCACTTTCTACCATCAAGTTTGTGTCAGCATATCTGAGGTTGTTGATATTTCTTCTGGCAATCTTAATTCTGGCTTGGGATTCATCCAGTCCAGCCTTTCGCATGATGAATTCTGCATATAAATTAAATAAGCAGGGACACAATAATCCAGCGCATGTTTGCAATTTGGTCTCTGGTTCTCCTGCCCCTTCGAAATCCAGCTTGCACTTCTGGGAGTTCTCGGTCCACATACTGCTTAAGTATACCTTGTAGAATTTTAAGCATAACCTTGCTAGCATGTGAAATGAGTGCAATTGTGCAGTAGTTGGAGCATTCTTTGGCGCTTCCCTTCTTTGGGATTGGGATGTAGACTGATCTTCTCCAATCCTCTGGCCACTGGCGAGTTTTCCAAACTTGCTGGCATATTGAGTGTATCACCTTAACAGCATCATCTTTTAAAATTTTAAACAGTTCAGCTGGAATATCATCACTTACACTGGCCTTGTTATTAGCAGTGCTTTCTAAGGCCCATTTGACTTCACTCTCCAGGATGTCTGACTCAAGGTCAGCAACCACACTACCTGGGGTGTACGAGACCTCCATATCTTTCTGGTATAATTCCTCTGTGTATTCTTGCCACCTCTTCTTGATGTCTTCTGCTTCTGTTAGGTCCTTTCCACTTTTGTCCTTTA
Organism: Darevskia mixta; assembly: GCA_034641385.1. Taxonomy (NCBI): domain Eukaryota; kingdom Metazoa; phylum Chordata; class Lepidosauria; order Squamata; family Lacertidae; genus Darevskia; species Darevskia mixta. Next base: position 19,995,056 of record JAWWNH010000018.1, read on the forward strand.
TTATGGTAATCTTTGTACGAAACGTTCCTTTCATATCTTATTCATTTTTTTCTTTTTTTCATATCTTATTCATTTTATTCTTTTAGTAGGGATCAAAAGGGTCTTACCAGGAATAATAGAACATATTTCAATCTGGGTAAGCCAGATTGAATTGCTTGTTCTCTTAAGAGACTCACACGAGTTGGCAACCAGCTTTCTGCTGTGTAAAAGGGGGGATGCACTCTGCTGTATATAAAGAAACTTGCTAGCGCAAGTTAGGAAAGGTAATATGAATCACTATATCCTCTCCTGTTACCCACAAGGGTCAGGGTCAGCTTTGAAGTCACAGCCTTTGAAATCATATTCCTGAGATAGGTATTGACTAATATCTATGGTGGGGTGGCACTGTTCTGACCCCCCCCCCCACACACACCCAACAAGTAGGGCGCTGCTACTTGCTGAGAGGAGAATCGGAGGGACAAAGTGATAGGGAGGCCAATACTGTATTAATGTGCCAGCCGAGCCAATCCAGTGCTCCTAACCTCCCTGCCACCTTCTCCCTCCCAGTAAGCAGCAGTGACTCTGCTGCCTGGAGGTCTGGCAGGGTGGCACAGGGTTTTGTTGGGACCCAGACCTAACTCTGATAACGTTCTTGCCATTGCACTTCAAGCCAGGTTGGTGGCAGATGCCACGCTTTTCTCGGGGTCTTTCTGTGTTGGTGTGTATTTGAATCAGTGTATATTTGTTCATCTGTTCCCAGAGTTCATCCTTTATCACACAGAAGAGTTTCTTTTGGAGAGAGATCTAAAATGAAAGTCTGTCCCGTTATCGCTGCTGAAATACAGTTAAGTGTAAGTGAATTTTTCACTCTCATGGCGAAAAAGAAGAAGTCATTATATGAAATGGACAAAAATGATACTTCTCATGCTGGTGTTCCCTTCACTGAATTCCTGATACAGTTCTTGTGATCACTATGGGATGCTGCATTTTTCTGCAATTTTCTAGCATTGGCGTTTATAGAGAACACTTGCTATTTCTCCACACAAGTTACATTTTGTACCTTCAAAAGAAAAAAAAAGGCACATACTGGGCTGCCCCCCCCAATAAAAAAGCTCCTACTGTAAAGCTGAATTCAGACTCTTCTAGTTTATTGTACTTGCGCTCTCAAATACACACACTGCTTTCTTCTTGTTCCTATGGAATGTTTTCATCTCCGCTAACATCAGAAATAGAACTTTTCCTCCTTCTCTCATATTATTAAAACCCAGGATTGTTCAATGAAGTTGAAGGGTTGGGGATTCAAGACATTAAAAAGGAAGTATTTTTCTTTATGCTAGCTGCTGGGAATTGCGGGGTGGGGGTGGCCCTACGGGCAGCTGGTTGGCCACTCTGAGAACGGGATCCTGGATTAGACAGGCCTTTGGCCCGATCCAACACTCTCTGCTTATGTTGGAGAGGCTTATTGAGAATTAGGCTATCAATGCCTACCAGAGACCTCCAGTATCAGAGCAGTGTGGCTTTGATTGCCTGTTGCTGGGGATCCTAAATAGGAAAGTACTGTTATGAGTTTGTAGGTGCCAAACCACTACAATCTCTGGATCCAGTTAGTGTTAGAATTTAAATAAGCCTTGGGCGTGTTAAAAGTGGGCACTTTTAACAGGTGTATTAAGTTGTGTGCTAGACACTTCTAATCCCCTGGAATCAACTAGTATTAAAAGATGATTAAGATAGGCTAAGCTTCCCGTGTAGAGGTGATAGCCTGGGCGATGGGCCATTAAGAGAACAAAGCATCAAAGAGACTCAGTGAGAGGCATCAAATGGTTGAGGCCTCTTTCCCTCAGCAGATTAAGCCAGAGTTTAGACCAGAGAGGTTAGAGGTAGCTGCGATGTGAACTAGAGTTAGGAGTTATGTGAGGGAGAAGAAAAGAAGCAGGCAAAGCACAATGACTGATGTCTGTTTGTATCGAAGGCTGCATCTATGGGAGAAGCAAGACCCTCTTGGAGTGATTTTGCTGTGAATCCCTCCATCATAGGCTCAGGTTTTTTGTGTGTGCAAATACACCATATATCATAAAGACACCACAGTCTCCACAGAGTCTCATTTCCAAAAGGAAACATGGATGCTGGGAAAGTGCGCTTGGAACCCCTGGAATCTCATACTGCTTGGAGATTGGGGTGGCATGCAACAGTACTATTGCCTTCTTGGTTTTTTTTTTTATCTTCATATGCAGTGCTTTTCTCGGGGGGGGGTGCAGGGGGACGCATACCCCTAAACATTTTGTGAATCTACGTTTGGCCTCATTGAGGGGCAGTATTTCAATATGAGTAGGAAAATGAGAGTACCCCTAAACATTTTTAAAGGGGGGAAAAGCACTGTTCATATGACCCATCTTAACACGAGGCAGTTGTGGGAACAGCTGCTTCCCAGGTATGAAAAAATGTTCTTCCATTTTTGTTTTTGTTTTTAACTTCATTTCTCTTATCGTTCCTGTCATTTGGCGCTTTATCGACTTCTTGCTGAATTTTCCCTTTGATTCAATTCCCCCACTCACTTTAATCAAGTTTTCCCCAGGTTTACGATGCTTGCAGATTTTTATATATTTATTTTCCAAAAAGTTAGCCAACTAACCAGGCAGAATTTCCCCAGCCCTCTCAGCTCTCATTAAAACAGTATTCTATCAAATTGTCTCTCTTGCTCAAATGGAGAAAAGGTAGACTGAAAATTGAAATAAAAGGAAAAGGTGGAGATAAATTGTGTTTCCCCTCCAGGTTTAGACACATGTTTTATGAAGGTGCAAACCAATTATGGCATTTGAAACATTTAATTTGGGTGTTGCTGTTTAGAACCTAAAATCAGAGACACCCCACTAAGGCATGCAGTTTCCAAGAATCCAAGTGCTTCTCATATTCCACCAGGTATGAATACAGAATTTGCAATGGTGAATTTGGATTGTGCCCAGAATATTAAAACAGAAGACCAGCTTTCTGCGCTTATGGTCTTCATTGATGACCTTTTCCAGCACTGTAATATGGAACAGATGGGATGCATATAACTCATGCAAAGCTGACTGCAGCTCACCAGTCACGTACTGTGCCTTTCCAGAAGCTTAAGAGCATCTTTGCTTTTGCATTCGCAAGTAGGACTCATAAAGGCAGAAGTTTTATCAAGCCCCAGGAGAACACTATATGCAGCCTGTGAATTGCATTCAGATTGGCAGGCCACAAGTTGTTTAGGACTGATCTAGATGTTTCTAAAGAGCATTGGTCACATCCTAGGCTTAGTTCTAATAGAAGTCTGAATTAATCAAATTTATTGAACGGTCACAGACCAAATCAACCTCTATAACTGGACAGCAAAGCACACACAAGACAAACAACACAATTAAAAATTAAAAATCTTAAGTAAAATTAAACGTTCGCCTTCGCCGTTCTAATAGAGTTTTCAGCCCTGTTCAACTTCTGGTTGTGGAGTTGTTATACTGGTGACATAGATAAAGCTACAGTGACCATGGCAATGTATCACACAGTGCTTTCATTGGAGCAAGTACATTAGTGGTCTGATTCTGTGGAGTGACTTAAATACTATTTTAAAGCAAGAAGGATGCTCAGCAGCCACTTCTATTTTTGATGGCCGATGAGCAAAAAGACTTATAGTTGCTTGTGGAAGTTTGTGGCACCTCAGAAACCAAGTGAGAAAACTAAAATGTATCATGAGGAGAAATGAATAAACAAAAGAAATTTCAACACAAAACAGTTCCTGAAGAATAGAATGCACACTAGAAACTGAAAGCATAGAGCCTGAGAGTTGTCTCTAGCAGAACTCTGTATGGCAAGCCAGAAGGGCCAACATACGATGAACAACTTTGAGAGAATTATGCACAACAGCATGTAAGGCCACCACCTTTGCCAATGATACAGGGCCTCAAGTTTCATAGCTGGAAGTAGTTTCTGAATTTGCAGCAGGGTTGCCTCATCCGGCAGAATTGTGTGAATTTGGAGGTGCAGGCCAGGGGACCCTGTGACCTACGATATGTTTTTGGACTACAACTCCCATCATCCAGCATATTAGCTATGCTGGCTTAGAGGGATGGAATCCAGCCGCATCTGAATGGCCACAGGTTAGCCACCATTGGTGCAGAATAATATTAAAACCTCTGCTGAGTCTTTAAAAGCCTAAAATTATTGAGATATGTTAACTCTTAGGTCAACTGACATGACAAGTACGAAAAGTATTTGAAACTACTGCAGTGGCTCAAGGTACTGCCTGCTCTGGGTGGTAGTCAGCTGGGATTTACTCAGAGTAGACATACTGAAATTAATGGAAATGGCTATGTTAGGTCCATTAATTTCAATGGGTGTACTCTTAAGTAAAATTTGTTGAGTACCACTTTCTGATTGGCAGTTGTTCTCTAGGGTCTCAACAGAAGGTTTCTTCTACATTATTACCCAATATTCTTTTAATGAGAATTGCAAAGTATGGTCTTTCTGCATGCATGACAGTTCATGAATTTAGAATAGCCTTCCCCTCATTAGAATATCTCTCACATAAAAGACACTGATATGATTTATGCCTGATCTCCGTTTTGAAAACAATGCCAGATAGGGATCAGTGTGCAACATCAGGTTTATCAAGCAGATAGCTTTTCACATGGATAGAGCAACATGCAAAGAGAAAATACTGCTCTAAATCTCAGTTCTTAATTTAGAGAACATGTCAGGATTTTTTTAAAAAATAAAAAATAAAAAATTGGCACTCTGAATATTTTGCGCTGCCAGCTTCCATCAGCCTCTTGTGTGCAGCTGTCAGTGCCAGACAGAGTCAGCAGAAGAGTTGGTTAAATCTTTCTTTGCCAGCTGTGCAAAGTTTTATATCGAGCAGTTATGAGACTTGGCGTGAGTTTTCAACTTCGCTCCCTGGCTTGCCAACCCCTGCAGATGGCTGGGCCCAAGATGATAGCGCAAAGGTGCAGCATGAAATACATGGGCTTCTGAGGATCCCATGAAATATCAACAGATGCAGGGCCCTTCTATTTTTGTGTTGAAATTTTACTTTATGGAAAACTGAACGACAACCAGAGAGTGGTGAAAAGAGAAAGAAATCCAAGAAATATCATTAGTTTTACCAAGATAGCAGACACCACTTTCCACTTTCCATGGCTTATATAAGGGCCATGATTCTTGAGATCTAGTGCTGAAAAGTGAGTTGCAAGACTGTGGGATGCTTGTCTGTGTGATGATGGAGTTGTGTGAATACTTTGCATCGCTCCCAGACTCCTGGTTTCCAGTGGATGCCTGGCGGTGGAGCAAGCCAATCGGATGCCTGGGGCGGTGCCTGTGCCCTGTGCCCAGGGGCGGGGCCAGCCACCCGCAGGGGCAGGATGAGCCGGGGCAGGATGCTCTGTGGGGCCTCCAATGAGTCTGCCTGCCTCCTCCCACTCAGCCACCCTACAGCTGAGGGGGAGGCGGTGGGCGGACCGTTTGGGGCAGCGCGAACCGCATCACCCACAGAAGAGACGCGTGGCTCGGACACGCTGCAGGCCCCGCAGTGAGTGCCACCCAGCATTTTGTCAGCCCCCTTAGTGGTGACACCCAGGGCTGACCGCCCCCACTGCACCCCGCCTTCCTCCGCCCCTGTGGATGCCAACCAGCATTTGGAGTCCTTTGATATACAGCCTCACACAAACTAATGCTGGGAATCTGTCCTCTGTAACTGATTTAATGTGCTGTTGCAATGCACCACCGCCTACTTTCAGAATAAAAGAAGTTAAAGTTTGAGAGTTTGGGTGGTCTATTTCATTAGAATTTCAGCCAGAGGTGGTTGATGCCAATCATTTCCCAACAGATGATGAATGTTGTTGCTCTGTGTATTTTTATTGAATTCATTGGATTGTCTAGGCAATTGAATATTGCACTGCTGTAGCAGAGACTTGTGGGGTTTTATATGAAATTGTGATGAAGGCTAGTGATTACCTGTAATGAGTGGACATCTTCTAGAGGGTTATTTCTGGGTTTTCAGTGTATGCAATGAATTGAGAGAATGGATAGATAAAGCTGCTTTATACTGAGAGCAAAGGCTGCTATTCTGTATGCAGAAGCGCTGCCCTTTCTGGTTTGCAGTTTGCTGTTGTTGCTTCATCTGCTGCAGTGGATGTTTTGAAAAATCAAGCAAGGTGCTCATTCCTGTGTCAGCCTGTCATTTGCTTAATGCATTTGAGCTTCTCTTTGCTAACTTAAGTACTCTCACTTCAGGGAAAATACAAAGCATACAAAATGCTTTGATCTGCATTCCAAACGTTTTGTTCGTTAAGCACCACTTTCACATAGAATCTCTAGTGTGTTTTTGCCGTCTTTGTTTGAATGTTTCCAGGTAGCCTCACAAATCTGAGATCTTTAATTTAAAAGAAAGCAATGATACCATCTTGGCACTGGGCCATCTTAGACAAGGCTTTAAGACTGCAAACCCAACCCCACAATCCTGGGAGTAAACCTCATTGAACTCAACAGATCTTAATTCTGAGTAGACATGGTTAGGATTGCCCTGAAAAATTGTATGTATCTTTCAAATGGAAGCTAATGATTTTTTTTTTAATCTGTGCAAACTATCCAAAACCAAGCATATTCAAAAGACAATAACATGCTGGATGGACAAAATATGCTATAGTTTGTTATTTATGATATTGTAAATTGTTGTTGTTTTTGTTTAGTCCTTTAGTCATGTCCGACTCTTCGTGACCAATGGACCAGAGCACGCCAGGCACTCCTGTCTTCGATATTGTAAATACTGTGTTTTATTATTGTTCTGTCTGTGAGCTGTAAAGGTAACAGTGAAATAACTCAGGTTCACCCTATACCTCTGGATTCAACCCTGAGTGTAGATACCCAGGTTTCAGCAGTGGCCAGGAGTGCATTTGCACATTTAAAACTAGTGCTGCAGCTATTACACCCATTCCTTGAGATGTCCGATCTAACCATCGTGGTTCATGCCTTTGTTATTCCTATTTGGATTACTGTAATGTGCTCTGCATGGGGCTGCCTTTGGAAAGTGTTCAGAAACTCAAATGGGTCCAAGACGCTGTGGCCAGATTGGTGGCTGCACCTGGTTACATGGAGAACAGAAACTCAATGTTGCATCAGCACCTACCGTAGAATCATAGAATCTTAGAGTTGGAAGAGACCACAAGGGCCATCCAGTCCAACCCTCTGCCAAGCAGGAAACACCATCAAAGCATTCCTGACAGGTGGCTGTCAAGCCTCTGCTTAAAGACCTCCAAAGAAGGAGACTCCACCACACTCCTTGGCAGCAAATTCCACTGTCGAACAGCTCTTACTGTCAGGAAGTTCTTTCTAATGTTTAGGTGGAATCTTCTTTCTTGTAGTTTGAATCCATTGCTCCATGTCCGCTTCTCTGGAGCAGCAGAAAACAACCTTTCTCCCTCCTCTATATGACATCCTTTTATATATTTGAACATGGCTATCATATCACCCCTTAACCTTCTCTTCTCCAGGCTAAACATACCCAGCTCCCTAAGCCATTCCTCATAAGGCATCGTTTCCAGGCCTTTGACCATTTTGGTTGCCCTCCTCTGGACATGGATCTGTTCCTGAGCACAATTCAAAGTGCTGGTTATGACATACAAAGCCCGATACAACTTGGGACCGACCAGGCTCTCTGAAGGACTGCATTTCCCTATAGCAGCCAGAGATGGCCTTCTTTGCAGCTGCTTATTTTCACTTACCTGGACAGCTTTAAAAGAGGATTAGACAAATTCATGAAGGATAAGGCTATCAGTGGCTACTAAACCTGATGGCTATGTTTTAACCCCACTGCTGGAGGCAGTATGTCTCTGAATGCCAGTTGCTGGAAATCACAGGTTTGGAAAGTTGTGCTGAGATCCTGCTTTGCATGCTTCTCATAGGCATCTGGTTGGCCACTGTGAGAACAGGATGCTGGACTAGATGGGCCACTGGCCTGATCCAGCAGGGCTCCTCTTAACATTATTATGTTTAAAATATGGCAAGACACTGTTTCGTATGGGGTACTGGTCATTCTTCTGACTGGGGGCTGCTGGACTTCTGCACTTTTGGTGGCAAAATCAGGGACATGATGGGCAGCAAAGTGGATTCAGAATTCTTCCAAATTCTTTTTGGAAATGGCTTTCCAAGGCAAACTGAGAAAGTTTGACTTGCACCCAAAAACCCAGCATAAAGGGGCAAGGCATAGAGGTGGGATAGCTAAGGGACACAACTTTATTTAAGTTTTACCATGGTAAATTTGCAGCCAGAATCTGAATAGCTGTGCAGCTATATGTAGCCTTCTTGCCTCCTCTTCACTTGATGTTATAGGTGAGCCTTAACCCAGCCTGAGAACAAGAAGCAGATGTCCCTGCTTTTACCACCCACATTTACACCTGCCCTAGCTTTCACAGCATGGTACACAAACACAGCATCATCTCTTAAATCAGAGCACAATGCTTTGAGAGCAGGAAGTTAGCTAGAGAAGGAAAGAATTCTTAGAATTGCTGGAATCTTTGTAAACCTGCTTTTGGAAAGCCTTTCCCCTGGGGACCTCTGGGTCGGATCATCCCTTTCTATCATCCCTTTCAGACTCACCTGCTGCCCCCAGTGATTAATACACTCCAAGAATAGATTTTAAAAAGTTTTACGGAACATTATGAAAAAGTTAGAATTCATTGAATTCAAAAGATAATTCTAAGCTTGCAGCAGTAATACAAAAAAAAGGGGAATATAGTGGTACCTTGGGTTAAGAACTTAATTCATTCTGGAGGTCCGTTCTTATCCTGAAACTGTTCTTAACCTGAGGTACCACTTTAGCTAATGGGGCTTCCAACTGCCGCCATGCCGCCACCGTGTGATTTCTATTCTCATCCTGAAGCAAAGTTCTTAACCCGAGGTACGATTTCTGGGTTAGCGGAGTCTGTAACCTGAAGCGTCTGTAACCTGAAGCGTCTGTAACCTGAGGTACCACTAGTAGCACCTTAGAGACCAACTGAGTTTGTTACTGGTATGAGCTTTCATGTCCATGCACACTTCTTATCTGAAGAAGTGTGCATGCACACGAAAGCTCATATCAGTAACAAACTCAGTTGGTCTCTAAGGTGCTACTGGAAGGAATTTTTTATTTTTTATTTTGTTTCGACTATGGCAGACCAACATGGCTACCTACCTGTAACCCGAGTTACCACTGTAATTGATTAGAATGATAACTGGTGGTAATATAAACCTGGTGGATTCCTTACAGATTGAAATGAGAGCCTGCTTCTTTTTTTATTTTTATTTCAGAGTATAGGGGAAGGCAAGCTTTGGCCTACAATCTGGATCCCTCATGAAGTCCAATTACATCTGTCCCTATGGGGCCCATTCAGCCCATCAGCAGTTTAGCTGGGAGCTGCAGTTGCAAGTTCAAGAGTTTTGGTTTTGTGGTGGGGAAATGTACAACTGCAGTTCCTTCTGCAAGAAGATCTGCTGCAAGAGGTTCAAAGTGGAGGAGTACATGACTCAGCAGAGAGGCAATCCTTGCAAATATGCAAAAAGGTATCTGTGCACTGCACAACAGCATGCACACCATTTTACATCTTGAAATTTGATGCTTTGAATAGGTGTAATGCAAGGGTTGTAGTTTAGCTGTGCATTCTTCTGCTGGGATTGCTGAGTTCTATTTTACTTTTTCCTCAGCCAGGAAAAATAAAGCATATTGGAGATGTGCTCCCCCACACACTTCAAACTTTGTAGAAGTCTATGGAGAAAATGGAAGATGAAATCTGAGGGGCGTTACTAAGAATTTAAACAAGTCTCCTTGTTTTCATGGGAAATAGGTAGGTGTGTGTGTGTAGGGTGCATGATTGTGTGAGTGTGTCTAGCTCTTCATACTTCTGAGTCTCACTTGGAAGCCTTTGGAATGCTGCCCTTAGCAGGTTTCCACTTGGATTGTCCTGCCCTGGCCTGACGAAAGGTTACCTACCCCTAATTTATATCTTGCCTTTCCAAAAAGTTTCAAGGTGGCTAGGAAAGAAAAATAAATACAAATTGATAGATAAAAATGCAATAAAAATACATTTGAGTTACAATGAAACACTAAAGCATCATTACTTAAAAGAAACAGAGCAGCAAAAACCAAAAATATAACTGTAAAGCAGCAATAAAAACCTGTCAACCAAAGCTCACTAAAATCACTATCAACTGAAGTCTTTCTCCGAAATGAAGTTTTTTCTCTGCTTCAGAAGACAATAAAAGAAGAGGCAGGGCAGATCTTTCTGAACATGGAATCTGGGTTCAGCCACTGAAAAAAGCTCCCTCTTTCTGATCCCAATCAGTGTTCTGATTTTGGAATGCACTCTGTTAATTATCTTAATGCCTTAATACCTTATAGGTGGTTCTTCAAGTACCCTGGTCCAATCTATACAGTATATGACTTTAGAAGTTATAAAGTCAGTTATAAAGCCAATAATTTCAGTTGGATCTGGTCCTGTTAGTATATGGCCAGAATCTGAAAACCAATCAGGCGGCCATTCAGCTATTTCAGGATTGGTGTAACATGCTTACAAAATTCAGGTCCAATTAATACAATAGCCACAATATTTTGAACAATGTGAACAAAGTCCCCATGTAGAGCACACTGCAGTAACAAATGTGTGGTGCGACTCTTGCAAGTGTTGCCCTGGCCAGATCTTCATTCTCTGGAACAAGTGGAGTTGGTGTAACAGCCTAATCTGGAAAAAGCTTCTCCAGCAACATCTCCAGCCACCTGGGCACTAACACTCAAAGCTTTGTCCAGATATACTCCCAATCTACAAATCTACAAAACTGCCCCTCCAAGAAGGACCTGACACACTGTAGAACAGTGACTGCAAGCCCTACCCTGGCCAGATATTCCAGAATTAAACCATAGAGGTTGCCCACACCAGAGCAAAATGTGGATTTCTAGCTGCCTGCCTCCTCATTAACATCTGCAAAATGTCCTCACCAACCCAGTATTTTCCTGGAACTTTCCCCCTTTAAGTGTGGGGTTCCCTGATCCTTGGAAAGTCCAAAATGACCAAGACCAGGGGGGAACACACATTTTAAAGGGGGAAAGCATTGGACAACACTGGGATAGAGAAGATGTTGTGTGGAAGCCCCTGCTTTAATGCAGAGAGAGGCATGTGCAAATCCACATTGAGCTTTGGAGTGAACAAGCCTATGGGGTAGAAAGTAGCTGAAAAGTCCTACAAAATGAAAAGGGATACTCTTCACACAGGGAAGATTGTCCACCAGGATGACCAAGGGCACGTGGAGTAGCAAACCTTGTCTGTTCTTCACACTGGGGTATTGTCTGAGCTTGACTAAGGTCTTGTCACCATTTCTGCCTCTCATATTTCATAGAGAAAAACATCTCTGCCCTCAAGACAATTATTCAGTCATGAGCCAGAGTTTCTTGATCAAAGTTTTCCCCCCATTCCACTCCATAGCTTCTGGAGTGATCACCTGCACCATCCATGCATATTTGCCCCCAAAATGAACGTGAATAACAACACCCACTTTCTAGCCTCCAGTGTTTCAACCGAGGTGGTCTCTCCTGCCCTGAACCACCACCAGATGAACAGTCTTTCCCTGAATGGAGGAGAGCGCTACAATTTTTCTTTTTTGTAGTTTTGTGAGGGGAATAGTGTTTGTATGAGGTACGTTTTCTTTACATTGCAATGTAGTCGAAGCAAAATTCCAAGTATGATTGATACTTGCCCAATAAATTATTATTCCATATTCCTTATTCCTTTTCCTTTACTGTTTTATTATGTAGTTCTGATATTTCTAAGTAAATTGCTTTGTGAGGTTCACTTGCGCAAAACATGAAGCAGGACCACTCTTAACTTTAAGACAACTTATAGGGACATGGATTCTCTTCATGTGAAGCCTCAGCTCAACCTAAGCCCTGAATACAGCCCTCAACCCTTCAGCCCACCAGGGGATCCTCATTTGTAAGCCAGTCCACCGCTATGAAATTCAGAAGCTGAAAATAAAAATTGATCTAATATAAGACTGTGCCTGACCTCTGGTGTTCTTCATTCTTTCAAATCAAGGCAAACAGTAATCTTCTGTGCCCAAAGCTATAAAGGTGGAATAAGTTGCTAAATCATTAAAATTCTGTATATTTAGCCTTGTACTCTGGGGCAATTCTATGTTTTGTAAAAGGTTTAAAGAAGAAGAAGTAGAAATAGAATTTCAGAGCTGGGTTTTATTCATCATTCCCTTATCAAATATCTCTGGTGTCCTTTAACAAGTACGATAGCATTAGTTATAACTCATGCTACCCCAAAGCTTGCAATCTTGAGAGGGGCCCTGTGGGAGGCCAATTCAAAAGGTACAGCATGCAGAAAATCATTTTATTTAATGGCGGATTCCTGAGAAAGCTACCTGAGCTAACGACTCATGTTTGTCCTCGGGTAATGCATGTGCACTGGGAAAACAACCAGAACCCTTATATCAAAATGTAGGGGGTTTCGTGAATGACATTGGGACTTGAGCCTATTCGCCTATGCAACAAAAAATTCATCAAAACATGTTACCCACAACAGCATGTGGGAAAGGCAAGATGACAAGGTGAAGATTGCAGAAGAATGTCTCCCCCCTTTCTCCTCCTAGCAGACAGATGTTACTGGTAGTTCTTGCAAGTTTGTTTGCTTCTATTCTTGTTTTCCTTTCAGCGCTGGAAAATTTGCTGACGGCATTTTGTCCCATTCATTAAAAAGGAAGGAAGGGAGGAAAGAAGAATGTCCCATGGGAACCAGAAGCTTTATCTCAGGTCACAGGTGGGAAGGAGGCGAAAGAATCAGAAGACCAGTTCTTTATGATAGCTCACTTCTCCCCATTCTGTCAAGGTGGAGGCGTCAGCGTGAAGATGCTGAGGATTCTGAAGGGATTGTCTTAAATTTCGTGCTTTCTATTGCAAGGTTCATTGTGAAGAATTGCGTGGGGAACTGTACATGGAACACCACGACAATAAATGGTCTCGCTGACTGGCTCAGTTCACAACCTAGCACATCAGTTGGTTATTAATGCCAGGGAATTGGGCTCATATCCTTTCCTAACCGTACCCAGTCACCTCCTCCTCTCATCTGTTCTGATTCCCCCTTCACATCACTTCTTTTTTTCTTTTCTTTTTTGAAGAAATCATTCTTTGCCATTACATCAGGTGCTCATCATTGTTGTCATACAGTATTTCAAAAAGTTACAATCCAGACACAAAAGTTGTTGAGCTTTCTTGGCCAAAGTTGTTGAGTTTTTTTGTTTTTTGCAAAATCTAAAAAGAGAGAAAGTGTGTGTGTGTGTGTGTGTGTGTGTGTGTGTGTTTTGGAGTTATTTCTTAGGAAATTCAGCAAAAATACAACACATTCAATATACGCCTGGATTTTCCTGGACACTTTAACCAATTTTTGAAAAATCTGCCCTGACGCTATTTTTCGAGGACAAATCCCAGATACGTCAGGGAAATTCTGGGCGTATGGCAGCCCTATCAACTGTGGCTTAAGCACACAAGGAGTGACTGGGCACAAAGGCACAAGTGCCATTTCCCATCTGCTTCCATATCACCTTCAGTGAGTTGGAGAGTGATTTGCAGTGGGGGGGACACCTCTTTTCAGAGGCACCAGCTTCTCCAGACAATTGGGGGGCCCAATTTGATGTCGAACGTTGAGGGGGGCCCAGCCCCATAAAAAAAGATGTTTTTGGGGGGTGTGAAACTGACTTAGGCCGTAGGGGTCAGCACCTATATCTCATGTACCCATGGAGGTTCCCTACACATTTTTGAATCCTGATTTTTTGAACATCAGTATAATGACAACAATAGCACTAAGTTACTGTTGCTATTCACAACACCTTTCTGAATGCAAAGAGCCAGCTTACGACAACAAGCAGTAAAATATCATATCTAAAAGCAAGTTTTTTTGGGGACGACAAACCACCTTTCTAAAACGCTGAAGAACAAAACATGAAACATGAAAAAAGCATAAGAAAACACAGCTGGAAAGAGTGGAAACCTTGAACACGTTGATGCCATGTTGTCCCCCCAAAACAAATTAGTCTTAATTTCCATCCATGATCTGCCCCTGCATATGCCACAGGTGTGAAGGCATTGTGTAAGCCAGGTGCCACTCCAAACCACCACGATTCTTTGGGCAAGCAACTTTACTGTGGATCCTAAGAGGTGGGCCTCCTCTTAAATAACTTTAATTCCAAGGGTGTTTACTGCTTCATGATAAAGACAGCAGTTCTGGGGTAAGGGGAGCTCAGAGGTTTCACAAGCACCAGAGGACATCCCTGTGTGTGTCGTTGTGCCCATGGAAAGCTGCTTTGTCACATTTCTGGTTGTGGCTCTCCAGGGTATCAGTCTATGAAAACTATTCACAGCCTAGACTTCATAGCGTTTTAAAGTGTGAAACCAGCACCTTGAACTCAGCCCAGAAACAACCTACTTGTATTTATTTGTTCTGAATATTTCAAGTAAATTTGGAGCTTGAATTTTTCCTTGGATTGGAAAAGAGCAGTCCTAATAAAAATAAGGCAACATTTCTTTCTACCTGAGGACTTTTTATTTATTTATTTATTTAAAAAAGATTTTCACTGGGACGATATTTTAAAAAGAAAACCTGTCAATTCTGGATTTGATTCAAATTCTCTTCTCATGGTACATCTACAGAAAAAGCCTTTTTACGGTGCAACAAAAGAATACTTTGGAGGAACTGGAAGAGTACAAAATAGGTGTAATCAAACCTCTCTTTCTGTGGTACAGATTCTATAATCCCTCTGTATCAGAGTTAGCAGATGGCTTTCTTCCTAGCTTAAATTGCCCAGAATTCATTTTAATATTTTAGGATTCTCTGAGCTTGTCTAGAAGGAATTGAGTTATATTGTGTTCCGTTTCTGGACCCCTTCCAAGCTCCTACCTACTCGGTGGTCTCTTACCATCTGTGAATGAAAGATTGGCATTGGCCTTTTACAGTACTCTCAAGCACATTGAGCCAGGGGTTATTTATTACTATGATCACTACTACTACTGAGGAGGAGGAGGATGGTGATGTATAGAAGATGACTGACTACAAGTGGTTGTGGATTATTCTGTGGCACTCTTAAACTCTGGAAAATTTACCGGTATTTATTCCTTACTGAGTGGTGAGCAAACAAAACACATGTTGGTCTGGATCCAAAGAACCACGAATGGATGAGAATTTGGGGTGCCTTGATATGTTGTTGTTGTTGTTGTTGTTGTTGTTGTTGTTGTTGTTGTTGTTGTTGTTTCAATAGTAAGGTTTGCACAAGTTCTGTCATAAGCAGAAGTCCAACTTTGGCTTAATTTCTTTTTTTATTGTGTAAAGCATGGGTAGGCAAACTAAGGCCTGGGGCTGGATCCGGCCCAATCACTTTCTAAATCCAGCCCACGGACAGTCCGGGAATCAGCGTGTTTTTACATGAGTGGAATGTGTCCTTTTATTTAAAACGCATCTCTGGGATATTTGTGGGGCCTGTCTGGTGTTTTTACATGAGTAGAATGTGTGCTTTTATTTAAAATGCATCTCTGGGTTATTTGTGGGGCATAGGAATTTGTTCATTTTTTTTTTTTCAAAATATAGTCCAGACCCACCCCACCACAAGGTCTGAGGGACAGTGGACCGGCCTCCTGCTGAAAACGTCTGCTGACCCCTGGTGTAAAGTCTAGCAGAAAAGGCAAAATAGCCTTAGTATTTCTTATTCTATAAATAGACTATTACACACTTTTGGGATAAATAGTTGGGTATGACAAAAAAAAAAAAAAAAACACCCCACAGCTTTCTACAGCTATCTGGTGAATGAATGTGGCACATGAAAGGACCAACCCTACCATTAGGCATGGTGACACCTGCCTCAGGCAGCATATTTTGGTAACCTTGAAGCCATCAAATTGTCAGTCATTCAGTTTATTATTATATTTTTACTACTTGGGCTGCTCTTTTGGATTTCGTGCCTCAGGCACCAAAATGACTTGGACCGTCTCTGCATTTACATCTTAACAGATGATTGGGAAAAGTTGGTTTCCAGAAATACTTCCACGAAATGGTCTTCTGAATGTCACTGCTTGTGGAAACAGTAGCATAAGTCCAGAAAACGAGAGGGAAAATGCCTCCAGGAAGCAGGAATTAATTTGTGTGTAGTCTTGAAGCTATTTTGGGGTATGGTTTTTTAAGTTCTGCTGACTGTGCCATCTATATTCCAGTAGGGGTGGAAGAAAAATCCATTTTAAATTAATTTATATATGGAGTTTGACAGTTCTGACCACCTTTTGCATCAAACACTCATTTAAGCATTCATACACTGTCTTTTTTGGGGGGAGGCGAACAAATTATAAGCAAAATAACATAAATTGTATATATATTATATATAAAATGTATAAAAGAGTCAAGCCCCTTAATTCTGTAAGTATTAACACATACGACGTGTTTTTATACAGTCACATGATTATAATATGTGTATAATATTATACGCATAATGTATATGATGATGCACATATGGGAGAAGTGTTCGTATTTTTAGCAGATTGATTAAAAAGAAACTCAAGAAGTGAGGCGGGTATTAGAAATTATCTGTGCAGATAAGGTTGACATGGAGCTACTCAACAAATCCCATCCCTAATTCCAGAGTAGTTCATCTGGATTAAAAGCAACCAGTATGGAGACTGAAATATCCATATCGACTCTGGATATCTGGGATGTTGATAACCAGCAAAGTCCTCCTCCGGAAAGATGGGCCCACTTGCCTACAGTGGTCATCCATAAACACTGAACTTAAGTGAAAAAATGGGATCTACAGATGAACAGAGTCCAACAATAGCTGTGGTATGCAGGTACAGACTGGATATAACAGAAAAATGCATCACAATCCTTCTGTCAGCCATTAGGAGAGCCTTTGAAATGAAAGAGGAACACTGATGAATTGTCTCGGACAAGAAAGAAGAATACCTTGCCTAATTACTTGAAACATCTTGAGAAGGTGTCAGTTGAGGAATCTAATTAATTCAGTCCTGTGATAATGTTGTTTAAGAAAGCAGCAGAGAGGTGTAACTACTCTATATTCTGTTGTATGGGAGGTCTGGATCTGCCACTGACATGTGGAGGCATAATCTGGCAAGCAAGAGAGACAAAGAAATAGGTCTTAGCCCCAAGCGGAAAACTGATTAGCCTGTCTCTCTAGTCTGCTGGGGGAAAAGAGAGCACCCTACATGGCTCGATTGGCAGGCACACAGATAAGCCGAAGAAAGATGCTTTCACCTTACAGCTATTAAAAATTGAAGGGTCCCCCGAGCTTTGCCAAGAAAATCTGCAAACTTAAAGGAATGACGGCCAGGCTTAAGTAACAGATACAGCTCTTCAGGGAGTGCTGTCAATACTGGGATATTACTAAGACACCATACCTCGAAACAAACAAGGATAACATCTGGAACATTTCCATGCTATAGTGGGAGGGAAAAGGATGGAGATACGCAATGCAAGTTAAGAAAACACTGTTCAGTTTTTGCCCCAAGAGCTATATTGTCTGGAAGCAAGGGGAGCTTTTGAAATCTTAATGCAATGGAGACATGGAAACACCCAAGGCATTACTTGAAATGAGTGTTCTTTGCTGTAACACATCTTTTTGTACCCCTGGGTTAGCCACGTGTGATATTCCAACTGAGAATGTCCATGCATACATCACAGCACAAGGTAGCCAATCAAATATGCCATTACTTAGGAAAATTCAGACTGAGCACAATGAAAATGAATATATTTGCAAGGCATGGGGGGGAATGTCTGTCACACACACACACACACACAATGCCAGAAATATTTACCAGGGACTCATGAGTGGTTTTTGTTCAGCTCTACAAAATACCTTTTCTGCAAAACTGCAAGCAGAACTCCCCTCTAGACCATGAAAGATCAAGGTGTCACATGCCCCTTCAGTGGAGCTTCCGTACCACCGTGGAAACAAATGGTACATAATTATATTATATCCTATGAGGTTTGCTGAAGTAATAAAATTGCTGACCTTAACGTAGCCTGAGAAGTGAACCAAAAACCAAGTTGATGTTACTTTAAAGATATATGTATTCCTCCTGCGCATGGGAAAAGAAAACATAAAATACATTTGTTTCTTTGCTGACTTTGTATATTCTGACAAAAAAAAAAGCCAAATAAATTCCATTGTGTAATTTTGGATGGGGTTCAGTTTTCTACAACCATCGCTATGCCAGGATAATTTATGCTGTGAACAATGTACACAAAATATACATTGTGTTTGCTTGTACTTGGATAGCTAACACTACTCCTGATGAACTTTGACCTGCCTTCCCAGCTTATAATCAGATATTTGCTCTGTGGCCTTTCATTATTGGTGGCCCAATAGATCTTTGAGTTTCATAAGAGAATATATCTTCTAGGCTTTGCAGAAATAGCTCACAGGGCCCAGATCTTATGGAAAGGTCGATTCCCATAATGATGCCTTTGAGTTCTCAGAGGGCACCTCTATGCATAATAATTTTATACACTCCTACTTTGCTTTTCTCAAACTTGGAGCCTGAATTGTAGAGTTGGAAGGAACCTCAATAGTAGGCACTATACATTCAAAGCAGTATTCTAGCACTTTAAATAGTCATTGCATTCCCAAAGGAATCCTGGGAACTATAGCTTGTTAAAGGTGCCGAGAGTTGTCAAGACCCCCTATTATTCTCTCAGAGCTACAGTTTCCAGAATTCCCTGAGAGGAGAGATTGACTGTCACAGGGCAGTGGGTGTGCTTGGGAATTGGGACAGGCTTAAAGGGTGCCCTCATCATGAAAAAGGAAAATTTCAAGGTCTATCGTGAGGGATGGGCTACCATGTTCCATTTGACAATGGAACTCATCTGGGCCTACTCTGAAGATGTCCTCCCATAATGCCACTGTATTTCTCTGTGTGTATTTAATTGTTTCTTAATGTTTATTTTTATTGTGTGTGTTTTAGTTGTGTCCATTTTAATTTAAGCTGTGAGCTTCCTTGGTTCCTGCACTGGGAGGAAGGTGGTATATTAAGTGTGTGTGTGTGTGTGTGTGTGTGTGAGAGAGAGAGAGAGAGAGAGAGAGAGAGAGAGAGAGAGAATTCTATTTTAAATTGTTGTAGCCTACCAGAGGACCTTATGGAGAAGGATGGGCAATATATTGAAATAATAATAATGTCAACACATTGTACTGTCCTTTATTATTTCACTGTCTTTCCACAGCATCTGCTGCCTCAGGCAGCTACCTCACTTTGCCGAATGATAAGACCTCTGTCTGAGATCCCATGGAGTTCATGTCAGTGAAAACAAACTATACTGGGCTATATGTGGCAGGCTTTTTATGTTTGTTCATAGATGAGAATTAGCCTTCCCCTGAGAGTTATATGCTGCTTTTAGCCTTTCCATTTCATGTAATTCTCTGGTGGTAAACCTAAGCACATCTCTTTGCTTGGTGGGGGGAAAGCCTATAGTTGCGTATAGATGATTAATGGTGTGATTGCTGTTCTCCCACTTGATGTCTGACATTTGAAATCATGTCCCCATGTCATCTTTAAGAAAGAAAGTTATTCTTATCCATTTCCTGACGTCTTCAGCGTGCTGACACTTAGCCAGTTAACTCTGTGGAGTCTTGCTCCACGACTTGGCACTGCTGAATGCTACCAAGGGAGAAAATCCCTTCTGTATCCAGATTCCTTGCAAATGAATTGCAAGCTGTATTCATCCAACAAAATGACTGCATCCAGTTGTATTCTATAAATCATTTTTCCTGGAATTAACAATAATTACATTCATCCCAATCCACTTGCACAAAGCTTACATGGTGGTTAGATTACGTCTGGTCTTTACTGAGCATTTTTTCTGATTTGTTTTCAGTGAGCCTTCACCCTGAATTCATCCTGATTTCATAGAATCAAAGAATCAGAATTTTAGAATTGGAAGGTACCCCAAAGGTCATCTAGTCCAACTCCCTGCTATGCTGGCATCTCAACCACTTTTCAAGGGAGTCAAACAGCTCTTACTACTTCCTGATGTTTAGTCGGAATCTCCTTTCCTGCAACTTGAAGCCATTGGTTCAAGTTCTACCTTCTGGAGAATGAGATAACAAGCATGCTGCCTCCTCCATATGACAACCCTTTAGATATTTGAAGCTGGCTATAATGTGTCCTCTCAGTCTCATACTAGCTAAACATACCCAATTTCCTCATCCATTCCTCATAAGGCTTGGTTTACAGACCATTCTTCATCATGGTTGCCCTCCTCTGCACATGTTCCACACATTTCCCCATATAATTTACAAGTTTAAATGTTCTTCCAGCTTGCATAAAGAATATTGTTTCTGAAGAAAGAAGAATGTCACAAATAGATCCATACAGTTTGGTTCTACATCAGTGTTGCAGCATTTAGAAAGTGAACATCACCCTGGCATTTTAAGATAGGCTTTCAACCTTCTGGGATACTTTCTAATTTAATACTTGCACATGTAATGCAACTCTCTTCCTTTAAAAAAAAGCTCCGTTGAGAATTAGCCTACTTAGGAGAATCATCAGAGAGAAGGAAAGCGCATGCTTTCAGTCACAGTTAAGTAGCAGAGATTGAAGTTGCATTTACAAGAATCAGAACAAGTCAAGAATAGAGTTTCTGAGTCAAAGACTGAATCCCTGTGACCTCGGCTACTCTACAGCCATATCAGGCATGTTCGTTCATGGGTGAATTTGGCCCAAAGACAAAAGTTATCATTTCTACCACTGCATTTCTACCACTGCAGAGTACTCCCGAGTTACAGTGAACTTTGCTGGGATTAAAGATGCTATTACATTCTCCTAAAGTGAAATTACAAGGTGTGCTGCTTGGGGAATCTTGAGGAAAGCAAAAAGTGTTTTAGTTTAGTAAGACTAGCAAAATTTTCTGCATATCCCCACCAGGATCCAGGGGGAAATGGGAATCTCTCATAATGTATGCTGTTAGGGTTGTTATAACTGTGAGTGCCATCTATCTTTCACTAGCACCAACTGGATAGCTCAGTCAGTTAAGGCGTGGTGCTGGCAACACCAAAGTTGCAAGTTTAATCCCCATAATGGACAGCAGCATATTCCTGCAATGCAGGGGGTTGGACTAAACCAGACATGTCCAACCAGTAGATTGCGATCTACCGGTAGATCCCTGGCTTATCCTGTGGCATCAAGAGTCTTTCGGTGCCCAGGAAGATTTCCCTCTCTTCCAATACCATCCCATCAATTAAAAATATTATTATAAAAAAATATGAAGTCTGTTTTCTTTATTGCTTTTTAATAAAAGATAAAATATTTAATTAAAAAAAATATTATAAAAGGGGGGTGGGACTGGTGTAAGGGAAAGCTGAATGGTGAAAGGCAGGCCTTGCGAGCTTTACCTTTAAGAACTGCATGTACCTAAGCATGGCCAGGAGTGTATTCTGTCATTGGGGTGCATGATAACTATAGCTCCCAATGCATCTTGGTTGAGTAAGTTGGGCCACGAAGTTACCCTTTAATAAGCAAGGGAGTTTCCAATGTTTTGCTCAGTACCTTCAATCAGGAGGCAATGGAAACAACAGTTCCCATGCATCCCAGTGACAATACTCTCCCCTCATGGAGTTCCCATGCATCCCTGGCATGCTCAGCAGAGTCCAGACACACCTGCAAGGCCTCTACTATTATCAGCCAGACCTGTCCACTACCAGTCGATTCCTCCTGTAAAAGGCTGGATTTGTTTGGGAACGGAGGTTACTGGCAGGCAGTGCTATTTTTCTAGAAAAAGAGGTGCCAGAACTCACCATAAACACCTCCCTCGATCTCATAGAATGGCAATGGTGCCTACCTGAGAGGTGCTGGAACTGAGTTCCGGTGAGTTCTGGCTGGGGGGAAAAAGCCCCACAACAAGGAAGATTGGTTGGTAGCAAGGATATTACAAGCCAGCCCAGAATGTCAAAGGTATTCCCCCCACCCACACTTTTTGCTCAGCTCATACTTTCTAGTATTTACTGTATTGCTGTCTCATTTTTAATCTGCACAAGGCATTGGTGTTATGATTGTTTAGTAAAAAGTGCAAACTGATTAAAAATAAATAAAAAAGTATTCCCCCCACCCACACTTTTTCCTCAGCTCATAACAGGGCCAGGATTTTCAAACCAGGGAGCTTATTTCCTCCACCACCTTCCCCAAATTCCGAAAATTTGCCGGCATCACTAGATTAAACTAGTGAAATTTCTCAGGGGATTTTCTGCACAGAGTTGGAATCTAATGAACAGGCCCTAGAGCTAACGATTAAGTGCGCATAACGGCAGCAGTGCGGGGGGTGGGAACGAAATCTATTGTTCTTATGGGTTTTATTTGCATGTAGCTGACGTGACAGGAAACTTGTCTGCAGGCAGCTAGTCATGATAGTTCCTTATAAAACAAAGCAAAACAGGTGGCTTGAGTTTGTAAGTACAGCGGTGCTAGAAAGGCACAGTTTGTAAGAAAGGCTCCCTCTCCCATCTTTATTGCCAGCAGATTGCTGTGAGAGTTTCATAATGCTTCCAATGAGTCAGGAAAAAAGGAAATAAAAAACAAACTTTTATTGCCTTCGAAATGACCTTGTTCCTCTTACCTTCCCAGAGTGGCTCATGAGCCTCTCGTGTGCTTTGGAACAGAGACATTTTGTGATGGTTTGGGTTTTTTTCTCTTCTTCTAATGTTTAGAAAGGGGTGTTTCCCCCCCCCCTTCCTCTCCCGAATGTACCTATTGTTATTTCTTGCAAGGCTGTATGGTTGGGAAAACAGGATGAGAAAACGAGGTGCAAACTCAAAAGTAGATGACTGAACTCAAATGGCTTAAGCCTGAATTTAAGTATGAATTATTTCATTTCTGGCAGCATCTCCTGAGGGACTATAAGTTTTGTGTAAAAGAGAAGGGGTGGGAGAGTAGCATGCAGTTACATACTGGAGAACTAAAACGTAGTGTCAGGAGAAATAAAGGATGAGTACAAGTATTCATATGCTGGATAATTTTATATTGCTTGTAGAGAGAAAGGGAAACTGGGAAGGGGGGCATGGGGAGGCAAGTGTGTTTTATACTTTTATATCAATACCACTGGGCTGTTAAGTATAATTGTTTCATTCACACTGGGTTGTAATATGCCTGCGTGTATCACTGAAAGGATTAACATTGGAAAATTCCAATGTAACCAATGTAAGTGGTTTCTGAACTCCTGAATGGGTTGATATTTACGGTAACTGTTGTTTTCTGCTAGCTAACGTGAGTGTTTAACTTTAGATCAGGTGACAAAGGTATTTGGTTGCAAATATCCATTTTGAAATATCAATTTCCCTTATTCTTTGTTCCCAGGAACTTCATAGCCTAAGGGGTTGAAATGCAGGCTAAATGAGCTTGGGAATAAGAGCTGTGTTTTTCAGCAATGATTATAAGTTTATTTTATTTCTAAGAAGGTGAACCTGTGCTGGACTTGCACAAGATATTGTATGGAATTATTTGGATGTATCTTTGGTGTTTTTGTTCTGTTCTGAAGAAAGTTCTGCAATCTAATCTCATGGGTCTGGGCAATGCTTCATTCCAAAAGGAGTCAGTTTTTATGCATCCAGCCGCTTCAAGCTGTGTAGTATCAATATCTGCAATATGAGCCATATAAAACTGAAATTTCTCATACCCATAACTATTCTAGTCAATGAGTGGTCAGAATACTACAGCTGCAAGCTACAGTATCCTGGGAACTGTAGTTTGTTAAGGGTGAAGATTGTTGTTAAGGGGACTCTGTTCCCCACACAGAACTACAAGTTGCAAGTTCTTTAACAATCATTCTGCCTTCTCAAGAAACTCTGGGAATCCTAGCTCTGTGTGGAGAATGGGGGTCTCCCAGCAACAATCTGCACCCTTAACAAACTACCATTTGGATTCTTTGAAGATGCATTACTGTTTAAATGCATAGAGCAGGTGGGGCCATAATTTGAGGGTAAAAGTCTACATTACACGTCACATGCTTTCGTTTAACTAATTGTAGGCGCAGGAGAGAGACCCAGCCATTTTCAGGAGCACAGGGGAGGTTCAGCCTTTGGGTTAGATGATTGGGGTGGATGTAAAAGGGGACGTTTGGCAAGGATGACACTATTAGCTAAATTATAGGCAAAGACAGATAATTTTAGTGGCATCATTACTCTAAGAACCTGGAGTGGAGGTGTTAATAGGTTAAGGGCAGAAGGGTGCCAGATCCCAAGACTCTTGAAATGGATATATTAGCCACTAAGAAAATTGCATCTTCTTTTAGTGGCACACAGTGAGTTCATTCATACATTGCTATTAGTCAAATTAAGCCATGAGTTTTGCAGCCAACTTCCTATGATCAAGAAATAGATTTCATCTAATCCTTCAAAGTAGACCTCTCCCCCCCACACACACACACACACCATGGTTTGTTTGCTTTATTAAAAACCTTCCTTTCTGTTTGGAAAAGAAACAGCTTATTCAGATTCACATCTGCTCCATGATGAGCTCAATATCCAAATGCAACCTGCCGGCCACATATGGTAATCTACCCAGTGCTTGATCTCCCACCTATTGTTTGAAGTTCCAGGCCAACAGACAGAATTCTGGGCAGGTAGCAAAAATGAGAGTCCCTAGAGGACTCTGCTCTGATATTCATACAGGCCTGATTTAGAGTCACAAGGTGCCTTCCACCCAAGCTAACATTATAGAGGAGTGGTCTTGGGATCTGTTCCCTGGAATCTGGAATCCAGACTTGGCACTCTCCATCTTGCTTGAGCCATTGCCCTGTTCTGGTGGTGGAGATTGTCATTGAACTGGATAGATGCAAGGAGGGAAGTGCAGCCCAAAACAGGAAAAGAGCTAGTAAGGGAAATAGCTCCTTTAAATGAATTCAAATCTCCAGGCATTCTCGAAGGTTATAAACAGAAGCTTTGAGATTACATCCACAAACTCCTTTGGAATTCTTGGATGCAGCTCATAAGCTGCTCCCAAGGGTACTAAATGTCAGGAACCAGGCTGAAGGGTATTGCTCTGAGGAAGAATTGTGGGAGCCCTCCTCTCCTTTTTTTTTTTCCTTTTTTTTTTTTTTGGCCAAATCATTTTTCTTAGGTTTTCCAATCATAAAAATCACACCATATATTTATAAATATCAATTAGTCCATATAGTCCAATTAGTTCAAATAAATTCAAATGGATAGCCGAATTATTTAAGAAAAAATTTACTTCCCTTGCTTCAGACAATTAGGATTTTAATCACTTCTTGAGTCCGTCGCCTTCCGTAGTCCTGATGTCATCCATCTCCTTTCTGTTGTTATCCATCCTTCTTTCTTTGTTTTCTTTCACGCCACTGAGTACTTTCGCAAGTGAGATAAAACATCCCAAAACCATCGTGACTGTGTGGGTTTTATATCCATACTTTTTTCCACCCCCCTGGCACGGTGCCTCTCGGCTTCAAATCCAAATGTCCCATCTCGACTGTTGCCATCTTAACTTGACTTCGATGAATTCCATATATTGTGTTTTACTTAAAATCTTATCATTCTGGCTGCTTCAAAGTCTTGGGAGCCCCCCTCTCCTTAATCCTGAAGCTCCTCTGGAGCAGGAGGATAGTATCAACCTAGAGCAATGGTTCGTGGAAGGACACAGTTCGGGAACTGACAGTTGGGCAGAGCTGGGAGATGAGCAACCAAGAGGAGAGGAACAGGAAGTGAGAGAGCTGATTGAATCTCCCTCACTAGAAAGTATGCATCCCATGAGCCCGAGAGCCAGGCATCTGGATAGGGTAGCCTCTCAGAAGGCCCAGTGGTGGAGGGATCACGTGGTGAGGAGATGTGAAGATGGAAGTAACTAGAGGAAAGTGGGAGAAACTCAATTGGGAGCACCTGCACGATGAGAAAGGACGCTGAATGTTTGTGCTGTGTTCAATCAACCTCTCTTGTTGCTGCAAAAGACTGCTTTCGCTTTGTGCTGTTATCTACAGAGAGGTAAGCCTTGTCTGGCAGCCTGACACTAAAGGAGCTTGTGGATGTAATCTCAGAGCCACTGTCTATAATCTTGAAGGAAATTATTGGAGAACAGGTGAGGGCCCTGCAGACTGGAGATGATCAAACATGGTCCCCAATGTTGTGGCCATGGTCCAGTCCAGGGGCCATCCGTGCCTCCCTGCACTGCTGCACGGTTTGGCAGTTTTCACCTATCGCATAGCAAACACCACAACTTTTGGCAGATAAGGCATTGGGTTGGATCATTAACCTATAGGGCTGCTAAAGTGGTCTGGGAGGGGGTGTCTCTATCCAAGAGTCTATACAAGGGGAGGGGGTCCATAGCACCCTTCAAAATGGTGGCCCCAATGGGATAACTCTGATGTGACATACGGCATAGGGCGACACTCAATCCAGGGTTGACTCAGTCTTTTCAATCAACCAGCAGGTGGGCTGCTTGATGCTGGATACATACCCAATGCCTTTTCCAAAACCTACTTACATAGTCACTAAAGTTGTGGCCAGTTTCAACCTAATAGCAATGTCCTGTGTCTTATTTCTTCCCTTAGTCATGCCCTGTGCTAAGCTGCACACTTCCTGTACCCGAGTCTGCGATACTGAGCTAGATGGACCAATGATCTTTCTAAATAAAAGGCAACTTCATATGCTCCTACTGTATGTGCTGTTCTTTCATCTAGGTTAACAATTCTTAGACTGTTTAGTAAGAAAGTGTGTGAGGGGAGGAAATCATGGCTGGAGGAAGTTCATTGTTTGTTCTTGCTGCTGCCCTGGGAACTGATTCCTGACCATCCCCTAGATTCTTTTTGGTTACTTTTCAGTAGAGCCATTCACACATCTAGTTGCTGGCCATGAGTGTCCGGTAATCAAGTGCAGAGATATCAACTTATTTATTTATTGAATTTGTTTTTGTTTATTTTTTTTATTCATTTGTTTGTTTGTGAAATTTCTGTACTACCATTCATCCAAAGATCACAAGGCAGTTTACAATATATTTGTTGTTGTTTGGTCATTTAGTCGTGTCCGACTCTTCGTGACCCCATGGACCAGAGCACGCCAGGCACTCCTTTCTTCCACTGCCTCCCGCAGTTTGGTCAAACTCATGTTAGTAGCTTCAAGAACACTGTCCAACCATCTCATCCTCTGTTGTCCCCTTCTCCTTGTGCCCTCAATCTTTCCCAACATCAGGGTCTTTTCCAGGGAGTCTTCTCTTCTCATGATGTGGCCAAAGTATTGGAGCCTCAGCTTCAGGATCTGTCCTTCCAGTGAGCACTCAGGGCTGATTTCTTTTAGAATGGATAGGTTTGATCTTCCTGCAGTCTGTGGGACTCTCAAGAGTCTCCTCCAGCACCATAATTCAAAAGCATCAATTCTTCGGCGATCAGCCTTCTTTATGGTCCAGCTCTCACTTCCATACGTCACTACTGGGAAAACAATAGCTTTAACTATACAGACCTTTGTATAGAAACAAACAAAAACTAAAGAAATAGCACAATAACAAACAATAACCCCCAACAGTTTAAAAGGCCTTTGGTTGTTTAATTAGCCAAAGGCTCATTTATACCCCACCCTTCCTCTTCAAGGAACAAAATAATGTGCATACATGTGTGGACCCCCTTTTAATCAATCATCTTTCATTTAATTGTTGTAGTGTAAATGCACTGTGAACTGGGTTGTTTATTAAGCATGCAGTTTAGGAAAAGCAGGGGGTATTAATATGCATATATATAACTGTAAGTCTAGCAGGGGATTTAACCAAGGCATTCTTAAGAAAGAGCAGCCGTGCTCTTTAAAACTGGAATATTTGGATTCAAGCCAGTATACTCTATCTGAAGTTGATATGACATCCAGAATGTCAGTTTGGGGCTAAGAATATTACACCATTAAGTGCAACATTTCCACCAACCATACTTAGACATCCATCACATCCATGAAATTGATATGCAGTTTATGTAGATTGCATCCATTAAATCTGCAAAAATGCCACAGGACTATTTCAAATGTGTCCTCCCAAGCAAAGCACATCATCCATCTTGGCATTAAAATTAGGGTTGGAAACCAAGATAACTTTGTGTGTGTGTGTGTGTGTGTGTTTCATGCCTTACAAACTACTCTGAACTAACGAGGTTGGCTAAAAACTCATGTTTTCTTTCTGAGTAAGTCTTTCCGATTTACAGTTTTTCTTCTTTCTTACACACGCACCCCTTAACATCTGGATAACCAATATAAGCCAATTACTGCTTAATCAGATTGGTACAGTTTAGAGATCCTTACTTAAGCAACAGCGCAATTTTGAACAAATTGTACTCTGTGTGGGCAGGCAAACCCTTTCAAGCTATAAAGTCCTCGTTTCTTACCAGAATCTTAAGTTCAATTTCAAGGTTTGGGCCACAATTATGGAGCCAAAACCACAGTACTCATGTGCAAGGGGGAAGTATCAAAAGACTGAAGACAAATCTGAGGTATGCTTAAATACAAAAAAGTAGAAAAACTCCAAAGCAATGCCCTAATAACTTGTTTATTTATTTGCTTTTTACGCTCATAAATCTCCCCTTATCCTGCAGTATTCCAGGACAGTGCCACTTATATTATAGAAGCCAAAGAACAATTAAGGTAAAAATAATTAAAGTAAATGCAGTTTGATATTCACGTTGCTGGAAGGGGCTGTGTTCCAAACAGAATGGCTTCAGCTCACACTGAATACTCCAGGTCAGTATTCACGTGGAATACTGCAAGTCAGAATCTGGGTGGTCTGCAGCTACTGTGGAGCATTGTCCAGAGATCTTAAACACATTTCTGAAGTTCAGAGGTGAGCATTGGCCAAAATGGCACCAACTACACACTATAGGAAGGCGTCTCTCGTTCTCATAACGCTAGCACTCAGGGGCATCCAAGGAAGCTGAACATTGGGTGATTGAGGACAGGCAAAAGAAAGTGTTTATTTGCATAGCAAACAAGAGGTAGTGATGGCCACCAACTTGGATGGGTTTAAAAGATTAAACAAATTCATGGAGTATTCGTGGCTTGCTATATTGTAACTCCGCTGCCGAAGGCAATATTGCCTCCGAATGCCAACTGCTGAGATTCACAAGCAGGGAGAGTGCTATTACACTCAATTCCTGCTCGTGGGTTTCCCCAAAAGCATCTGCTTGTCCACTGTGAGAATGGGATGCTGGACTTCATTGGCCTACAGCACGGCTCTTAAGTTCTTGGGGGGGGGTTGTTTTTGTTTTGTTTTTTTGATACACACAAAACAGGACAGTGGGAACAGAGCATGCTCGGTGGCCATGGAATGCTGACTGACTGGGAGAGGAAGGGGAGAGGAAGGCAAAAGCAGGTCTGGGAGGGAGAATGGAATGGGAGTTTCTTATCAGCTCTTTCGGTAGAGAATGAAACTCACAATCCCTTCCAACTCTAAGTTTCTAAGATTCTGTGCTTGGGGGGCATGGCTGACTGATTAGAACAGTGAACAGGAGCACTCCTCACTTCTACATTTTATTGACATTCCCACTTGTAATATTCTTTTCATATTGGTATACAAGGCCATCCTTTCCTGCATAGCTAGCAAACTGGAAAAAAATTGTTTCAGATTTAATACCTGCAGGGAAGAATCTAAAAGTTGAAACTATTAGCAGAAACTAGCTTTCCAGTTAGAAATAAGAGTTACCTCCTTCGTCCTGCATGAATGTATAACAAAGAAGGCACAGAAACGTAAGGAGAAATCTTAAATATTTTCCCTTCCCAATGATGGAAATTCTACTGCCGTTTCTCATAATGGTAACATAGCATCTGTTTTAGACATTAGTAGCCATTAGCAGGAACTTGCAAGAAGATCTCTTGATCTTATTTTTCCTCCTGTTGTTTGAGTCCTTTATTTTTTTATTTCTATCCAGTTCCATTCTGAAGGCCAAAAATTGATTGTGTTGCAAACTGCAAGAGAAGAATAAATGGAAGACATATAAATCTAGATTTTAATTAAAATCCCAGCAAATGTACTCCCTACCCAGCAAACAAGCATACATTTTTGAATAGCCGCTAACTGTCTGAATAGTTTTAATAGGAGCTTCAGAAAGCATTTTCTGGTTCAACCATTAACTGGTTGTGTTATTATGCTGCATTGGTATAGCTGTTGCACACAATTGTTCCACCTCATTATGAGGATTAGGGAAGCTATTGCAAGGGCTCCCACTCCTCTCCCCTCCCCTCGTGTGCCTCCCCATGGGCTCAAGGTGTTGGGAGACCCTGCAGAGCAGTGCAGATTAGCTCAGAACCCAAATTACGAATGGAAGCAGATTGAGAGCAGAGTGACTCAGAAAGAGATTCCAGTTGCCTCGGGCCCAGAGAAAGAGAGACCTTAACAGAAATTATGGTTTATATCTGATTCTAATGTTGATACAGTAGGGTTTTTTTTAAGGTTTTCTTGATTTACAAAGTATGTGCAATGTCTCTCTCTCGTATTTTTTCCATGTAATAATAATAATAATAATAATAATAATAATAATAATAATAAATTTTATTTATACCCTGCCCTCCCCAGCCAAGACCAGGCTCGGGGCGGCTAACACCAAGTATAAAAACAATTGATTAAAATACAACTTAAAAACAAGATTAAAAACAACATTAAAATGCAGCCTCATTTCAGTAGAAACTCAAATCAAAACTATTTGGGGAAGAAACCGTCAAATCTTCACCAAGGCTGACTATCCAGACTGGTCCTACATGGGCCAGAAAAATGCCAGGGAAGTCCCCAAATAGGAGTTCCATCTCAGGAGGAAAAAAGGAAAGAGGGGGGAGGGGGTCAAATTGATTCCAAGCCAAAGGCCAGGTGGAACAGCTCTGTAACATTTTTACAAATCAGTTTCATTTGTTGAGACATTGGGAAGAAAAGGGGGAAGAGGTGGACGGGGGGGGGGGAAGATGGGTGGAGTGGGGTCGGGTGACGATGTTTCTATTTTAATTAATATACCGGTATATAAGGTTTGGTGTCAGCGTTGCTTGTCCAGGTTCTCTGTTGTTCGCTTGTGTTCCTTTGGTGGTGAGAGGTTGGGGTTGGCCTAAAAGGTGTAGTTGTTCATTTGTGGTTGGCTGTGGTGGTCTTTGTTTTCATGTGTGAGTGGGGTGGGTGGGTGTTTTGGATCAGGTTAGCCATATTGATTTGTATGCTGTTGGTGGATTTTTGTCATTGTCTTGTTGGGCTGTGTGTGTGGTAAAGGGGAGCCATACCGGGGTGAAGGCGTCTTCTTCTATTTGTCCCCATGTCAGTTTCAGCTTATTGGTTAATTTTTTCTAGTAAGGCTGTTTCCCATACTATTTGGTACCGTTGGTCCATGCTTACTCCTGACAGGTCTCTCCAGTGTCTGGTTATGATGTTTCTCGTTGCTGAAAGTAGGTGGGTTATGAGTTCTTTGTGGTGTAAGTGGGCATTATTGTCTTGGAAGGTGTTTAGTAGGGCCAATTCTGGGGTTATTTCTAATACTTGCTTTGTTATTAATGTTGATAGTTTAAAAAAATGTATGATTTTTGTATCAAGTATGATAACCATGGAACACAAACTTTTGCTCCTTTCAGTTCTGCTGGGTCTTATTTCTTTATCTTTCTTCTTTTGGTGAACTATGGCCATTCCAACTTTAGCAAGCCTGATATTTGCACTTTCTCCCCAAATGGTAATAGCAGGAAACCACTGCACACACGCCCCTTATCAAATAATCCAGTTCTACCAGATTTACATTACATGTTGAGTACAAAATTCATTGCACAGGTGGTGGTGGTTATTTTGCATGCATCCTCGTGAGAATTCATGCCTCACAATGTCAGTTCTAAATGCCTTTCCATTTCTTTTGCCCTGAAGACTATACTGTCCTTAGCAGTTAGATCAAGAAAAGCACATTTAAAGAAAATTCAGACAGTAGGTTGTGAACGTTTTGGAAAACATTAAACACTCTGTTAAAGTAAAAAAACACAATTCTGTTATTATAAAAGGATGTATCAGATAAAACGGAAGGTCACAGATCACACAAACAGTCAATGAAAAATAAATGAAAAACAGAAAAATGGGCCATCACATTGGCAAAGAGATGGCAGAGAGAAATTATTTGTCCTTATTCAAGCATTGTCAAACATGGCATACAGATGTCAAGGCCACCTAAGGGGCATAGTAATTCTAACACATTCCAACAGTACAAAAGTTAACCTGTCACTAAAATACCAGAGATGCAGATATAAGCATTTTGCATGGAGCTGCCTCCATGCATAGACTAAATGTTCAGAGCAGGAGCTACATGCCTTGCTCCAAAGTTTACACTTTTTGGCATGAAACATGAAAAGGGGAGACTGTGAATCTACTGCTGCAGTGCACACAAAGATTCTCACATGAACATGTGCAAAGATTTTGTGTGCATGCATGTAGCTGTATGTACAGAACTTCCTCCCTTCACATTTATTTATTTCATAAAATGTATATACTGCTTGATTGTTAAAAAGGAAAACCTTAAAGCAGTTTGCAAAAAGCAAAAAACACAGTAAAATTATCGGTAAAAACCCTTAAATTTAAAACCTTCCAATAATAATTAAAATCAGAAATAGCCTAAAAACATTAAAAAAACATGCAAACATTCTACATAGACTTATATAAACAAAGCTATTTTTATCAGGTGCCATAAAGAGTACAGTGAAGGTGCCTGCATGATGCCAATAGGCACGGACATCCAGATTGTGGGTGCTGCCTCCCTAAAGGTTGATTTCTTGCAAATGGAGAATGGGTATTATGTGGCACCTGTAAGAATGCCAGTTCTGCAAGTCAACATGGGCATATATAGGATAAGGCAATCTTTATAAGGGCTTTATATACTAATAGTCGAACCGTGAACTTGACCTGGTAGCAAAGCAGTGAGCAGTGCAAGTCCCTGGGGAAAGGTGCTATATGCTGACAGGGTCTCACTTCTGTCAGCAATTGTGCTGCAGCATTCTGCACTAGCTGCAGCTTCCAGATCAAGCCCAAGTGAAGCTCCACATATAGCACACTGCAGCAATCCAGTTTTGAAAGAAGCAGTGCATGAACTACTGTGGCCAAGCTGATTGATGTTGTGAAAGCCACAACGCTGCACTGCCGGTGAGGCTTGTGATGTCAGGGGCAGGAACAGCCCTGCTCCACTTTCCATCTCTCAGCTAAGATACTTAAAATGGTAGAATCACGAAGAACTTACCAATCATAATTCACTGCCTTGTAATCAGACTGCAAGAGGCCAACTGAGCCCAGCTCTTTTTTAACACAGAAATGTCATCACAATACTATTGAACATCGACAGTTTCCTATGGTACTTTCTAACGATGTCATCCCCCATGAAGATTATTCACTTACATTTACAGGTAGGTAGCCATGTTGGTCTGTCATAGTCAAAACAAAATACAAAATAAAAAAATTCCTTCCAGTAGCACCTTAGAGACCAACTAAGTTTGTTCTTGGAAGGGTGGTGGGAATGAGTGATAGGCTGATAGCTATCCTATCACCCATTCCCACCACCCTTCTGAGTAATACCGGTACCCCTCCCACCCTCTCACTATATATAAGGGTCTGGTGACTTCTGTTTCAGTGTATCTGAAGAAGTGTGCATGCACACGAAAGCTCATACCAAGAACAAACTTAGTTGGTCTCTAAGGTGCTACTGGAAGGAATTTTTTTATTTTGCATTTTGTATTCACTTACATGTAACCCTAAACTCTAAATCAGGGAGCCCAAATGCTTAGAGCAAGCAGGAATGGAGGAAGGATGCAGTGGGGGCGGTCTGCCCCGGGTGTCATCACTGAGGGGGCTGACATTCGGTGTGCCCACGACTCCTAAGCCCACGACTCCCAAGCCTACCCTGAGCCATCGGGGGAAGGGGTGGAGCTGCGCCGCCTTGCCGGCAGCTTTCCCCCTTCATTTTGACAGCTCGGGGGAGGCTTGGGAGTTGGAGGCAGGCGAGCTGCTTCCTGGGGAGGGGAGCCTCCCCCGAGCTGTCAAAAGGAAGAGGGAAGGAAGGAAGGTTGCTGGCAAAGTGGTGTGACTCCCTCCCCCCCGCCCAGGAAGCAGCCCACTATGGGTGGCTTGCTCCACCCCCCATAGGCAGCTCAATCCACCCCATGGGCGTCTCACCCCCTGGGGTGCTCGCCCCACCCCCATGGCCCCACCCCCAGGTGCACAGCATGTGTGCTGCTCCAGGTGCAAGAGCAGCTAGCTCCGCCTCTGAGAGCAGGCTCCTTGGTGTAGAAGTTGCCGTTACAGCATTTGCCGGATGCATGGATTGGGCAACAAGGGCGCAACAGTAACTGTAATTGTGTGAAGGGGAAACAGCCATATAGGACTACAGTGAAAGAGTCATGTTTGAAACTGCCCCTATATAGTCATGGTTAGATATCACAGTGTGAAGTGGATTTGCACAAGGTTCATATGCCATTTAAATATAAGGTTATCATGCATCACTTTTTGTTCAGAGTCGGGAGAGAATTCTCTCTCTCTTTTTTGCCACCCATGCTTATTCATGACCATATGTGTCTAGTCTCTTTACAAATAACTGAACCTGCCTCCTCCATAAACATTCCACTGTGTGCCAGAGACAGCAAATGCATGCAGGCCATTTAAGCCTTTCCAGAGCATTGACTTACGTGTAATGGGTTGCTACCTATTCTGAAATCCAGGCTAGTAGGGCACTTTATCACTGAAACTGCTGGATCAAAAGGCAAACCCTGAGTGAGCATTAATGGAGTCATGAAATTGGGGCAGACAGCCTGTCCAAATGTGATTTGCGATACATTAGCTTTCTGCAATAACATATTAAACATTTATCAATTTTGAGGATCAATAAGCCATACATTTCGGGTGCTTAGAAGTTTGAATAACATTTCAGGGTATGATGAATTGTCAGTTTAAATGTAAACTTGTGCATAATGGTTTTAAATTCTTCACGTATACCTTCCCTTAGTTCTGCATTATTGCCTCCTCCCCATTCAAACAGTCTTCAAGGATTGCTTGGTTATCAAAAAAATATGAAGTACTTGAATAAAATCTTCTAAAATGGAAAATCCAAGCATTGTCATGCAGTGGTGGCTGGTGCCCATTAGACCGGGGGGGGGGGGGGTTCAAGGAGGTCACCAGGGCACAGCCATCAAACAGCCATAGGGGTGTGGTATGTTGTTCTGGTTTTCTCCCTGTTCACCTCCCTTACAAAACTACTGTGGACATTTAAGTACAGGCAACTCCCCATTTACACAGGGGTTACATTCCCAGGTAAGTTACATTGTTAATTTGGAGGATTCCTTTGAAATGTGA
Organism: Darevskia mixta; assembly: GCA_034641385.1. Lineage (NCBI taxonomy): Eukaryota > Metazoa > Chordata > Lepidosauria > Squamata > Lacertidae > Darevskia > Darevskia mixta. The sequence goes on from JAWWNH010000018.1 coordinate 20,030,367, forward strand.
CCACAAACAGTGAATTGCCAATAAAAGTCAGTGGAGGCTATTCCATTAGGGCAGGGATCTCCAAGTCATTGCTGGTGAAGGCCCGGAACAGGGGTGCCAGACTGTGAGCTACCATTTAAAAAGAAAAAGTAAGTTTCCAACCCTTCTAGAAAGTTATGAAGCAAAATGTGCAGGTACTCATCTATGCAATTTCTGTTGAATGAGCCAGCCTGGCTGCTCAGTGATTTTTGACAATGAATGAAGTTAGAGATGTGATTGATAAGTGAGTTGTTTGGATACCAGACCTTTGTGCCATATTTTCTCATCAGAAAGGTGGGGTCACATGAAACATGAAGTAGTAGTAGTAGTAATATATTTATACCCCTCCGATCTGGCTGGGTTTCCCCAGCCACTCTGGGTGGCTCCCAACATCATCATCATCATCTACAGTGATAAAGTGCAAGTGTCTCTGCGTCCAGTCCCTGTGTCCGTCCCTGTGTCCTACTGCGCATGTGCCCCACGGACACAGGGATTGGAGTGCAGAGACTTCAGGCGGCCAGGCGAAACTGTGCATGTGCCCCACGGGCACAGGGATTGGAGCGCAGAGACTTCAGGTGGCCGGGCTGTTGAAGCGGCGGGTGCGCGCTCGCGTGGACTTACTTCTAAGCGGCACCGGCCGTTACAAGTGGCGGCTTAGTTGGCCTGCCGGGGCCTGGCTGGTGACAGTGCTGCCGCCGCCGCGATGCGCCTCCTGCGCTGCCTGCTGAAGGGCCATTCGGCGCTGGCCGGGGCGCCCAAGTACATCGAGCACTTCAGCAAGTTCTCGCCGTCCCCGCTTTCCATGATGTTCTAGCGCCCGTTAATTTAACGGGCTTAAAGTCTACTAGTAAGCAATCAAAGATCAAACATTATAAACTTCCCTAAACAGGACTGCCTTCAGATGTCTTCTAAAAGTCAGATAGTTTTTTATTTCCTTGACATCTGATGGAAGGGCATTCCACAGGGTGGGTGACACTATCATCACACTATCATCACACTGAGGCCAGAAATGAAGCTTTTGCCAAAAAGTATGCCTGTCCATTCACAAAGGCAAGAAGTGGGAATACATGTTCATGTGTGTGTACATGTGCACGTGCACATGCATTGTATTGCATGCATGCACGAACTCCTTGCCCATGCTTCAGGTAGTACAGAACTGATTCAGGCTAATTTTGCCAGTCCTGTAGCTCACTTGAAAGCAAGGCTTGGTTGCTAATCAGGGCTGCAGGCAATGCTTCAACTGATTCTGTACTGAAAGTACAAAGAGGCATAAATGCTTTTCTGTTTGAGAAAAGAGTGAACAGTCACCACAAAGAACAAAAATCAGAAGCTCACTTACATCCAGTTCACTTTGTAGAATTAAGACATCCTTTTTTTAGTTTGACAGAGCAAGTATTACAATCCTACCACTGAAATGCTTAAGACAAGTCTAGCCCCACTGGAGTTTCCTGATCAGCTGCTATTCTGCTGGATGACAGCTGTCTCAATGGTGCTTTTTGCTTACCCCCAAGCATCAGGTTTTTGTATCCCCACTGACTTTCTTTTTAGCATACTCAAAGTACAGGCTTTTATGTATCTCCTGAAAAGGGTTTTTGAGAAAGTGCAGCTACACAAAGATGTCATTGATGTGAGACTTGGATTTCTCTGTCAGGCAGACACACAGTGCAATTTGATTTCCCCATGGGGGATATCTTTATGGTAACTGATTAGGTTTCTAAATGATATTTTGATGCTATTTCCCCCCAAACACCTCCCTTCCTCCTCCTCACAATACACAAAACACTCTGATTGTTCCGTCCCCCTCACCTTTCCATTCCTTCAATTTCCTGCCTCATATTTCAGGCCTGGGCCTAAGCATAGTGATATTATCTTGCAACCTTCCACAAATCTGGATGGCTTCAGAGTGTATTCCCTTATTTCTGTCATTAAGCCAGGGAAAGCTGCCTCCTAACTGAAAAAGGAATCATTTAGGGCTTCTTCCCATGTTATAAGTTTCCGTCACAGGATTGTCACATAAGTCCCTCTACGTCAAATACCCACAATGTGAGAATAGTTGATACGCATGTTTTATTACAAGATGGGCATTCTAGGCATTGAGATCAAAGATAACTCAGCATCCCTGTGGCTGTAGCACTTTTCACAATGAAATTCATTGTGCATACCCAACAGTGGATAAGGAGGGAGGAGGCTCATGATGGAAAATCCTATGTTGCTAACAAGATTTTCAATATGGCCTCAACATGGGTACAAACTTCATGGGCATAGGAACTAGGTCTTGTGGATGTCCCTAAGTTATGTGTTGGGTTTGTCACGACGTTTCTACAACCCACCAATGCGAATTCGCAAATGTGTGGAAAACTACTTGCCAATTCTGGTTGCTGGTTCATTTCTGGTCCCAATTCAAGGTGCTCATGCTAGTGTTTGAAAGCCCTAAATGACTTAGGCCCCATACTTTAGAGAGACTGCTTCCTTCCCTACAGACCCTCTCAGAAGGTCTCTCATGATGGTTCCTTTGCCCTCAGAGGTGAGGAGAGGTGTGACCTGGCAGAGGGCATTCTTTGTGATAGCTCCTAAAATGTGGAATTAGCTCCCCACAGAAGTGTGTCTGGCACCTCACTAGTTGTGATTGTAACTTGTTTTAAACAGTTTTTATGCTGTATTATATATTGTTGTCACCTACCCTGGAACCTTCTGATGAAGGTTGGGTAATAGCAAGATGACGACAACTCATCTCATTGTCAGATCCAGCTATAAAATATTTTCATGTAGTGATTTTGCAAAATTAAAATCCAGGTATTCCACCCTCCTGCTCTCTGCACAGTTAAGTAATACATGGTGGTGAAAGGGAGTCTGGAGCTCCATTTTCTTGGGAGTCCCATATCTGAGTGGGGAAATGAAAGCAGAGATTGTCAGGGCTGTTTCACACATCACAAAGCAATAAGCCCAGATTTTCCACTGATGTACCTTCAACAGGGAGTCACACAACCAACTGAACAAAACTATACACAGACTGCATCAAACAGATTGTGTTTCTCTCCCATATTGTAGAAACTGGTTTATGTTTGTGTATAATTTAAATATAGATCTGCACATCTCAGGGGGATATACTGTGGTGCTACAAAAGTCAGGAGATGTAGGATTTCATTTTCAGTGTGTTTCAGACTGGCTTCTTTCATCTCTAACACAGTACTCCAAATCCTGAAGATTTTCTGAAACTGATAGTCTGTTTGAGGAAGACACCAGGGGATTATCTCTCTCTGTGTGCTAATGGCTTGTACCTCATCTCTTTTAGAACGCTTGCCCTACATCTTTGAAATCCCTTGTAGTAGACAATTCCCTAAATCTCCCTCCTACATTGAAAGCCACTCAGGCTTGCCTCAGTGCAACTTAATTCATTCTTAAGGATGTGTATAGCATTCAGCTTGTACATGGGCATTTTGCTTCTCTCTATTTGTACACCTGAAAATAATCTGAAGAACATGCCGCTGAACTCCAGGAAAATGTGGAAAGTGGCAGTGCGTTGTGGGTTCAGTCAGACTGAAGCCACTGCAAAATTCAGGGGAACTAAATGAGTGGTAATCAACTAAACTTTACTCAGAGTAGACCTATTCAAATTAATGAACATGATGAAGGCCCCAATCTGTACTATAAGGAGTCATGGCTTCCTCTAAAAAGGGGTGGTGTAGATTGCTAAGGGTGCTGAGAGTTGTTAGGAGACCCCTATTCCTCTCACAGAACAACAATTCCCAGAGTGGTCTCTCCTCCCAGGGAACACTGGAATTTTTTTGGGGGGGGGGCTAGAAAAACAGGGGGAAAGCAAGATTTCTTTTTCTTGCAGCCATCAAGAGGTTACTCTACAGACTCTTGTGAATTTTAGGGACTTGTCCTATCAAAGCACCTTTTGCACCCCATGATCATTTTGCTGAACAGGGGGCTGCAAGTTTGCAGTCATATTTTGCTCTCTGCAAAATTTGGTGGTAACTCTCTAAAGCTTCCATATTGTCTGAGCTGCCCTCAAACATGATGCTTTTCAGTAGAGTCATTGCACTCGTTTAGCTCTGAATGTGCAGATGATGTACATGCAGGTGATGTTTGCCACCATTCCTCCTGCATAACTTATTATACTTCTGTTCCACCTTGATGCTTTGATTCACCTCTAAGTGGTACTGTAATGCAGCCCTAGTTTTGCATACATATTGGGCGGCTTCATAGTTAATGGCAGAGATGGAGAAGCTTTGGCTGTTCAGATGTTGTTGAACCACAACTCCTATCATCCTTGACCTTTGGGCATTTCTGGCTGGGACTGATAGGAGTTGGTATCCGACAACAGCTGGAGGTTCCCCCATTCCTGCTTAGTGGAATCAGGACATGATGAGGTCTGGCATTTTTCTTTCAAATATAAGTATGCCTTTATTTAAAAGCAGAATATATTGTAGCTAACGGAAGAGTCCAAGGCTGCAATGGCGTATGAAGCGACTTTTAATTCATCTCTTCAAATCATCAACATTTCAAGTTAACATATAGCCTTCCAGCTACAATGTAATAATACAAATGAAACCATTCATCCAGAACCCAGTTCAAAGATAACATCTTCAGTACATTTCTCTTTGTAGAAAAGCGTGGTTCTGAATTAACAAGACACAAAAGAATAAAACTATCCGAGACAATTTGTCACACACATGAAAAGCCAATAGACTGAGTACCTTGAGTCTTGCTGGGGAGCAGCAATGTTCTTTGGGTAGTGGTAGCTATTAAAAAGGGTCCATTTACAATTGCGTTGTCACCGATTGAGATAGATGGGTTTAGAGAAAGAGTTCAGTGAGGAGTTTATTTTCATCATTAATAGATGAAGAGCTTCACCACTTTATGATAAAAGAGTCAGTAGAAGACCTACCACCATTTGAGATAAACCAGAGATATAGTAGCAATATGCTGCTATCACTTTCAGCTCTGATACCAGCAGGGGTTGTATATATGCCACTGCTTGGAAAGAACTAGTTCAGTTCAAGAAAGCGCCCTGAATTAGTTCAGAAATACCTGATCCACACCTTAAAGTAGTTCCCATAATTGCAGGGCGAACCGAAACTGAATTAAGTTCAGGAAACTGGCCTGGCTTATATTTTACAGTTCGCAGGGTCCAGGGATTAGAAGGGTCTCTGCATATAGCCTACGCCACCACCGCCACCCCCTGCAATTAATATTCTTTGCTGTGTTGCCAGATCACATAACTGAGTTGAATGGTCTTAGGATCCAGCCTATAACACACACACACACACACACACACACACACACTGCCCTGCCCATGCCACACCGCTTTGGGGAACTTAAAGCTGGCTGAGCCTCCACTGAGCTGGGATGAGGCAGTTACACCAGTGTATCAACAGCTGAGCTGGGGTTGGGAGCTTAGCAATGGTTGAGCCAAGAATCAGCATCACAGATCTTGCCATAGGATTGTCCCCTTAGTCCCCAACCTAAAACCTTTTATTTCAGAAAACCTATTCAGACACGTCATTTAGTTATCTATACTTAAAATAAATATTAATAATTGATTTATAGTCCTAAGAGATTTATATTATATTATATTATATTATATTATATTATATTATTATTATATTATTATTATTATTATATTATATTATATTATATTATATTATATTATATTATATTATTATAAATGTATTTTGGACAAGTACAAAAACCAATACCAACAACACCAATAAAACAACATACGGAATGCTCTGTTTCTATTATATAAATGTTGACACAGTTACAGAGCTAGATTAGCCTTAGTTCTACCTGCTTATGCTTTTTTCTAAATAAAATACATAAACAAGAAGCACCTGGGAGAGGATGCTGTGGCGATGGTTGTAGAACCCTCTCCATGGCTATAGAAGCTTATACTGTTTGTGAAAAGTCTCTTGTTTCAGTAAAGTTTAATGGGGATCTCAAAGGCTTTCTCCATCTTCCCAGCAAAATTCACTTCTCCAGAGTATTTCGTATGAGCCAATGTTTCTTGCCAGTCATCAGATCCTACATTTGTTCTAATTCAGACCTACTTCCTTTGACTTTTATGAGCACTGAACACTTGCTTTTCTTATTGCTTCTTTTGACTTCAAGCTTATATGGTTTTAACTTTGGAAAAGCACTCTAAGATGTTCACATGAAGGATGCTATTTAAATGATTAATTTATCTTTTAGGTAGAGTGTGGAAATTATAAAAATGCATCATTAGGAATGGCTGCCAAATCATAGAGGGGTATTTTTTTCCCTTCCCCATCAGCAATATGTGTAGTCATCATTCAAATCTATAGGTGATTTAGGAAGATGCAGTAGCTACCTAAAGTAATAGATAAAGTCTTAGCTCAATGCCCAGTCTTTAATCAGATTGTTCTGAAGCTATCGAGTAAAGGACTTCTTTAGAGTCATCAGTGTAGCAATTACATTTTTTTTCAGGACACCGAATTGTGGAAAGTTTTGCTCCATTTAAACAAGACCTTCCACCAAACTGGAAAGAAGGGGTCTGATTCTCAGTTTTTCTTTCCGTAACGCATAAGAAATAAAGAGTTGGGTCAAATCAACACCATACGGTTTTTAACAACAACAACAAAGCCTTATGGGAGACACTAACCGAAAAAGGTTAGTAAACATGACTGCTTACAAATCCACATAAAGACATAATAAAAACACTGAGGAAAAAAATGAAAACACACGAATCAGAAAATAAACAGCATCTAAAACTAGTTAAAAGAAAAACCTAGATACCACTAAAAGCCTATGAGAACAGAACAGATTTTGTCTGGCATCTAAAATGTAGCAATCAAGTTATCAGATGAACATGCTTAGGGAGAGCATTCCAAAGTTTGGGTGCGACTAGAGGGATAAAAAATACCTGTCTACTCCAAGGTCTCCTAGGGAAGGGCCTCTGAATATTATCTCAGTTAATGGTAAGATTGTTGTTGTTTAGTCGTTTAGTCATGTCCGACTCTTCGTGACCCCATGGACCAAAGCACGCCAGACACTCCTGTCTTCCACTGCCTCCCGCAGTTTGGTCAGACTTATGTTGGTAACATACCTGCGCTAGAAGACAATCTTTGAGATATCCCAGGCCACGCTGTTTTCTTTGTGAAAACTGGGTCCAGAAGCTAAATGGAAGTTGATGAAACTCTTCTAACATGATGATATATTGGATGAGATCCAAAGTCATATTAGCAGATGCAATGGGATTTCCCCATCCTTCTCCCCTCTCTGCAGTCCCCCAACACCCCCAATCTGCTCCAGAGGGTCCACCTACACTCTAGATTAGAGCAAATGTTGGGTATGTATAAAGAGCTGCAGTGGGCAGGGGAATATGGTCCTATTTGCACAAGTTATGGAAGTATGTTATGCAAGTAGGACAGTTGGATATCAACCAGTACATAGTCAGCATCATTTCATGCTTTACTTTTTGTCCTTTAAATAATATGTATTCTTGCTTTGAAATTTGACAACACATTAGTAGGTCATGGGAATTCTAATAAAAAGAGTGAATCATTATATCCAATATAAAAAGCAACCTACCTAGATTTTAGAAAGCATTTTTGAACACTCTTATCTGGGCATGAGGAATGGTGTTAAAACCACTGAAATTACATTGCTTTTCATAAAAGAGAAATTTCATGTGGTTTAGCAATCCTCTTCATAATGTTCGATGTCCATAGCATGTTCTTCCCAAATCTGAAAGCAGCAGCTTTGCATTTCAAGGGCAACACATGCTACTGAATACTCCTTTGATGATTAATCAATATTCTAGTAAGATGTAGGGATAATGGATCTTATTATGACAAATAATTGCCATAAACATTCTCCTGGAGCTCTGAAAAGCTGATGATATGCTTTCACATTATGGATGGCTCTACAAATTGCCTTCGGAAATCGGATGTGAAATCATACCACATATACAACTGTAGATTCAACTTGCCTAAACTGAAGCATTTCTTACTTTGGGAGACAAAATTCATCAGTAGTAGTGCACACTTACCTGAGAATAACCCCCACTTTTGTCTTACTTTTGAGTAAGCATGTAGAAGATTTTACTGGGTTGTAGACCCATTGACATTAATAAACCTTAGTCATGTTCATTGACAAGCATTGGATACAATCTACTGCATTTATCAATTGTATTTCTTTATATACCACTCAGTCATTAGCATGTATAAAGACAAATCATACAGAGAATAAAACAATAAGAACTCATCACAAACTCAAACAGGAAACCTGAACTCTACCCTAAATAAGAAAGTCTTTGTCATCCACCTGAAGTACATCAAGGGGGGTGTCTTCCTAACCTCAAGTGGGAAAGACTTCCACAGTCTTGGATCCACCATATTTAACTTATGGCTTCTAGTAGATATGATCTGGGATACCCAACCTGGGTGGGTGGGTACCAGTCATAGTCAATCCAGACTTCACCAGGGAATGATAGGGAATGACAACAGGGCAACATTCATCCCCTCTGACCACTAGATCCTTCCCAATTGCCCTCTGAACCAAAAAACCAGGAGTAGTGGTATGTGTTGGGTGCATGATGTATTGAGACAGCACCCGTGGTTGTCAGGGCAGCCATGAAGCCCTGATCTGCCCCCCCAGACAAGGCAGGGTCAAAATGAACAGTGAAGTCTTCCAGTGACCAGTAAACGTCTTGGGATTCTCCAACACCAAATCAGAGACCGCCTCCATGACCTCAGTCAGGAAGGTGGTTGGGGAATGGGGTGGTTGGTACTCTGACAAGATCCCTGTTCTTGTTCCTCCAAAGAATCATGGAATTGTAGTTTAAGAGAGCTGCGAATTCTTGGGAGTCCTCTGCTCCACTCAGAGAGCTACAATTACCAAAGTTCCCTGAGAAGAGGGATTGATTGCTAAACAACTCTGGGAACTCTGTGAGAATAGGGGTCTCCTCTTAACACCTTCAACAAACTACAATTCCTTGGGGGAAATCAGATGGGGCCTCGGTTTCAGCCACCCGGCATTACTGCTGCCAGCCACCAGGGCTCACCAATAGAAGAGACTGCTGCAAGAATGCACTTTGCCCAGCCACCCTAAATCCTGCATCTGGCCCTGTTCAGGGGTACCATATAGGGGAAACAAAATATATATCCGTTGCATTAGGATCTGTAGAAACCGAAGACTGTGTTGACTCGCTTGCCTTTAACCTCTGTGTCGTTCAGTGCTAAAACCTTTCTCGCTGCAGCCTCCTCTTTAAGAAAAATCTTAAAAGTACTTTAGCCTGCTGATTAGTGACAATGCCAATGCAGGGCAAGATGCTCAGGAGGTGGAAAGAATCCCCCCTCCATCATTATTATTTTAAGGGCTCTCTCTCCCACCCTCCCTGCTTCCAGGCAGATCTGTCTCAATGCCTTTTGCCTGTAAGGGAACATACTATTTTCTCTCTTCCTTATGTAAAACTGATTTCTCCTGGCTCCTGTCACGCAAATATGCTTAGAATAGAGTTGAGTATTTGTGACTGCAATGTACGTCTACCAAGAGGGAAAGGTTGCCAGCAGGAAGTGTCCTTTTGGGTGCTGCTTGTCTGAGGTAAACTATTATTTTAAAAGAAAATATATCTGACTGTCATCTTAGGTCTGCTTCAGTAAATCAGAAAGATTAAACACTTGACACAGAACAGGGAGCAAACACACACATGCGCGCGCACACCGAAAAGACACCCTCTGGCAAATGGGGATAAGTCTTTGGTGCCAGATACAAAATGCACTTCCTGTACTTATCATTTCCCCCTAATTATTTCAATGAAGCTTGCTTCCAAGTCAACCCTTTAGGACTGTAACCTGTATCTTGCAACTTTTAGGAACCTTATTAAGATCTTATTAATTTATTGCGTTGATGAGGCACCTCATCAAATTTGGGAAAGGGCCGTGACTCAGTTCTTGAGTACATATTCAGTGTGCAAATGGTCCCAGGTTCAATTCCTGACATCCTCAGGTAGGGGTGAGAAATCCTACTGTCTGAAACCCTAGAGAGTCATTGCCAATCAGTGTAAACAGCACAGAGTTAGATGGACTAATGTTCAATCATAGTATGATGGAGATATGGATTTGTGTGTACCTAGGCATTCTAGAAACTCGGGGAGACTAAAAACATAACAATAAAACCATACTACAATGAATCCGCAACTATCTTAATTTATCCTACCTTTAATTTGGTCTCTTTCCTTTCACTCCCAGACAGTACTGATAACAAACTGATTGAGAGTGCAGTTAATCCTCGCTCATTCTGATCTTCTTAAGTAACAGATGCCTCATACTATCAACTCACCAGGAACAAGTGGTTATCTTACCAACTGGGATCAGTCTGAAGTCAAGCACTCACTGATATGAGAACCATCTTGACAGGCCTGGTCCTGTCATGGTCTCTAGGGAGAATGTCTGGGTGTACCCATGGCAACTATTTCTGTTGTTTCAATTATATCGAGGATTGTGCCATTTGTGATAAAGATATGACAATTGTAGTGTGTATGACTCAGACAGAAACTTTGTGGGTCATATTAACCTACTACTTAGGCGCATGGGAAGCTAACTTTTACCAAGTCAAGTGATTCTTTTCATCTACTGACTGGCTCTACAGGGTCCCACACAGAAAGACCTAAATCCTATCAGAAGATGCAAGGAATTCAGTTGAGAAACTTCCATATGCATTACTGTGCTTTCAAATGCACCAATGCCTTTCACCAGTCAATACATTTTACTCCTCTGGAGCAGCCCTGTGGGTCGGCAGAGTAATCCAGCCACCTAAGGCAACAGGGGGGAACAGGAAGTGATGGCAGGTTTTTGGAGGGCAGAGCTATGTGTGCCTGCAAGCCTGTCTAAGCTGCCCAGCTGCCCCTACCCCCACCCAGGTGCAATGGAGGATGATAACCCATCACCAGTGTTGAAGTTAGATTTAACTGCAAGTCCAGCCATGGAATGGGAGGGGACACCATTTCCTTCAATGCCTTGAGTCAACTGTGCCACCCTAATCTTTCCCTCCCCTTCATGGATCACTGCCTTGTCATGATGAAGGGGCTTGAATAACTCCAAGAAGCTATGAGCAGGGCCACCCAAGATGGACATGTCATAGCCGAGATTTTAGACTAAATGTGGTCCACCTGGAGAAGGAACTGGCAAACCACTCCAGTATTTTGCCAAGAAAACTCCATGGACATTAAAAAGGAGAAGCTTTGAGAAGAAAGTGAGAGTTTCCAAGGCATGCTCTGGTTCATGGAGTCATGGAGAGTCAAACACGACTAAGACGACTAAACAACAACAAATCTTTTCCTGAAGCTTCCCCAAATTTCGCAGTTTGTTCTGTTGCTGAAATGTTCCTTCGCTTATATACATGGCAATCCTATGCATTTCTATTCAGAAGAAAGTCCAATTGAGCTCAGTGGGGATAGGTTTGCTTAGGAAGTGGGTGGCGCTGTGGTCTAAACCACAGAGCCTAGGGCTTGCCGATCAGAATGTCGGGGGTTCGATTCCCCTTGACGGGCAGCTCCTGCCAACCTAGCAGTTCGAAAGCACGTCAAAGTGCAAGTAGATAAATAGGTACCGCTCCAGTGGGAAGGTAAACGGCGTTTCCGTGTGCTGCTCTGGTTCGCCAGAAGCGGCTTAGTCATGCTGGCCACATGACCCGGAAGCTGTCTGCAGACAAACGGCAGCTCCCTCAGCCAGTAAAGTGAGATGAGCGCCGCAACCCCAGAGTCGTCCGCGAATGGACTTAACAGTCAGGGGTCTCTTTACCTTAGAGACATCAGAAAGTTTTCTAAAGGCAGAGAATGTTGGAGAATTTGGGGAGGACGACAAAATGGGAGCAGAAATTGCTGATGTTTGGCTATTCACCCCCAGTCCATAATAAAAAACAATCCAGAGAATATGATCGGAATCCAGTGCTGTTGCTTTCAGGCAACCAAAAATACATCATCATAATCCATTACTTTTTCACATTTGTGCACTGTACTTCCTTTCCATTGAAATGAATGGGGTTGAATAACACATGTTGTTGTTGTTGTTCAGTCGTTCAGTCATGTCCGACTCTTCGTGACCCCATGGACCAGAGCACGCCAGGCACGCCTATCCTTCACTGCCTCTCGCAGTTTGGCCAAACTCATGTTAGTAGCTTCGAGAACACTGTCCAACCATCTCATCTTCTGTCTTCCCCTTCTCCTTGTGCCCTCCATCTTTCCCAACATCAGGGTCTTTTCTAGGGAGTCTTCTCTTCTCATGAGGTGGCCAAAGTACTGGAGCCTCAATGTGTTGAATAACACATGGACAATGTAATTTATGCAACTTTACACCATTAATTGCATAAATCAAGTTGCGCAATTTAACCACAGCAGACAGCAAGAAAAATAAGGTACTTTTTGGCAGAAGATGAAAAGCAGCGAAATGGAACCAGTGCTGCGTATTACAAGTATAGGGTGGAAAGGAAAACAATATCTTCTTGCATCCCTACCTAAAGACAACAGAAGCATTTTTATGTGGGCTACAGAGAGAATATGGCTTCAGGTGCAGGAGAATGGAAAGAGAGTAATCTCGCTAATTAATATTGGTGAATCTGTCTTTTTCAAGCAAAGTACATATTTAAATGGGCCAGACACTTCTTTTTACGAAGGGTGGTGATGTAGCAGAACAACTGCTTGCTCTGAGCCTGCCTGCTTGCCTGCCAGAAACTTTTAGTCTCTGATGTGGTTGAATATTGCAATTCAATTATGCCGTCGCTCTAATAATAGCCAGTGGAGCTTTAATCTTATTTAGTCATTTGATCTTGTCCCGCTTTAATTGGATAATTGTTGATTGTTAACTTTATTTGACTTTTTCAATTAGCCTAATTCCTGGATAACGTTGAGACCGGCTAAAATGCTAACACTACACTCTGAAACTGTAGCAACTCCATTAAAGTCAACTGAGCCACCGAGCTGTTTCGTTTATCTGGAGTATGCATTAAAATAATCATAACATGGGCGCATAATGCTATCTGCGTAAGGTTACATCAATATGAGGCCGCAGGGCAAAGAGGGGCGAAGAGGATTCAGCAAACAGAAACAATTGACCAAGCTTTGCTGCCAAGCAGATGCCACAGATACACCAATGGAACTTGTGAGGCAGCAATACTTGGAAGCTCACTTGCAAGGGACATGAAAACTTAACCTGAAATCTGCTTTTTGGGAGATATCTGGAGTTGTGCTAGATGATAGCAGTATAATTTGTTAGATGTCCTTCCCTTTCCTACGCAATCCATATTTGGCCAATATCTTTATTAGGCCAACTAAAACTCCACAATCCATATTAGTTTCATATTTGGGGGGGGGGGTGGACAGCGTTCAATCAGCCTCACTGCTTTCAAAGCCCATGGACTCTGAGCAGGGAAATTGTTGTGTTGAAGCAGACCTCTCAAACACAACTGTCCTTTATCACTGTAGAATAGGAATGGAAAAAGAGACTTTCCCTGCAACAGCATGCAAACTACAGGAGCTCGAGAGGTCCAAAAAGCATTACACCGAAACACAGCACCTGCTGGCGTACATGGCAGAAACACAGAAAAACACGGAGCTATAGCAGAGAGAAAACAGAGAATACAGGCAAAAAAACAAGTTGCATGCGGGAAGCTTGAGCTGACTCGGAGCTCTTTGTTGACTCAGGAAGTGGCAAAATCACCCTGAATCGCCCCAGTTTGCCTTGTTATTCAGCACAGAACAGTTGCACAGGTGTAGTTCCAGCCAACAAGGCCCAAGATCAGGGATGGTAGGAGCTGTAATGCACCAATAGCTGAAGGGCCCCACAGGCTCCCCACCCTAATGGTCCTTCATGAAGCCACCTTGCTGATGCTAAGCAGGTATGAGCTGAGTTAATGTGACCATCTGGGAACTCCATGTACAATACTTTTGAGTTCCTTAGTGGAAGAAAGGCAAGGGGGAATAAACACTAAATAAATACATAGGGTCTCGTGTAGATAACTTTTAGTGCTCTGCTAGTTCAGTCCTTTCATTAAAGATGCTGCGGATTGACCTTAGAACTTCTGCATGACCCAGTGAGCTAGGTGTCCATATTTCCATTATTTAAATACATGATTTTTGATGAAATAGTATAAGAAAGGTATATATTAAAGCGCTATACAATTTATATCCATTTATCTTGTCATAAAAAGAAATCAGTTGTGAAACTATGATGTAGACCAGAAAATATATATGATATTTTGAGTGCCCTTATCTTCCAAAGGAAAACTTATATACTTAGCTACACAGTTTTCAGCACATGATATTTTCTTTTTTGCCTGTAAAGTGAATTTAAAAGATGCCACTTGACAAATTCCCTTTCCTTTTCTTATAGATGCAAATCATTGACTTGCTTAAAGAAACATCTCTGTTCATCCTAGCTGTCCAAATGTACTTCTTTGCAGACAGGAGTCTTTAAAAATAGAAAAATGTAACAGTACATCTGCAAATGTGCTATCAATCACAAATATCTACAGGAAGCAGAAAATAACATTATGGCACTTACCATCTTGAGCACGGCTCTGCTAATATGTAGATTCCATTTCCCAAGCTACAGAACTGATAGGGTTTGGCTTCTTGGCAAAATGCATATATTTTCTTGATTTCTTTTCATTGATAGATTCATTTTTTAAGAAATAACGAGTACAACCATAAGATGATTTATTTATTGATTTGATTTACATTTCTAAACCTGCGAGCTCCGATCCAAAGGAAGTTAGCTAAGCCCCATCAAAATCAAAGTAGTTATGATGAAGTTGTCACATTTATTTCCAACAGATTTGTGTGAATAGTTTTCACTGCAATAGGACCATATAGTAAAAAGAATGGAACCAGGCAAAACAAAAACAAAAAACCCAAGGAGGCCAACTTGAAAGGGGCACATGTATCACCTCGCCCTCGCGATTGAGGGGACCTGGGGCCACCCTATCATTACTTCTATGCTATATATTTATGGAACAAGAGGACTGCAATAGTGGTAATTATTATAAAGTGCTGTTAATTTTAAACTCAAAACACTCTCCATAAACTATTTTTTCAGGAATAGGGAAAGGTATATGGAGACAGGGTTATAGTATCTTCTCTTGTCCATATGCCTCACGTAATATTGCATTACCTAGAAGAGCCAGCTTTGAAATTAACTTTGGCTGGTGTTAATTTTGCAAGCTTTTGTTTATTATTTTATTCAACATGTCTTGTTTGCTTCTTTATCATGAAGCACAGTCATATTAAGATTTATTTAACAAGTTTTGAAATGGTTATGAAGATGTTTATCTCTGCCTGCGATTTCCCCTGCCCAAGAGTGTTCATGATCCTCAGAGATAAGACCACATTTTTACTGACAATTAGATGCTGCTTACATTATGCGGCGCCTAAGCATTACTCAATAATATTTGGTCCATATGACATAATTCCTCCTTTGGGAAAACAATAAAATTATACCACTTGATTCTGCTAATCCCATGGAGCTTTCTCTGCTTATTCAATTAAGGACTGGATCATCTTGTTTGAAGGAATTGTTCAATTTTATCTGCAATGATGAAATTCCTTTGAAATGCTAATTTTGAGTCATTACCTCCAGACAACTTCAAAGCCTTCTTTTGCCCACTCGAAGCGTCTTTGAAGTCCTTGTTTCAAACTATAAAGTAAGTAACCCAAAAATGATGCAAATGTGCATTTTAGCGACAGATATCATTTGTTTGAGTCCTCGGGCCTTCTCAAAGAATTGACTGTTCACCCACAAATGTCACACTTTCACTGGTAAGAAAGGTCCCCTTGTAAAGTATAGCATTCTGGAGATGTGCAATATTCATGCTGAAACTTGTTTGATCATATAATTTAGTGTTGAAGCCAAATAAGTATTTGGAAGATCCATCTCAGCTGGCGTTACATTTTCAACCCTGTCTCAGCCAAAGATACACTGGTATAACTTGCTCATCCCAGCTCAGTTGGCTGAGCAGATGCTGGTTTAAGTCCCCAAAATTACAGGCGAGTTGTAGGGCTGGAATAAGAAAGGGGAGACTTAAGACTACCGGTAAGTCCATTCAGCTTGGTAACACGACCTGGTGTAGAATCATAGAATCGTAGAGTTGGAAGGGGACCCTGGGGAATCATCTAGTCCAAAGCAATGCAGGAATATGCAGCTGTCCCATACAGGCATCAAACCTGCAACCTTGGCATCGTCTAAACCACTGAGCCTTTTGGGCTTGCCAGTCAGAAGGTCGCCGGTTCGAGTCCCCGTTGTTCGGTCCCAGCTCCTGCCAATCTAGCAGTTCGAAAGTTGATAAATAGATACCGCTCCGGCGGGAAGGTAAACGGCGTTTCCGTGTGCTGCTCTGGTTTCGCCAGAAAGCGGCTTAGTCATGCTGGCCACATGACCTGGGAAAACTGCCTGCAGACAACCGCTAGCTCCCTCGGCCTGTAAAGCGAGATGAGCTCCGCAACCCCAGAGTCATCTGTGACTGGACTTAACTGTCAGGGGTCCTTTACCTTTACCTTTAACACTGATCTAACAGTGACTTAGAGGCTCGTAACCCAAAGCTCATCCAATCCAGCATCCTTTTCTCAAGGTGACCAACCAGATGTCTATGAGAAGCCCATAATCAGTGTTCTCTGCACTTGTGATTCCCAACAACTGGTATCCAGAGACCTTCTGCTTCTGACAGTGGAAGCAGACCACTGTCTTTGTGGCTAGTAGCCACTGGTAGGTTTTCTGAGGATGAGGACATTCATGTGCCACCTCTAACTTTGGCTTATTTACAATTCAGAGCCTTTCCTTCATCTGTCTCAGTCTCTTGCTTATTTGGCATAGTTGACATATCTTATTGGTTCTTTCTCAGGGCTCATCCACACTTACCTTTTGCCCCATGCTTTCTAGGCACTGGTATGTGCTTTAAAGCTCTCTCCAAGCACTTTTCTCTTTTTTCACCCTGCCACTTTCCCCAGGAAAACCTGCTCTTTAACGCTGAATTGGAACAAACGGTGATTGGGGATTTCCACAGACTGCTGTTTACTCTGATTCAGCAGTAAAAGGAGGGTTTGTCCACTTGGACACAAAGTTTTAAAGTGTGGACTTTATGCTTAGAAATGCAACACAAAAGAAAGTCTGGATGAACCCTCAGTCTTCCACGTGTCTTTCTCTTTCATCACATCCAGTCTCCAGCGCCTTCTCTTCTGTTTTAACACAATCATTGCTGGTTTGATTTTTTAAAAGTTATATATGCTTACCCCACCCCCACCCCAATCTACCTTTGTAATAAATCACATATTTGAATCCCCTATATGCTCATTTTTTGGTCCCTTCTGGGAGCCTTAATTCCTGGTGGTGTATTGCAGCTCCATGTTAAAGACCCCACAACACATGTGTTTTTGCAGTATACCATGTAATATAGCACAAGTGCACACAAAGGACATTTGATGACAATGTTTGCAGAAGCTGTGTATACCATGAGTGGCCAACATTGCTACTTGCACATTTTGGTCTGTTAGCATCATCAACATGTTGCAGCAAAGGTGCAAACATCATCTACAGTGTAGCAAAACTATGTTTTATTTTTCTAAAAGTCTTCTACCATAGCTACTCGTTCCAATGTCACATTTGCCACAACCTCCTTAGAAGTCTTAGACAAGCAACTATCTCTCAGCCTCTTTCCCAGTTCCCATCTTTAAGCCATGGATGATACAACCCTGACCTATTTTACAGAACTGCTGTAAGGGTTACTGAGATAATGTATGTGAGATGCTTTGGGAACTTAGAAAAAGTAATATGCACTCTGGCAGTAGTTTTTGTTATGTGTGGCTAATGGTCTGCATTCGTCTTGGTAGATCACATTTTCTGCAGGCCTGCAGTACTGCCAGTCCCTCCTAATTATGGTCAAAGGACTTCACTTTGCAAGCTACTAACTAAGTCTGCCCCAAACTATAATCAACTTGGTGGCCAATTAACATTAATTGGGTGTGTGGGTGTGGGTGTGTGGGTGTGTGGGTGTGTGTGTGTGTGTGTGTAAAACTGGTTCTGTAAAATGAATCTTTAACCACCTGCAACATTTTGCAGTCAATCAATCAAAAATCACACAATACTGGTTGTCATGCTCATTTCTCCCATTTTCAGAATGGAAATCTGGTTGTATTTCTGGAATTATTATAGCTATTTGTATTCAAACTACAAGTTTTATAATTTATTCTGATGCGTGTTTGACAAAGGAATTGTAGGCGGTAGATTTGACTCTTGCTATATAGGAGGCATCCTTTCAGAGGAAAATCCTTGACCTTGATCAATTCACAATATGCACTTTAATGAATAAGACCGGGGGGGGGGGGGCAGAGGTGATCCCTGCGTACTCGCTTCTCAATCGCATGAAAAGCTTTGCTCTACAAAACAGTTATGTAAAAGGCTATGGGTGGCTCCTTTCCAAAAGACGTACAACAATTATTCTCTATCGTTCCTGAAAGCCAAGCATACATACCAATTTGCAGGCCAAGTATCATACCTTATTCATAAACACACCACTTAGAGCCTTCATGAAGGAATTAAAGTGAGATGCAAAGATTTCCCTTAGCAGGCTTTGTCATTGCTATTCATCTGGAGTGCACATAGCTTTTGTTGAGTCGGCTGCTTAGCACCCCTAAAGCAGATGCCTGCATTTCTGCAATTGCTTGATTGCAGTGCATGTCAATGCTACTCCTTTGGGCCATCCAGCAGTTGGTGAGATGTATGAGCTTCATCCTTTGAGGATATAAGCAAGCTGATTCCAATGAACAAGAGGCTGTTGGAAAAGGTCACTACACATTTTCAAATGCTACCAATTAAGATAAGCCGAAAGATTCTGCTAAGAACCAAAAGAAGCCAAAGAGAATCCCACACGTCCTCAGTTCCAGGCAACTCCAGAGGTGCCCGGTCATTTGTTTCTCTGCAATCAGTGACACGCCAGCATTTAAATACCAGCCATTGTAGCTCTTTTGTCAGCTACTATGGACTGATTCCCTCCTGTGTGAGAGAATGGCTCAGAAAATTGCCAGCCCAGCAAATGAAGCAACTGCCCTGCTCCGTTTGAACCAACAAATAATACAGGAACGCCTCTCCTGGTATGCCCCGCAGAGGACCTTAAGGTCCACAAATAACAAAATTTTGGAGGTCCCCAGCCACAAAGTTGTTAGACTGGTTTCAACCAGGGCCAGGGCCTTTTCAGTACTGGCCCCAACTTGGTGGAACACTCTGTCACAAGAGACTAGGGCCCTGCAGGATTTGACATCTTTCCGCAGGGCCTGCAAGACAGAGCTGTTCCGCCTGGCCTTCGGGTTGGACTCAGTCTGATGTTTCCTCCCCTTATGGTTTTGATTATGGGCGATAAATGAAGTGGCTTTTTAAATTTTAAACTGTATTTTAATCTGTATTTTAATTAACGTTTTTTCTTTCTTTTATACTTTATTGTAATTTTATTGATGTTAGCCGCCCTGAGCCCGGTTTCGACTGGGAAGGGCGGGGTATAAATAAAATTTATTATTATTATTATTATTATTATTATTATTATTATTATTATTATTATTATTTACACTTATTGCAAAGGTTCTGTTAGCCAGTGCAGAAATGACCTTGGCTGTTGATGTTATGACCAGCAGCAGGTGGTGTTGGGAGGGCAACATTCTTCCCCTGAGACCCAGTTCATAGAATCAGCTGGGGCAGCCTGCAACCGTGCAGGAGGTGAAAGGCCTTTTCCTATCACTATACATTCATAAGATCTAACAATAAAAATACAAGAACATACTCAAGATAACAACAAAAAGATAATGTATCTTCAAAACTAAATCTTGACCTCAGCAACAATCCTTGAGCAATACTGCATCCTGGTGGTCTCTAGGCACCTTCAGCAGCAGGAGCAGTTTGTGTATCTTGAACCAGTGGCATAGGGTGGCAGAGCACAGGGGCGGTTGCCCTGGGCACAAAACTGTTAGGGGGCACAAATGTTCAACACCTGGTGCTGCCTCGATGAAGCTGCATGCTTCCATTACTGGGCTCTGTTGAAAACAGCTTCTCCATGCAAACCAGGACAATGGAACAGCTCTTCTTATCTTATCTCTGCGGCTGCGGTATTCTGCTTGATGCAGACACTGTTAAGCAGTTGAATGCATATGCATACTCTGTCTGTTTCCCTCCCTCCCAGCCACCCCCCTCTGCATGGCCCCGGGCACTGTCAACCCATGCTATGCCACTCTCTTGGACATCAGGAACAGCTGGAGTAAGTCTAGGACCTCCCTTCCTAGAACAGGTGGAATTAGGCCAGACAAGCGAGCACGAATCAGGTCTTGAGGACACACAGCAAGTTGGCATTTTGCACCTTCTGCATCACTATAGCAGAGACTGCTGCTTTTGTGTCTGGAGACTGTCTGCACCAGAGCTCTTTTCTTTTTTATGTGATTTGATTTTATAGGCCTTGCACATTCTGTTGCTGGCTTCAAAAGCTATTGCCAGCCAAATGTTGTTCAGCAGCCGTGTGTTATTTATTTGTTTATTCGTTCATTCGGGTCATTTATAGCCCACCCTTCAATGAAGTTCCCAGGGTAGCAAACAGAAGCAAATGCATAAATTAAAACGCATAAAGTACAAACTAGAATACAAATCTGTAAAATGCTACAGCTGCCTGAAACCCCATAGCAGAGATAAAACCTATTTAACCTGAGCCATAAAGTTGGTTAAAAGGTCTGAGAAAATGAAAAAAGTATTCCCTTGACACTGAAAGGATATTGTGGAAGGCACAAGCTGATCAATATATTATTATCATCATCATCATCATCATCATCATGACACTTAGTTTATTAATCACCTTCTAACCCACCGTCTTAAAGCTATTTGCACTTTAAAAAAAATAAAAAAAATAAAAAAACCTCAAATACATTTAAAAAAAACACCTAAAACCCTAACAAGTAGATACTTGTGGTAAAAAACCCATTTATCCAGCTGGGAAAACCCATTGTAATAAAAATGTCTTCAGCTGTTTCCGAAAAGTGCAGATGAAATACTACTCCACAGAACATGCTAAAAGTCCTGCTCCATGTTATGGAGGCATCAGAGATTGCTGGCTCTTGCAGAGGCAGTAATAATAATAATAATAATAATAATAATAATAATAATAATAATAATATTTATACCCCGCCCATCTGGCTGGGTTTCCCCAGCCACGCTGGGCGGCTCTCAACAGAATATTAAAAACACGATAAAACATCAAACATTAAAAACTTCTCTAAAGCAGTGATCTACTGAGTGCATAAGGGGTAAGGTGGTCTGGTCCTAAGTTGTATTGGGCCTTATATATTAGTACCAATATATACTGGGCCCTTGGCCCAGTAGCAAACTGGCAGCTACTGCACATCTCACAAGCAAGTATTAAAATCATAGAATCATTACTCCCCGCAAGCCACCTAGCTGCTATGTTTGGAACCAGTTGAAGCCTCAAGCCCAATGGTAGCCCTACACAGAGCACATTGCAATGATCCAACTGCAATTGACAAAAAAAAGAAAAGTGGTTTGACATATTGCACTGAATGTTTTCCATGCTCACTCAAGCTCCAAAATGCCAGGAAAATTAACAGCCCTATCATTGACATTGGGTGGTCTCCTATCCTGTGGTTAGATCCATCTTCAGCACTATCATGGAACTAGATAGCTGTTATGGGGGGGGGGGATGATTTCCAGATTTGTCTGTTTCCTGGAACAGACACATAGAGTCTATGCAACTGAAGTTACCATTCCACATTACAAGTACAGCTGAACCATATTCTAACTGTAAGGAAATAGCTATCAGTGGCTACTAGTCATGTTAGCCTCAAGTATCAAAGGCAGTATACCCTTGAATCCAGGTTACTAGGGAATACAAGTGGGAAAGTTCTGCTGAGCTGCTGCTGGGCTTCCCATAGGCATCTTATTGGCCGCTGTGGAAAACAGGATGCTGGACTAGATAGGCTTCTGGTCTGAACCTGCAGTTCTGATGCAAAATGTCTACAGGCCCTCCAACATCTTGACTCCTCAAACCATGATGTTTGTTTTCCCGCCCATGCTCCTGCATGAGTCACGTGACCCACACGAGATCATGAAGCCCCAAAGCGCTTTTTTAGGGGCCATGTTTACATGGTGTCCGAAAACGCATGCTTTGTGGTGCTGTGCAAGATTGCAGCCCCCCAAAAGATTTTTTTTTCAGGGTAAGATATCATGCAATTTGATATCAGGAAACCCAAAATGGCTGCTGTGCTCTCATGAGAAAATGGGCTGTCCTGTTGTGTGTGGGATTTTTCCAAGACACTTATGGGGCACGTGTCTGTCCCTTTCATTTGGTTCCAAGATCCCTCAGGATGGCTCTGTTTCAGAGTGAATTTTTGTTGTCAGAAGTAGAGTGCAGGACCTACCCAAAGGATATGCTCAATTTTATTTGGCGCTGGCCTCTATAACTATCTATGTAGGCCTCATTAATAAAGGGAAGGTCATGCATTCAAAGCCTGCTGAGATTTTTCTGACTGGCTGGCTCTTTTTCTCTCCTTCATGCACACAACAAAGAAATAATTGCTCTGCTGCTCAAAGTTGCTCTTTTCTTGGACTTTCTAAATGACAAACATCTCTTCTTTTCTTTTGAAAGACTAACAAAGGATAAATGACTTTGTTTCTCCACCATTACTCTCTCCTGGGGTTCCTTTCAGCAGCTAATGTGTTTTTCTTTTGAAAACACACACCGACATGCAATGAAATTGCCCCATTGGCCAGTTGTTGCCCTCTCCTCAGGTGCTTTCTTCAATGACTAATATTTTCCTCTGTTCCAACTGTTGCAGTGCTGAACTGCAACCAGCCTTGGACCCAAGAAGTAGCTTATTTCCTTTATTGGAGGAAATGAAGAGACAGCAGTCACTAGGTTAATAATCTCTTCACCTATCTTTATTTACAAAAACATAGTTCCTTCAGGGGGTCTTTTAACTGAAATGGAGCTTAAATTATACCTGCTGCACAGCACAACGGAGACTGGCTGCAAATAATTTTGTTTGTGTGGCCTTTAAAGATGCCTTGCAGTCTTCTGCTTCCCCTCTTCAAAATTCAGATCTTTCTCCGTTGTGAAATATGGCTAATGTTTTCTTTTCTGCATTGATAAAGCCTGCAGAATGAGGCAAAACAGTTGAAACTTGCAATTCCTCAAGCAATGTACAATGCAACCCAATACACATCTACCTGGTATTTCAGGTTCCAGTTGGGAGAAACCCTTTCCTGAAACCCTGGAAAGCTGCTGCCAGTCAGCGTAGATAGTACTGAATTAGATGGATCAATGGTCTTAATTGGTACAAGGCAGTTCCCTGTGCATCCTAGCTCAGCTGCAAGATGTAAAAAATGATATCTGCTTCTATAACCAGGTCTAGCTTCCCTAAGACATCAGTGAAGTACCAAGGGGAAAGAGCTACTAAGTTGTTATGACATTTTCCTTAGGCAAATAACACTATGTATAGTGTATCTGTCAAGGAATTCATTATATACTCATTTCAATAAAATGAACACCCTCTCCCCCTCACATACAGACCTTCATGTTTTCTTGAAAATACTAACATTTTAGAGGAACCACTTTCCACTGAAAAACAGTTATGGGTTCAAGTTACAAGAAAGATGATTCTGGCTAAACATCGGGAAGAATTTTCCAACAGTAGGAGTTGTTCAGCAGTAGAATGGAGATGACGGACTTTCCTTCCTTGGAGGCTTTTAAGCAGAGATTGGATGGCCATTGGCCATGGATGCTTTAGTTGAGAGTTCTGCACTGCAGGGGGTGGACTAGTTGACCCTTGGGGTCCCTTCCAACTCTACGATTCTACGATTCTATCAAAGCCACACTTGTGTATAATGTATATGGGTATGCATGCATTTACTTCACCATGTTCACATGGAGTGGGAAACCACCACAGATTTCTACCACATATAAAGGTAAAGGACCCCTGACAGTTAAGTCCAGTCACAGACGACTCTGGGGTTGCGGCGCTCATCTCGCTTTACAGGCCGAGGGAGCCGGCATTTGTCCGCAGACAGTTTTTCCAGGTCATGTGGCCAGCATGACTAAGCCGCTTCTGGCGCAATGGAACACCGAAACCACAGCAGCACACGGAAACGCCGCTTACCTTCCCGCCAGAGCGGTACCTATTTATCTACTTGCATTTTTGGGCGTGCTTTCAAACTGCTAGGTTGGCAGGAGCTGGGACCGAGCAACGGGAGCTCATCCAGTCATGGGGATTCGAACCGCTGACCTTCTGATCGGCAAACCCAAGAGGCTCAGTGGTTTAGACCACAGCGCCACCCGCATCCCTTCTACCAAGTATATTTGTAACCAATAGGTGCCTGTGCATTTGTCGCATGGTGAAGATTGGTGTGGCATCTGTATCAGAATCTTGCCTAATGTGACACAGACCCCATTCCCTAAAGAAATTTGGCTCCCTGTTTCCTGAAGGGAAATGCTGCCAGAAAGAAATCTCATGAGGAACAATGGATAGAGTCATTCTAAGGATATTTCTCTGCAAGCCCATTGAAATGAAGGAAAGCTGTCCTTATAGAAATCTCATTCTTTTCAATGAGGCTTATACAAATAGGCTTCTCTGTAGATTATTCTGTAGATTTTGTCACTGAGTAGCACAGATCAGTTATCGCAAAGCAAAGGACATTTCTCTCTCTCTATGCATGGGGGGCAGCCCCCCCCCAAAAGGCCTTGGAATGGAATGGTGCGAAGCTTGACTTGAATTTCAAAGCAAGGCTCAACAAATGTTTCATCAATATGGCAGGTGGGTGGTTGTGTGGGTGGTAGGTGGTAGGTGGGAACTAATAACCCCTTTCACAATCTTTCTCCTGTGTGCCAAGCAGGACTGGATGACAAAATGCAAAAGAAAAGACTTATTGCTACTTACAGGCTACTGTTCCTTTGCAGAAAGTACCACCAAAATCTCACATAATATAGACAACAGAAGGTAACTCTGTGCCCTAGAAATGTAAAACAAGTTCTAAAATGTAGACATCCTCCAATCATCATGTTTTAAAAGCAACTGGCATGTCATGCTTCAGGCAGCCATCACAGAACATTTACAGAAAGTGATTAAGGATGAGCTGTTGTCTGTTTCCCCCTGCTGAAAAATTAACACTAGATTTCCTTCGTCTCACTCTACCAGGAACTGAGCTTAAAAAACAACAAAAAACATAACCCCATAAGATATAGATAGAAAATTAGGGGCAAATGGGTTACCGAGGTGCCATAGCTGAGGGATAGAGCATCTGCTTTGCATGTAGGATGTCCAATCCCTGGCATCTCCGGGTAGGGATGGGAGAAGCTGCTGTCTGAAACACTAGAATGCTGCTGTCAGTCTATGTTGGCAGTGCTGAGCTAAACGGACCAATGTTCTGACTCAGTATAAGGCAGTATCTTAGATTCAAAAATGGAAGGTCCCATTGGCAGCTATAAACTGAAAAGTAGATCATGCAGGGAGATGACAGGACAATCTACAGAGAGAGAGAAATGCATGCAAGTTATGGTGCTTTACATGAGTAAATCCAATACTCAACCTGGTTATCAGATAGTATTGCCAGTTCTGTTGATTATGTGCTTAAAGTGCTTCTTTAATAGCATCGTGGTAGAAGTCATTGGAGACAATTGTATGGTTTCAGCCACAAACATGGATCAAGCAAGAGTCACAGAGCAAGTTCAAACATGTGGTTGCCCTGAAACAATTGCCTGGGGAGAACACATGGCTGCTTCTGGATTCATGGCTGGCCTAAACTTCTATCGAGGCAGCATTTGTGACAAATGACTGGTTCTGTGACATCCTGATTACATTTATTCAAGTGCCCCCAGGTCATAAAAACCAGGATGACTGCTACATATATCCCATTCTAATAATTCACACAAATGGCACCTCCATGTAAGTCCCAAACTAGCATGCTCTTCACATGCTCTGATATACTCTTTGGATAATCACATGGGATGAACCCCATTTATTTTGCTTTTGTACAACAACCATGCTAAATAGGAATGCCAAGATAATTCTCTCCATTTCTCAATTGCCTTACATATACATTCACTATTTTAGTGGAGAAAGCAGTGGCATTTACCCATTGTCATGGGATGGCTGGGCACACAGGAATGGTGGGAGGAACCAGCTGGGGAACTACCAAGGGAAGAATAACATTCATTTTATTATTGAATTAGAGTTCTGATTCTTAGTACTTTTCAGATTGAACTTGCTTTCTTTTGAATGTCACAGAAAGCACGCACACTCGCACACACGCACATCTGCTTTTTAAAGATAGAAATGGTTTTATATAGTGAATATGAAATTAGTTGTTAAATTGTCCCGCTTTAATGCAGTCTGAAAGACTTCATTAATCCAAGTAGCTGACACCAAGATCATTACAGTTAAACAATTACATTTAATGGGTATTCAGAACAACATTGTATTCAGTGCTAGATTTCAGACAATAAAAAACACATGGGATATTCTAGCCAATTACAGTTGAATAACGGAGGCACTGAGGCTTTCTAAAGCTGGAAACTATTTTGATTGGCAATGAAAAGGATTATTTAACAATACAAAACAAGCTTTTAACAGACTACTGCAATCTCATACATACTTACCTTGGGATTTAGTCCTAGTAAATTGAGGGACAATTACTTCTGAATCAATATTTATAGAAATGGGCCTCAACAACACTGTTTTCTTTACAAAGCTATGCTGCCCCAACATGCTTGCGTGTTTGTGTGTTGTGTGTGATTACATGCGCAAGAATGCCTGCTTCCCTTGTATATTGTTGTAGTTGGCTCCTGTCCTGACCCTTCTGTCTAAAGCGCCATGCCAACACAGATGAAAGAACGCCTACCTTCTGTACCAGAATGGTCATTATTCTAAGGAAGCATTTCTTCACATATAATAAACCACAGACAAACAAAGAGATGGGCAAACTGAACTAGGCTCAGCTCATAATAGCTCAAGAAATAGTCAGAGATCTTTCAAAAGAATGGTCTGAAGGCACCTGAGGCCACCAACTGCTAAAATTAAGCAGATCTATGTCTCATCAATGCCTGGATGGGAAACCACCCTGGACCACCTTACATGATGGAATAAAAGTGGGATATAAATGTAATAAAATGAAAAAGGCACTAAATAATTGCTCAAGCAGAACAACTTCCACTTGTGCAACAGGACTTTCTCTCCCTCTCCTCCTCCTCCTCATGCATATGTTCTGGTTTATTGGCCCTCATCCAGCCTGAATGGACCACTGAGTCCATTGCTAGGCCTTGCATGGCCTCTCTGGACTCAGACATTACAAAGAAAATAAAGCTGGGTATCATCACCCTACTGATGACCCGTATTTTCTGATGACCACTCCCAGTGGCTTAATAAACAGTGGCTAAACTCTGCCTCCAATGTCAGAGGACATATACCAGTTGTACGAAGAGGGTTATTGCGCTCATATCCTGTTTGTGGGCTTCCCATGGGCATCTGGTTGGTCACTGTAGGAACAGGATGCTGGACCTGGTGGCCTTTGACCTAATCCAGCAAGGCTCTCTTATGCACTTATGTTCTTAGGGCACAAAAGCCTAAGGAATCAAGGGAGATGTAGTTCTCCCAGGGGCTCTATACCCATGATCCCTTAAGCTTTTGTGCTTTGATGCTCTGAGTAGCATGGTGATGAAAAAGAGAGCAATGGAGGGGGGCATTCTGTTTCTTCTCTTTCAACACTATTGCAGCTACTTCCACTGCCTCCCCTACTTGAAAGAGAAGTGGGGATGAGTTTTGAAACAGGGGAATTGGCTGGAGGAGGAGCCATGATTTTTTTATCGGGCTAGAAAACTTCAAAGCTTTACCAACTCGCCTCTCAATTGAGGCTAGCTTTTAAGAGTCTCAGAGTTTGTTTCCAAGCCTGGATCAGGAGAATTTTGCCAGCATCAGTACTAAAGAATGTTGTGAGGACTACCAGCATAGATGCTTTACAAAGGATTCGTTTCACCGCGGCCTCTGGCCACAATATCTGAATCTGTTAACTTCTTTGCTTCTGACTACTAAATGATGTGGATAAACAGCAGAGGCTTTGTATGGAGATCAAAGAGCATTTGTCAACATTTCTAAGAAATCTCATTAGTCACTACAGGTAGGCAGAACATGAAGTTATTTGTTATGTGGCAGAAGTGATGTTCCCGGATTTTACAAAAGCAGTAAGACTATTAGTTGAATAGCAATAAATCATCATTGGTTCCATAATAACATTCAACAGTAAACTAGATCTTACAACACACTTTGGTGTGAAAATTATGGAGGGCACCAAGATGATATAAAGTCACCATGGCAACAAACTACATTTTTTCTTTATAAAATTTCAACCCATCTCACGATAACTGCATCATTGTTTTATAAACCACAACTTGCTTTCTGCTGGGATGGCCAATAGGTTGGGTTAGGTGCACATCTGAGAGTGATTCAAAAGGAATCACACTTGCATTCAAAGGAGAAAGGAAAGCATGGGAGTACTACAGCTCTGTGCTGTAGCAACTTCTTTCCTCACATCTACAGCTTTGTACCATAGCATCTTCTTTTCTCACATCTCTCTAGACCAGGAATGGAGAGTCTAAGCTCCCAGTGAGAGGCAAATGCAGCCCTCCATACTTCTCACTCTGACTCTCAGTGCTCTCTGCAGGCCACACCCCCTTTCACAGGCCACGCCCCTCATTGGCTGTGCTTTCATGTTTTAGCCTGGATGGAATGAGTCCTTGAACTCTGATAATACCTCTTTACTTGTCTCAATAGAGGTTATAGAAGGTTTGAGTGTGTGTGTAGGAACTAACTTACTGTATAAATGAGAATTATAGGGATTAGCAGGAAGAGTAAGTGGCTTCTCCCCATTGCCCCATCAGTGAGATTTAACTCTGGCTGGAAAGGCTCTATTTCCAATGGGCACTTTGTTCGGATTTCATGCCTATTTCATCCTTCCCTTCTGTGTTCGGCCCATAGGCTGCCAACAAGGATGTCAATTAGTTCCAATTGCTCCAGCAACAGCAGCCTGGAAATAAAGTAAAGGAGCCTTGAAAGGGATCTGTTATCCCATATTCAGCCCCTTTGCACTTAATGTTGATTTCGGCTGTCATGAACAAAGTGGGTGGTAGTTTATTCTTACTGGCAGCAGGCATAAACTATCAAGTGCTTGGGCTTGAGGAAGGAAAAATCGATGTTAAAAGGAAAGCAGCCATGAGGAGGATGACAGATCATTTAAAAGGCATTTCATCATCGCCTCCCAGCTTCCAGTTGGAACAGTGACTGGAAGGTTTTGAGAATTGTCTTCATGAAGACAGAACCCTGCTTCAGGTTCGCTGCAGGCATATTAGGGACTGCTGAGGGTGGTTCAAAACTGGAATATAAAAGCAGATATGTAGTGGTCCTGGGTTGCGGAGGGTCGAAGACACATTAATATTTTCTGCAGCGGGATACCATCACCATCTTGGTCTCCAGTTGCCCCTTCTGCATGAAAGGAGACATTTAAAGCAACTGAGAAGTCTTCTCTTCCTTGATAATTATTCCCACTAGCGCAATGGGACTTCCCCCCTCTTGCCCCCCTGCATGGGGGAATCGAGCCAGATGGGTGGGGTATAAATAATAAAATGATGATGATGATGATGCATGCCCCACATGGCTTCTCCAAATCTGCTCTGGAAGCCTGGGAGAACCCCCAGAATAGCATGCAGAAAGAAAAGTGAGAGTACCGGTATATTCCATCTGGAATAATCCACTGCACTAAAGGAACAATCTCCTTCGTGCTCCTTTGAATACAACCCCTGATCTTCCCACTGTGAAGTGTGACACACCGTCACAGCCTCTAGTTATATTTAGACTTCCTCTCAGTGATAAATTGATGTGTCTCCCCATTAGTCTCCTGAATTTTTTTATATTTTATATTTTCCTGTTTGCAATCCATATGTAAAAGTAAAAAAAAAAATTGAATTCAGGAATTTGCATATATGGTGTATGTCAAGCCACCATGAGGATAAAATTGTAAAGCAGACAAATGGTAAAAGCCTCTTTTTGTTTCTTTACAATGTTTTATTTTAGTACAGAATTCCCAAGGTGCTTTGCGGCACGTGTTTAAAGTCAACCAAGAATAAACGAAGCAAAACAAAGCAGTAACGTATTTTTTTCAGCAACAGAATCATTCACACCTAATAATAATAATAATAATAATAATAATAATAATACTCCACCGATTTGACTGGGTGGCCCCAGCCACTCTGGGTGGCTTCTTCCAACAGAACATAAAAAGTCATTGGTTCACTGAGAACCACTAAAAGTCAATTTAAATGAAAAAAAATTCAGCTGGTGCCTAATGGTCCCCATATCTGTTGCCAGGCAGACTGATACAGGGAAGGAGTTCTATATCTGAGGTGCCACCACCTAGCAGGCCCTAGCTTTGGTAGCCATTCATCTCACCTCAGGGATTCAGAGCGGGCAGTCCACAGTTGGGCGCTGTAATTTAGCAACTGGGCAAGTTCATGTAGGATGTTATGATGGTCAAAGAATAGCAGCCAGACATTGTAGATTGGTATCCATGGCAACTTGATTATTCCCAACTACCAGCTTTCCACATAACTACTTTTGAAATGTGTAAAGGCAAGCCAATTGTGACTGACAGCCGTGGCATGTATATAGGAGCTTAATGATTATGTTAATAAGAATCCTTGTCCACTTGTCACCTTTGATCTACTTAACCTTTTGCCTCTGCAGATCAGGGAAGCTGCCTGGCCTTGATCTACAGACTTTCAATCTTCCCATCAAGTAGGTATATCAGAGAATTCCAAAGTAAGAAAGAAAGAAAGAAAGAAAGAAAGAAAGAAAGAAAGAAAGAAAGAAAGAAAATGGGAGTAGAAATTGCCAAACTTTGCTTATTTGTCCCATTTCTGGAACAGAAATCAATCCCATGAATACAATTGGTAGGGATGGTGCAAAAGTTCATAAAAAGCAAACTCAAAATTGATTTTTCTTAAAGGTTGCACATTTGTAAAAAGATTGATTTTTGCCCACACAGGTACGATCAAGTAACAAATAAGTCTGGTTCCTTCATCTTTATATAAATGCCTGTATGGTACAGTTTCTAACTCTCCACTGCTACATAGACAAACAATTCTTGGATGGAATGTCATTGCAGCTTCCTTCCAAAACAGGTGAGTGGAGGACATTAAGCCAAATTAGTTCAAGTGGGACCCTAAATTTTGGGATAAATAACAACCTCAGATAATTAACATAGTCTTCTTATGGATCTGCAACAACCCAAAAGTAATGGAGAACATAAAGCTTTGATAACAGACCCTCTAAGTGTCCCTATTTCCCAGGTACAGTCTTGGTTTTATGGAAGCCATACTGGTTTTCCTTAGGATATCCTTATTTTCATCAGAGAAATGTTGAAGGTATGGTAGGATGCCCCTGTTTTCATTGGAGAAATGTTGACAGGTATGAAGTTAGGCAACCCCTGAGCCAAAGAGATAAGTAAATGCACAACCTTTAGAAGACATCTGAAGGCATCCCTGTATAGGAAGGTTTTTTAATGTTGAATGTTTTCTTATATGTTGGAAGCTGCCCAGAGTGGCTATGGTAAATTATCATTATTGTTGTTGTTATGGAATAGGAAGTCCCTATTTTCATCAGGTTTTCCCAGTAGTAATGTACGGAAGTGAGAGCTGGACCATAAAGAAGGCTGATTGCCGAAGAATTGATGCTTTTGAATTATGGTGCTGGAGGAGGCTCTTGAGAGTCCCATGGACTGCAAGAAGATCAAACCTACCGGTATCAATTCTTAAGGAAATCAGCCCAGAGTGCTCACTGGAAGGACAGATCCTGAAGCTAAGGCTCCAATACTTTGGCCACCTCATGAGAAGAGAAGACTCCCTGGAAAAGACCCTGATGTTGGGAAAGATGGAGGGCACAAGGAGAAGGGGACAACAGAGGACAAGATGGTTGGACAGTGTTCTCGAAGCTACTAACATGAGTCTGACCAAACTGTGGGAGGCAGTGGAAGACAGGAGTGCCTGGCGTGCTCTGGTCCATGGGGTCACAAAGAGTCGGACACAACTAAACGACTAAACAACAACAATTTTCATCAAAGAAATGTTGGACGGTATGAGATAATCAATATCTTTCACCCATTGTGATAGCAGATATTTTACCTTATTGTAGCCTGGGGCAGGGTGAGAGGGAGGATATAAGAGAAGGACTGGAATAACATGAACACATTAACATGTATTTATTTATATAGACAATGGATTTTTTAAAATTAATTACAGGGTGAATTACAGGGACATAGAATCATGGCACTAACATGGATTCATAGCTAGCAGCAGTTAGGACAGAATGAGTAGAAGTCAAGCTTAGAACATACTGAATGGTTGGGCAAGGTTTTTCAACAGAAGGTTGAACACAGGGATTTTTGTAGCAATAGATGTCTATAATGAGGAACCTAGGGTTGGGACATGGTGTTAGCAGATGCAGCTTGTTTAGGCCAGGCATGTCCAAAGTCCATTTCGGGGGCCTAATCTGGCCCCGCCAGTCAGTTTTATCCAGCCCCTTTGGCAGTTTTTTTTAGATAAAATCCTAAAAAAAAGCTCAACAACTTTGGGCTAAAAGAGTTTAGCCCACCAAGGATAAGACATTTTAAAAAAGACAGGACGACCTCTCATTTAGAATTTGCACCTACAATTATGCCTGCACCCCAAGAAAATGTTGTACCAGTGATAGAAGTCCTGAAGGGCAGAAGGGCAAAACTGACCCCTTTTATAAAATGAAAATCATAGTGAATCTTTTGCATAACTGGATGCACTCTGTAAAATAAAAAACTTTTGAGCCAACCAGAATAAGGAAGACTATTCACTATTTCAAACGGCCTGGTCTGATGGGCTAAAGTATTTTGCTAAGGAGATGACAGGATTATTCCCTTATGTAAAATTTGGTTCATTGACAAATTGAGACAACTAGAATAGAGAAGGGGAAATAACAAACAAGATGAAAGAAAAGCAGGTCAGTGAGCCAAGTGACATTTATATATCAGGTTAAACTATTTGAAAAGGGGAAATTTATGTTCCAAGGTTATAAAGACGCTAAAAGTCTCTATGTAATTATTCCTTAGTGGAGCAGAGAAGTCCAGAAAGAGCATGATATGAGGACTAATGGACCAGCAAAAATGCAAAGTACCATTCAGCACTAAAGTAATTGGGCAGAACACAGAAAGAGACCAGGATAAATGATTACTTCATTAATTTTAAAATTAAGGGCAAGATAAGGCAGTCACTATCATAGAGTTATTAAGGTAAAACCAGCTAATCAGCACAATTTAAATGTAAAGATGCCTTCCAGTCCCTACCAATTTGATCCAAACATGTGCTAAAGTAATTCAATGTAACTTTATTGATCAGTCTGGGTTACTGATAAAATGTATTTATTCAAAGAGTTTTCTCATTTACTCTCACTTTGGGGTATACCAGCCATAGCATTGGTAAGAAGAGTAAAGGTTGAACCCAGCATCTATTAAATATTGCAAACTTATGATTAACATCTACCAAGGAGCTGTGACAAATTGTGACTTCCCAATTACAGAGAAGTATGTAATTTGACAAGTAATGATGGGTTTTTTCCTGTGTAAAATGTGAATAATTCCTGAAAGAATTTTTTAAAAACAATTTTCTTAACTCAAAATGGATATTTGCATGAGCAAAGGTAAACAGTGTTCAGTAATCTCAGAGGGCACAATATGATGAACTCACTGTGGGTAAGCATAGGGCAACTGAGAATGGGGTGGGTGGGAATTGAGGGCAATTATATATGGAGGTGAAACCTTTTTGGTCCTGAAAGATGATTGGAAATGGAGTTTTCCTTAGCTGGAGGCATAAGTCCCAGTTTTATAAAGGGGTCTTCACATTTACTGCAACATTTTTTTAATTTTATTTTTTTTAAAAGGCTAGATCACTGTGGCACCATGAAGCACTACAGGGGTTTCTTCTGTTCAAAATTCTTCCAAGCCACCCCACCTCACCTCATTCAGTATTTGTTTGAATCTCTGGCACCACCTTAGCAAAACTAACCCATTGTTTATTTCAGAATTGCTTCCTTTTATCTCTCCGTATACCTTTTTAGCTTTAAAGATCCTAGATACAGAAAATATAAATACTTGTTCCTGTTATCTCTCTCTTTTTTTAATAATTCCCAACAGATTCACTCCCTTGTGAGTTCTCCAAGAACATTCCTTTATATTAAAGAAAAAGTTCAACTAGCCTTAAGCTTCCCGAATAAAATTTCATTACAGCCGATTCTTTAATAAGCATCTGAAAAACTGCACAACCCAAGTTACCTCCACACTTGCCTTTGCAGCAATGATTTGCTTACTGAAAAACTACTTCATATGCCTTAAGTGCAGCTTAGCATGCCTGACCGCCTCATGGTTAATTTTTCATTCATTGATATTGCATCCTGCCTGTGACATTGAAATGTAGCATCTACTGAGACTAAAAGCATGGGGGGGGGGCCCTCCATGTTAGCTGCTATCAACACATCCGCCCTGTTTCTTTTTTAGCCAAATAATGATCTATCTGCAAGATGTTAATATATTTGTGTTCTGTGTTTGATGGGCATGATGATCCATAATGGCCACTGCCTTTGCAATATATTAAACAATGATGCATCTCATCTTTCCAATATTTCATGGAGGGAGAGGAATCCCATATAAAGGCATAATCCTTTATTAAAAATGAAAGGTGTTTTTTTTTTCCTTTTTCTTTTTTGGCCGCCAGCCACATGAAACCCTCAC
Source organism: Darevskia mixta (assembly GCA_034641385.1). Lineage (NCBI taxonomy): Eukaryota > Metazoa > Chordata > Lepidosauria > Squamata > Lacertidae > Darevskia > Darevskia mixta. The sequence continues at coordinate 20,065,229 of JAWWNH010000018.1, forward strand.
AGACATCTGAGCCCTACACGTTTTGAGGAAGTGCTTGTTTTCCATTGGAAGCCTGGCAGATTGATCTCTGTACTTCAAGGCCTCCCAGTGTGAGAGCCAGTGTGGTGTAGTGGTTAAGAGCGGTAGACTCGTAATCTGGGGAACCGGGTTCGCGTCTCCGCTCCTGCACATGCAGCTGCTGGGTGACCTTGGGCTAGTCACACTTCTTTGAAGTCTTTCAGCCCCACTCACCTCACAGAGTGTTTGTTGTGGGGAAGGAAGGGAAAGGAGATTGTTAGCCGCTTTGAGACTCCTTCGGGTAGTGATAAAGCGGGATATCAAATCCAAACTCCTCTTCTTCTTCCCACCTAGGCTGCACTGCCAGCTTGTCTGAGCATTCAGTCAGCTGATCCCAGTTGACCAATCCCTGCTCACCAATCTGTATAACTCAGAACAGCTGGTTTTCATCATCATCATTATCAACAACTGTTTCACTTGCTGTGTAGTTTGGCCCCAGCAGCTTCATGTAGTCAACTAAATATTTTTTTTAGTATCTTAACATTACCATATTATATGTTGATGTGCAGATAGTGAAGGAATGTTGAGAGTATTTGAAATTTAATAAACCCAAACTACCATTCTCTAAATATTGGCAAGTAGGGTTGCCATATTTCAAACAGTGAAAATACGGACAGAAAAGTTGTTGAGCAACCCTAGTTTCAGACAAGCATAAAATAATGGGTCCTGGAGAAAACATAGTAACACATAGTTGCATTTACCAAAAGAAAATTACCGTATTTTTCCGTGTATAAGACTAGGTTTCCCCCCCTAAAAAATAATGTCCAAAATTTGGGGGCATCTTAAACACGGATAGATCTCTCCCCATTTTCTTAAATCGGAGTCCCCCAAAATAGGGGGCGTCTTATACATGGGGGCGTCTTATAGACGGAAAAATATGGTATGTGTCAATATACATTAATAGATCTACTGCATCATGTCTAGTTCAGCTCTAAAATCATGAGCCAAAATAGTTCAGCTCTAAAATCATGAGCCTCTTGCATTAAATTTGTCACTGTAGATGAGTCAACTAAAGATTTAGTTGATTAACTAATTAAACATTCCAGCCCTCAAGGTTGTGTGTGTGTGTGTTTTAAAAATGCAACATGTTTTGCTGTTGTTTTTGAATCATGCAACTCAGATGATACCTTTGGGGATAATATTTCCCTTTCCAGATCTCATGGTCCAAAAAATTGTTCACTGTTTTTCTGGCGGAGTTTTTCATATATTAGCAAGAGTCTGGGAGATAACTGAGAAAGTTTTGATTATTCTTTCCCCTCTTCTGTTGTTATGTGTGAAATGGGACTTGCAGATTTCACCCACAGAGATCTCTGCAAGCTCCAGATGGACCCTGAAATTCTCATTAAATCACATCACAGGATTTTATAACTGCATTCATTTTTGTTGTTGCTGCTGTGGGAACAACTGGAAGTTGAAAGATTGCATTTCATAGAAGAAGGGGGAAGAAATCAGCTGCTGTGGCAAAGATGCTAAACGCATGAGCTTTGACCCAGAATCAATATCAGGGGTCAGCAACACTGGGCATCTGTTGTGGACCAGGCCTGTGCAGAGGGCCCACTGCGAACCCCTGAGACTTTCTGGGGTTCCTCCTCAGTTCTCCAGCAGCAGAAAGCTTCAGCAACACGTTAATAACTCAGCACACTTGCCAAATTTTCTGACTGATATGACTGGAGTTCCTGCTGAAGCTTCAGCTCATCTGTAGAATCTGCAGAAGGCCCAGGCTGTTGACATAATCCACCCCTGAGCCCCTTATTCCACTTCATAGAGGCTGGCAGGCTCTTTGGTTTACGCTACAGCTCAGGGCAATGAAACAAGCTGGGACACCGTTTGAATGTAAGGGGAGGAAACGTCTAGACAAATGCAGCAGAACACTAGTGGAGTGCTCATTATCATGCCTATTCAGTTGCAGTGAAGGCATTGAAGACATACCTTATATTGTGCCCTCAATCAGCAGGCTGGTAGAGTGGTGAGGGAGTTTGGGGGGGTGTAGTATGAGCTATTTTACTGTCTGACCCGAAAGAGTGGTCAACCTGGCAGTGGCTTGCTGTAAAATGTTTCCAAAGCATTTTGAGAATAAAATTACTTGCATCTAAGTGAGGAGGAATTAAAGAACCTGTGATAAATGTGAGAGTGTAGCCATAGTGGAGTCTCTCTTCTTCTTTGGACTGCTGCCCGGAGCAGCCATAAATCGTCTTAACGAGCCCTGGCTCCGCAATGGTGTCCAGCCACGCTTCCGTTGTGCCGGCTCTCTCTCTCACTCAGCAGAATCGCGCAGCGCCTTGTGTTGGCAATTTTAGGTCTGCTTCACTGTGTCTGGAATAACTGAGGTCCAGACAGTTGTATTCTAAACTACATATTTATTGACTCGCAAACAAAAGAAAACCTGAGGAGTCAAGCTCCATAGCTACGATACACACACTACAGCATACACTACTCGGCAAGGGGAAAGTGAAACCAACTTCGCCTTCTCTCAGACAAGTGATAGTTGCCTGGATACCTTGGCAGAGTTCCCAGAATCAGAACGATGGTGTTAACTGCTTGCTGTCCAGGAAACACAACACCCCCTCTCGTTCGCAATTCTGGGTATACATATATACATCTCAACCCATGTTCAATCCCTCACAGAAACCTTCATGTTTCTGGAAACTTAGGGGTTTGGTGAAACCGTCTGCGAGATTCTTTTCACTAGGACAATATTTCAGCCTGACCACATTTGTCCTAACACTCTCATGCACATTTTTGAACCGAATATCCAAGTGTTTCGTTCGTGCATTGAATTGACCGGATTCCGCCAATTTCAGGCATGGTTGGTTATCCTCCCATATGGTGATGGGCAGATAACACTTCTCACACACATCCTCCACTAGGCACTTGTAGAATTCAAGCTCACGACACAGTTCTGACAGAGCACTGAATTCTGCCTCAGTCGATGACAGTGCAATCAAACTTTGCTTTTTGGACCTCCAGCCAATTACAGAATCTCCAAACATTATGACCATCCCAGATATTGACTTTCTGTCTGAGTCGCTAGCCCAATCAGCGTCAGCCCAACATTGAAGCTGTTCATTGCCCTGAGCTGTCAGTGTGAGGCTAAACTCTCTGGTTTCTTGCAGATACTTAAGAACTCTCTTAATCCCGTTCCAGGCCATCACACTGGGCTTGGCTGCTTCTCGACTCAGCAGATTGACTGCAAATGCAATATCGGGTCTACTCCATTGAGACAAATAGAGCAGGCTGCCCAGAGCAGATTGATACACCTCCTTGTGCTCAAACTCTTTCTTTTCATCAGACTGATTGTCTTTAACAAAGCATGTCTCCATTGGTGTCCTTACACCCTTACAGTCTGCCATGTTGAATTTCTTGAGCAACTGATCAATCTTTGAGCTCTGGTTTAGTACAAAACTGCCGTCTTGGTCTCTGTGAATGTGAACCCCTAGATACATGCTCACAGGACCCAACTCCTTGAGTTTGAAGTGCTGCCTCAGCTTACTTGCAAACTCCTGCACCTGTTTGTTTGTACTAGCAACAAGGACAATGTCGTCGACAAAAATTAATGCCAATTCTTGTTGCCGCCCTGAACCCTTTAGGTACAAACAACTGTCTGCACGACTCTTCCTGAAGCCTAGCTTCTCCAGAGCCTGGTTGAGACAAATATTCCAGTTTCTGGCTGATTGTTTCAAGCCATAAATGGAACGGTGTAGTCTCCAAACCAAATTTGGACTATCGCCTTCAAACCCTGGAGGAGGTAGCATGTAGATTTCCTCCTGCAGCGGTGAGTTCAGGTAGGCGACGTCGATGTCGAAATGTGCAACCTCAGCACCTCTCTGTGCTGCTACCGCTAGCAGTAACCTCATGGTCTCACTGCGGGATGTGGGTGCATAAACTTGAGAGTAATGCACTCCTGGTCTCTGGCTGAACCCTCTGGCCACCAATCTCGCTTTGTATTGTGGCTCTCCACTTGCAGTGGGTTTCAACCTATAGACCCAGCGACAACTCACAGCTTGCTGGTCAGCTGGCAGAGTTGTAAGTGTGAACACTCCAAGCGATTTCATGGCGCTAAGCTCTTTCTCCATCGCTTGTTGCCACTTGCTGGACTCTGCTTGAGGTAACTTCCGCACCTCAGCGAAGCTCTCCGGTTCGCACAGAGCAACATGGGCCCAAACCGTGGTGGCTTTGAACCTGTCAGGAGGTTTGCCTTTCGTGGTGCGCTTGGAACGCCATGGCACCACTGGAGACTCCCCCTCTGACCCAGACGTGCCGGACTCAGTCTGTGAGTCCCTGGCATCTGGAGAACCACCAAGCGATTTGCTGCGCTTGCTGTGCCCTCCTGGACTGAACTTGCCTGAAGGTGAGCGTGGAGACCTACTGCGCTTCTGTCTCCTAGCTCTTGTCTCCCCTGGAGACGTTGGTGCGCTGCTGGGTTCAGACTTCACCTGAGTCTTAGGGATTGCTCCCTCTGGCACTGCACCCTGGTCGTGTTTGGGATCATGGCCCGAAACACCAGCAGGTTGACCACCATCAGCACCACCAGTGGGTGTGTCTGACTGATCCTGGTAGTCAAGACCACTGAACAAGTCTGTGAGCACTTCAGGATTGCCATGAATCCTCTTCCAGCCATCTTGCTCACAAAACTCTGCGCTGCGGCTGATCACCACCCGAGAACGATTTCCACTCGGATGAGCAAATCTCCAGGCTTTCGACCCTGTGTCATAGCCGCAGAAAATCAGTTTCTGTGACCTCGGGCTGCCCTTCCTACGTAACTGCCGGGGTATCAGGACCCAGGCCTCTGCCCCGAAGGTACGGAAGTAGTGCACCTTGGGCTTCTTTCCGTAGAGAAGAAAATAGGGCGTGGTCCCTACCACAGAGTTGTATGTCCTGTTCAAAGTGTGACATACAGTTTTCCATGCTTCGGCCCAGAAGAATTTTGGCAGACCCGAATCAAACAAAATAGCATCAACTGCCTCCTGCAGGGTTCTGTTCCTGCGCTCTGCAACCCCGTTCTCCTGGGGAGCGTAAGGAGAGGTTTTTCTATGCTTAATGCCTTTGGCACGAAAGAAATCCTGCAACTTTGCACAAGTAAACTCAGTGCCTCGGTCGGTCTGAAAAGATTTCACTTTGGTGCCAAATTCCACCTCTACTGCCTCCACCCATTCCTTAATCTCTTTCGCCGCTTGCCCCTTGTCCCTGAGCGGGAAAATCCAGCCGGCGCGAGAATAATCGTCGATCAGACATAGTACAAAGCGGGCATGGCCTATGCTGGGAACCTGCATTGGTCCACACAGATCGGCGTGAATCAGCTCAAACGCCTGGTTGGCCACCCTGTCTGACCTTGGGTAACTGCAAGAATGCACCTTCGATCTCTTGCAAGCTCGGCAGTCTAGGAATTTAGTGCACTCCTTCATTTTACAACCCTCAGTGCACTCTACCTGCTTGCGCACGTACCCCCAATTGGCGTGCGAAAACCTGCGATGCCACAAGTGTAAACATTGATCGTGGGTGGGTTTGTTGGCACAATGCGCGTGTGCCGTCTCAAAACTGTTTTTACCTGTTTCAGCACCCTGCGCCCTCGTTGCGGCGCTGTTGTCAGTTTCCAGTATGTACACCCCATCATGGCCTCTCACCTGGACCAACTGCTTTCCACCTTTGGAGATGGTGCATACCTGGTTACCAAAACTGACCATGTAACCTGCAAGGTCTAAAGCTGAAACAGAAAGTAAGCCATACTTCATGCCATCTAAAACAAACACATCAATGTCATCATTCAGACAAGGCATATAAAAAACACCAGCTTTGGTGACAGATTTAGTGGTTGCATCTGCCAAAGTGACTGTGGTAGCATCTTGGATTGACCTGCAGTTCCGCAACTGACTGCCAGGTGGTGCTAGATGCCTACTGGCACCACTGTCCACAATCCAACGCAGCTTGGGGCTGGCAACAGTCTTTCCAACGAAAGCGTATGCAGCTGCTTTATCTTCTCTGCCTTCTCTGGACGATGCTTTCCTTCCACGACGTGGTCTCCCTTTCCTCTGGCGGTTGCCATGGAAACCAGCTTTGAAGTTTTCTTGGCTGCAGTCCCGGATTAGATGCTTATCTGACCCACAGCCAAAACATTTCTTCACTGCAAGAGCTTTAACAGAGCTCTCAGCAGCCTCTGCACCCCCACTCCTGGGCAAAGAGCAACCCCCCTTAACAGCTTTTCCTTTCTCTCTTTCTCTCCTATCCTGTTCATCCTGCAGCCTCCCCGATACATAATCAATGCTCAGTTGTGCTGCTGGCAAGGCTTCCAGAGTGAGAGAAAGCGTCTCAAAACTGGGGTCTAACGAACTAAGCAAAATGTAAACTTTCTGTTCCTCCGTAAATGGAACCTGCAGCTGTCTCAAACGGTTGAAGATTGCCAACATCTTGTTGGTGTGCTCACGCACACAGCCTCCAGGTTGCAAACGTTGCTCAAACAGCTGCCTGGTGGTGTGAATGCGTGCACCCGCTGTATCTCTCTGGAACACACGTTGGAGAGCCCCCCAAATCTCGTGGGCGTTGGTGGCAGCGTCTATGTGCACCATCTGCTCTTCCTCAATGCCCATGACTAAGTGAGCAGTAGCTCTCTCATCTTTCTTCTTGGCCTCAGTTGCTTCAGCAGCAGGGTCTTGCACTGGTGGGGCCTCAGTACAAGTCCACAGATCTTTAGCAGTTAAGAGGACCTTCATCTTTCGCGACCAGTCAGCCCAATTCCTCCCATTTAGCCTGGGGAAGGGCGGTGTAAAGTTCTCATGGGATTCTGCCATCTCCCCCCTGGGGCTTGAGGTAACTCACGTGGCTGCAAACTCAGCACTTGCCTCTCAGCTCCCAGCTCCAGGAAACGGCTCCTCTTCACCAGCGAGGTTTCCCTGCTTTATGCCTCAAAGCTTGCACAAAGCAGTCCTCCAGCTGGGCTTTCATGCTGCCGGCTGCAGCAGACACACAGACCTCCCGTCCTGGCCATAAATCACTTCAGGACGCTTTGCCAAAAAAGCCGTGCTATCTCTTAATGGCGCTTCCATAACCTGTGATAAATGTGAGAGTGTAGCCATAGTGGAGTCTCTCTTCTTCTTTGGACTGCTGCCCGGAGCAGCCATAAATCGTCTTAACGAGCCCTGGCTCCGCAATGGTGTCCAGCCACGCTTCCGTTGTGCCGGCTCTCTCTCTCACTCAGCAGAATCGCGCAGCGCCTTGTGTTGGCAATTTTAGGTCTGCTTCACTGTGTCTGGAATAACTGAGGTCCAGACAGTTGTATTCTAAACTACATATTTATTGACTCGCAAACAAAAGAAAACCTGAGGAGTCAAGCTCCATAGCTACGATACACACACTACAGCATACACTACTCGGCAAGGGGAAAGTGAAACCAACTTCGCCTTCTCTCAGACAAGTGATAGTTGCCTGGATACCTTGGCAGAGTTCCCAGAATCAGAACGATGGTGTTAACTGCTTGCTGTCCAGGAAACACAACAGAACCTTTTAATGAAGGTGAAAGAGGAGAGCGCAAAATATGGTCTGAAGCTCAACATAAAAAAAAAAACCAAGATCATGGCCACTGGGCCCATCACGTCCTGGCAAATAGAAGGGGAAGAAATGGAGGCAGTGAGTGGTCTTACTTTCTTGGGTTCCATGATCACTGCAGATGGTGACAGCAGTCACGAAATTAAAAGACGCCTGCTTCTTGGGGGGAAAACAATGACAAACCTAGACAGCATCTTAAAAAGCAGAGACATCACCTTGCCGACAAAGGTCCGTATAGTTAAAGCTATGGTTTTCCCAGTAGTGATGTATGGAAGTGAGAGCTGGACCATAAAGAAGCCTGATTGCCGAAGAATTGATGCTTTTGAATTATGGTGCTGAAGGAGACTCTTGAGAGTCCCATGGACTGCAAGAAGATCAAACCTATCCAAGGAAATCAGCCCTGAGTGCTCACTGGAAGGACAGATCCTGAAGCTGAGGCTCTAATACTTTGCCCACCTCATGAGAAGAGAAGACTCCCTGGAAAAGACCCTGATGTTGGGAAAGATGGAGGGCACAAGAAGAAGGGGACGACAGAGGACCAGATGGTTGGACAGTGTTATTGAGGCTACCAACATGAGTCTGACCAAACTGTGGGAGGCAGTGGAAGACAGGAGTGCCTGGCGTGCTCTGGTCCATGGGGTCACGAAGAGTCGGCCTGCAACCATACACTCTAGGACACTGCCCAAGAAGGGGGAAATATTTGTGAGATATTATATATACATACCTGTATATATATAATATTTATATTCCACCTTTTTCTCCAAGAAGCACAATGTGATATACATGGTTCTAGTCCTCATTTAATCCCCCCCAAAAAACCCTGTGAGATAGTTTAGGCTGAGTGGCAGTGACTGGCCCAAGGTCACCCAGTGAGCTTCATAAGCTTCATGGGGATTTGAACCCATGAAGCAACAAGAAGGAGGTGGACCAAATCAAGGAGAAAAGGTATCTTATCCAAAGTGCCCCCAAACCTGGAAATGACACTGCTCAGAATGCCCCTACTTGAAACCTCAGCTTGAATAGGATCTTCCATGCAGGGTATTACCTCTCAAACTCATTCATATCAGCTAATAAACCTTGGTCTTTGAAAGGTTTGATGAGGACATGCACTTAAGTGCAATCATTTTTACGGGTAAGGTAGGAATAGATAGACTACATACCTCCCCTACAACGATGTCAAACTTAAAATATTTACGATGCAGTTAAAAGCTACAAATAATTAAAGCTGCTGCTCATTTGCTACAGCTGCAGGAAAGTTACACTGAGATATTGAGTTATTCTAATTCAGCTGCCTTTGGAGTTACACCACTGATGCATTAGATGATGAATTTAGATTTAATCATTGTAGCTTTCTATTCTTCTAGTTGGTGTGATGATTTATCCCTAAGTAATTCTTCAATCATTGATACTGTGACATGTTAGTAAAGATATTTAGCTGTAAGCACTGAACATTGCAGGTGAAGCTGCAGCAATAACTTATGACTAATTGCAACAGGGGGACCTTCCTGTCTGTCCAACACCCTTTCTCCAAAAGGATTAACAAACAGCTACTGCAGCCCTTTCCCACCTATTCAAAAATGGTGAATAATAATCATACACTTGGCACCGGAAGAACAAGCTTTCTCCCTGTCCTATATATGATTATCAGGATGCCTAGAAATCCAAAATTATCTTTCTGTAGTGGCACCCTTTATGTGGGAGTAATCTTCCTCTTGGATTCCACTAGTCATATAAAGCATTCCTTCCACTGAGCTATGGCATGTCCCCAAGCTTAGTCACACAAGCCGTTTCAACTTCAGCCCAAAAAGCTAACACAGCCATTCTGCCAAAATGACGGGAACACTTCTGCTTTCACAACACATGGCATAGCCATAGAGCATCAGCTGAGAACCCCCTCTTTTTATGACCCTACTATAAGCATATAATGCATCGTTGGTTTAAGTAAATCCAGGTTCAACACTTTACTCATTTATTCTTTCTTTTAGATGCTGAGAACTAAAATAATTAATAGATGGAAGGAAAGAAGCACAGCATTCCGAGCAGAAGTTCCCAGCCCATTTGCCTGCAGCATTCAGCAATTCTAAACAGATATGTCTCAGATAATGGAGATCATTAATATACAAAGTGGAAAGAAGAATAAACCATTCAAGGAGCTGTGACTAATCAGAGATAAGTCATCCTGGATTACCATCTTGGAGAGAGGGAACACCACCGGCTGAAATTTCATGTAGCCTAATTCCTTTTTGTGATTAGAATCTCTAGTGTTTTTCTCCTTTGCTTGCTGTCTAATGCTAAGGGCCAAACTTGATGTGACAGGGACAGAACTGTCTCTTTAAACTGGCGTCTTTTCCAATCACCAATAAAGTAGGGAGTGCAAGGTCAATCTTTTTTAAGAGCAAAGGGGATACACAGGTGAGGGGAGCTGAACTGGCACCATGCTCTCTACCTGCTGTGCTGTGTGTATTCCTCCCGGCTGACATCACTTCCCAAGGAGGAAATACCCAAGGTCACAGACTGCAAGGAAGCAAACTTTGAATTGAGCCAAAGAAGAACTCAAGGGCTTTAACAGCTGATATGGGTTTTTATAAGTTCATTATGTTCATTTCTACTTCTGGCTCAGGAGAATTTCACCAGCATCCAAAGCAGGATTGGGGAAATTGTGGCCCTCCAAATGTTGCTCCCATCAGCCCTGGCCATCATGACCAATGTTCAGGGATCATGGGAATTGTAGTCCAGCAACATCTGGAGGGTCACAGTTTCGCCTTACCTGCCTGGCATGTTTCAGTATTTGTATGTGGACAATGAAGTGATAGGTGCCAACCCATTATCTGAAGTGAGAAACCGGATGCAGAGATTTATCAGCGTAGACCAATAAGAATAAATATATAGATGACTCTAAAAGCTGTCTGAAAAATAGATTATTAGTTAGGCAATAGGCTTAATAATGGTATTGTAGCCAGACAATGGCTGCCAAGATATTACAAACACTTTTGAACAATGCCAAAGCTATATGAAATATAAATTGCCACTCAAAAGAATGGAGATATTCACTCTCGCACATTACATTAAATTAATAGTCTTGGAAGTAACCCAAGGAAGACAATTTCCTCTCCGTTCCTGAAGGTGAAAAGGGTATGCTCAGTGAAAATTGCCTTGGATCTAGCTTTCGTTTCTTGGGTTAGAAAATTGTTTTACGAGATTCACACCTTGACTTTTGTATTGCTGAAATATATGTAAGGGGGGTGTCTCAGTAAGTAGTACAAAGAATTTTTTTTTAAAAAAAAAAATTAAAACCCAATGTGGATAAGAGTTTTCAAATGCTGGTCTTCTATTTATCAGAAACAGCAGTGACTCATGTCCCCAACATCCCTGCACATGCTGGTCCCGCCCTCTCCACCCCCAGTCTTCCCACAATGGCAAAATCTGGAGGGGGCTTCAAAATGTGTGCAGATTATCATGCTTCAAAACTTCCCAGAAATAATAACCCCTGATAACACAATGTTCTCCATTGCATGGTGATGTCTAAGAGCAATCAACTGAATACGATTAGAAGCCCCCTTCAGACCACCCCTCTCAATGCAAAAAGCTCAGGTGTGGAATAAAGCAAGGAGAGGGAACTCTAGGGTGGGGCTTGCAGGGGGGCCCCTCAGCCCCCCTACAGGCACTGTATGGACCACCTCACCACAGCAACCTCCATGCACTGATGCTGGTCCTCTCAGCATTTGAAGGAGTTTGGGTAGAGACATGACTTTTCAGTTGAGGAACCACAATTAAAGAAAGCCTCCTTCCCATAAATACCTACTTGGCTACTTTTGTCCTGATTTTTAGCTTCCCAAAGAGATAGTTGGGCTGAAGCTATGTGCTGATGGATCTCCAGCAGTCTCTTTCTCTCTCTCTTTTAAAATGTTGTGTTAGTTAACTTCCAATCCTCCATTAAGGAGACCAATTTAGTGAAATGTTATCAATATATCGTGTTAGATCTACAATGTGACACTTGAGTTTTAAGCCTTCATGCTTGATGCCAGGTAGTTCCAGGAATACATTGTCAGGTGGTTCCAGGAATACATTTATTAATACAGTGGAACCTCAGTTTTTGAGTGTCTCGGAAGCTGGACGTTTCGGTTTTGGAATGCTGAAAACCCAGAAGTAATTGCTTCCGTTTTCAAACGTGCCTTGGAAGTCAAACGGCTTCTGCAACGTGTTTTTCAATTTTCACCATTGAAATTGACATTCTCCCTTTGTGCCTTGGTTGTTGAACGTTTCGGAAGTTGAACGGTCTTCCAGAATGGATTACGTTCGAGAACTGAGGTTCCACTGTTTTCTGGGCACCCAGGGAGGAAGGATGGTGAAGAGGTGGGGGTAAGAGATAATAAAAGGAACCAAATGACAAAGCCTTGTTTGCGAGCCAAGTATCTAAATAACTGCATTGATTGGGATTTGTGTTTATCCTAGGAACACAAGAGGAGTCTGCTGGATCAGGCCCATCTAGTTAAATATTCCATTCTCACAATGGCCAAGAGATGCCTATGGGAAGCAGACACGCAGACAGGACCTGACCACGACAGCACTCTCTCCCCTTGTGATTCCTAGCAAGTAGCATTCAGAGACATGCTGCAATCCTACTCTCTCTTTTTTCATGTAATATCATTGAGCATGCATATTAGCTACTGAAAGACAGATGAGAAAGAGTCTGAAAACAAAGGCACAAAGGAGAAGGAGTAAGAGGAAAACACACACACTTAAAAACTTGAAGCAAACGGCTCTACCAAATAGAATCACCATAGCCTGCATGCAATCCCCCACAAGGGAGAAGATAAAAGATGGGATGGGACAGATGTGCGCATTGTGAGCAGATGTTACTTGCATTAGTTAACACTTTCTTGGAATGGCGCACACTTAATTAGTGCTGCAATAAACAACACACTCCATAGGGTACCAATGTATATTTAACAGAATGGAACAGTGCAGTGCAAGGAGAAATCTTTCTCAAATTGCCTCTTTCATGCATACTGCTCACATGTTGCACTGGATCATAGGCACAAAAAGCTAAGCACCCACAATGCGGGGCTTCAACACGACTTCCGGTTGAAACTGGAGCCCCGAAACGACCTCCCAGATAACATTCAGAGGTCATGCCTCCGAACATGACTCCAGTAGAAATCGGAAGTTGCATCGGAGGTCTTGCGAAGCCTCAGACGTCCCCTTCAAGACCCCAAGATGCCTTGCAAGGGCCGCTGCACCACTGATGCAATGTGACATCTTGATGTTACATTGTGTCACAGGCACCATTGGGCACCCATAACCTGGGGCCCAAGTCAGCGAAGGGTGCGAAGGCACTTTTTCCTCACACGCCGTTGGGCCCGCTCTCATTTAGATAAATTGCCCCCACCTCACTGAACAACCCTTTACTCGAAGGTTTCTTTTCCTTTCCTCTTAAAATTCTAGCCCAGAGTATCCTGCGGGGGACCTTTGTGAGGGGATATTTAGTAAGTTGGAGTCTCAGACAGGTTTTCTTTAAATAAACAGTAAAGATTTATTTAAGGCAAGATAGTATTTAACACAAATGAATTAAACTTAGGTTACTTCAGGCATACAGTACGATTATACTTTAATTCATCCTCAGTTGTTTTTGTGTTATAGGTTTGGTTCCTTTATACGGTGATACTTTCTTTCAGTTAAAAAGGTAAAGGGGCCCCTGAACATTAGGTCCAGTTGTGTCCGACTCTGGGGTTGCAGCGCTCATCTCGCGTTACTGGCCGAGGGAGCCGGCGTACAGCTTCTGGGTCATGTGGCCAGCATGATAAAGCCGCTTCTGGCGAACCACATCCGGCATATTATTTTAGGGTCATGCAAAACACACACCTCACAATAGATCTACAGTAGCACCTCGAGTTACAAACTTAATTCGTTCTGGAGGTCCGTTTTAAACCCGAAACCATTCTTAACCTGAGGCGCACTTTCGCTAATGGGGCCTCCCACTGCTGCGGTTTCCGTTCTCATCCTGGGGCAAAGTTCGTAACCTGGAGCAACTACTGCCGGGTTAGCGGAGTTTGTAACCTGAAGAGTTTATAACCCGAAGCGTTTGTAACCGAAGGTACCACTGTATTGAAACATGGAAGTTATCTATACATTTCTGGATTGACAAAATAACAAGACAATAACAACTTCTTTCCTCTACATAACGGCCCCTGTATTTTGTGGTTATTTAAATACTTAATGTTCAATATCTGGATATTTCTGTATGATGAAACTAGGATTGTCCTTTGGACCAAGTCTATGTTAACATTCATTGTCTTTTTGCTATCTTTATATCTGACACATTTCATTGACATCCCCATTGTGGTTAAGTTTTTTCAAATTTGCTAATAAAAGCATTACGAATCAATGCGTTTATATTTTTCATGCTGATTGCATTTGTTAAAAGTTTTAATTGTGATATGTAAACTGCCCCATGATCCTGTTGATTGACAGTGCAATCTTAACGATGTCTACTTAGAAGTAAGTCCTATTGAATTCAGTGGGGTAAGTGGGGTTAGAACTGCGGCTTTTATAAACAAATAAGCACGGTTTCCACTTGCCCATCCTGGGCCCGCTGCTGTGCTATTCAATCTCCGTTCCATTCATAGCATGAGGAATGAATGTATAAAATGAGGTCCTTGCAGGCGGCAAATAAAACCTGCACTTCTTTCAAGAACGACCTATTTTGCTAATTCTTCTGGAATTTCTGCTAATAGGAAGCAATAGTGGTCTAAATTCTTTGAACAGTTAAGGACTCCTATAGAGCTGTCAGCAGTTAATGATACGGCAATTAGAGCAACAGCAAGGGGAAAATCACCTTTTCTTTCTTTTCTACTGATTTGGAGTATTGTCACTAAGGGGAATTTAACAACAGCCTTGCACAGGCACTTTAGGCTCAGACTCCACATTAGCAGAGTCCCACAATTCTTTCCCATCTTTTTTTTTTTTTAAACCCAAAGCATTCCTGCAGATGAGCCAAGTAAATTAAGCCAGACTGCTGAAGACTCTCTGGCCCAGTTCAAAACCCCATGTTGCATTTTCACTTGCAGTGAAAGCACAGTAAGAGAGGATAGGGTTAAGCCAGGGGTCAGCAAACTTTTTCAGCAGGAGGCTGGTCCACTGTCCCTCAGACCATGTGGTGGGCCAGACTACTTTTTTTTGGGGGGGGGGGTATGAACGAATTCCTATGCCCCACAAATAACCCAGAGATGCATTTCAAATAAAAGGACATAGTCAACTCATGTAAAAACATGCTGATTCCCGGACCGTCCGCAGGCTGGATTTAGAAGGCGATTGGGCCAGATCCAAGGCTTAAGCAGTATCTGCCCTCCTTCCTTCATTCCACTCCCGTGAAGCCTGCAGCAGGCAGTGTTATATAGTGCTTGACTAGGACCTATAGTGTTATATAGTGCTTGACTAGGACCTGGGAGAGCACGGTTCAAATCCGCACTCTGTAATGAAGCTCACTGGGTGACCTTGGGCCAATCACTATCTCAGGGTTGTTGTGAGGACAAAATGGAGGAGGGAGGGAACCGTGCATGTGCTGCATTGAGCTCCTTGAAGGAAAGGTGGGATAGAAATCTAACAATAAATAAAAATATTCAGCCATGGAAAAAAGAGTCTTTTGCTTATGACAACTGATTGGGCCGCATCCGGCCCCTGGGCCTTAGGCTGCCTATCCCTGCCCTACCAGGTGAGCTGCTCCTTCTCCTTTCTACTCTGCATGTATCTATCTGTAGTGCAGGGTTTGATGAAAAAGTTGGTTTTGCTGGACAGGTTGGAACAAGAAGTCTTTCTTTCTTTCTTTCTTTCTTTCTTTCTTTCTTTCTTTCTTTCTTTCTTTCTTTCTTTCTTTCTTTCTTTCCCTGCCAGCAAATGGTTAATGAACAGCAGCCTCTGATTGGCCGTGGTTCCAGGAGGGAGAGTTTAAAAGGAGACAGTTGGTTGGTTGAGAGGGTTGGTTGGAGTGGGTTGGAATAGAGGTTGGAGAGGTCAGGAAATAGGTAGGGAGACAGGTTAGGAAACAGATTGAGGTAGAAAGAGTGATTGCGAGAAAGAGTTGGTTCAGGGGGGGCGGGGGACAACTTCCACTCTGAGTGTATTGTGAAGGACAGAGTGTGGTGTCCTGTAGGGGGAATAGACCGGAAGTTTACTGGGAGGCAGAGGTTGAGCCAGGAGAAGTAGGAGCTGGAAAGGAACAACCTACTTGGGACTCAAATCTAGTCTGGAGGGGAGAGATTCTTCTAAGGAAAAGAAGAAACTCCCAAACCCAGTGAAGGGATGGGTGTGGAGAGCCCTTGGGTCTATTGCTTAAGGTACCTCAGCAACAGGATTGTTAAAGGGGGTGGATAACTGAAAGAAGGGGATGCGGGTGGCACTGTGGGTTAAACCACAGAGCCTAGGGCTTGCTGATCAGAAGGTTGGTGGTTCGAATCCCCGCGACGGGGTGAGCTGTTGTTCGGTCCCTGCTCCTGCCAACCTAGCAGTTCGAAAGCACATCAAAAGTGCAAGTAGATAAATAGGTACCGCTCCAGCGGGAAGGTAAATGGCGTTTCCGTGCGCTGCTCTGGTTGGCCAGAAGCAGCTTTGTCATGCTGGCCACATGAACTGGAAGCTGTACACCAGCTCCCTCGGCCAGTAATGCAAGATGAGCGCCGCAACCCCAGAGTCAGACTCGACTGGACCTAATGGTCAGGGGTTCTTTTATCTTTAAAATAATATGCAAGTTTACTGAGGTGTGAAACATTTTTTAAAAAAGACTTTCAGGGGCAGATCTACTCTTGAAAGGTGCAACAGGTCGATGCACAGTGAGGATAAAATGCCACTTTAGGCTTTGCAGTACTTATGTATTCTGTTATGCATAAAGTGTCTAATGCATAAATCACAGACAGTTCCCCATTCAAATGGACTTCCAGATCACTAGTCCCACAGCATTTTCCTGCATTCGGCATCCGGCTTCGCAATAAAAAAAAAAAGTTAAGTAGTCTCTGTTGTATCCCGGGAGACAACATTCTCAACAAAGACACTCCCACGTGTTCAAGGACATGCTATCATTTTCACTGCAAAATAAGCAGCTCCGGAATTTGAAGCAAGCTACATTCTGAAAATGCAACACTTTTCCTTGAACACATTCTCTTATGATGATGATGCATTAGTGCAATTATGTAATTTATTATAAATACTACCGGTAATTTCAAGGTTTGTACAGAATCTACAACTTTCAAGCTGAGCTGTTTCAGATATGAATGTTGTGCAATCTATTAGCAAAATGACCAGTTATTAATGACTGCACATTGGGAGGAGGGGTTGTGGACTGGAAGAGACCGTAAGAAATGCATCCACTATACAGGGGGGACACAGAAATGCATTCTTGCCAGCACTGTCGGTATCAGAGGTGTGGAGGAGGTTTTGATCTCTCACCGTCTCAGCATCCTTGAGTGCAGCAATTTATTTTATTAACACACCCATGCTGGCTGCATTCTGCCTCCACTGTCAAAGGCAGTAGGCGTCTGAATATCACTTGCTGACAATCCCAAAGGGAGAGAGCACTGTTGCACTTAGACGCCACTTGCATCTGATTTGGATGTTGTGATCCACACTGGCTAAAGGTTACCCAGTCAGCTTCATGGCTGAGCAGGGATTTGAATCTGATCTAGTTCATTATTGCACGGTCTGTCCCACCCCTTTCTCCTAGAAATCTAAATGGTCACACTCCAACAGTGAACAGGAGCAGTCATTTGCAGTACACGCAGGTGAATGTTATAACTGGTCTCCATTTATCCCAGTCACATTTGCTGCTGTTCGTGGTTGCTCACGGTTGCAAATGGTTAAACACCCTGACGACGTTTCCATTTTCCTTTCTTCCCAGATCCTCATGTCTGTTTGGGGGGGGGGGGAATTGATGTATTCTGCTAAAAAACACCCCACTACTTAGGTGAGTCATACCTTCTCTCTGAAGCACTTCGACATGATCACAGAGTATTAGCTACCTCTTGAAGCAGTGTCACGAAGCAAGTTATTCTCTCAGATGCTATAGAATTGCAAGTAATTTGGCCTTATTTATTTATTTCTAGACTTAAAATAAAAACAAAAATACAGTTCAATAAGCTCTTGGTTCTCAAAAGAACACAAAGCAATGTGTTGCTAATACCAAAGATCTCTTTAGGTTGCCAGGCCAAAATATTCAAACTGAGTGCTTAAATAAAAAGAGACTTGATTTCTGAGAAACACTGAAAATACACTGTTTTAGTAGGTGCTAACACAGGGACTTCAGAACCAAATATTATGAGCATTCAAAAGTCTGGCCTTTGAGGCCCTTTAAGTGCAGGAGTGGAGCTGAAACAAATTGGCTATTTCAAATAGGCAACTTGTACCTGCTTCAGTGAACACTTGGTTTGAATTCGTGGGCCTCAGAACATCCATTAAATTCTGTTCCTTCCTGCACACACTTTGCTATTCAGCATCCAAGGACTTTGTACTTTTGCTGCTTATTATTTCACCTTCATTATGAGGCACAGCAGGTTACAGTAACCAGAAAATTACTGATAGGATTTTCAGAAAGAAATTCACTCTATTGAACTACTATTCCTGAATTTAGGATGGATGGAATTGTTTTAATCCAGTTTGTGTCCCTTGCCCATGAGTAGGCCAGTAAGTGTTGCATTCAATAATCGTGCTGATTTATTTATTTTTTAGGTAGCAAGAATGGCCTATTAATCTGGAAAGAGGCAATGTAGTGCCTACCAGATGTTGTGGACTCCAATTCCCATCAGCCCCACTAGCACGGCTAATCATCAGAGATTATGGGAATTGCAGTCACAGCAGAGGTGGCACCTTGTGGAAAACCTCTCAAACCTGTGCTTTCTAGGCATGGCATAAGGAGAAGTGTGGATGGGCCCTTAGTGAGCTCAGTGGGACTTATTTTTAAGCAGACACACATAGGATTGAACTCTGAGACTCCAGGTTATTGATGTATGTTATGACCATATGGCAGGGATGAGGAAGATGTGACCCTCCTGATGCTGTTTGAATATAACCATAATCTCTAATCATCAACCATGTTGGCTGAGACTGATGGCAGTTGGAGTCCAACAAAATCTGGGAAGCTCCTCGTTCCCCCATTCCTGCCATATGGGAAGACACCAGTTTGCCATTGAGCAATGGCACCATACTTCTTGTTGGCTCCGCACAAAGTGGCAACTTACTTTGTTGGCTACATATAAAGATCTCGTTCTTTTCCAACCAACTTGCTCAGCTCTAGCTTTTGGCATCTTGTTTTTGTCAGATGGCCGTGGTGGGTTCAAGGCTTGTTGAAGGTGACTCCAAGGTAAATTGGGTTCTGTCTCATTTGTATCTCATTAAGGCAGACAATCTGCTCATGGAAGGGTGATGATGGAAAGTTGACAAAATGATTTCGGTTCATCTGTGTTGGCTGATGGAGTCCTTTACAGCAACAAGCGCCTTTGTTCTTGGATTCATTGATGTTGTTTCCCCTTCTTTGGTTTCCCATATATTTTTCTTTTAAAAATAAAAAAGATGGCAATGGGTATGGGGGATCAACATTTTGACCTTCTTAAAACAAATTCTCATTTACCTTGGCTGGACTACATTCCTGATCCAGATAATAAGACAAGAGTGTGACAGCGATGTGCCCTGACATATTTGGCCAGCAAAGAAGAGGCTGACACCATTTGAGACACTGGCAAATTTGCCAGCACCCAACTGAACATGTTTAGGAGATGGAATGCAAAAAAACAAACAAACAAAATAATCGTTTATCAAGGCATAATTCGAAAGAAGAAAATAGCACAATTCCCTTCATTAGCTGTTGCTTATGAAGTTAACCATCTGGCTTTGTAAAACAAGGGTGACATCATGCTTCATCCTTGAACTGATAGGTGGCTGCTTGTGTATATACTGCTATATCGTAAAAGAGATCAGCATGGCTAACAATAAGCCTGGATGGAAAGGTTTTCACCAGGCGTATAAAGGTTGAAACAGACGCTGTCTGCTGAATCTCTATTGGCAGAGCATTTCACAGGGCTGGGCCAATTACACGAAAGGCTCTGTTTCTGCTATATCAGCCCAATAACCCATCTCATCCAGCATCCTGCTTCTCACAGTGGCCAGCCAGATAGATGCCCATTGGAAGTCTGCAAGGAGGACCTGAGTGCAAGAGCGCTCTCCTCTCCTGCTGTTTCCAAAATTCAGTATTCTGAGGAATGCTGCCTCTCACAGTGGAGGCAGAACATAGAAGCTCAGAGGTTTTAAGAGTCCACAGATTTATCTAATATGGAATGTGGCTTCATTCCTGCTGTCTGATTCCTGAGCAGAGTGAAAGGCAGTTCTACAGTTTATCTGCCATCCAAATGAACTAGACTGTGATTGGAAAACCTAAAGCCAATTCGCTCATCAACCGTTTGCTACCTTACCACGGCATTCCAAGGAACTTTGTAAAGTGCTGCATCCATTGTACCTTAACAAGATGCTGCAATGCTTCCATATTAGATTATCAGTAAAGATTATTACCGTTGCATGACTTAAGTGGCAATAAAGACCCCGCACGTCGGACTTTTTTGTAAATAGCAGAAGAAACCTGTTTGTGGCTTTGCTAGCTCTCCAGGAAAATGAATGGAGTCCCCGGGACTTAAATCCACTGCTTGTGTTCTCGCAAGTGCTGCGCAAACTAAAAATCATTGTAATTAGACAGCCTCTCCAATCAGATAGGCCCCAGGGGAGAAGACTTCTCTGGAGAGAAACAAACCTTTCCTCTTTCTTTCTACATTCCTCTTTCTCTAGCTTTGTCAGGAGCCGTTTAGCACAGATGCTCATGCTGGTGTGTCAGCATTTCCTCTTTCCCAGCCAGCACCCCAACAGAGTGATGTTTTTGCTAACCTTTGTCATCCTTTCCTTGGTCAATATCCCCCCAAAAGCAAAGCAGGAAGAAGGCTTCTCAGAGGCCAAAAAAGCAGCGTGTTTGATCAGTATTGGTTTCCATAGTTCTGTGCCAGTCTTCCCTAGAGATGTAAAATTTCCGGAAATTTTGAAGCTCAGGAAAAAACTCATTTTTTCCCCAGTTTTTTTCCGGGGGGAAACAGAAATTTTCGGAAAAATTTAAAAAAAATGCAACATTAGCACATTTTTTTTCTTTTCCAGATTGAAAGTCATTCTGTTAGTTTAAAAACATAAAATATAACTATAGACAATTTTAATGGGCATAAAATTATCACAACTAGCATATTAAAAATATAGTGTATCCAAACAATTATTACAAACAGAATTTACTTTTAAAATAATATTTATTTGTATTTGTAACATATGGAGCAACAATCTCCTGAACTGTTTACTACCGTAGTTTATGTGGAACGAAAAAAAACTCCGCAAAACAATTTTTAAAAATCCAGAAGTAACAATTATTCATATTTCCTCTCCACAGTATTTAAAAAAACATTCTCATAAAAAGAACTGGAGAAGGAAGTGGGACTAAGTTTCAATGAATGGGCATGAAATTTAATCAGAATCATTTTCTGAGCTGTAATGATCAGTATCAGTTTCAGTCTCTGCTTCTGCATCTACTCTGTTGTGTCTGTCATTATCACAGCTTTAATGGACTTCTAAAAAGTAACCTAGGACTTGCTTGTCCTCACAGAAATTAGAATAATCTGATATCATACATATTTTTTAGAATTGATTTATAAAATGTTTGAACCCCTTATCTTAAAATATTTTAGTCATCATGTTAAAATAAAACATTCCATAATCTATTTTTTTTTCAATTTTTCGTAAAAAAAACAAAAAGGGCTTCAGGAAAAAAAACGGGGGGAAACCGTTTCCCCCCTGAATTTTTCCATTTTTTTTCTGGGCCTTCACATCTCTAGTCTTCCCTAACCAGGTGCCCATCAGAGGTTCTTGGGCGCCATCATGGATGCTTTAGCAAGGGGTTGGAGTAGATGACCCTTGGGGTCCCTTCCAACTCTACAATTCTATGATTCTATCAGCTGCAGCCAGCACAGGGACGGTGGGAGGAGTAGTCTAGCAACATCTGCAGAGCTATTCTGTCCTCCCTCTTCCCTGATTCACAGAAAGACAATATGAAAGGACAGAGAATCGAAGGGCAGGTACGCAGCATACATGGGAATTGTAGTTTCCTCCAACACAGGGCTACAATTCCCATCACCCTTAACTACTCCACCCCTGGGCCTTAAAGGATCTTTTTACTATAGCACCCAAATGAGCCCCACCCTTGTCCGTTCTTCAAAACAATGATGACAGAAAGGGAGAAGGCCAAAGATAAGATAATTTATTGTCATTGCACAAGTACAAGCACAACACTATACAAGTGCAACAAAATTGCATGCCATCCTGTAAAAAAACAGAAAGAAAGAAAAAACAAAACAAAAAACAGCACAAAACACACACACACCAAAAAAAGCCGCACATACACACACATACACCCATCACAGCTCTCCAAGGTCATATTATCTGGTTACAGCATTTAAGATGGTTATAGCTCTTGGGTAGAAACTGTTCTTCAATCTATTTGTTCTTGATCTAATTGTTCTATATCTTCTACCCAAAGGCAGTGGTGCAAAGAGACTATATCCTGGATGAGATGGGTTCTTTAAAATATTGTTAACCTTTTTAAGGCAACGGGAACTGTATAGTTCTTCCAGAGATGGGAGAGGATGACCAATAATATTTTGGGCTGTGGTTATGACCTTCTGAAGTATCTTCTTCTCCCTGGCTGTGCAGCTGGAGAACCAAGCACAAATACAGTATATAAGAATGCTCTCTATGGAGCCTCGGTAGAAGGACACCAGCAGTCTCTCACTCAGATTGTTCTTCTTTAAAAGTCTGAGGAAATAAATTCTCTGCTGGGCCTTCTTTACCAGAGCAGTAGTATTTGCGCTCCAAAGAGCCTGGAGCGCTGCCCACTCTCTTGCTCCTGGTGTTGCAGCTGAGGTTACCTCTCCCCAGTGGTGGAGGAAGGGGACAGGGGGCAATCTCTGAGGAGGGTGACAAGAAGGCCATCATGCCACCGCAGCCGCGTGCGGAGAATCCCTGCTGCAGTCACAAGCGGAGTATCCCCACTCCCCACCGCTACTGCTGCAGCCACGAGCGGAGGTTCCTGCCGCCGTCTGTCCGGCGCTCAAGCAGCGCTGTCGGCAAACTGACCATTGGCGCATGTGCCACGCATGCGCGGCATGTAGCACTGCCACGCATGTGTGGTATGTAGCAGCACCATGCATGTGCCGACGGGCGGTTTGCCCCAACACCCCGCACCGGGTGCCGGTTAGCCTTCCTTCGCCCCTGCCTCTCCCTCACAAAATGCCACCACAGGGTGACTTGAGAAGCACCTGACCCTAAAGGGAGGGGAGATCTAGCCTTCAAAATCCCCATCAATTGTCTTTGCTGTTTCATTATACAGTTTTAATCTTATGCCTATTGTTTTTAATGATATTGTGTAAGCAGCTTTGTCAGACTCGCCTGAAAAGCACTACAGAAACTAAGGGGGTAATACTATGGCAAGTCTGGTCAGGACATGCCCAGAGATGGAAAGAAGAAAAAGTACCAACCAGAGAAGAGTGGCAGACCAAGTTGATGGAACATGCTGAAATGGCAAGACTGGCGGAAAAGATCAGAAACCAGGAGGACCAAGTATTTGTGAAATACTGGAATAACTTTTTAACATATCTGAGAGACCACTGTAAACAGTTGTAATCATTGGCAGGAATACAATGACACTTGTAAAGTAACATGAACTTTGGATATGATGGATATATAATAAATAGATTACAGTAAACGATGCTGAAATAAAATTTAGAAATGGAACCCAGGGAGGGAGGGAGGTCTGAAGGTTCGAGAGAACCGTTTTTCTTTCTGTTTCTTTGTTTGTATGTATAATCTTTATGTAAAAGTAGTAAGTAATGTAAAAGTACTTTTACTTTATGTAAAAGTAGTGGAGGGACGTGGGTGGCGCTGTGGGTTAAACCACAGAGCCTAGGGCTTGCCGATCAGAAGGTTGGCGGTTCGAATCCCCGCGACGGGGTGAGCTCCCATTGCTTGGTCCCTGCTCCTGCCCACCTAGCAGTTCGAAAGCACATCAAAGTGCAAGTAGATAAATAGGTACCGCTCCGGCGGGAAGGTAAACGGCGTTTCCGTGCGCTGCTCTGGTTCGCCAGAAGCGGCTTAGTCATGCTGGCCACATGACCTGGAAGCTGTACGCCGGCTCTCGGCCAATAAAGCAAGATGAGCGCTGCAACCCCAGAGTCGGACACGACTGGACCTAATGGTCAGGGGTCCCTTTACCTTTTTTAAAAGTAGTAAAAAAAAAATATTTTAAAAAGACTGGTCAGGACAAGCAGCTGAGGATGCAGAAGATCTCTGACTCAACCAGCTGGTCTGAGGCTCAGCCAGGCTCACCTGGAAAAACCTCAACCTTGGCTCAGCTTAAGGTACACCGGTGTAACAGCCGGGGCTCATCTGGCTGAGCCAAGACCAGTGTAGGTCCCCAAAAGGGGACTTTTGGGGGTGCAGTGGGGTTGGGACCAGAAGGGGGGGGCACTTAGGTTGGATCCTAAGCCCATTCTTACACCTGGCAACCTGGTGTAAAACACTGTTTTAAAGGTTTGTTTTACATCTGCCAGGCTTAGGCACAGCAGCAGCAGAATTCCTGTTGCTGAATGGGTTTGAGTCTGCTGTAACTTTATGCCTGCTTAATTTACACCCGCTTGCTTCTTCTGCATTGGATTGCTCTGTAACTAACTAACCGAATGTGTTTCACAGAGCAGAATCCACAAAGCATGAGAGAGGCAGGCCTAACACCCTCCAGCTTAAAGATTCCATATTAAATAAGCATGCACAGTAATCAAAAATAAAATAGCGTTTATTAGCATTCCTTGCAAGACTATAAAACTATGTTGCATCCTTGACTACGTAAGGTTCTGTTTACAAAACTGCATAAATGGTTTTTAATTTGTTTTTACTGTAAACCGCCTTGGGAACCATTCTGGCTATGAGGCAATCTATAGCAAATAAATGGATAATAAACTTTGGGAGAGCGATCTTAAGAAGAAATCTCTTGTCGGATGCAGTTGAATTCTGTTTGCTGTTTAATTTCTCCCCCACTGGAAATATAAAATACTAATTTCAAATATGATTACTTAGCATACAATACCAAATGGAAAAGAACTGTGCATTGCATAGTCCTATTGATTCGTACCTCTACAGTTACATCTACACATAGCAATTATTTTGCAAATACTAGGACTCAAAAATACCTCAAGTGCCCATTACAGATTTCTTCCCCCCACTAATCTGTTGCTAATTCCAGCTGCACCTAAACAGGAGTTCTGAAGCATTTTGCTTTGGGGGAGGGAAAAAAAAACCCCTACTTATTTTCTTGACAATAGGCTACATTATGCATCCCCTGGCTAGAATCTTATAGGAAAGTCAGTGATGAAATTATTCTGGAATCCAAAGGAGGTTATAGATGAGGAGGACTCTGTGCGGCATGTTTATTTCTGGCTGTACCACCACAACGTTTTGGAACGGGGGCAATTTATGTAGAAAAACGGATTCTGAATGAGGGTCAAGCAGCCAATCACACACTTGTTCAGGAGAGGGCATCTTGTTGGATGGGGCAGAGCCACTACACTAGTTTTCTGGAAGGTCTGTGGCTATTGCTTACCA
Source organism: Darevskia mixta (assembly GCA_034641385.1). NCBI lineage: Eukaryota > Metazoa > Chordata > Lepidosauria > Squamata > Lacertidae > Darevskia > Darevskia mixta. The sequence continues at coordinate 20,090,531 of JAWWNH010000018.1, forward strand.
GGAGGGAAAGAGGGAGTGGTGGAAAGGGAGGGGAGAGAGACCTCCTGGCCATCAGGCAATGGCTTTTCCACCTGCCGTGCCCTGCGCTCCAGCTCTGGGAGCCTTTCCCAGACCATGACTTTGAGAACAGCAGAAGCAGCTGGGAAGATAGGCGTTCAAGACAAGGCTCTGAGAACATAGGTTGTCTGATGCTTGAACTGCTGCTTACTACAACATGAGGACCTTAAGCAAAAAAAATAATAATGTTAAGTTTGTGCCCTGTATCTTCCTTGGGTTTACAATTTTGAGACATTCCCTTATTTGGGACATTGGCTAACCTTTCATTGGCAGTAGGTAATTTGTTGGCATGACCAAAGGTCACATGGGGATGTCAGACCTGAGATTGCTGTGCAAATGGTTGACTAATACTACAAGTTGTCTTCTATGCCACTCCTCGTGCTGTGGTTTATTTCCATTGACCCAAAATCATTACAAGAAGCAAAGAGCAAAAATGGCCTCAGGCAAAACCATCTACTGCATGGAAAGGGCAAAATCAACATAGTATTTTGCTACTCTTGCTATAGGCAATCTGTGTTTTGTGATAGACAAACCCAGTGTCCTTCAGATCCATTGGAATACATGGGACAGCCTTTGAAGGGTGTTTGGAAACTTCAGCTGCTCCAGAATGCCACTGCTAGGATGTTGGTTGGGATAGAGAGACTGGAGCACCTCAATCTGATCTTGTACTAGCTGTATGGGTTTAACAATTTGTTTCCAGACTCTATTTGAACGGCAGGCTAGCATCTTCAAAGAGCTTGGGACTAGAACAGTGCTAACCCAAGAGGTGGTCCCACAGACCAGTGCTGGTCCACGAGCCATTGGCTGCCGGTCCCTAGCAACTCCACCACAGCCCAGGTTGGGTGGGACACTTCAAGGACCAAATATAGTATTGGTTCCTGGCACATGTGGAAGGGGATTAGTGGTCCACCACATCAGGTAGCTTGCGAAGCACTGGACTAGTATTTAAACTACATTGACGTCTTAAGAGTCAACCCCATTAACTTCCTATGAATCTGCCTGACCTTTAAGGCAGAATCTAAATGACCAGTGCCTGTTCAGCAGCTGGAACTAGGTTTTCTAAATGTGGGGAAGCAGTGCATCAAGGAAATGGGTGGCTCTGCTGAACAGTGATATCACAAAATAACTCGGTTCCGCATCCTCAAATAGCCTTGCTGTATTTTTCCCCTCACTACTGTAGTTCCTCGCAGGAAAGAAAATGTTACTGTGGGTACTTAGATTTGTCCTCCACGAAGCCCACCACCTTCTTTCATTCTTCTTTCCATCTGCTTTCATGTGCCTCCTGTAAAATCTTCCTTGTCTGTTTCTCATGCCAACTATCTGCTATGAGCATTGATCCCTTGCTAGCATGTTCTAAGAGGCCCTTAGGAAAATAGGCCTTATAACAAGTCAGACCATTGGACCGTTTAGCTCAGTATTGACTCTACGCTGACTGGCAGCAGGACATTGCCAGCCCTACTTGGAGGTGACAAGGATTGAACCTGGGACCTTCTGCCTTCAAGGGAGATGCTCTGCCACTAAGCGACAGCCCTTCCCCTTATGCAAGATATCCTTCCTGGACCTTCCTTCCCTCCATGTGGCTTCCTCTTCCATGCCGCAGCTTCTTTTTTTACCTTCTTACTTCCTGCCACTGATTGCTTCTTTTCTTCAACCCCAAGGCCAGTATCAACATGGAGCAATCCCAATACCCTAGCAGGGCCATGGGGGGTCCTTTAATCTGCTCCCCCCCCACCGGGCTGATGTTGTGAATGCTCCAACTGTCCCTATTTTCCAGGGACAGTTCTGGATTTAGAGAAGCTTTCACAGTTTCTTATTTGATCCTGGAATATCCCACGTTTCCTTAGGACATCCTGTTTTCATTGGAGAAATCTTTGAGAGTATGGAGTTATCCGACCCCCTGAGCCATCTGAAGGCAGCCCTGAATAGAGAAGGGTTTTTTAAAAATATTTAATGTTTTATTATGTTTTTATATACAGTGGACCCTCGACTTACGAATGTAATCCGTTCCGAATGGGCATTCGTAGATCGGGAAAAAAATCGTAAGTCGAGTCCCCATAGGAATGCATTGGGAGAAAAATATCCGAAAAAATTCGTACGTCGAAAAAAACTGCATCTAAACTTCGTAAGTCGAGGAAACCGCATCTAAAACGGCAACGATTTCCATTCGGAGGTCGAAAAAATTCGTAAGCGCGTGGCCACTTTTTTCACTCGTAACTCGAAAAATACGGAAGTCGGGTCATTCGTAAGTCGAGGGACCACTGTATGTTGGAAGCCACCCAGAGAGATTGGGGCAACCCATTCTGAACCTTCTACAATGAGATAATCTTGGTAGGAGACGCACCTGTCAGACCTGACTCTGAGCTGCAGCAAAAGATCACGATGTAATAAAACACAGATATTGTACTGTTGGGTCAGAAGAGTCAACAGAAGGTTTTCTTTGGTTGTTGTTGTTTTCATCCCTCAATCTAATATTGGCTGCGGAACATGGATTGATGTTTTATCTGGAAAATAAGCCTCAGAAACAATATAGAATGAATGCGGTGAAGAGAAAGATATTGGCGGTGATGATGATGTTATAAAGCAGGATATTAAAGATGATCAGTAGCTCTTGCTTTGACAGATCAGTCAAAAACTCAAAGTAAGCCTCATACCAATTTATTTTTTTTAAAACCCACCCTGAAATAATTCCACCCGAAGCAGAGATAATTTATATACAGCTATATCCAGCTGCTTTAACATTCAAAATATCAGACTTAGACTCAGCATATGAGGTGAGAAGCAATAATATATGTTTTACATCGGCTGAAGAACTAATAAACCATTCACTTGGATTTATGAAATCCAAGTGCACAACAGATCACTGGATTGAATATATCCTGCTGTATTTATGTAACAGGTTAGGTCCCATTTTTCAAATCAAAATCTTTAATGAGATTTTTTTTAAAAAAAGAAGAATAACGTAGTCTTCAAAAATGAAAATATATTGGACCACAAGTATGGAAAAGGCCACGAGAAGTTCAATTACATTACAGACATTTGAGCTACAGAGTTAAGCTGGTAAGACACAGGATTAAACAGTGCCATCAAATGAGCCATCTTTCAATACTGATTGTTGAACTGCAACATTTTCAAATGTTGACTTAATAATTTAAGTTTGGAGGATAAGGCTTAAAGCACCTGTGATTTATTATTACTATTATTTAAAGGAAATGCTCAAGTTCCAGAAGCAGAAGAATCTAAGGGTCCAACAACACATGGCACAAATTGCATTGCTCCCATTTCCATCATGGGGCTTTTCTTCCTTTTAATTACAGGCGGGGCAGGGTACTTTTAATTAGGGATGCAGAGCATGGAAAGGGGAGGTTGAATCCTCCTTCCCCACACACAACTCTCCCATGCACACATTGTACTTAGGCTTAGAGCTGGGGAATATCTCCCATTGGTGCCAGTAGAAAAATTCCTTCCCCCAAAAACCAAATTTTAGCAAAGTTGGGGGTTTTAATTATTTGTTTGTTTGTTGACAATCATAGATTTGGTCATGGAGGGCAACAACAGCAACACTTCATTCCCAATTAAAACCGTAATTAAATAGTGGGGGAAGCCCACAACTAATGAGTCCCACAAGTGGATGCCAGCACGAGGGCTCTTGTTGGTGCAACATAACTTCCCACCCTCTCCTCTCCCTGTGCATTCCCTGCCCACCCCCTGCAGGGACTCAAAAGAGGGTCAGGGGAACTACCAGATCAGTGAACAAGGGAAGGAGATGGGGGGTTGTTTCATCGGGCAAGCTGAAATGCTTGTGCTAACAGAATGTTTGCCACAGCTCCGCATTGACTTCCTCCCAAAATAACTGAGATTGGCACAATCAGTGCCCTTTGTTGTGACCAGAGAAGGAATGACAGCTGGGAGGAGAACAGCGAGAAGAAGCTCCATGGTGCAGCTGTAGTAGCAAAACCGAACACTTTCATCTGCCCCCACCTGCAATAAAGCATACGGGCAGACTTTGGTCTTTTAAATTCCAGCAAAATTTGGCGCCCGCCTGCTGCCTCTTGCCTTCTGTTCTGCTCAATTCTCTACGTCACAGTTGTGCCCCCTAGGCTTGGCACCCACTGCGGCAGAACTGGTTGTGCTACCCTAAATCTGCCCCGTAAAAAATGTCTTTCTCACGGCAACAATTTGACTTTACCCCCAAAGATGCACACCTCCATTGTCTTCCGAGACAGACAGATGCCAACATTTGTTGTCCAAATCCATCAGCCAGAGCCACGTGGGCAATGGTCACAGATGATGGGATGTGTGGTCTAGCAACATCTGAAGAGCAAAAGGTCCCCCGTCCCTGTTTTATGGTAGAATATGAGCAATGGGACTTACATTTGGATGAAATCACTAGGAACAATATGTCAGTGATGGATATTCCACAGCCTTTAGAGCAGGGGCTCTCAAAGTGCAGCAGTGGCCTGCAAGCTTCTTTCAGGTGGTCCATGGCAGTGACTCTGCAGAACAGCATAGCTACAGATATGTGAAGGATGATGGGAATAACAGCTATTTGAAGGTGAGCATGGGAAGAAGAATCTGCCTTCCTCATAGGAATAAAGCCACAGCTGGCAACAAGATGTGGGAGAGCCTGAGCAAGGAAAGCGGTCTGAGGAGGCACTTGAAAAGAGTGGAGGCTCAAAGCTAAGAGAGAGTACTTCCGAGAGAAAGAGGGTGACTCAGAATGCGAGTTGTCGGCTGACAAATGATACACCCAACATCAGAGAACTTAGTTTAATACAGGCACATCCATCACATTTAAATAGATGTTTAATTTATAGATGCTTAATTGTACTTTTATTGCTCCTTGTTGAATTACAATCTGAAATCCACACAAACATAAATTGAAAAACTAAATACTTTAGCATCTAGCACAGTGCATTACAGTTGTTAAACAACAGGCAGGAAAACCAAGATGGTCTGCAGTTTTCAAGTGGTCCTGGGTTTGGGAAACCACTGCTTTATAGGAAGCCGTTGGCAACGTGAGTGAAAAAACAGACCCAGGCCCAGGGTCCTAATCCCTGCATTGCTTTCCCTTGAGGTACTCAATGGAGTTCTTAGGTTAAATAATAATAGTAACAAATTACATATCTTGAACAGGCTTCTGCTCCTTCTGCCTTTGCGATGATCTGAGTTCGCCTGTGAAGAGAGATTGTCAGGCCAGTTTACACCTACAGTGGTGAAAATAGAATTGATGACCTCTGGCTCCAAGACCACAGGCTTCTTCTAAGCTTAAGCACATAACTAGGCAAGTAGAGACACCTGTTCTTTCTTTGTATGAGAAATGTGTCCTTTTATCCCGAGCCAAGGAACATAACCGAGATCAAAACAGAGATATCCACTCAGCGAAGCGGGCACAGAGCAGGCTGTTTGTAGACAAATGGTTTGACACATACCTGTTTTCAGAAAAGATGGGGCTCTCAGTATAGTTCTGTGTTACCAATCATTGGAAGGCATGCGTTAAACATGGCTATGCAAAACACAAAAGTTCTTTCTTGCAAAGAGCTCCCTTAATGCCCCCCTTTCATTCTCAATGAGGACATATTTTTCATTTCCATTTTTGAAAGCCTCCACCAGACTAAATCTGTCAAGGGAGAGGGTTACTACAATGAGCAGAAGGGATAGAAAGCTATTTACCTGGATCACAGCAAGGATTTAGATGCCTTGCAGCATGTCTGTGTGGGTGCTGGGGGGGCGGTAGGTGGGTGGGTGGAAATCCTCTAGAAAATTCAAATGCAAGAAAATACATGAAACAGATCTATTTTTCCCCCAGTCAAAAGCCTGTGTTATCCATTGTGCAGGAATATTTAAGCCAGTTATCTGGCAAAAACACCATGCTATATTTCTGACTGTTTCTGACAGAAATAGTCCTGAATATTAACCCACCTGCTACAGAAATAAATGAAGCAAATATCACTGAGCACTCACATTAGAAAGCGGTGACTATTTTTATAAAGTGATAAATGTCATGGGGAGGGGGAGGAAAGATCCCTCAAACAAGAATAGATTCCCCCCCCCCCCCGCAACTTGGTATTTGAGATGGACAGCTACTGAAAAAGAGAATAAAATGTAATTCAAATAGAACAGTTCTCCAGTGCACTGAATTTTGTGTCATCGTATGTACCTCTATAAAATACTAACATTACTATTGCACAGAAGTCATGCAGTAGAGAAAGCAAAACAAAAAGGGCTACTATTGGCTGGGGAAATATTTGGAAGGTCCATTCTATACGGAGCAAATATGAATCAGTTAATTAACAGCATGATTTTAGTATGACTTAACCAATCAACCAATACACAAAACAACACAATTTCCATATGTGGACTTGCCCCCATTTGATCTGGGGCTTCAGATAACATTTTCATAACATGAGGAGTTCCATTTGTGCAGCTCCTTGACTCTAAAACCTAGTAGTATAGAGGGCCCCTTCTTATGATGATTTGTGGCCTTGATGGTATAGGAGCAATTATTCTTGATCCCACTGTTAATACTGTTTGCACCTGCAAAAGTTCTGGGGTGGATGGACAGATTGCTTTGTTTCCCATTGGTGCATGTCCTGTTCCTTCCTGCTGAAATCCTGTACCTTTCCACATGACAAATGTTACAGGGTGGCATGTCTTGTTTTGCTTTCATCCTGCTTTTGTTGCACTATGAGTGCCTCTCCAGATGTGCAGTAATACTGGGGAAGCTGCAGCCATCATTGATCCTGGGAGACCTTCCTTCCCAGGTGCAAGGGGGCCAGTCTTTTTCAGAACCATGGCAGAGGAGGGAATGGTTAAACAGATCTTTCACTCTGTACTGCAACTCCCACCAACCCTCACCATTGGCCATGCTGGCTGGGGCTGATGGGAGTTGTAGTCCAAAACAGCCCAGAATTAGCATCACGTTTAGTCTGACCCTAGCATTATTATGTATCTATCAATGCCAGTGTGGTGTAGTGGTTAAGAGCGGTAGACTCGTAATCTGGTGAACCGGGTTCGCTTCCCCGCTCCTCCACATGCAGCTGCTGGGTGACCTTGGGCTAGTCATACTTCTTTGAAGTCTCTCAGCCCCACTCACCTCACAGTGTTTGTTGTGGGGGAGGAAGGGAAATGAGAATGTTGAGACTCCTTCGGGTAGTGATAAAGCGGGCTATCAAATCCAAATTCTTCTTCTTCTTCTTCTTCTCTTACAAATCTCTTAGATTAACTCACCACAACATGACATTCTAAAGGGGAACGCCAATATCAATAAAGACACTTGTCTTCCATCCTAGGGGATCAAAGTTCAAGTACTGTTGATGACCCAGAAGAAATGGATTTAGCTCTGTCTCCTGCAAACAATAATTTATCACCATGTAGAAATGACATGGCATGTTAAGATGAAGTGAGCCCAGAGCCCAAGAGGAGATGAATAATGAACGAGTTCCCAAACCCATAAAGAATCTTCATTTCACATGGATGTTCCAGTCACTGTTGAGTCAGCATGGAGACAGTGATTCTGGGGTGTTCAATAGTTCCGTCCAAAGCAGCTGGGGTGCTATGAACTGCTGTATCAAGGCCTTCAAGTTTAGAGAATACAAACAAATATACTGAATTCAATCAAATTAAATTTACACTGCATATGAGTTCAGAGCAGTAGTGATGGAGCATTTATCAGATAAATAATATGTGCCTTATTTACAAGATTTGTTTACTCAATAGAGCAGGAGGCTTATTAGCTGTCTTTTATGTAAATGGCATGCTAATAATTTCTGGACCTTGGGTCCCAAAATAATTTGGAATTAGCTATACCAAACAAACAGTGCACTTAAAATCTTTCTGTCAGGGTTTGCTTCGTTGAAATAAACAATAACAAAGGAATCTTGCTGGTTTTTACTTCTTCTTCTTTTTAACCTAACCCATTCGAGAGATTGAAATGAATTTAAATGTTTGCATGCATTAATACCTTCATGGAAACATACATAAAAGGTGGAAGGTTTACTAAAATTGTTTGTTTATTATGAACATTCAAGCACAGAGTGGGAAATCATTAAACAAAACAATAAAAATATTGGGGGGAGATAATATACCATAATTAAAGAAGCCATAGAAATAAGTCCAATAAATAATATATATTTAAAAAGCTAATATGAAACAAACTAAACTATGGTGAAGACTATGGGCTGTATCCAACCATGGCCACATTCAAACCATGCATTAAAGCACTATGATACCACTTTAAACAGTCACAGACCCTCCAAGTGTCCCTATTTTTCAGGGACATCCCTGATTTAGAGAAGCTGTCCTGGCTTCTGATTTGATCCCAGAATGTCCCAGTTTTCCTTAGGATGTCCCTATTTTCGTTGGAGGGTGTGGAGTTATCCGACCCCCGAACCGTCTGAAGACAATCCTGAATAGAGAAGGGTTTTTTAATGTTTAATGTTTCATTACATTTATATATATATATGTTGGAAGTTGCTCAGAGTGACTGGGGCAACCCAGTAAGATGTGTGAGGTATAAATAGTAAAATTATCATTATGGAATGGGATGACCCTATTTTCATCAGAGAAATGTTGGAGGGTATGCAGTCATGGCTTCTCCCAAAGAATTCTGGAGGCTTTAGTTTGTTAATGGTACTGAGGGTTGTTAGGAGAACTCTATTCCCCTCACAGAGCTATAATTCCCAGAGTTCCCTGTGAAGAGGGATTGATGGTTCAAATACTCTGAAATTGTAGCTCTTCATTCAGGTTTCCCTTCTGCCCCTTAATATATTCATCCCACTTGCTCACAATGCCAGGAGGTAGTTTAAACCCCCAGTCTTTCAGCTGAGCCAAGCAAAACACGCTTCTTGAAAGAACCACCACATTCCTTAAAACCAACAATTCTGAACAAGACTATAAATCTGAACTTTTACACAGCAGTAAAATATCCCAGAGAAGCGTGGCCTTTATCAGCCTTCAAGTAAAAGGTGATTCAGTCTAATGCAGTCTAAAAGGTAAGATCTCCATCTTCTGTTCATGCCTAAGATTATTGTTTTATTTGCTGCACAATGGTTCTGTTACAACATGGTTGGAAACCAAAGACGGGAGATATATGCAAAGAAGGACCACACTCTGCTTGCAGAAGACCCCAGTCTTAACCCACAGCATCTCCAGCTAGGGCTGAGAGAGAGCCCAGTCTGAGACCCTGCACTAGCAGAAACTTGTCGTGCAATATTTTGGCCAACAATAGCAAGCTACTCATGCATTCTCTTGTGCAACAACATTTTTTTGGCACAAAACATCTCGCCACATAAGTGACTTTAACCTAGCACTGCATTTGATACAGCCCTATATCTGCAATTTCTTTCACACTCTTCTCTTATTATTCTTCGACACTTCCTTTCATGTCTTTGTTATCTTCCCTCGCCTTTCTCTGCTGCATATATGAGACTGTTAGCTCCTTGGGGCAAGGAACTACATTTTTTTTGTGTAATGCTGTTCTGCATAGTGCCGTGCATATCGACGGCCCTGAATAAATAAATACATATGAAATAACTTTGAAGTGTTCTGAACTTTCCTCCCTTGTAATCCAGTTACTACTTCAGTTTGGAGCCACAGTCACGCTTCCTTTCAACCACTTAAGCAATTTCAAAGGATAAATAAGCTAATTAAGTCAATTTATGCACATTGGTATCCTTTAATCAAATGCACTTTTCTAGTTAGAGAATTTATTTTTAAGTGATGAATCCAAGACCCCCTGAAGAGACGAAATGATCAGAGAAGTGTGACTAGCAATTCTGATCCTGGCCCATGAAGCTTTTAATGGCATCTCACCTGGATTTAACAGGCTTATTTAAAAATTAAAGCATACAAATATGGGACGCGGTTTACCCTTGTATCCCTTTGGAAACACAGCATCAATATGCTCTGAAAGGAGAACAGAAAGGGAAAGGATTAGCACTAGCAGATTACACTTTCCACCTTCTTATTTAAACAACTCTTGAGGCTACTTCATAGAGAACTCAGAAAGCTGTTGCTAGTCAATAAACAATCTAATGCCCAAGTGGCAGGGATGCTGGGCTGCAGGAATACGTATCGGCTGCAGTACTCCCATCTTGCCTGCAAAATTCATGATGGACCAACACTGCATTCTCTAAGAATAGGCAAACAGGTTAAGAGGACTGCTTGGTTTTCCCATTAGCATTCCCCACCTTTCTACCACTTCCCACTCATATTACAGATCTGCTTGCACCTGAGAAATTCCACCAGTACCAACATCTCCCATGCATAATCGAGCAAATGAATTCCTGTTTCCCAACCTTGGGAGCATTAACCCTGAAATATTACTGAAACAAACAAACAAACAAACAGACTGGTCTTAAGATCATGGAGAGGCTTTAAGGCTGCGTACACACTTTAAAGCACATTCAAAACTTGTTTCCCCCTCACAGAATTCTGGGCACTGTCGTTTGTTCAGGGTTGCTGGGAACTGTAACTCTATGAGGGGTAGACTGTGGTGCCCAGAATTCTTTGAGGAAAAGATTGTGCTTTGAATGTGTTTTAAAGGTGTTGTGTGTATGCAGCCTTACAGACATTCAGCTTAAGTGTAGGGGATACAATAAGCTTCAAACTCAAACACACACACACACTAGAGAGAGTCTGTTTTTTGACATCCCACAGGCAAGCTAATCACTGAGTGCAGAGACATACTGTGAGAGAATATGCCTTCCTAACTGAGGAAGTGAGACTTGCTCAAGTTGTCATGGTTTTCTCTGAGCCAGGAGTGAAGCCAATGCCCCATGTAACCTTGAGCCCAAAGATAGACTGTAGTAAGCTACACATGCCAGCATTTTCTCATAGCTTGACAAACATAGGAGAACTATGATTAGTATGAGGAACAGGCGGGTGGGCACATTAGATTGGGAAAGCAGGGGGAGGGGAGGATTAAGCACCCCCTCCTCCGGCAATAACTGCAACATGAAATAACTATGGCATGTGACCCAACTAAATAATTTGATCTCAGAATTATCCACGTCTTCACCTTTTCTTCTTCCACAGTGAAAGCCAGTGTGGTGTAGTGGTTAAGAGTGGTAGTGTCGTAATCTGGTGAACTGGGTTCGCATCTCCGCTCCTCCACATGCAGCTGCTGGGTGACCTTGGGTTAGTCACACTTCTCTGAAGTCTCTCAGCCTCACTCACCTCACAGAGTATTTGTTGTGGGGGAGGAAGGGAAAGGAGAATGTTAGCTGCTTTGAGACTCCTTAGGGTAGTGATAAAGCAGGATATCAAATCCAAACTCTTCTTCTTCTCTTCTTCTCTTCTTCCCTTACTACAAACAAATCCTGCTATGAAGAGAAACAAAAACATAAGTATACACTTGTAAACTGAAGACACACTGGATTTGCCATCTCCTAAAAACCATCCACCTCCCCAGCTGTCTGTCTGTCTATCTATCTATCTATCTATCTATCTATCTATCTATCTATCTATCTATCTACCGTGTTTCCCCTATTTTAAGACACCGTCTTATATTTTTTTTCCCCTCAAGAAAACACACTATGGCTTATTTTGAGGGGATGTCTTATTTTTATTACGTAAGCCCAGCCCTGCGTTTTCCTTGGCACCCTCCAGAACTGCGCCTATCACTATGGCTTATTTTCGGGGTACGGCTTATATTTCGCAAATGTGAAAAAATCCTGCTATGGCTTATTTTATGACTACGTCTTAAAATAGGGGAAACAGGGTATCTATCTATCTATCGTATATATATAAGGGATGTGGGTGGTGCTGTGGTCTAAACCACTGAGCTTCTTGGGCTTGCTGATCAGAAGGTCAGCAGTTTGAATTTGCATGATGGGTGAGCTCCCGTTGCTCTGTCCCAGCTCCTGCCAACCTAGCAGTTTGAAAGTACACCAGTACAAGTAGTCAAATAGCTACTGCTGCAGCGGGAAGGTAAATGGAATTTCTGTACGATCTGGTCCTTGTCATGGTGTCATGTTGCACCAGAAGTGGTTTAGTCATGCTGACCACATGACTCAGAAAGCTGTCTGTGGACAAACACTGATTTCCTCGGCCTGAAAAGCGAGATGAGCGCCTTTGAATGGACTTAACCATCCAGGGGTCCTTTTCCATATCTAGATCTAGATCTAGATCTAGATCTAGATCTAGATATCAATCTAATTTCAGCAATCTGATCACAGATATCTCCATGCAGGGGTGCCAACTTGAATAAAATATTGAGGGGTGGGGTGTAAGCCCTACCCTGCATAATTGATCACAAGACGCAGCATGCAGACACCGTTTGAATGGCAATGTCCATCAACTTTGGGGGGAACTGGCCGCCTCAAATATTTTTGGGGCGAGCCAAAGAACCTCAGCCCCAAGGAGTTGGTTTCCATGTCACCACATATGATTTGCCACTTCAGTCTTTAAGAATACAGAAACATCAAAAGAGTCTTGCTGGATCAAGGGTCAATGAGATGTCTATGGTAAATCCAGAAGCAGAACAGGAGAGATAGCATAAGCATTGTCATAGTTGACCTGTATGTACTGTACAAAAGTCCAATCTAGTCCTTGACTGTCAAAGTGTGTTGGGGAAATAACTGGTCTATTTGACTATTGGTCCATCTAGCTTAGTATTGTCTAGATACTAAGTTCTCCAGAATTTCAGACTGGGGTCTCTCCCAGACTTACCTCTAGATGCTGTGGGTCGAACCTGGGACATTCTGCATGCAAACCAGATGCTCTACCACTGAACTACCCCTCCTTTTTTTGTCCAATATGTCATCTGCCCACCTAAGCAAGGGGCAATCACCACTTCTGCTGGAAGCTAATTCCAAGCTAATCATGGATTCTGTGGAGAGAGAGCTTGCTCTGGCTATAAAATGATAGAAACGTCTTAAAGACACACTACTTGATTGGAGTGCCTGTAAGAAATGACATGTGACACAACTAAATAATCCTGTTCTGAACTCAGTATTGGCCTCAGTTGCCACCTCGCCTCTTCTGTTTTTCTCATCCACTTCCTATAATCTTGCTATCAATAAAATCAAAGCTATACATTTGGAAACATAAGAAGGACTGGATTTCACATCTCCTGCTTCCTCCCCTTTTCACGACATCATTTCAGAGTCGTTGTGCAGGTAATTCTAATTACTAATTAGGGAGACATCTGGTTCTATTTCCTCAATAATAACTGTTAGTGCTAATGATACTGTTGCAATGAAAAGCAGGGGTCTCATTTGAAATGATAACAGTATATCTTCATAAATTGTCGCATGGCTGGTTCCAAAATGTGTATATCTTTGGTTTAATTTACTTGCAACTCTGTAGGTTTATAAATCAGCAGAAACGTTGAACGCCTGCCTACTTGAGCTATTTTACGGAAATAAAGAGAAGCGGAGGGGGGAAGCTCTATAATTCCATATCAAAGTAGGGATGTTGGTGGTGGTCAGGGCTTTTTTTCAGCCAGAACTCACAGGAACTCAGTTCTGGCACCTCTCAGGTGGGCACCATTGCCATTATAAAAGAACAAGGAAGGAGTTCGTGGTAAGTTCCGGCACCTCTTTTTCTGGAAAAATAGCACTGGTGTTGGTGATGATGATATTGAGTGCCAAACTAGGATGATTTGCACAATCAGGGGAAAATGTAAATGTAAAATATGTGATAGGGCAAAAGGCATCTACTACCACCTACATGAATAACACGTGATGCAGGGCAGAGAAGGAAGAATTGTGATTGGACAAACAACTTGTGTTGCATGGGTGATGCTGGGAAGATATGCTTGTCATGGGTGAAGAGGGACAGGCAAAAGCAAATGCATCTCATATATTTATACACTGATCAATATCTAAGCGGATATATGTGAAAAACGGCAATACCGTAAGAGCATAAGAAGGCCCTTCTGGATCAGTCCAGTGGTCCAAATAGTCCTGTAGCCTGTTCTCACAGTGGTCAACCAAATGCCTTTGGGACGCCTTTGTTCTTATTTACAACATCCATTCATCGCTCTCTGTTGCACTACTATTATTATTATCAAAACTGGCCAGGCACTCGTACATTTTCCAAATTTCAACTCTCCACACGGACCACACATGATAACCATTGTGCAGCTCCTTGGACCTTAAAGAGATATTTCTGGCAGTACCCAAAGCAATCTTGAAACTGCCACAAACCCAGGTGGAGTTCTGAGGGTGTGTGTGTGTGTGTGTGTGTGTGTGTGTGTGTCCCCTACACTTGATAATCACAAGTTACTCTAACAAAGTTTTGATGAGCTACCATTTTTCCTGCTTGAAAGAGATAGTGAAGAAAGTTGAAAGAGAGAATGAATGTGTCTCTTCCCCCACCCTCCGCCCGCCACCTGAGGATATTTTGAGGAACCAGGCAGCTACCGATCTGCTTAACCCGAACATTTTCAGAGCTGCATCAACAGATGTATATATTTCCAACAAGCTTAATGATACCAACAGACCTTGGGATTTATACTGTAGGCAATTTCCTATCATTGCCTCATATATTGCATGGCTGCTGGAGATGGGCTTAAAATGCATTTTTTCTTTTTCTTTTTTCTGGCAGGAAAATGATTAATAGTTCTTTCTTGGAACTGCTGCACAACAGCCACTCTGGCTGGTAGTGTTTCAAACTGTGCAATGCAAAATATATACTTGACTCTTTTTAGTATTTATGAGGGGGTTTTTTTGCCAGCCTTTCGGGTGCCAAATTATTTTACGCTGACTAATTAACGTCTACTTATCCCATGGGTCAAAATATCTGTTGCACAGACCTCTTCCTCATCCATGGTAAACTAACTATATATCATCATTTGAAGCATGTCCTGAGTTTTCTTCCTTTAGCAAGACAGGAAGCTGCCTTATATTGGGTCAGGCCATTAGTCCAGTAGTGTAGCACGAGTTCCCAGGGCCCAGAATGGAGCAAGTGTTGTGCCCTCTGGGCAGCTGGGGTGGACGCACACACTGGGGTGTGCATGTGGAGCCCACTCAGTGGGTGAAAGGAGCCCACCTCCAGCAGACTCCTTGTCCATTGCCTCTGTCCACCTGTCTACTAGACCAACCCTCCCACTGCTGCTCTGTGCTGGAGACCCAGCCCCAGAAAACATGGCTGCCCTTCTGCCTGCCTCTCTCCCTCCCTATCCAAATGGAGCCTCTCACCTCTCTGTGGTGGGTGGTGGCAGCGGCACCCTCCCCCCTTTTGGCCTGGGCACAGCTTGGTTTGCCATCCCACAGCTCTGGCTCAATGACTGAGCCTGTCATGGAGGGTTGCACCCCCTCAGAATTTTTTGTTGGGGGCCACGGTCCCCCTGGGTCCAACTGGCTCAATGTTGTCTATGCTGACAGGCAGAATTTCGGACATGCATCTTACCTACCTGGTGATGCCAGAGATTAACCCTGGGGCCTTTTACACGCAGAGCTACTGAGCTATGAGCCTACTTGTTCTTTCTCCCAGCAGTGTGAGCTTGTTTGGGAACTGAACCCAGCACGCTTCATACCCAAAAGCACAAACCATACCCTGGGCATTGCAATGCATCATCTCCTTCTGCCACCATCTCAGGAAAGTGATATGCTGTCTTAGGTGCACCTACTTTAAGTGGATAACGTAAGAACCTAAGAAGAGCCCTGTTGGATCAGTGGCCGACCAGATGCCTATGAACCTGAGCACAACTGCTCTCTCCCTTCCTGTGGTTCCCAACAACTGGCATTCAGAGGCATGCTGCACCTAAAAGCAAAGCGTTGGCTTCAGAGCAGGGGCGTAGGAAGTGGGAGGCAGGGGGGCGGGCCGCCCCAGGTTCCATCATGGAGGGGGTTACAAATTATCAAGGAACAATTACTGCCCTACTAGGGTGGTTCATAAAAAACTTTTTTTTCTTTTTGAAAATGCCTGCTCCAAAGGTCTTATCTTACTACACTAGGGATTATATAGCTATATATGAAATTTAATGCATATCAGTTAATATCTTGACCCTCCTCCACGAAAATAGCTGTTTACTTGGCTGTTTTCCTATGTTGTGAAGGCTGAAATTTCAATTCAGTGGAGCACTTACTGTTCCCAACCCTAACCCTGCAGAAAGCCATCTAATTAGAATTTGATTTTGACATGTTTTTAGGAGGTAATTTAATTATTGTTTGATTTTATATCAATGTTATGTATCTGATGTTAGCCGCCCTGAGCCCGACTTCGGCCAGGGAGGGCGGGATATAAATAAAAGTTTATTTTTACTTATTATTATTCCTTTGTAAGAAAATATGAAATAACGTAAAACCATTTTTGCAGGCAAAAAAAAAAAATCAATGGGGGGGTGGCAAGAAATTTTCCGCACCGGGTACCACCTGACCTTCCTACGCCTCTGCTTCAGAGTAGTGTTTAGTGGGGTATGCATTCACAAAAAGAGGTCTGCTTGCACAATTAGAACTTCCCACCAACCACATATGTCTCCCAAACCTGTTCTGGGGGTTCCCCCAACACTCCAGAACAGATTTATGGGGGAATGGGGAGAGCACAAGCAGAGGAAAGGGAGATAAGTCCAGTTGCACAGGTGGACTTCATTCCATGCATGCAACAAATTAGTTGAATCCTGTTCTACAGATACATAACTAACATAACATTTGGTTTGGCCCTCACTAATACTTTTTTACTTTTAAATTAATTTATTATTATTATTATCATTTTCCCACCTTTTCTCTAAGGAGCTCAGGATGGCACACATCCATTCTCGCAGATGCCTTTCATCCTCACAACCACCTCGTGAGGTAGGCCAGGCTGCAAAGGTGACTCAATGGGCTTTGTGACAGAACGAGGATTTGTACTTGCACGCTCTTCTGCAGCTCTGGTCCAACGCTCTAATCACTGCACCTCAGTCGCTCTTGTAGCATCAAAGTTAAATGGCCTCTAATGCTTCTAATTCTCCCTCCCTTCCGAAGCTGGTAGACATCTGCTGGTCGCCTGCTCAGCTTCATCAGCCGAATTAGAAATTTAATTTTAATTCTTTCAGAATGCACATACTAATTCATGGCAAAGCAGCCTAATATGCAAGGTAAATGTGCTACCAAACTGTGTTTAATCTGCTATATAATGCATAACCTTCACACCTTATTCCTTTTAAATTAAGAATGGCAACAGTAGCTACCATTTAGTTTCCTTTCAAGGCCGTGTTTCTCAACACAGCCAGAGCGCCGTGGATTTTAACAAATTGAGACATTCAAATCATTTTCGCAGCAGTGAGCTGAATAGGTACTTGATTTAATGAGGAAGGAGAAAGGGAAGATTGATTGAAAAAGCCCGAAGGATATGGTATCGCTTGCTCCAGTGGCAAGTGTATATTTTGGAGAGACAGAAAGGTCACTAAATTAAGAAGTAAAAGAACATCCATCAGTCCTTTACAATAATGTGGTGGAGTTGCACAGTCTGTTTGTGTCCAGTATGTCATCATTGTGTCAATTCCCCCCTGATGAAACACACATTATAGACAGGAGCCAATGAAGGTTGTTTTTCTCCTGCCAATAGCTGTGAATGAAGCAATGAAAAGGGAGAGAAAGGTTTCAACTTTTATGAGTATTAACTGAAATTGAAGCCAATTTTTGGTGTACGCTCAGATAAGCTCCTTCAATGCCACCCCCTCCCCTAGCACCTGCTAGAAACATAGCTGTCAACTTTTTCATTTTTTTGTGGGAAATTCCCTTATTCCGAATAGGATTCCTCGCAAGAAAAGGGAAAGTTTGACAGCTATGGCTAGAAGTGGGATGAAGAAATGGAAGATTGTGTTGTGTTACCTCTTAGGGGACATGGGAAGATACCTGAAGCCGAGTCCATTCACCTCAGTATTGTCTACACTTGGGTTGGAGAATCTGTGGCCCTCCAGATGTTGTTAGACTCCAGCTCCCATCAGTCCCAGCCAGTATGGCAAAAGTCAAGGGTTGTGGGGATTGTAGTTCAACGTCTGGAGTTACACAGGTTCCCCATCCATAATCTACACTGCCAGCAGGTATCCAGGGTTTCAGACAAAAGCCTTTACCAGGAGATGCTGGGGCTTGAACCTAGTTTATTGAGGATGCAAAGAATGTGTTGCACCACCAAGATTGTCCAACTTTCTCAGGGGCCCTGACCAATGTGCAAAAACAGTGGAGTCATCACTTAACAAATCAAATTAGTTTATAAACACACACATATACACAAACACGTTGATGGATAGAGGTGTGGTCAAGATGGCGCATAGTCACCTCTCCATCAGCCTCTACCAGAGGAGCACAGTTGTTGGTAGAAATCCAAAAGAATGAAGCCACCACCATCAGTAGCAGGAAGCCCAGAAATTGAACATATCAGCACAGACCATAAGATACTCCACCCAGATGTGCCAGACTTGAAGAAAAGAAAAGAACCATCCCACCATCTGCTGTAGATGACTATCAACTATCTCTAGCCTTATACGTAGAGAGGGCTACTTCAGTACTGACAAACCGCTATGTTTCGGTGCTTGTAAAGACCATCAGCTTCTACTGCAGATTATAATATTCTCTTCATCTCCAACCCAGTACCACAGGGATGGAGAACCTGCGGCCACAGAATTCCTACTTTCATTAGCCTCAGCCAACATGGACAACATTCAAGGGAGATGGGAGGTGGACAACCCAGTTTCCCCACACTTGTTTTACCCATTGAGCTCAATTGGATTTACTTCTGCATTGATGTGTATAGGACTTCACGGTCAGTGTTGCAAACTATGCCATGCTTGTCTGTATCTTCTATTTGGGAATAAATAAATAGGTTTTCCATCCATGTTTTTAAATTCTGAAAAGTGTAAACAATGCTTGCATGCAGTTATATTGGCAAGGATCACGTCTACATTTGCTCTTATTCCTCTCTGTTTCTAATCTTAATCATAAACCCTTCTGAGAAGGAACCTATTTCTTCCTTTTATCTCTGAGGTACCATGTTGAATTAAGCAGCAGTACTAATCCAATAGGAAATCACTGTTTTATTTTTAAACCAACACAAGGAAATGTTCTTTTATACTGGATGTAATTAGCAGAGAACATCACTCTCCCAAGATATCACTGAAGCCCACCAATAGAAGGATTCATAAAAGAGATTATACATTTATATGTATAAGAACACTTACCATTTCTACCCATTATATATATTTATCCTGCCTAATGAGAGATTCATGCTTCAGAACATAAGCAAACTGTTAATTGGGAAGGTATCATCATTATGGATGGTTAGGTAATTCTTCCATGGCATCTGGTGCTACTTGTCTTGGGAGACTGCTGGAATTGCTGATATTACTCAGAGGAGTAAGGCAGCCTTTGAAAACAGAGGAAAATGAAGGTACATTTCCTACAATTTGCTAGTAAGACATTGAACATATGCCACCCTGTGCGGCATTGAATATGTTTCATGCAAGTATCTAGGCCAGATTCATAACATGCCATATGCTGAAGGCATCAGAACACATGAATCTATGAACTTAGCTTGGCTGGAAATGTATCTGACCATAGCAGCTGGTGAACATCTTTGATGTTCTGCAACCCAGGCTCTGTTACTAAATGATCCTATCCTGCATACACAGCAGCTGCACTTAGGACAATGATGGGATGAGAAGGACCTTTCTTGAAGATCATGTGGAAGGAGATAATCTTTTACACAGAACACAGGAAGCTGCCTTATTGTGCACCAGGAGATCAGAAGGTCCATCCAGCTCAGTGTTGTTGACACTGACAGCAGCAACTCTCCAGGCTTTCAGGTAGTGTTTTCTCCCAAACATTCCTGAAGATTTAAGAGTCGAAAAGACACTTTGAACTGAACAGTCCAGGAGCCATTGAGGGTTACACAATATTGCAGTTGAAAACTCAGAAGACCAAAGTCCGTTTAGTGAACCGGGTTCGCAATGCAAGACAGGTGCAATTGTCCCAGAACTTTATCAACCCTTTGTGTCCCCTTTCAGCTCCCTACACTTTATGGACTCAACCTTCATGCTTTGAGAATCAGGGAGCTATGCTTGTTTTAGCCACATGTTCTACACAAAGATGTAGACAAAATGAGAGAATATGGGAAAGGACAACAGTAAAGATGATTAAGGGTTTAGCTTGTAAGGTACAGAAGGAAATCTCGAGGAGACAGTTGGGTTGTCTAAAGAAAAGAAGATTAAAGTGGGGCATGCCAGCTTCGGAGTACTTGCCGCAAGGAAGAACAATTATTCTTGATGAGGTTATGTTACATTTCCACTGGGAATTTTATGAAAGCACAAGAGCTTTAAGTTGCAGGAAGATGGATTTAGGTAAATAAGTTAGAGAAAGCAGCCTAGTGATTTAAAGAGAAAACTGGCAAACAAGCATGAGCTAAAGGAAGCAGGGAATTAAATTGATTAGGATTGTTCTAACATATCTGTCCTGTTGTTCTGTTGGCCACACAAAGAAATTACTTCCCTAGTTTTGATGAGGCCCTTCCAATATCCCATTGCAAGACCCTCAGACTTTATACCAGGGGTGAGGAACCCACCAGGCCTCCCCAATTGTCCCACAAGGCCATTCTGGGGAAGCCACGTCCACCTTCCTACAGCTGATGTCATACATGATGATGTCATGTGAGACAGGGGAGGGGAGGGCTTCAAAGGAAGAATCAGAATCCTCCAGACTCAGCCCTAATGACACAACACACCCTTAAACTACAGTTCCCAGGTTTCCTTGAAGGGGAAACCATGTCTGTTAAAGTGGTATAATAGTGCCTTGAATGTGGGGATGTGTCCAGAGATCAAATAGGAGGTAGATGGGAAATCATATTATTAAGGATGGGAACATCTGGCCAGATGTGGACCTCAGAGGCTTCTGTGATGATTATATAAGCAAAAACTGTTGGCCATTAGGCGGTGCCGTTTTATCCTTGATGCACTTAGAAGCCCCTGGAACCATTCTTAATGACTCCACCACCCTCAAGTTCTCTGCTGCAGGAGGCAGGGGGAGAGCAACAAAATGTAGATCTTGAAAGTCTGGTCCAGATCAGGCATATGGGGACAGGAGGTTTTAAAGGAATAAAGAACAGGAAGCTGTCCTTAGAAATAGCTTTGGTCAAAAGGGGTTCCAACCAGGTCAAAACGGGTAGCACCATGAAAGGCCTACATTGGCTTTCAGTTCTGTGTATTTAACAGCAACTAGCCTGCAGAATCTAAGCCACGTAGAATAATGTCATAAAAACAGGCCAATATTTGATACTTTTCTGGACAGCAGACATCAATTTCACCAGTAGTATGCCAATATATCCTTCCAGATGATTTGGCACCAGCGGAGCTGTTTATCTGACCTTAAAGAAAAGAATAGGGGTGAAAGCAACAGTAATGTTACAGTCAATAGATTTTCCTTCACAGTGGATGTGTTTGATCATGTAAATGGGATATGGGAATGATGGGGTAGTTGGGAGATGGGGACAAACCACCAAGACCTATTGTTTGCAAGGTTAGGATTATTACTACAATATTGCCAGCAGCTAGAGATAAATCACAGAATGACAGCTGCCTACCTGAAGTGCGAAGGGTGTTTTTTTTTTTTAAGGAGATGCTCAAAACCACAGAAATGCATATTTCAGAAATGTGTGTGTCGACTTTGGCTGGAGACAGGAATAAAATAAAATAAAGACTCAATGTATAATCATAGGACACGGAGTTTGCATTCAGTTCTGAGCCACCAGGCACACCAGCAGCAAAACATCATTGCCCTTCTTAGTGGAGCCATCGATAGACAACATTTGCCTCCATCTCCTGTCCATTATCACAGCCTTTCCTCCATGACCCCTGACTTGGGAAACAGCTTTAGCTCTGTGGTTGAGCTTTGCACAAAGAAGACCCCAAGTTCCTGGGAACCTGGTGCCTCCACGTAGGGCTGGGAAAGACCTCTGCCTGAAACCCTAAAGAGCCACTGCCATTCCGTGTAGACAATACTAAGCTAGATGGAGCAATGGTCTGTCTTGGTATCAGGCAGTATGCTATGTGATTGAGAAAGCTCAAGTTGCCCATATGTGGGGTATTTTGTATCAACAGATGGAGGCATGGGAGAGTTAGTGATAGCCAAGTGATAGAACCAGTAACAATGGTTGCCCTTTTAATTCAGGGGGCGAAAGTGCCTCAAGCTATCAGGTTCCATCATGGTAAATGGACATGCCGATGCATTAAGAACCAGTGTGGTGCACAAAGGGTTGGGTTCTCCACTCCGTCTTGACGTGCATTGCATGACCCTAACCTGGAAGGGGAAAACATTTTGCAGACCAAAGGTGGACAGAGCCAATGTGGGCAGAGCAATAAATGTACATTTTACCCTTACAGAAAGCTGATTTCCACACACACTCACTTACACCTCTCTATCTTCCCTCCAGGCGAGCAAGAAGCATTATGGGAGTTCGAGGATATATTCTGCAAGGCAAGAACACTCAAGGAAGGTGTGATGCAAGGCTGGCGAGGAGTGTGGCCTCAGGAGAGATGGGGTGGCTTGTAGAAACTTACAAAGGCCAGTCGAAATTTCACACACACACACACACACACACACACACACACCAGGCCTGAGGTTCTCCAGTCTTGGCCTAACCAATTAACCATCTCTCAGGCAAATCTACTTGAGGGTGGGTGGATAAAATGAGGGTCCCAGAGCTCCATGGAAAAAGGGTGGGATACAAAATATTCTCTCACCTGGGTGGGTGGCCTTTGTTGTGTGGAGCAACCACAGCTCAGACTCGGGGGGAGCAGGGCATACATTTCCCATGTGGCTGGGGGGGGCAGAATAAGTGATGTTTGGTTCATCCCCTTACTGGTTGTGCCAGAACGGCAACCAGTGTCTGCCTCGTGGACCCAACAGGCTGCTTGGGAGGTGGGAGCACAACCCTGTGGTATTAAAGAGGGCGGCCTGTCACAAGTTGCCCTCTTGAGAGATTGATGCAGGATTCATCACCCACCCAGACATTAAAAGACTTGCCCAGAGGGAATGGGCAGGACAGCTCTGGACCTTGTTATGGTTTATTCGGTCGTAAGGGATGAATTTTTCCTGCTGACATATTGGCTGGTCTGTTAACCTCATAGCAACTGTCACACTTTGGGTGGATAGGGCATTGGGCTGGATCCTTAATTGAGTGGGTCCAGGTGGTGGCCAATGGGCCAAAACACAACACCCAATGGCGGCCCTGGACAGGGTTGTGGCACCTGATTCATGTTAGGGCAGCTCCCCACTGCAGGGCTGACCACACCACATCTGTCAACCAGCAGGCGGACTGCTTGTTATCTGATGCCTTGGCCAAACCTACTGACATCTGTAATCAATAAAGTTGCCGCCTATTTTAACCCCAAAATGCCCTTCTCCTATGTTTATTTATATGGTTCATTCCCCGCCCCCCACGCCACAGACATCATGCAGTTCAATTCAGTCTGTGCAACTAGCATGAGCACCAAATGGATAAAACATCTGCTTCAAAAATAATGCTAATCATGAACTAAGCTTACACTATTGGCAAAGTTGCCACAAGTCCCCCGCACTGAAACTGCTGACAATTCCTATTATTAGCAGCATGAATTCATCTTCTAAAGATAATTAATGCTTTATCCTTCCCTCCCTGCTTTCTCAGCCCCACTACCAAAATCGCCTTAGAAACCTACTCATATCCATTGTATAACGCTCATTAACGGGTAAAATGTGAAAATAATAGCTCTGACTCAAATCGTGTGAGAACCAAGTTAGAAAGTTTCTAGGCAATTACGTATTTTATTTTATTTATTTTGAAGTGCATTGGGGGGGGGCAGTGCAAATAAGCTGGGAGGCTGGAAAGTTGTAGAATCAGGTGAAATTAATCAAATCAAGTAATTGCTAATCAATGTCTAATATTCCCAGATTTTCAAAGGAGGATGTTGGGCTGTTACAATCACCAGCAACTTGCCAAGTCCATAAAAGTTATATTATTATCACCATGAAATTATAAAACACAATAACATTCCAGAGCTGGATACATGGACTACGGACTCTTTAAAAAATGCATCACAGGTGGGAAACCTGTGGCCTTCCAAATGTTGTGGGACCCTCATCAGCTCTAGACAGCCTGGTCAGTAGTCAGGAATTCTGGGAGCTTATCACAGAATACAAGGAATGTCCAGAATGACGAATTAACTCCTTATTGACAAAAGTACACTTGCAAGTTAGGAAAAGGCCTGTCCATCAGTCCTATGTCTCTCAGCTACTCCTAGGTGTGCACCCAATGAGGCAGTTGCCACAACAGAGAGGCCTCACCCCTGACCCTAGCTTATGTATCTTCCCCCACCTGAGCTGCACACAAGCAGGCGAAGACTACGCCTACATGTAAACTGCTCCTGCTCCTCCCTCTGCAGCCCTCTCCTGGTCCTGCAAAACAGTGGGGCAGGAGAGGTGAGGGCAGGAAGAGGAGATATGGAAGCCACCAGCCTGACCTACTTCTCCTTCCTCCCGCACCCGATCTCCACTCTTCAGTCCTGCATCTTCTCCTGCCTCTGACTCTGGTATCCTAGATGTTCAGAAACACACACACACACTGCTCGGTCACTGATCCCTTCTTCCAAGACAGTCTCCAAGCCCCCTTCTCCCAGTGACTGCTCATCAGTATCCAGCCAGTCCCTGAAAGAGCAGTAGTTCTACAATACTAGGAGAGCCCTTGCAAAGCTATAATTCCCGGAGGTCCCTGGAAAGAGCCATTGACTGTTAAACCCCTCTGGTAATTCTAGATCTGTGAGGGGAATAGGGCTGTCCAAACAACTCTCTGTCTTAAGAAAATACGTGATTCTTTAGGGGAAGCTTTCCTTACTTTGAAAGTGGCCAACGAGTGCTTGTGAGCATCCTGCCTTTCAATCTGCAAATCGTTCCTCCTCTAAGACGCTCTCAGCAGCCTTACTGGGTTCCTGTGCTTCCTGAAAATCCTACGATATTCTTGGCTCAGCTTTCCAGTAAGCATGAGCAGGTGGGTAGGCTGTGTCCCTTTGCTTGGCAGCTGCTGTGGTTGCTATTTTTGTTGAAGTGAAAAGAATTCAGTGAAAGAATTCAGTGCAGAAAGGTGCTTTCTCCCCTGCGCCCCAAAACTGAAGAACTTTCCTTAAAACCCCCAATCAGGAAGTGCACCGATCTCAAACGCTTGTGACCCATCCTTCCTAGCTTCCCACATCTCATTAAGACCAAGGAGAAAACACCACTGGGGAACTTCTCCCATGGGACCTTTTCAGGCCAGGAAGCACAGTCCTTCACACAGACTGGAGAATGCCAGAGAAATGCATAATGGAAAGGAAAATATGTCTGCCACCCAATAAACGCTCGTTCATACTTCTGCTCTCCTGCTAAACCTGTGGTTTAGAGCTGAATCAGAACAAACGGCAATTGGGTTTGGGCTGGGTGTTCATCAGTATGCGGATGATACCCAGCTCTACCTCATTCAAATCGGAACCAGTGAAGGCGGTGAAGGTCCTGTGTGAGTGTCTGGAGGAGGTTGGAGGATGGATGGCGGCTAACCGATTGAGGTTGAAACCTGACAAGACAGAAGTACTGTTTTGGGGGGACAGGGGGTGGGTGGCTATGGAGGACTCCCTGGTCCTGACTGGGGTAACTGTGCCTCTGAATGACAAGGTGTGCAGCCTGGGAGTCATTTTGGACTCACAGCTGTCCATGGAGGTGCAGGTTAATTCTGTGTCCAGGGCGGCTGTCTACCAGTTCCATCTGGTTCGCAGGCTGAGACCCTACCTGCCCGCAGACTGTCTCGCCAGAGTGGTGCATGCTCTGGTTATCTCCCGCTTGGACTACTGCAATGTGCTCAACGTGGGGCGACTTTTGAATGTGACCCAGAAACTACAACTAATCCAGAATGCGGCAGCTAGACTGGTGACTGTGAGTGGTCGCAGAGACCACATAACACTGGTCCTGAAAGACCTACATTGGCTCCCAGTACGTTTCCGGGCACAATTCAAAGTGTTGGTACTGACCTTTAAAGCCCTAAATGGCCTCAGCCCTGTATACCTGAAGCAGCGTCTCCACCCCCATCGTTCTGCCCGGACACTGAGGTCCAGAGCCGAGGGCCTTCTGCCAGTTCCCTCACTGCGAGAAGCAAAGTTACAGGGAACCAGGCAGAGGGCCTTCTTGGTAGTGGCGCCCACCCTGTGGAATGCCCTCCCAGCAGATGACAAAGAAATAAATAACTATCTGACTTTTAGAAGACATCTGAAGGCAGCCCTGTTTAGGGAAGCTTTTAATGTTTGATGAATTATTGTACTTTAATATTTTTCTGGAAGCCGCCCAGAGTGGCTGGGGAAACTCAGCCAGATGGGTGGGGTATAATAGCGGGAAACCTGCTTTGCATGCAGAAGGTCCCAAGTTCAATCCCCAGCACCTCCAGGTAGGGTGGGAATACCCCCTGCCTGAAACTTTGAAAAGCAGCTGCCAATCAGTGCAGGCACTACTGAGCTAAATGGACTGAGGGTCTGACTCATATGCAGCTTCTTATGTTTCCTAAGGAAGGTGAATCCTGCACCCATCATAATTCTAAAGAAATTCTAAAGCAGCGAACGATCCTCTTTTGCAGGAGAAGAAAGCCTTTGAAAAATTGACGAACATGTTTTGGCATTAATGCAGACAGGATGTAGAGTGGGAATTTGGGAGTGCAGCTCAGGAAGGCCGAATTTTCCCCGTTTCTCTTGGTTTGTGGTTTTGGTTCCATCCCTTATTTTATTCTCCAGGAAACAGTTGGAAGGAGAAGAAGGGGAGGGGGAATCCAGCAACCTCATTTGCATATTAACTTGCAACTTTATGCTCCGAGATGCATGAGAAAGCTTAACCTCTCTTACAAGGAAATCACATTAAGGGACACTGAATAAAATCCCCATTCTTTGCAGGGACATTTTAGTAGCACATTAGCCAGCTCCAAGAACATCCTGGGCTCCTTTAGCAGCTTAATAATGCTTTTTAAAACCAAGTCAGGAACATATCGCGTAGAGTACCAGGCAAGCACTTTAGAAAATGTAGACGTTGCATACAGTTGAAAGGGGATTTTTCACTTCTGCGGTTCTACGTGCTTGTTTCACGTATCACCGCTTGAAATATTAAGGCTGCAAGCCCATGCACGTTTTCCTTGGAGTATACCCCACAAAAAACAATAGATTTTGTATTTCCTCTGCCCCTGTCCCTATAATTAAATTTTGGTATTTTTTTTTTAAAAAAAAATACTTGTCATAAATTTTTAACTGAAAGAAGAATTCCAGGGCTGGCATATTTTTCCTTCCTTGTGAGTGACATTTTCAGGGAACAGAACAACTTACATTTATGGATTTTATGCAAACCACTTAAAAGCTTTTATCATGTTAATCTAGATAGATATGTAGGTAGGTAGGTATATTGTTACCTTCCGTAGATGACCATGGAACTACACATTAATACATTCATATGCTGTTATTTATTTCCTGTGTCTGTTTAAAAACACCCCCACCCCCCAAAAAAACCAACAAATGTCTGTTTACACAAAATGCAGAAAAATGCAAAGCATGTCTAATTACTGAACAATAAATTATTATGAAATATACTCGGAGTCTAGTGTGGATTTCATGCTCTTTATTCAGCTCATAGTAGCGAGGAATGAATGTTCCCCCAGAACGATAAATAGTTGGTAAATATTTGTCAATAAGTGTTAGTCATATTGATATATCAAACAATGGCAGAAAGAGACAGAACTAAAAGAAGCACGTGACTTTTGGAGGGGAAAGAAATCAAACAAAATAAGCATTAAAAAGAAAAGGAGCGATGAAGCCGAAAAGGGGTTCAATGGTGTATTTCTTTTTACTGTCACTACAAATCCAGAAATCAACCAAGCAGGATATATTTGACTATATAGTTGTTGTTGTTTTATATCTGGTTGGTATATCTGACTATATTTTTATAGCTGGTTGGTATATCTGACTAGCAGCGTTGCCTAAATGCTCAAAGTGATTTTCATGTCTCAAATAGCTTTACAACAACCCCGAAAGGTAGGCAGTTGGCATTATGCCCATTTTTCAGATGCGATGGAGCCTGGTGGCACTGAGTATGCAAGTTGAGTTCATGGACAAGGTAAGATCTGAGGCGAACATTTCACAAGTCACACCCTTATAATTAAAGTGTATTATTTTTTATGATTTTTATTTATTACATTTCTATACTGCCCTTCATCCGAGGATCACAGGGAAGTTTACAATATACAACACAGGGATGGGAGAGGTTCAGCTCACATTTTAATGTGAATCTTCCTAGTCTGCACTTCCAAATACAATGTGTGGACTGAAATGCTTATATGCGTCAAAATTCACACTTCTCTGAATTTTGCAGGGCAAAAATGTGTACAAAAATGTATATATGGAATGCTCATCAGTGGCTCTACAGAATATCTTAAAGTTCAGCCAGGGATGGGAGTCTGCTAGGTATGCTAGTCCCAAGTTGTCTAGGGCTTTAAACACTATGGTTTAACAATCAGCCCCCTTCCCAGGGAGCTCTGCAAAATTTTGGCTGTGTGACAGGAACCAGGGTCAGCACCCTTAACAAACTACACCTCCCAGGATCCTTTGAGGGACGCCATGACTGTTAAACTGGTATCATAATGCTTTAATTGTATAGTGGAAGATGTGACCTACGTCTGAGTTTTACAGCCGGTAGGTATGCCTAAGCAAAAGGAGTGAAACTAAGGACATACATCAGTTATCCAGCTCCGTTTTGAAAAGCAAAAGCCACATCTGCAAGGCATATGTAAGGTATTAGCAAGCAGTGGACATTCTGATATACTGACATGATTTGCCGTTGTTTCAGGTGATGCTTTACCAAATGAACCACTTGACATTTCAAAGTGAAAGAGTGGCACAAATTGTCTGTGGGAGGAAGATGCTCCAAAGTATCATCCTAGACAGGGCCAGATTTAGGTTTGATGAGGCCCTAAGCTACTGAAGGTAATGGGGCCCTTTATATGTCCAGCTGTCCTTTGTCAACAACAAATTGTCGCTGTTTTTTGTGTTGAATATATGCTATATGGTAATTTATGGACCTAAGGTAAAGGTAAAGGGACCCCTGACCATTAGGTCTAGTCATGTCTGACTCTGGGGTTGCGGCGCTCATCTCGCATTATTGGCCGAGGGAGCCAGTGTACAGCTTCCGGGTCATGTGGCCAGCATGACAAAGCCGCTTCTGGCGAACCAGAGCAGCGCACAGAAACACTGTTTACCTTCCCGCCGGAGCAGTACCTATTTATCTACTTGCACTTTGACGTGCTTTTGAACTGCTAGGTTGGCAGGAGCAGGGACCGAGCAACGGGAGCTCACCCCGTCACGGGGATTCGAACCACCGACCTTCTGATCAGCAAGCCCTAGGCTCTGTGGTTTAACCCACAGCGCCACCCGCGTCCCTAGTATTTATGGACCTAATAGGTATCTAAAGCCATTTGCACAGAACAAAATATGTATTTTATCAAAGTAATTGTTGAACTCAAATACAATTAAGAAGAAGTATATTAAGAGTGAAATACAATTAAGAAGAAGTATATTAAGAGTGATAGTGAGATTTTAGGGAGCAGGCTAGCAGGTGGGGCCCATTACTTACATCATAGGAGCCTACACAACACAAAACACTCTTGCTGTATGTAGGTTTTCTTTTATTTGTTTTTTATCTTATATTTTGGAAATGTACATCCAGTGGGTTTTTTCCTTTAATTTTGTTTGGGGGCCCCAAAAGAGTGGGGCCCTAAGCTATAGCTTGTTTAGCTTATACGTAAATCCGGCACTGGCCCTAGATATTGGATGAAAGCCTTCGACCTTCCCAATGGGCTGTTGCTCTGGTGAAGCATTGCTACAAAAAAAATGCAAGTTCTTCAAAACGTACACATTTATAATCCTGCATCTCCAGCAGCAGGCCCCACACCGATTCAGCATCACATCCTAAGTGTTTGAGGAATATTGCTTTTGAGCTGCCTCTTCTGCCACTTTCTCCTCCAGCCTCTGTGTTGTGTTTTCTCTGCAGAGGCGCCAAGTCTGATAAAGATCTGATTTTTCAGCACAGCTGCTCTGACTGAAGCCTAGCTACTTCAGCCAGACCAAGAAACAAAGGAAGATTGGGAAAATATTTTCTTTCCTATTGAATATGCAGATTGTTGGTGTGAAGGTCTAGGCTTTCCTTTGCCAAGTGGGCACGGATATCCACTAAGCGCTGGCTTCTCAGGGAATTGTGTTTGAAACTTACCGCATGTGGAAAGCCAAATTTACTGTTGAATACAAAAGCTGGATTGTTTTCCTCCCCTGGTTGAGTATTCAACAGGCAAACGAGAAAGAGACTTGTGGAGCTATCACAAGGAAGGGAATAAACAACAGCAGCAAATATTTTTTAAAAAAAACAACAACCAAAAAAACACTAGGCTATAAAAATCTATTTCTGAAAGAAGGAAAAGCAGCTCCAGATACTTTTTATTTTTTGCTTCACAAACTTGAATGCACAAGCAAGGGATGAATAGATTAGTGTGGCAATCTGTATTCTTACCTGAGAGTAGGGCTGGGGAGGGATTCAGGTGTGTTTGCATTTTAATGGGAATCTCGTAATCCTCAGCTGCTGAAACATTAAACCTTTCAAATCTGCACTTTCCCAAATTTTGCAACCCAAAACATGTTTGCCAGAATGCAAAAATTAGCGAAAATTTTAAAATGCATTGTAGTTAGCAAAACTGCTTGCAAAAACCATGTATATTCACGAAAATGCTGGTGAATTTTCTCATGTGGAAAGGTGATGAGCTTAACTTAAAGTTGGAAAAATGAGAAACTGAGAGAAACCAAAACTTACCCAGAAATAAACCCCACTGAAGTACACATGTATAGGATCACATTGCAAGACTAAATTCATAAACATGATATACTTTCTCCACACCATATTTTATAAACTCTGTCATGTTGCTCTTTTCCTAAGCTGAAGAAGTCATAAATGCTTTACCTAGAAACCCCCCTCATCAGTTTTCTTTCCCTTGCAAAATCCACATATACATAGGATTGTACTGCAAATTTTATTAGGTGGCTGAAGACTCGCTACTGCACATACAGCTGGGGTCAAAGTAGATGCAATATTGAATGCACCCTTCACATTTAATGGGCTAATTTAAAAAAAATTGATTTAAGCAGGTAGGCAAGGAGCTCATAATTAATGTGATAAAAGCAGGCCGAGAGAGAGAGAATTCAACCATTTCCTCCCCAGCAATGATCGGGGGGGGGGGGAGTCCCTCTAAAACTGGTACAGAATTTGCAACGGGATGAAATCTCCCATTAACACTACATTGGTGTAACAGAATGGCTACGAAACTGAGCTCTGAACCAGAGAGTCGCTATTCCTACAGAAGCATATAAAAAGAGAAGAAGGTGTGTCAGAATAAGACCATCTGCAAGGAAGAAGAAGAAGAAGAAGAAGAAGAAGAAGAAGAAGAAGAAGAAGAAGAAGAAGAAGAAGAAGCTCCCCTCCAGGCTATAAGCTGTTATTTTGACCTTTCTGTTTCTAAATAAAAACCAAAGCTTCCCTTCAAATATATATTTGTCTTCCACACTGCAGAAATCCACTAATACGTTCTACACATTTACTGCACCAGTCAATCTGCACTTACCAGACCTGAACGCCCATATGCCATTCCAGGCAAATATAGCACCTTGCTCTAAAAATGTTCCACACCACATGGCTGGTGTCTGTAGTTTTCAGGATGGCACGCAGGTGAGAAAATATGCTGTATCCCAAAGACATGCCATTTCTTTGCAAATGCTTTTTCCAGTTGGTTAGTTCTTTAAAGAGAAAAGCCATGGAATAGACATTTTAGATGCAATCTAATAAATGATTACCTGGGATTAAATCTGAAATGAATCAGTAGAGATGCCTAGGACTGCACTGTCTAAACCACTGAGCCTCTTGGGCTTACAGATCAGAAGGTCGGAGTTCAAATCCCCGCAACGGGGTGAGCTCCCATTGCTTGTCCCAGCTCCTGCCAACCTAGCAGTTTGAAAGCACGCCAGTGCAAATAGATAAATAGGCACTGCTGTGGCGGGAAGGTAAACAGCATTTCTGTGTACTCTGGTTTCCGTCACAGTGTGCATTGCGCCAGAAGTGGTTTAGTCATGCTGGCCACATGACTCGGAAAGCTGTCTGTGGAAAAACGCCGGCTCCCTCAGCCTGAAAGCGAGATGAGTGCTGCAGCCCCATAGTCACCTTTGACTGGACTTAACCATGCAGGGGTCCTTTACCTTTTACCTTTTACCACTCTGTGCACCTGGGCTGATGAAATGAAATCCCATTGATCATTTTAGGGTCGCCAGAGAGGAAAAAGGACTGGGTTCCTCTACATTAAATAGTGGTGTGGAGGAGAGGATTTCAGCAAGAGTGGCTTCATTGGCAAGCTACAACCACTGAAATTCATAGAATCATAAAATAGAGTTGGAAGAGACCCCAAGGGTTGTCTAGTTCAACCGCCTGGAGTGCAGGAATATTTTGCCCAGTGTAGGGCTTGAACCCACAACCCTGAGATTAAGAGTCTCATGCTCTATTGACTGAGCTAAAGAGCTCTCCTATGCAATTCACTTGTCTATACAACTATTTAAAGGTGGAAGAAACCGTGTCCTCTTTTGCATCAAGCCACATTGATCGGATTCCAAAGCAATCTAAGGAAGGGCAGGACCACACCATGGGTGAAAATTAAGGTGGGAAATTCATACAGGAAGACAGAATAACATAAGATCCTGATTGATCGAGCCAATAGCCCATCTAGTCCAGCATCCTATTCTCACAGTGACCTATGGGAAGTCTTCAAGCAGAACCTGAGCATAAGAACAACCCCCCTTCCTGTATTTTCCAGCAAATGGTATTAAGAAACATGCTGCTGTTGACATATCAGCTAACCAACCTTAAGCCAAAGAGATAAACTTCACTTGATATTTATTTACATGGCAAAATCACCACAAGGCAGTTTTCTTACCTAAGGAAGTCTGCAACGACATTCCCTCATTGCCATCTTATGGCTGAAACAATCTACAAAAAGAGGCTTAGCTCCATGTTCTTGTTCAGAAACATCTATTCTTATAATTCTGTTGTAATGGATATTGTTTCTTTAGACTGTTGGTGTAATATAGTAAATGGTGCTATCTTAGTAAACCAGCTTTAAAACACAGATTTAAAAGGTCTGTTCTGATGGCTAACACTGCCCTATCAACATTAATATCTGACAGATATCTTGTCAGCAGATGTAAATTGACTTTAATAATATATTTTTTTTAAAAAAAATCAGCACAGACCTGGTACAGAAACAGCAAAAACTGCATAACAGTGAAATAAATGAAATATTTATTTTTTTCTCCCTTATGGTCAAAGGAATGTAGTCTCACTCACTGGAGGGATAGGCCTCTGGAGGCAGCAGAGGCCTGGTGTGACCACCTGTCCCATCATTTTGAGGAAAAAGTTCACAAATTCGTAGAATCATAAAACTGTAGAGTTTGAAGGGACCCTGAGGATTATGGACTCCACAGCAATTTAGATGCTGCTGTTGCTCTGGCCGCTCCAACTCCCACGTCCAATGCTGCGTCTTGTCCAACTTCATGGGATCAATATATCAGCTTATACAGCCTAGTGATGTGGACAGGGTGCTTTCAGAGATCCATTCCGCTATAGGCTCTCTGGAACCATGCCCATCACGGCTAGTGAAATCTGCTGGGTGGGTGGGTGGGTTTGACCAAGTGGGTCCAGGGTGTGGTGAATGCTTCATGGCATGGAGTGGTGGTGCACTTACTCCTGAAAAACCTAGTCGTGAACCTAATGGATTGTGACAACTATTGCCCGGTCGAAAATATCTAGGGTTGCCTTGGTTGTCCTGATGGGTGGTCTTTATAGAGAAAAGGACAAGGGTAGTGCAAACCTGGAACTTCTACTCTCTCTCTCAGTGACTTTCAATACCGTTGACCACAGAATTCTTCTGGATTGACTCTGTGGGGTGGATATCAGTGTTGCAGTGGTTCCATAGTAGGGTCTTGTTCAGAGAGTAACATTGACAGAATGCTCTTCAACTCTCTGGTGTTTTCTCTATGGAGTGCCATAGTGCTCTATTTCTTCCCCAAAGCTATTCCACTTCTGTATGAACCTTTTGGGAGTAGTCATTAGGAGTTTTGGATCCAGGTGTCACCAGTACACTGACGATACCCAACTCTATATCTCCAATACTTCTGAGTCAGGGGAGGTTATGCAAGCTATGAACAAGTCCCTGGACACAGTGTTGGACCAGAGGAGGATAACCCAGGCACCCCTTACAATTCTACCCTGATAGTGTTCTCCAAACATGATCAGAGGTTGGGGGGTGAAATCCCTTGCATAGGAAAGCCACTTTTAAACATAGGATTACACTGTGTGTGTGTGTGTGTGTGTGTGTGTGTGTGTGTGTACTCATAAGTACGTCTACTGAATACATTGATAAGTAGGCATAGGATTGCAGTTTAATATATCGGCCAATTCTACTGCTACCCTTGATGTCATTTTCAGAAAACAGCATTACAGAATCACTAAAAACAAGGTTGCTCAAAAAAAACCAACAACAACAAGCAAGCAACCCAATATTTTAAAACTAATGGTGAATAGAATCTCTGCTCTTATGAATTTAATGGGTCACATTCCTAATGGCTGGAACACCAGTTTTGTTCTCTCTGTTTATATTTTTAAAAATAGGATAATAAACAACCTTGTAATTATCATAGTGTTAGCTTAATTAATATCATTGCCATAGTGCAAGCTAACCCACTATTTTTAAAAGTGTGGGCAGAGTCATTAAAAGGGAGGTGGCAGATTATATTTAAAAAGGAGGGAGGCAGAGGTGTATGTTGAAGAACTGGTGGGAGTTTTATAAATGTTATTCTCCTATTTAGACGTAATGAGCATATTTATCTTGGTTCAGTGTTACATCAGAAATCAGCACATTGTGGGGAAAGAAAACTTGTTAAATGAAAATGTGATTGAAAACTTCTCTAATAAACTTTTGTCAAATGCAGCTCAGCCCATTAGCCTGATAATTCCTAGAATGTGCTTGAATCTGTCTTCATCAAAATGAATTACTCGTTACCTGTGTTCGGCACCTGTAGCTAGTAGAGTATTATAAATGTGATTCATGAAGTGAACCAGGGGTTTCTGTGCCCTGTCCTGCCATCAGCCTGAGCCATCATCTGGCACATGGCAGGACTCCAGTGCCCCTGCATAGTGTACCTGGCCAATGTATGCTGTTACCATGTGTCTTTATCTACCTGTGGTCAAGGAGATGCTTGTGCTCAGGAAGAACAGAAGTTGGGTCTTCAGCTCAAGGTCAGGGCACGTCATGGGACAAGCTACATGGAGTATGGAGTACTATTGCCACAGTGGCTGAGGAAACCACACTGACTGTCAATCAGCTATTGGGCCATGGTCAAGGTCTGGTTACTAACATATAAAGGCCTGAATAACTTGTGACCAGGTTACCTGAAAGGCCAGCTTCCCCTGTGCAGACCTGTAAGATCATCTAGGGAAATTTTACTCATGGCACAGTGTCCACAGGGCAATAGGGATGAGGGAGGGATTCTTTTTTATTATTATAATAATTTATTATTATTATTATTATTATTTTCATTAATAAAACATAAAATATAACAACATTACAATAATCAATCAAATGCGTTTGTTCCGCCGAGCTTGTGACTTCCCTCCCTCCCTTCAACTGGTTTCCTGCTTCCTCATAAATATACACGCTTTCCTATTGTCAGTTTCTGTCCTTTAATACAGATCAAATCCTTCTATTTTCTATGATCAGATACTCTTATTACACTATGTTGCAGGATTTATGTCAGTCCTGCTAGTGTCTTCAGTTTTTTACAATAGCCTCTTGAATACTCAGTAAATTTGCTCCAGTCTCTCTGGAACTTCTGGTCGCCTTGGTTCCGGATCCTCAAAGTCAATTTGGCCAACTCCACATATTCCATCATCTTCATCTGCCACTCCTCAATCGTTGGTAATTCTTCTAATTTCCATCTTTGGGCTAACGAAATTCTTGCCGCAGTGGTGGCATACATAATTAATCTTTGGTCTACTTTGGCAATCTCTTCTCCCATCAACCCAAGCAGAAATGCTTCCGGTTTTTTGAGGGGGAAGGTATATTTTGACATCTTTTTTAATTCATTATATACCATTTCCCAAAAAGTTTTCACCTTATCACAAGTCCACCACATATGGTAAAAGTCTCTATCCTTCTCATTACATTTCCAGCATAATTTGTTTTTCATCCTATACATTTTGGCCAATTTAACTGGGGTCAAATACTATCTATACATCATTTTCATTACGTTTTCTTTCAAGACAGTACATGCTGTAAATTTTAAATTCTGATTCCATAATTTTGACCACGATTCATACTGGATATTATGCCCAAAATCTATAGCCCATTTCATCATTACTTCTTTCACCTCCTCATCCTGGATGTGCCATTCTAACAAAAAGTTATACATTTTTGACAACAATTTAGCTTTTCCCTCCAGCAACTCGGTTTGAAATTTAGATTTCTTACTTTCAAATCCAAAATTCATTTTGTCAGCACTAAATATATTGTTTATTTGGTGATATTGCAACCAACCAGTAAACTATTCCTCTAATTGTTCATATTGTTTAAGTTTCTGCCCTTTCTCTTTTTCTATCAACATTTTACCATAGGTGGCCCATTTCCCTTCCATATTTAATTTTTTTAACTGTCAGTGCTTCTATTGGAGATATCCACCAAGGTGTCTTTCATTCTAGCAGATTTTTATATCTGTCCCATACTTCATAAATTGATTTTCTTATCATGTGGTTTAGAAATCCTTTATGAACTTTCACTTTATCATACCACAAGTACAGATGCCACATACTCGTACGTACATATTCGTACGGATGAGGGAGGGATTCAATTCGGTTCACATTTAAAGGCGAACCTACCTTATTTGCAGGACCCAGGTGGCGCTGTGGGTTAAACCACAGAGCCTAGGGCTTGCTCATCAGAAGGTCGGTGGTTCGAATCCCTGCGATGGGGTGAGCTCCCGTTGCTCGATCCCAGCTCCTGCCCACCTAGCAGTTCGAAAGCACGTCAAGTGCAAGTAGATAAATAGGTACCGCTCCGGCGGGAAGGTAAATGGCGTTTCCGTGCGCTGCTCTGGTTTGCCAGAAGTGGCTTAGTCATGCTGGCCACATGACCTGGAAGCTGTACACCGGCTCCCTCGGCCAATAAAGCGAGTTGAGCGCCACAACCCCAGAGTCGGTCACGACTGGACCTAATGGTCAGGGGTCCCTTTACCTTTACCTTATTTGCACTTTCTGGAACAACATGAGAACCGAAGCACTGCCATCCTTTGACATTTGCATCTCTCTTAATTTCTTTTGTTGGATGCCACTTATTGCTTTTTTTTATCATTATTGCATGATTTAGAAATGCCTTGCAACAAACAAATAAATAAAAGCCTGTCGCTCTGTCGTGCTGCAAAGCTTGTTCCTCTCCATGAACATTACAAGGAGCCTCCCAGAGAGGAAGCGGCCCCCCAAGGGCAGTTTGCCAAGGCTGAACGCTGCACCCCATAGTTGCCTTGGACTGGACTTAACCTTGGACTGGACTCACCTTTACCTTTATACCTTTGCAAGGGGGTAGGGGTGTCTGACATAATTCTGCAAGAACACAGAGGAAATGCAAACACGACGTAGAATTTAACTTTCTGAGAAGATCAGCTTTCATTGTAAATAAAGCAACGTTGTTGGGTTTTTTACTCCCTGTATAGGAATGGCAATATTCTCCAAAGGGCTTGCAGCAATCGCTGCTGAAATCTCAGAAGCCAGAAGGCTTGAGATGGAGGTGTCATGGTTCTTCATAGCTGTTTACTCATCCCCGTGATGAGTGAGGCGAGAATAAATTGCGCAAAATAAGAGAAATTGTTCAAATCTGCTTAAAGGTAAAGGTACCCCTGGCCGCTAGGTCCAGTTGCGGATGACTCTGGGGTTGCCGCACTCATCTCGCTCTATAGGCCGAGGGAGCCGGCGTTTGTCCGCAGACAGCTTCCGGGTCATGTGGCCAGCATGACTAAGCCACTTCTGGCAAACCAGAGCAGCGCACGGAAATGCCGTTTACCTTCCCGCCGGAGCGGTACCTATTTATCTACTTGCACTTTGACGTGCTTTGGAACTGCTAGGTTGGCAGGAGCTGGGACCGAGCAACAGGAGCTCACCCCGTCGCAGGGATTCGAACCGCCGACCTTCCAATCAGCAAGCCCTAGGCTCTGTGGTTTAGACCACAGCGCCACCTGCGTCCCAGCTTAACTCTGCTTAACTCATCTAATTTATACAGGTCCCCTTTCTCCAACTTCTAACACTTCATATTCCATGAAATCTCCTACATTGAATGGGGTTCTTGTTCTGTGGTGTTTCAGTCTCCCATTCTGTGTGTGCGTGTGAAAAAGAGAGCACAACAGAGACAGAGAGAGAGAGGTGTGCATGTTATGGCTCTGCTAAAAAGGCATTGGGGCTTGTTAATGAGAGTAAAAGCAGTGGGGCAGTCTAACTCCCTCCCAACATAGTGAAAATACTCCTTTTAATGACAAAGTTCATGAGTCAACAACAACAACAACAAACTTTATTTGCGTAGCCTACAGGCCATTGCATCAAAAGACACATATTACAAATGCTGGTAAAAAGTCCTATATAAACCAATAAAATGAGCTGAATCAGGATTCAGCACAACACAATTAAAACAAAACAGATGAGATCTTAATTATGAATTCAAGCAGAGGGCACTATTGTCATTCAGCTGGCGGTCCTCAGTCTCATGGCCCTCTCAATAAATCTGGCTACCTTCTCTGTTGTCTGGGTATTCTGGTCTGCCAGGAAGAAAAACAGTATGTCCTCGGATGAGCGGCCCGGAATGGCGGATATGAGCGGTGTGACGATCTCATCCCTCAGGTCTTTATATAAGGGGCAAGACAGGAGTACATGTGACACAGTCTCCACAATGCCAACTCCGCAGGGACAGAGTCGATTCTGGTATGGTGTTTTTGAGAATCGGCCTTCAAGGACAGTGGAGGGTAGCATATCCAGTCTGGCCAGTGTGAAAGCTCGTCTGGGTTCATGAGTCACAATACGTTATTGTATTAATTTATATCTCAAAAAGACAAAAGGGCATGAATAAGGTATTGGAGATCTCTGAGACCCTCAGAAGAATTAACGATGGTGTCAGCAGTTTGAGTTAGGTTGGCTAAAGAGGACGTTTTAGGGTGGTTGAACCAGAGAAGTATCTCATTGTTTAATCCAGATCAGGAAAGTGTAGCTGCAGGAGTGACTTTTTAATCTATGTGTAATTAAAGTAAGGCAGGTCGTGGCCAAGACAAATGGTAGCATGGGTCCAAATAGTGTCCATTTGCTTCCAGAAGTCTCTTTGATCCGGTAGAGTCTTCTGCCAGCTGACCAAGGGGAATTCCCTTACCTCCTGCAGCTTCACCCTCCCCCCTCCCCCCGAAATCTTATTTGGAGGAGTAGATGACCCCTCAGAACTTTGTGGAACATGCTATTGAGGCCTCCACCGGATCAAAGGGCCTTCCATCAAAGAGCCTTGCTTCTTCCTTTGCATCTGGCTATAATGATCATATATCATATAATGATACAGTGTTCGAAACCTGTGGACCTGTTATGAGACTTCACTTGAATTTTTAGGGTTCCTGACAATCTTCCACCAGTTTCATTTCCTCTTAACTTGGCTCGATGAATCGCTCATTAAAAAAAATTAACGGACTCTTTGCTTGCAATTAAATTTATCAATTAATGACCTTTTTAAACATCTTGGAGACACTGAATAGGCTATCAACATTTCTGTCATATAGCAATTATTGAATAAATAGAGTGAGTTGATGGCCAGTTTTTAAATTACCTGCTCTAATGATATCATTAGTAGTGACCAGGGTGAAAGTGGATGGGCAGAGTTAATTATTACGCCTGTGGCATGCTCTGGCGTCTAATCCTTTAAAAGCTAAATACAAAATGAACATTTCTGAAACTTTTATAGAGATATTTTATTGAGCTAAGGAATTCTAAGAGAAGAGCTCTTGAAAAAGCAGCGCATTTTAATTTCATTTTATATTGCACATTGAGCAGGAAGAAACCATGCTACTGAACAAGATGTTTCTTTGTTGCGCTAGATATTATTCCCTATGTGCATTGCGTATTCAAGATGGCTAGTCAATAAAATAGTCAAATAAAATCCATAAAATGTTGATAAGCAATAAAGCTCATATTAATAAGTTCCAAGGAGAAGATATAAAATATGGGTTTTATCCTTTCAAAACTGCAGTTTAATTAAGCTATCCACTAAACAAAGAACATAAATCAAGTAATAGAAAGGATAAGACCGTGGGTAGGCAAACTAATGCCTGGGGGCCGGATTCGGCCCAATCGCCTTCTAAATCTGGCCCATTTTCTGGGTTATTTTTCCCCCCTTCAAAATATAGTCCGGCCCCCCACAAGTTCTGAGGGACAGTGGACTGGCCCCCTGTTGAAAAAGTTTGCTGACCCCTGGATAAGACTTTGAAAACAGCACTGTAGCATCGTGGTAGCTTGTACATTCTGTTACACAGGGGTGAGAGTTTTTTTAAAAAATTCAAGGGCCACATTCTCTCATGAATAGCCTCCTGGGGGCCACATGCCAGTTGCGAGTAGGGTCAGATAGAAAAAAGTGGGTGGGACCAATGGCAAAGTAGGTGGAGCAGCAAATATGAATCTTACCATTCTACTTCAGGCTACATGTCAGCAACACAAAAGTCAGAAGGTATTATTTGGTGCTAGTCCTAGCCAGAGGAAACCCATTCCCCTGCCATATCTGAACTATACTTCTGATTCTTTGTCTGTTCGTTCAAGGTTTCAAGACACACAGAATAGCAATTCAATCAGCCAGCAGTTGCATATTCCTCCATATTTCATGTCAGGCTGATTTTACCCTCCAGTTGAAGTAAAGGTAAAGGTAAAGGGACCCCTGACCATTAGGTCCAGTCGTGACCGACTCTGGGGTTGCGGCGCTTATCTCGCTTTATTGGCCGAGAGCCGGCGTACAGCTTCCGGGTCATGTGGCCAGCATGACAAAGCCGCTTCTGGTGAACCAGAGCAGTGCACGGAAACGCTGTTTACCTTCCCGCTGGAGCGGTCCCTATTTATCTACTTGCACTTTGATGTGCTTTCGAACTGCTAGGTGGGCAGGAGCAGGGACCAAGCAACGGGAGCTCACCCCGTCATGGGGATTCGAACCGCCGACCTTCTGATCGGCAAGTCCTAGGCTCAGTGGTTTAACCCACAGCGCCACCCGCGTCCCTCCAGTTGAAGTACCACATGCTTAACCATTCATACATTCAGATTCTCAGACGTGTGGGAAGAGATGTACTTAGGACAATGCACACAGAAAGCCTATAATGGAACTTCATTTTCCGTTTGTCAATGCGGGAGAGAAAAGGGACCCCTTTGAATGAAACTGTGATTAGGAGACTTCCAACTTTGCTGCTGTAAAAATGCCAATCCTTTAACTTGAACTCCACCTCAAACCTCACCTAGAACAGTTTCAGCTGGAACTCTGATGTGTTGCATTTGCACGTGAATACACCGAGAGAGAATATATCAACTTTTCTCCCTCTTTGGGGTTAGCAGAGTCAAACACAGCAACTTTTAAAAAAAAAATCGCAGCTTGTTTCAGTGTCGCCAAATTGCTGCAAAGCTGCTCTACGGTGCCATCTAGTGGAACTGCAAGGAGCATATTGGGTTGTTGGGGGCGTTTTTTGCTTTAAAGAAAAGAAAAGAAAGCTTTCCTAAGCGATTCCTTATTATCATTTGACACAGCGCATCAGTTTCCCTGCGTAGCGATAACCACCAAGATTTCTCCAGCTTCTCGACTGTTGATGTCATCACCCCGGATGCAGCCAATCATAGAATGGCTTATGTAAGAAGAGAAGACATTGCCAGCTTCTGCAACTATACTTTTTTCTTTATTTTCAAGCAGTGGCATGGCTATGTCAGAGCCAGAGCTTGATTTAACAGTTTCCTTCAGTTGTCGGGAGGGGAAAAGTGGATTCAAGCTTATCTTTAGATAGATCATCAGTGGTGTGTGTGTGTGTGTGTGTGTGTGTGTGTGTAGCAGACAATTTCATAGATATATAAAAATTTACTAAATTTCTATACCACCCTTCATCTGAAGATCACAGGGTGGTTTGCACTTTTTTAAAACAACAACCACATACCATAATAACAAACAAAAGCAAAAACCCACCAAACATTTTTTCCAATAATAATATTAATAATTATTATTATTGTTAATAATAATAATAATAATAATAATAATAATGGGAAGCTGATGCACATTCCAAAATTAAAGATGTTGTGCTTTGATGTGCACAACTAATACGTTAGGGGGATGTTCAGACAAAATAGCCTCTGAACGGCTGCAGGCCTGACCTCATTCCCTGATTCTACATGAACCAGGCACGTCCATCTCTGGCCACATGCCTGGTAAGATGTGGAGGGGCGGGACGCTGAGGGGCGGGGCAAAGCACCCGGCGGCACATGCACGATGTCCATATGGACTGCGCATGCGCGGCATCCTGTACAGACTGCATCCCGTGCAGTCGCCATGCGAGAGGCAGCCTGTATGGACGCAGTGCGAGCGGTGCCCATACTAACTGCACAAGCGCCCTCGGCCGCTCTACAGCTGGGGGGAGGCAGCGGGCCATCTTGTCATCCCACCCAAGTGGTACCCAGGGCGCGCCTCCTCCACACACACCCTTTGTACGCCCCTGCTGGATCAGACCAAAGTCCCATCTAGCCCATCATTCTGTTCTCATAGTTGCTAAGCAGGTGCTTAAGGGAATAGGGTTCTCCTCACCTGTAATTTCCAGCAACTGGTACTCAGAGACATGCAGCAGAAGGTTGAAGGTAGCCATCATGGCTAATAGTTATTAGTAGCTCTATCCTTTGTGAATTTGTCTAATCTTTTAAAATCATACATGCTGGGGGTCATCATTATATCTAGTGGTAGTGAGCCCCACAGTTTCTTTTACTCGTCCTGAATCTTCCAACGTTCAGATTCATCAAATGGCCTCAAGGTTTAATATTATGTGAGAGCGACAGAAACTTTTCTATATCCATTTTTTCCACACTATGCATAATATTATATACCTCTGTCATGTCACCCCCTTACCCACCTTTTTTGTAAACTTAAAAGCCCTGGATGTGATAAACGTCTCTCAACATGGAATTGTACCAACCCCTTTATTTGTTTTGGTTACCCCTTTCTGAACATTTTTCCCCAGCTCTGCAGTACCCCTTTTGCCATGTCACCATGCTGCCGAATCTGTCATGATGACTCTCGCACTGGGCTCACACATACAAAGAGAAGCAGCAACCTTCCAAGAAAATTGGTGCTGAACATTGGCTGCAAACAGCCATAAATAACACTGGGGGAAAATGTATCTTTGGGGGTGTTGAGGAGCGGGCATCCTATGTACCCCAACAGCCCCTCTTTGTGTGTGTGTGTGTGTGTGTTAAAAAAATCAACAGTGA
The DNA here is from genome assembly GCA_034641385.1 of Darevskia mixta. Taxonomy (NCBI): domain Eukaryota; kingdom Metazoa; phylum Chordata; class Lepidosauria; order Squamata; family Lacertidae; genus Darevskia; species Darevskia mixta. The sequence goes on from JAWWNH010000018.1 coordinate 20,134,174, forward strand.
AAATTCAGCGCAAGTCTATTAAAAACAAATTGCCACTTACGATTTTGAGAGCTTTGGCAACAGAGTGGTTTACAACACGGACAAGTATTCAAAATAAATCTTTGCTGTTCAGAATATGTTTTCCCTCTCCTATAATCATCATCTGCATGAGAGAGCGCCACACCTGGGACCAATTCTATACATTATAGAAAGATACATGAGTTTGTGCTTGCAAACGAACTCTGGGAAAGGCACTCATGAAAGGAGTGGATTGTATATAATGGAGCAATATTAGATATATCTCACGGTCTCGTACTTGGGGGAATCGATTGTTATGTGACGCCTATGGGAAACCTTCTACCCAAAAGTAGGTCAGGTACCAGGAGTGTTAGCTGAGAAGTTTCTTGTTTATTGGGATCAGCTGTTCCTAGCTTCAGGAAGTTCAGGACTTAGCAGCTGCTTAGTGACCAAAGCTCTAAATGCTTGACAAAAGTGGGCTATTAAGTTCTGTGTGTTGTTTTTTAATTTGAAAAATGAAATTGAAATGAGGGTGCCTGAATTATTAGTCCCCAGAGGTGGCCACATATGCTTTATAGCACGTTCTTTGTCATGCACTGAACTTTTTCCTTTTATTACACATGTATAAAAAAAGAATTTTTGATGCATGGAATAGAGGGAGTAAATTATTTCTTTCCCTAAACCAGTATATACTGTATATATCAGGGAACGCATGATGATGTTTTTGTTGGATAGCAGTCCTCTTAGCCATGGGTGGAGTCAAACAGCCGACCTCCTGAGACCTCGGTTGGAGCTCTGACCGAAGGATGCTTGTACCTTTCCTTCCCCAAAAAGTATATACCTCCTTGGACCCAAGCAGCAGCAACAACAGAGTCACAACCTTGGATCCAATTCAGATCCAGAATGAACCAGAGGATCTCCATAGTCATTTAAAAATTAAGCAGACTGAATAGAGTGGCAGGAACCAAAGTGTTTGGGAAATTACCCTTCATTGTGTAATGGAGCTTTTTTTTCTCCCCCTTTGCATTTAGAAGTCTTGCTGTTTGCCTGTGCCTAACTTTTCATCGGGTGGTGCTGTGGGTTAAACCACAGAGCCTAGGGCTTGTCAATCAGAAGGTCGGCGGTTCGAATCCCCACGACGGGGTAAGCTCCCGTTGCTCGGTCCCTGCTCCTGCCAACCTAGCAGTGCGAAAGCACCCCAAAAAGTGCAAGTAGATAAATAGGTACCTCTCCGGTGGGAAGGTAAACAGCGTTTCCGTGCACTGCTCTGGTTCGCCAGAAGCGGCTTAGTCATGCTGGCCACATGACCCGGAAGCTGTACGCCGGCTCCCTCGGCCAGTAAAGCGAGATGAGCGCCGCAACCCCAGAGTCGTCCACAACTGGACCCAATGGTCAGGGCTCCCTTTACCCTTTTAACTTTTCATCAATTTCTTACAGGGAAGATGCCAGGGCGTTGGTGAGGGTGACTGAGAGCAAGTCATGGGGAGTGGAAGATGCTGTCCATTTTCCCCAGATCAGGAAGGCTTAAGCTGGAGAGCTGTTGCTTCAACAGTGGATAACATCAGACTGAGATCTCACATAGGAGCAGGAGGCTCTACCCATTCCTGCCTCTCAGCGAGGCCCTAATCTGAGTAGATATTTGTTCCCCTCCTTCCTCACATGCAGCTAGGCACATTGGAGGAGGCTCTGAAGTTCCTGTGTGGCTTCTCATCTCATCTGGTCCTGTGGGAGAAGAGACCTGCTAGGCAGTCCAGGCAGCTGGTGTGGAGACCTCCAGGCCTGGGGCAGGGATATCTGGATCCAATGACTCCTCAAGGTCATTAGCAGAAGTGGTGTGAAGATTTGCTCCCCCTTTGAGGAGACATTGGCTTCCAGGACTGAGCAGGGCTGAACTCTGATTAGGGAAGTCAGAGAATTCCAACAGGTGCAGAAAATTTGCTTCCTTGTCTCGTGTCTGGAATAGAAAGCAACCCAACAGGCATGACCGGTATTCCCTGTTGCTTCCAGACTGTAAAAAATACATAATTGATTATGTTTTCTCCTCGTTTGCTTTGTGTTCCCTTTGCACTGAAACGAAGGCGTTGGAATAATGTAATTAATGGTGTAAATTATGTAAGTTACATAATTTTGCTACAATGAACCACAAGACAAATAATGTAGTTTTTAACAGAAGATGAACTGCAGCAGAATGGAAACAGCACTGTGTGCGATGAATACATGGCAGAACGGAGAACAATGCCTTCTTGCATCCCTAACCCTGCCAATATTGGAGGAAGGTTCAGCAACTAGCACTGTTGACTTCTATATGTTGAATGTAGAAGCACCATTTTGCCCTTTGCCTCAGGCAGCAAAATGTCTAGAGACAGTCCTGCATGGCAGGCACATACCCAGTCATTAACCGTGATTGACACCCACTTTTAAAGAATGACAGGAAGCAGGTTTTACTACCTCTTCCTGTGAATGCACAGGCCATCCAGATCTCTCCACAAACATTTTTAAGAAGCATTCAAATAAGCCACTAGAAACAACTAACAGCTCCAGAGGGTGCCATGGCTGCTCATTATTATATAGATGAGGAAGAGAAAGTTGCCAGATAAGATGGTGGCCTTATGCCTTCACTTTGTACTTAACAGGCTTTGGGGCCATTTTAAAAAGGTAAGAGGCAGGACACTTACATCCAAAACCTTTCCTTTCTTTTTGCCAAGCACTAAGCAATAAAACAATAAATGTCAGTAAAGATTTTATAGCCCCTGGATATATGGAATTACTAGGCTGGGACCTCTTATGTCCTTGGAAAGCCAACATAAACTCTTCCACAGTTGGGTACAATCCAGAGTATTTATCTGCTTGGCTGCTTCTCTATGGGTAGGTACAGCTGGCAGACGATGATTTCAGCCACGGCGAAAGGTACCTTGGGTATTCTAGACATTTGTCCAAATTGACTTTTTAAAAACCTTAGGGCAATTCTGGGCTTAAAGAGCTCTGGCAGCACATGCAAGCACCCACGCCAGTTCTGGATGAAGCTCCCTCAGCTGTAATGTAAATGCCATAAAACAAGGTTAGGTAGCATATTTCAGTGGGCTAGGATTTCCTGGTGTATACATGCAATGTTAAGGGGCCAAATCTGCATATCAGGTCTTCATTTCTGCAGCATCTTATTTTTCATCACATTGTCTGGGTATCTTGCTAACCTTAAGGGAGCTTTGCCCAACCTTGGGTTGCCATATGTTCTACAACTACCATCATCCCTGACCATTGGCCATGTTGTTTCACGCTGATGGGAACTGACCTCACCTGGAATACTGTGTCCAGTTCTGGGCACCACAGTTCAAGAAGGATATTGACAAGCTGGAACGTGTCCAGAGGAGGGCAACCAAAATGGTCAAAGGCCTGGAAACGATGCCTTATGAGGAACGGCTTAGGGAGCTGGGTATGTTTAGCCTGGAGAAGAGAAGGTTAAGGGGTGATATGATAGCCATGTTCAAATATATAAAAGGATGTCATATAGAGGAGGGAGAAAGGTTGTTTTCTGCTGCTCCAGAGAAGCGGACACGGAGCAATGGATTCAAACTACAAGAAAGAAGATTCCACCTAAACATTAGGAAGAATTTCTTGACAGTAAGAGCTGTTCGACAGTGGAATTTGCTGCCAAGGAGTGTGGTGGAGTCTCCTTCTTTGGATGTCTTTAAGCAGAGGCTTGACAGCCACCTGTCAGGAATGCTTTGATGGTGTTTCCTGCTTGGCAGGGGGTTGGACTGGATGGCCCTTGTGGTCTCTTCCAACTCTATGATTCTATGATTCTATGATTCTATGATTCTATGATTCTATGAAGTCCAACAACATCTTCAGGACACAACATTGGCTAGCTACCACTGCCATATAGCATGTGGACTGCTCTTATGTCATTAAACATGACATCAGGACATCAAAGAAGGACCATAGTCTTTTAGAAAGAGTAAAAATGAAATTGAACACCTAAGAACAGCCTGAATTCAGTCTTAGTGTCAAAGCTGTTGTGTTAGCTTGGCAGAGATGGGAATTGAGGGAGACTGGGTCCTTCTAGGTTCTCAGGGGTGGCTGATGAGGCAGTTAGAACTTCTACTGCAGTTTACTTTGAGGAGCGGGTAAAGTTCCCATCCCTACCTGCAGTGAAGGAATATGAAGACAGGGGCTCCTGGAACACATTCTACTGACATCAGTGAGGACCTCTAATTAGTCAGCAACTGCATGCTAGCATTGTGCTAACTGAGCCCTGCCTCCACTTGCTTACAGGTAAGAGAGAGAATTTCTCTTCCACCTCGCTTGTCTCACATCAGTGGTCCACCCCACCAACCAGCTCTGCCCTCTTGTTAGGCATGGGATCACAAAGGCATCGGTAGACAAAGCTAGCTTCTTGTAGTATCTGGCTGCCATTTTCATATGTCAGAAAATACAGAGACATTCAAGGCAAAAATGGCTGCCTTCAGTGGTTCAGCAATTTGGATGGGGCACTGCTGGGACATCACAGATGGGCACAATGTGGGAAATTGTTCTTTCCAGAACAGATTACCAAAAGGCAGAGTATAACTGGACTGATTCTGCTAAATGACATTGAATATCATTACATGCATTTGGGGATTTGACATTAAACCCATTACAAAGTATTTTAAGATGCTACATACCATACTGAATATGAATGTGTGTGTGTGTGTGTGTGTGTGTGTGTGTGTGTGTGTGTGTATCTCAAAAGTGAAGCGAGACCAAGGAGATACTTTCATAATTCAACACATATTGATGCCGTTGTCTCCAGGAAAGCTAATCACCAATCATGGCAGGAAGCCACTTCAACATGTGGCAACATTTGCTTATAACAGTGCTGTGCACTGATTAAAGAACGTTGGTTGATTAATCATCTGACTTTTCACTGATTGATTAATCCATCAAATAGATTTAAATAAGTTACTGAAGGAGATACATTCTCTCTCTCTCTCTCTCTCTCTCTCTCTCTCACACACACACACACACACACACATATGCTGACCCAGCAAGATGCTATACTTATAGGCATAAAAGATGATTCAATGCACATTTTCTGTTTGGAAAAGCCAACCAGGTCCTCTTCAGATGTTCTTGGACTCTAGTTCTCAATATCCCCAAGCAGCATGGTCAAAGTTCAGTTGGAACCCAGTAACTTCAGCAGAGCATCACTTTGAATAGGCCTGTTCTGGTTGGATGAGGAACTGTGTGTAAACTGGGGTACATGAAGGCTGACATTCCCCTCACCCTCTCAGAATGGCCTGGCCATAACCTTATTCCATAGTACCCTCGGGGAAACATTGGTGTGTTCCCCTGGCTGTGCCATTGTATTTCTCATAACATACATAATTGTATCCAGAAAGTTGTCCCAATCGCACAAGGATTTCCACTTGCACAACTAAACTTTTCCTTCCTCCCCTCCCCTCGTGCAACCCCCAAAATCTGTTCTGGGGATCTCACCAACACTCTGGAGAAGATTTGGGGAGGTGGAGGCAGAGGAGGAGGTGAGTTCCTTTGCACAAGTGGAAGTCTTTGCATGAATGGCACCTCTTTGCTGGATGCAACCCATCAAAAATATTTCTATCCTGCTTTTCCTGTATGTATGCACATAGTGTCAGGACCAAACCACATGTTATGTTGAATGCATTGTGTACATCTTCTCTTTCACGAGAATTACTTACAGGGGTGGCCAACTCTCAAGAGACTGCGCTCTACTCACAGAGTTAAAAACTGGCAGTGATCTACCCCCCTTTTTGGGGTTCAGGTCAAAGTTGTTGAGTTTTTTCAGGGAGGAGGTAAAATGTTGAGTTGTTTTTAGGGGAGTCACAGTTGTTCAGCTTCTTTGGGGGGTGCCAATGATCTACCAGTGATCTACCACAGATGTCCAGTGATCTACCAGTAGATCACGATCTACCTGTTGGATATGCCTGATGAGGTGTTGGTGGCTCATAGCACATGGGGGGTATCCTTCCCTCCAACTGCAATTGGACACTAATGGGAACATTTTCGCTGAGCCTCATTAGCACCATAAGTGCATGTAAGGAACACGGAAGATTCCCATCCTGACTGCAGCTAGGGAGGGAAGGGAGAAGCCTGCACGCACACACGCACACACAGCCCCCCCCAAGTGCCTCTAGTTAGACAGAAGACGTTGCTGCATGCTATACTTAAAGTGTAACATGTAGTTTGGCCCTCACTTCAGAGCATTATGGTAAAATCAGTGGGGAATGGCAGGAGCTAGTGAGGTCCACTATTTTTTTTCGTGGTGGTTTGTATTTTTCCTCCCAGTATACCTGCCAGAATAAATGACAATACTGAAAACGCAAATGATCGAGGGGATGGAGCAAGTCCTATGAGATAAATTTGCAGCATTTGGGTCTTTTTAGTTTAGAGAAAAGGCAAGAAACAGGTGATACAAGAGCAGTTTGTGAAATAATTATGCATATAAAATTATGAACGTTGGAAGATTCGGGACAGACAAAAGAATATATTGTTAAATCGTGAAACCATGGGAGGTACTGATGGCCACCAACCTCAATGGCTTTGAAAGAGGCTTAGACAAATTCATGGAGGATTTTGTTATCAATGGCTACTAGTCACAAGGGCTATAATTTGCCTCTACTGTTGGAGTCAGTAAAGCTTCTGAATGCCACTTGCTGGAAATCGGGGAAGGGGGGAGCAAGAGAGTGCTCTTGTGCCCGGGTCCTGCTTGTGGGCTTCCCATAGACATCTGGTTGACCACTGCAGGAACAGGATGCTGGACTAGATGGACCATTGGCCATATCCTGCAGGCTCTTCTTACATTCTTAAAATAGACTTGGGGATGCTTCATTCATGACATTGTACCTACAGAGAAATAATAGCCATGAAGAGATGAAATGCACCCCATAGCCCCATCTAAGGAAGCTTCATTGATGCTGGTGGTTGGATGGCAGTTCTACAACACCCCACTCACCACTGCTGTTGTCTACACATCTTGTACATTTGTTCTTTGTAACATGTAAGCACCCATCTTGTTTTCTACAGAGAAAGTACTACCAAACGGTGAGAGTTTGGGATGCGGGGGGGGGGGGGTGTTCAGGGATTTTTCTTTCAGCTTGTAAAGTTTGCTTGCCAAATTTCATGGCGCTTAAACTTCAAACAGCATTAGAAAAAGGACGGGAGAGAAGCATAACAAATCAGATTGTCAGAAAAGACGTCATGAGCAAAGATCGTCTCAAACAAGGTGTAGGGGAATATTCTCTCGCTGCTGCCTCACTCAACCCAGAATCAGTTAAATGTTTATGGAGTAGAAACAAAACAAAACAAAAAGTTTAATGTGCATATGAAATCAAATATTCCATAATGGAAGTGGATTTCTGGAAATTCATTCCCAGAGAGGACACGTGACTATGTTCTTGACACATTTCATGCCAAAAGGTGCAACTGAATTGTCAGCCAGAGTCCTTCCCCCCAACTTACTCCAAACTTTTGAAGACTATCCTTACACCAAAATAAGTCATTCTTCCTATTAAGTCAACCAAGTTGGGGGGGGCACTCCTTTGGTTACAGCCATATAGGAATGAGCAGTAGATCCTTAACACACAATAAACATGCTAAAATGGCCCTGGTCTCTGAGTTTTGCTGGCTGCGTCCCCAGGAATCTGTGTCTTGCTTCTATTATCCATAGGCACTGGTGGCTACAGGGCTGCCTTCTACTTTTAGAAAGATTGACATATTGCCATAAATTCTTTCCTGAGACTGGCAGTTATTATGGCAACACTGTTCCCATTGCTCTAGTTAAGGTTGTGTCTGCATTTAAATTATAAGCCCCTGTTTTCAGGAGTTTATATCTTAGCTATAAACATCTGCTTGGGGGGGTGGGCAGCTGATAATTGGCATTCCACACTGTCCGTTGCCCTAAAGTCAGTCTCTCTCTCTCTCTCTCTCTCTCTCTCTCTCTCTCTCTCTCCTCTTTTACATTCATGCCCATTTCACCTAGGAGAAAAATAACAGGCTGGGATTTTAACACATCAGAAGTAAACAAAAGTTGTCGTGTATAATACTGTTCGCTTTTCAGCATCGTTTATTCACAAAGGCGGTAACTGCAAAGTCTCTTTTAAGGACTAGTGGGGAAGGAATTTTTAAAAGCTTGCAAGTCTGGAATAGATTAAAGATCTGGTCCCGGTCACTGGAATTGCACCAGTCTCCACGAAGCAAGAACAATAAGTAACAGTGCCACACACTGCCAGCTATTGCTTGAGAGCCAGTATACATGATACAGCTGCCACAGAGAGACCATGTTAAATCATTGCACATGGTGGCTGTCTCCATGTGGTGAGCCATTTCTCACCATATAAAACAGGTGGCTTTTTCCACACTACCATATACAGACCCTTTTTTGGGGGGGAATAGGCTGTTGGGGGACTTTCTCCATGTCACCAAAATCTGAGGGGCGAGAGGCAGCGATGTTAATAACCACATGGAAGCAGCCACCATATTGACTTGGTTAAAGTGGTCACCTCTGGATGGCCAAAGCACATATATTTATGCATTTAAGCATTTTGTTCCCAGACATGACTGCTTTGTTTGACAGAAAAGGCTGCCTAAATTCCTTTTTATCATGTTTAGAGCTTGGAACTTGGATATCACCATAATTTCTAAGTTCAGAGCTTCCATACATGATGCAACACCCCCCCCCCCAATCAGAATAATAGAACACAGGATTCAACAGATCCATGCTCTTTACTTGGGGATATTTAATAACATGCATGCATATTTGAATATTTAAGAATTTAATCAATTCCATTTCAAAAGGCTATAGCTGCGAAGTTACATATTTTAATGAATCTTAAATGTATATCAGTCCATTAAAAATCATGTACTCATCAACTAATTACTTATTAATATTTATTTATGTTTTGAGGCATTGAGTGAGCCATAAACATGATTACAAAGCAAACAAATATGTAGCTAAGCTAGCTCGAGGCTGATGTAGCTGATGTGCCTGAATAATGGGCCACTCAGAATATCTACAAGCACCTTCCCCAAAATGCCCTTTCAGCTTGCTACCACCAGGTGTATAACCACAGGTAGTCTTGAGCTCAGCTGAGGTCTTGATCATGGAGTCCCTCCCACGACATACGAAAGAACATAAGAAGAGCCTATTGGATCAGACCAGTGGCCCATCTATGTATCAAAACTATGTATCAGGGCCGGTCCTACCATTAGGCAGAGTGAGGCAATCACCTCAGGTGAAAGATGCTTTTGGATAGGGATGAAGACCAGAACTCCCTTTTTTTTCCTTCTAGACTTACACTCATCAGGTATGGTGAAGGAAGTAAGCCCATCATCATTGTTGAAGTAAGATTCTGTGCTCAATTTCTGTACATATTCTAGGGAGCGGACAACGTCTTGTTCTTTGCCTCAGGCAGCAACAGATATTGGGCTGGCCCTGAATGCAATATAAAACACAGTAGAGAAGGAATGGGGAATCTTAGTCCCAGGGGCCAAATGTGGTCCTCCAAGCCTCTCTTTGATCCTTGGGACCCTCTTTGGCCGCATCCTCTCTCCATATCACACCCCTCCCAAGTTCTGCTGCACACTCTCCTCGGGTGCTTTCCCCTTCTGGAATGTGTTGTTGAAATGTGATAATGCCCTCTTATTTGCTCTGACAGAGGATGGAAAGGTTTGTTTGTATGTGTAGAAACATCTTAGTTTTATATGGCTTCAGTGGGTCCTACTGTACAAAAGAAGCACATCCACTGTTCCAACCACTTTTGCTTTTGGCTATGAAGAAATACAGCTCTCAGAAAGAAAAAAGTTCCCCCATCCTTACTATGATTTTAAAGGTTTTTTTGTGCCTCTGTGTCTAATCTTCAATTAAAACAGCGGTCTGTGGACCTACTGGACTTTGCAGCAAAATGTTAGTTCTTTGGCATCAGAAACACTAGCAATTCCCTTAAAAATATGGTTTTATCTTGAAATGGTTTGAGATTGTACAGTTTTTTTGTCTCTGCTCTGTGTTTTACATTTATTTTAAAATAAAACTGGATAGGGAACCTTTGGTCTGTGGGCCAAACTTTGCCTGCCAGGCCTCATTTGACCCATGAGGCCATTGGGAGGAAGAAATAAACACAGCCTACACTTGGCATCATACATGACATCAGGCATGGCCCAGGTAAGGTTAGGGCTTGGTGGAACAGTTGGAGCTTAACATGGGCTTCTGATTGTCCCTTTGCTGGAGCTAGGCATGCTTTCACACACGTATCAGCTGATGGGTTGTGGTAGTGCACCTTGCTCAAGGAGAGGAAAGTGGTTTTCATTCATTGGAAACCACTTTGTCCTCCCAGCTCTGCTCTTTAAAGCCACCCCATGCTGCTTAGCAGGGCTTTCAAACAGCCTCCTGCTGCACTTTGAAGTCTCAACAATCAGGGTTTCAAAGTGCAGCATCACCTGACATCACCATAATGCCAGGCGGTTGCCAGGTGGGCAACCCCACCCACCTGTCATATTTGACCCACTGGGACTGGGGAGATAATGATATAGTGCACAGACCAGAAAAGGTTCCCCAATTGCTGAGTTTAAATTTCAACAGTGTGCTGGATACTGGTGAAAGAGAGGGTTTATTTTCTTCGGCTGTGTATCTACCACAAACAGAGGAACAGAGGGAGGGATTGCAGTGCCAAACACTGGATAAAAAAAATAAAATGTTTCAAGGCTGATGAAAATATTTTAAATAGGTATGCACTGATGAAGCCCTTCCATTTTGTTGGCTTGGTTGGGTTAAAACTTCATGCTATTTGGATGCTTTTTATTATGTGTTAATAACAGTAGTTAAAAAATATGAAGAAAATTACAACATGCAGCTATTTTATAATAAGCAGATGGAGGCTAGGCATGAATAGATTCCCAACTGTTCCTCATCAAGTCGAGGGTAGGAATAAACAGTTGCTTTGTACCAGCCTGCCATGGCATCTTGTTTCATACTTACAGGCTTACGGCAGTGTAACAGAGAAAAGATAATTGATTGCCAAACCATGTTCAGATTTGAATTGGAATACTATGGTTTGGAAGGGAGCTGGAACACGAAGCAGCATAGCGATCGCAGGAGAAGCGTGTTACAGTAAAAACCGACCAATATGTTTCGCTTCTATGGAAACAACTCAAGGTTAAAAGCTTAATCTTCTAAAGTCCCACATGTTCTAGACTTTAAAAATATTGATCCTTTTTTTCAAGCTGAATTTAGATATAATTGGGTTGGGGGTTTCTGTTGCTCAGCTCTGAATTTGTGACTCTCCTGTTTTTTGTCATGTTGCACAGAGGGCCAGTGTGGTGTGGTGGTTAGAATGTTGTGTTAGTGTTATAGAAAAATCTGCTCTTATTCCCTTATGGGGTACACAAGAGCCTTTGAGGTTCTCCATCGGAAGGAGTAAATTACAGAGACCAACCAGAGAAAAATTGAGAAGCAAAATCTGTATTTTCACTGTTGCAACAGGGCCCACTCCCAAAAATGGAGGAGCAGCCCAGAACAATGGTGTGCAAGCTCCTATATAGACTTTGAAATTCACCCCCTCCCGCTCAAGACCACCCCCCTATACATCATACATACATCACAAAAAGGGGTGTAACCCAGGACCACCCCTCAGATACATCACAGCTACATCATAGAAAAAGGCGGTCTCCAGCAGAAATTTGAGTGCGCTGTTTACCTCCTGTCTGCCACTTCATATGATAATGTCTTATCTGATTGCCTTTCCTGGGCAGTCTGGTCATTCCTTTGAGATGGTGATTACTTAATTTCTGAGACAATGGAAAGGTTCTCTCACCCCCTTCCTCCTTGCAGAGAAACACCTGGTCAGTTTTTGAGAGTCAAAATGGTGTCAGGAGTCAAAATGGTTTCTGTGCTTCAGACATTCTGGGTGGTAGAAAATGGTCATGTCATTTCAGTCACCCCTCTCTGTTCATGTCTCAAATAGAGTACTGGAGTGCTTTAAGAGGAAGCTCCCCCCCCCCGAAATTCTTATAACATTAGGACCTGGGAGATCAGGGTTCGAATCCCCACTCGGGGATGAAGCTCACTGGATGACCTTGGGCCAGTCGCTGCCTCTCAGGCCGATTTGTCTCACGAGGTTCAGATCAGATTCAAACTACAACACCAACCTTGAATGCAGGATTTCCTTGGCAAATCACACCGTGCCTAAAACGAAATAAAAGTTCTGGAGAACTGGATAAAAATCACGTAAAGCTTCGCAGCATTGCTGGGGGAATAAAATGGGAAAGGAGGCAAACCACGTGTGTCACCTTGAGTTCCTTGAAGAAATTGTGACAGATCAATGTAGTGAAAAATAAATAAATAAATAAATATAAAAATGTATCTTCCTGGATGCCATGTGCTACACAGGGAAGTTCTCTCCCTTCAGTGTATGGAAACGAGCCAAGTTCCAGTCAAGCCGGGGACCTATGCTATGTGTGTTCATTATAACCCTGCAAGGGGGGGGACCCACATCACAGGATGCAATCAGCCTCAGCTTTTGAGAAGCACAATCCTGCCTAATCAGAATTTCAACACCTTTGCTATGCAATCAGTTTGTCTGTTTGCTTTTCCACTTCCACCCTATACTCAGGAAGAGGCCCAAGACAGCTAACAACACTGTGGTTGCTCTCAGCAGCACTCAGTCACACAATAAATAAGAAATACCAGTGACAAGTGATGTCAGTCATGCAATCTACTTCATTTTACAACCCAGTCTTGTAAAGGGAGATCATATGCCTAGTTAAGAGGAGGAGGAGGAGAAGAGTTTGCATTTGATATCCCGCTTTATCACTACCCGAAGGAGTCTCAAAGCGGCTAACATTCTCCTTTCCCTTCCTTCCCCACAACAAACACTCTGTGAGGTGAGTGGGGCTGAGAGACTTCAAAGAAGTGTGACTAGCCCAAGGTCACCCAGCAGCTGCATGCGGAGGAATGGAGATGCGAACCCGGTTCACCAGATTACGAGTCTACCACTCTTAAGGCAGGTATATGTTGCAATGTTCAGCTTGTCCTCCCTGAATTGGTGTTCTGATGCAGATTGAGATGAGCATCTCCACCTAGAGCCACTAGCCACATAAACCGAAGCATAAGTAGACCTAAGCTGGGGTCAAAGCCTTTTAATGGACCACAAATATTTTTATGCCTTCTGACTTGTCTTCTCCCGGTTAATCCTCCTGGATTCTATGTTAGCTGCTCCATTACCCAGTTCTGCCCTTTACCTTCCCTTCTGACTTGTGAATTTTATTTGCAAGCACTCTGGGGAGGGACTGTGCATCTACACTCCATAAATCATTTACTACACTACCAGCACTGGATGAATATGAAGAGAGTCAAAGGGGGAATTCCACATTTGAAAATTGCTCTGAGAATATTCGGTGATACAGTCAAAACACCGCTTGAAAAAGAATGAGAAGGATACCTCCAGTGTCAAAGGCAGTATGTTTCCAAATGTCTGGAATCGTAGGTGGGCAGAATGCTGTTGCATTCATTTCCAGCTTGCTGGCTTCCCATATACATCTAGTTGGTCATTGCAAGAACAAGCTGCTGGTCTAGGTGGGGCATTGGTGTGATTCAGCAGGCTCATCTTACGTTCTTATATCAGTAGAAAGGTGTGAGTAATTAATTCAAGTAAGATGTAGAAATATGCAGCCCCAGTTTCTGACGCCATAATGTTCCCTGATATTTTTTTCTTAAAGGGAGTTTTTCATAAGGACCTTTCTCTACAGTTCACTGTGAGATGGTATCTTTAGATGCCCACTACATCACAACACGTGTCAGACACGCCAGTTATCTGGGCATACTGTTCCTTCTCTAGCTTTTGACCATTTCCCACAGTCTCAAGTAGCCCAAGTTCAGTCAATCATGAGCCTGCTGCAGAACCAAAACGTAGACTATGTACAACCATTCCAAGCAGCCACCACATAGCAAGATGGCAATCAATCCAGGTTTTGCTGTGGCACAGCCCCACCCACAATCTCAAGCGTATTAACATGCAACCTATTTTTATTTATTTTTCCATAATCCATCACATCAAGCTACCCCTGACACAAATTAAACTAATAATAAAATACAGTTACAGTCGTACCTTGGAAGTCAAACGGAATCCCTTCCGGAAGTCTGTTCAACTTCCAAAACGTACGGAAACAAAAGTGCAGCTTCTGATTGGCTGCAGGAAGCTCCTGCAGCCAATCAGAAGCCACGGAAGCCCCGTCAGACGTTCGGCTTCCAAAAGAACGTTCAAAAACCGGAACAGTCACTTCCAGGTTTGTGGCGTTCGGGAGCCAAAACGTTCAATAACTAAGCTGCTCAAAAACCAAGATACAACTGTACTAGGGGGCAATCTTATGATAAATTGTTATAACAAAAGGGGGGGGGAACTATGGAAAACCGCTTAGAATTTTTTTTTTTTTTTTGCTCTCCAGCACCATCTGGTGTTGCATGTTTATAACACATCCAAAACACTGTTTTTTGACTAATGTAGCTGAGTCCTGTGATTCTATGACTCACCTACAGTGTGTGTCCCTTTTATTCATGTCTACATTCATGTAATTAATTGTATTATCCACTGTGGTGCGTATCAATTATTCCATGTGCAGCTAGGAGGTGATAATTGAAAAGCTATGATTTCAACTAACTGTGTTTTTTTTTTAAAAAAAAAAAAATGGCGCTGGTGGTGGAGAATCCATTCACAAAGCTTCAAACTTTAATAACGAAGTCTGAAAAAAAGATTCTGAGCTGGTGTTCCCAAAGCATCAAAGCATCATTCGCATGTTTTTTAATTCCAAAAACCCTGCCCAGAGCAGACTCCTTTTTGGGCCACCATTGGCTTAATGAAAATACCTTTGGAGTCAAATGCCTTCTTGTCTCTCTTACGGAACATGAAGCTGAAAATACCTTTTCCTGGAGAGACTGATTTTGCTGGACAGAACTGTGAGTTCACTTCAATCATTACACACTAGCATTCATATCTGGCATACCAAGACTAATTCACCAGCACTGGAATTATCAACACATTGTACGGTCTGCTTGGAAACATCTATTTCGATCAGCATCACATATCTAGGGAAGTAGCCAAGAATAATATAGACAGTCAGAAGACTGTAATATTCGCTTTGCTGACAGAAAACCACAGAACCTCTAACATCTGCTTTTCTTCTGTCCGAGCTATCTAGATTTATTACCTTGGCTTCCAGGTGTGCGCCATTTCTTGTTACTCTTTGGTGTTTAAGGCTCATATGTAATATGTTTCCAACCACATCAGAATGACGTGCTTGTTCACTTTGGCATTCAGTTGGAGACCAAAGGAAAAGGGAGCTGGGGCAGGGAGGGGGTGAAAGGATTCTGCAAAGAAGAGCAAAATAGGTGAAACAAGGAATCTATCTCAATGGAAATGTCAAGAACAGAAAAACATGAAAAACAGAGGTTGGACAAATAGAAGTCTAATGTCTAGAAGAACTATTACATTTTAGAGGAACAAGGTTGGGGGAATCAGCTTGGCTTCCACATTGCCATGTCCTGTCTAGCTAAACTTTTAGCGTTCTTTGAGAGTGTCAATAAATGTAAGGATGGGGCGATCCAGTCAACACTGTGTGCTTGGACTTTCAAAAAGCTTTTGACAAAGTACCGTAGTTCACCCAAAACTCCTGAATAAGCTTAGCAGTCATGGGATAAGAGGAGAGGTCCTCTTCCGGATTAGTAACTTATTGGTGAACAGGAAGCAGAGAATAGCGATAATTTGGCAATTCTCACAATGGAAGGATGTAAGAAGTAAGCATCAGTGTTGGGACATGTGCTTTTTAATTGTTCACCCCTGGAGTTAAGAGTTGAATAGTGAAGTGGGCAGGTTTACTCATAACACCAAATTGTTCAGGGTGGTAAGAACAAAAAGGAATTATGATGACCTCCAGAATGATTATCTCCAAACTTGGCAAATGAACATTAAAATGCAATTCTATGTGAGCAAGTATAAAGTGATTTACACATTCAGGCAAAAATCCACATATATACTAATTTGGCCTCAACAGGAACAAAACCTTGGGATTTTGGAGAACAGGTGAATGAAAATGTTGAGTTGTTGTTTGACTGCTGTGGAAAAGGTAAATTCCATGTTAAGGATTACTAGGAAAGGAAAGGAAAATGATCATAATGTTGTATACAAATCTGTAAGCAAAGTCACTTAAATAATGCAGATGCCGTCTGGAGAGAAAATAAATGCTGATAATATTTTACTGATGGAACAAGACAAAAACAGTGTATAATTTGAGGAGAAAGGAACAGAAAAGTTTTGTCTTTCTTACATTAGCTGGGAGAACATTCAGCTAAACATACAGGAGAAAACTCATAGCAAGATGACATAGCCAGTCAGGACACATGCTACCTCAATGAAGATCACCCTGGCCGGTTGTTAAGCAACAGCTCCATGACCACCCATCTTGGGTAGCTGACTAACACTGAGCAGAATTAACCCCCTAAATTACCAAATGAATGATCCCTGCTGTTGCACTTCCAGCATAAACTACAGAGTGAGTCTTTTAAAAGAGGCCCCGTGGAACATGTGTACTCTGTATCCAAGGGGCCTCTTTTAAAGAACTCACCCTGTATATAGACACAATGAAGAAACAGTGGCCTACATTTCACTAAGCTGCTAAACTACTTCAGCTTTCAGGTGAGGGCTCACTGACTAAATGTTCCTCCATATGAAACAAAGCAAAACCCCTATTCATATTAAAAAACAGATGTCAGGTAAAATAATTTTAGCCTTGCATATTGCCAGATATATTAGTTTTCTGTGTACAGGTACCGTAATTATTGCTTTTAATAGAAGCACATTCAGTCATATTCCAACCAGCCTTCAGATGTTGTACAGCCCAAACTCTGGCTTGCCACCTCAGTAAAGAAAAAAAACACAACTAGGCCAACAACTTTCAGAATTGTTAAAATTAAAATTAAGTATTGCCTCTAAAGCACATTTGCAGAAGGTGCTTGGCTCACTTGTTAGTACAAGTCGCCAGAGTAAGGTGGGTGGTTGGAGAGGATGTAAAAGTGAAATAGCAGTAGAATTATACCTCGTGGTTGACATCATTTTTCATATGGCAATTGAAAAATTCCTGGAAGAGGAGAGCCAAAAAGAAGTGCCAGCAGGCATAAGCTTGTACAAACTCCAATACATCCTGGACTCTTCTATTTCTTCCAGTTCATCATCCAAAAGGTGGCATTGGGGTGGGAATACAAGAAGGGAACTTAGGGTACCATCACTAAGCTTCCTTTAGAAACAATTTTGACTTAACTTTTCCTGGTCCATTGCTTTTCACAGCCTTTATTCATTCTAAATGGAGATCCAAACATTTTCATAATTTGAAAACTGGTTGCGGTGACTGGGTGAAAATGCATTTAATTTTGGGGGGTAGAAAAATATCTGCTCCAACTTCCTAATGCCTGTGTAGCACTCAGGGTGAATTATATCTCTCTATAGCCATAGCTATATCACTCTATAGTACTACATTTAAAATGCATGAAATACACACCGAGAATACATATTTTGAAAGCAACAAAGGGAGAGATTGCAGATAAAAATGGCCTTCACAGAAAATACAGATCAGGTAGAAGCTTGCCACAATGAAAAGCCAGTGAAAAGGTCAGGTCTGTATGGCAAACTCTTTTACACAAGTTGCTTCGACTCAGAAACAGGTTCAACCAGTTCTCTAATTTGCGGCGGAGGAGCAGGATCAGAACCCCCTGCTGTGAACATAAGGCAACACCAATTGTTCCGCTGAGGTCGCATTCTATCTGGGCTTATCTGTTATGGGCCAAATATTGGTGATGGACAGGTCCTTGGGTCTAAAGTGGGCAGTGCCAGTGCTCAAATTGGATGGTGGGCCCAACCCCCCCTGTTGACGACAGTTAATGACTGCAATTGGTCTTACAGGAAAAAGCAAGGGGTGAGAAGGTTAAAAATAGCTTTGTCATGTATAATGAGATAAGAATCCAATGTCTTTGTTCAGACCAGGTCTCTCCATGGTTTTAAGCTGGGTAATGAGTTGCAATTATTATTCACTTGCAATGGTAGTTGGTAGCCACTGGGGCTGGTAAGGCATAATGTAGGAGGCCAACAGTAGGTAGAGTCAGAGTCAATGATGGGTGCAGCCACAGTCACGTACCCAATTTTCCCAGGGCATCTGGGAATTACAGAAGCCATCCAGGCTTTTTATTTGATCCCGGAGTGTCCCATTTTCTCTCCCACCAGCGCAGCCACCACTGAGCTTGGGGAGGAGGATGAGCCAGTGCTTGCAGTGGTGCCATGCCCTCACATGAGTCATCTGATTCCTCCTGCAAAAGTGTGGCATCAAAAGATGTGCGTCCCGATTTTCATCAGCGGAATGTTGGAGGGTATGCGGTCAATGACAGGCAGAGCCAGCTAAATCTAGTTTGGCCCCCATCCTCTTTTCCGCTGAGTTCTACAGCGGCAACACTGAGACAAAGGAGACAGTGCAACCCCCTGGACTTACCGCAAGTAAGAAGACAGGCATGTGGAGGCTGGCTGAGGGCAGACAGATATCGGTGGGGCAATGCCCCATTCGTCCCAATGAACCAGCCTCTGCAGACAGGGCCGTCTTTAGCATATGCATCGCTGGGGTGCAAAGATCCACCCAGCGCCCCCAAATTTAGTTTCGCCCCCAAATTAACTTTTCTTATGCTTATGTCACTATTATCATTTGATAGAGCTCACGCCTGCGCAGCTCCAAAATGAGTTTTTGTGTGTGTGTGTTTTGTTTAAAACCAGCTTTTCTAAAGAAGACAAGGAACACATTGGGAGTCAGTGTAAAGACTCCACGCATGCTCTTACGTTCGTAGGGAGGTGTCTGAAAGATGAGACAGGCGGGCATCGTGCGCATGCGTGGGGGAGCCATCTCGGGCAGCCTTTCATTGTATTGTGGGAGCAGCCTTATTTCTAGAGGAGCTGGGAGGGGCCTTGCGAGCGCGCATATACGAGTTCTTCTTGGGAAGGTTCCGGAGCCTGTGCGTACTCCTGTTGCTAGATAGGCACGTTCTCTTTCTGTCTGTCTCTCCCTCTTTCCTGTCACTCCCCCTCCTCCTGGCTTTAGTGAACGAGACTTTTCAGAGAGCTCTCCCTGCTCTCCCGCCTGGTGCCCCCCCAGAATTTGGCACCCGGGTGCCCCGCATCCCTGGGTAAAGATGGCCCTGTCTGCAGATAACTCTCGGATGATTACCCTTTCCTTTTCCTGCTCCTTCTCCCCTCCCCCCAAATTCTCCCAGCTCCTGTTCTACCACCAATCTCTATTCACCTCATGTCCTCCCCACTAATCTCCCTCTTTGCATTTCCAATATCTGTCCCTACAAACTTCACTCAGCTATACCTTGTATTTCTGGAAAATGGTACATATTCTTTATCACTGCCAAAGATTTTCTCCTATCCCTCCTGACCCCTAAGATTGTCGTCTTCCGTGTCTGCACACAGATATGACATACAGATAGGATTATATCATTTTAGAGCTGGAAGGGACCACAAGGGTCATCTACTCCAACCCCCTGCAATGCAGGACTCTTTTGCCCAACGTGGGGCTTCAACCCATGACCCTGCGTTTAAGAGTCTCGTGCTCTACCGCAGAGCTTTCCTGCGTGTCGCGACATGTTAGTGTGTCGGCTGCAGTGTGTAGGTGTGTCACACAACCGTTCCCCATGCTCCTCCCGGGGCTGGAAAGCGGTTAGTTTATCCTCTGGTTTTATAGTAAAACTGAATTACTGTGTCGCAAAATGATGCATGTCTAAAAATTGAGTCACCAACATGAAAAGTTTGGAAAGCTCTGCTCTACCAACTGAGCTATCCAGGTGTTGAGGTGAATTATTTCCTATATTTTGTTTCCATCCAACTATCATTGTGATGCGCCTCTTAGATTATATTCAAAGAATGTCTCTATTTAAGAATGGTCCAGTATTCTCCCCAGGTGTGGGGTGTGTGTGTGTGTGTGTGTGTGTGTGTGTGTGTGTGCATGCGTGCTGGGGATGTTTATTTGTTTAGTGTAGGATTGTATCACATGGTGAGCTTGCACTAGTGGGAGTGCCTTAACTACCACAAGGCAAGGCACTCCATTTTCACCAATCTGTTCTTCCAATCGCAGACTTCGAAATCATATTCCACACTGCTTCAGATGATCCCTCTTCTGGGAGCACAAGGGCTGCACTGCATATGAGGAGGTGGGCAAATATCAGGTGCCCAGCTTTGCAGAAACAAAAACATTTTCCACTAGTGCAAAACCACCATTGGACACAACTGTCTGTTTGTGCTGTGTTGTTCACTCTTTTCCTTCAGAAGCTGTCTTCCTTGAAACATCCACCGTCAGTTTATTTTTTCAGTTATAGATTTTTCATCACATGCACGGCAGAGCAGCCGATGGACGGAAAAACTCACCTGAAATGAGAATAAACGCCATGTGAATGTGTTCATTGGATCCTGTTTGCTCGCATACTGAACTTTGTGGCTGAATCTTGGGTGGAGGAGAGGTATATACCAGCCTTTCCCAACCTGTGGGTAGCAAAGGCTGTGCAAATAGGTTTTACTGCTTTTATAAATAAACCCCAAATAATTATCACTTGTAATCATTTACTGGTATGATTAATGCCTCTCTTGCAACTTTTTGCTTCATTGGCGTATTATAATGCTGCGTTGACACTTGTAACCAAATGCCAGAAAGCCACAGGACTTACATTTTAACACTCATGGGCAGCAGAGAAGGCCTACGATCCAAAATCCATGTGGCAGTAAATCAATGGGTCATCAAACCAGCTAAATTTTGACTTGTGGGTTGCCATACCAAAAAGAATGGATAATATTTGCTAACTTAGGCTGCAACTCTGCTCCAAAAAACTGGGCCTGTTGTTGTTGTTGTTGTTGTTGTTGTTGTTGTTGTTGTTGTTGTTGTTGTTGTTGTAGTATTTATATCCTGCCTGGCTTATAGATAAAACAGGAACAGCTAAATACATAGTAGAAAAGCAGCAGCAACCTATGATTCTACGAGCAATCATTAAAAACAATTAATCATTAATAGAATTAAAATATATATACAGTGGTACCTCTGGTTACGAACTTAATTCGTTCCGGAGGTCCGTTCTTAACCTGAAACCGTTCTTAACCTGAGGTACCACTTTAGCTAATGGGGCCTCCCGCTGCTGCCGGCACACGATTTCTGTTCTCATCCTGAGGTAAAGTTCTTAACCCGAGGTACTACTTCCGGGTTAGCGGAGTCTGTAACCCGAAGTGTTTGTAACCCAAGGTGTTTGTAAACCAAGGTACCACTGTATTAACATAAAAGATCTATTAAAAACATACAGATAATTGCAATAAAAGCTGTTGAATTTCTATGCACTCTCTTGAATACAGGTGCAGAGCAGCTACATCAAGAGAGGTTAATATGAGCTGGGCTATACAGCTGGAGAGTCAGCAGCAATCATGACCACAGCTGTCCTTTCCCTCCAAGAAAGGATGGCTGCCACATCGGTGCAGAAAAGGAAGCCCTAATGGATTTCAGTAAGTAGTACTTACCACTTACTTTACACCTAGAAATTTGGAAATAAACTTTTATTACCATGATTGCTAATACGTCTGTATGACCCCTTTGCTGTGCAGGAAACCTTTGCATGGCTTCTGTTCTTAACAGTGGCTGAGGCTTTCTCTCAATCAGATATCCCCCCCCCCCCAGGAAAAGAAGAGGATTGTGTTAAATATGGCCTTTTGTGCTGACATGCTGGTTCAGATCACGAACAAAGGGATGCAATTTGAAACATCTCTTTAAAACGATCAGTACTTTCTATCTCCCATTTACATTCAGATTGGTCACAGCTACTTGTTCATAATCCAGCGTCTTAGAGGTAATCATTAAAGCAGAAAGTTTGGCTTTTCTGGTGACCTCCTCTCAAGACTAATGCCCTAACAGCTGAGAAAAGAAGCAGCGCCATTAACTCTCAGAAACCTGATACTGGGATTTGAGATTTTTTTTTATGGACAATTAGGCTGGCGGGATTAAAATAAAAATAAAAAAAGAGCAGTGCCCCCAGGCCAGAAGAAATAAACCCACCAAATTATGTAGGGTCAAGGCGGTAGGGTGCATGGAACAGAAAAATGGCAACAGAAAACACTTGTGTCAAGGGGAGTGAAGCTGGCTGTGCACTGTGGTATGAATATTTGGCTCTGCTCAATATCAGAAATCCGAATTTCCCAATGCAGTAGTTACCTTATTACCCGGGGTAGTAATACACCTGGTCTGATCTCCCTCTTCCTAAATTGCTTTATGGGGAGAAGGAAGGGGATTGGGTGGCTGGAGAAAGGGGAATAATTGTCGCTTAACAGATTTATGTCATTACGTAAGGGACGCGGGTGGTGCTGTGGGTTAAACCACAGAGCCCAGGGCTTACCGATCAGAAGGTCAGCGGTTCGAATCCCCGCGGCGGGGTGAGCTCCCGTTGCTTGGTCCTTGCTCCTGCCAACTTAGCAGTTCGAAAGCACGTCAAAGTGCAAGTAGATAAATAGGTACCACTGCAGCGGGAAGGTAAACGGCATTTCTGTGCGCTGCTCTGGTTCGCCAGAAGCGGCTTAGTCATGCTGGCCACATGACCCAGAAGCTGTACACCAGCTCCCTCGGCCAGTAAAGCGAGATGAGCGGCGCAACCCCAGAGCCGGTCATGACTGGACCTAATGGTCAGGGGGCCCTTTACCTTTACCTGTCATTACACTTTCCTTTACATGAATGTAGGACCAAGTGAGCTGTGTGCAACTGTCTATTTATTATGGATGCAAGCAGGCACGTCATTTGGCATACCTGAATAACAGCCCATTAATAATTTCTTGTGGTAATCATAAGGTTATTCTCCTTTAAAGCAAGGGGTCAGTGTCCTTGTGGTGTGATTAGATAGCTAGCGGTCATCAGGCAGAAATGTAATTCTTCTCCTGTGTTTCCTCCCCGTTTCTTCTCTTGAACAGAAAATGACGGTCTTCTCATCTGTTCACACCATGCTGGCAACTCAAGGCCAAATAACAACTTGTCAAAGTTATTCACTGACTCTTCACACACCAAGGGCGAAAAGGTAAGATTGAGTCTAGTAGCCTGAAACTGTTATAAAAAAGAAAGAAAGAAAGAAGTGATAGCCATCAATAATTCAGTCACTTACATCTGTCCCAGCTTAGGTGTGTTTGTAGTGTGGGGTTTTGCTTTGTTTTTTAAAGTGATAGAGACTACAGGAAGTCTCTGTATTGCCTGTTATTGTGTTTGTATGAATGAGTTTCTATTGCTCCTGAGGCTGCTGGTAAAGTGCTTGGGAAGATCTGTGCCACAGATTCCCCTCTCCACATCCCTAGCAGGCGAAAGCCTGGTCAGCTTGCCCAGTATGGGGAATCTTAGACCTCCAAGCTGCTCTCTCTGCCCTTCAAAAGTCTCCCTAAACCATTCCTGCTCTCCTCAGGCCATGCCCCAAACTGCCCCTGCTTTGAACCCCCAAATGTTTTTGCCTGCCTGGAATGTGTCCTTGAGCTCTGATAATGCCTCTAGGTTGTTTGGGTGGAGGACAGAGAGGGGTGTATACAGACATGAGCCTTTAAACAGCATATTTGTTGCTCCGCCCACTTTTATCTCAGGCCCTTCCCACTGGCTTGTGGCCCCCAGAAGGTGGCCCAGAAGGGAAGATTGTCCTTGGACTGAAAAATGTTCTGCACCCCTGTGGTAGTTTATTCATCTACTAGACTAGAGGGTCGTATTTCATCTTCCTGTATGACGGTGGACCTCTGTTCAACCATTATTGCATCATACTAACCTGGGAAACTTTCAGCCAAGGTTTGTTTGTTTGTTTGTTTTAGGGAGGAAGGGAGAGCTATGTTCTTGAGACTGTCCTGTCAGGTCCACATGCTGATGGGTGTAGAGCCAGTATGGTGTGGTGGTTAAGAGCAGTAGACTTGTAATCTGGGGAACCGGGTTCGCGTCTCCGCTCCTCCACATGCAGCTGCTGGGTGACCTTGGGCTAGTCACACTTCTCGGAAGTCTCTCAGCCCCACTCACCTCACAGAGTGTTTGTTGTGGGGGAGGAAGGGAAATGAGATTGTTAGCCGCTTTGAGACTCCTTCGGGTAGTGATAAAGCGGGATATCAAATCCAAACTCTTCTTCTTCTTCTTCTTCTTCTTCTTCTTCTTCTTCTTCTTCTTATATTTGAATCCATTTCAGCCTGCTTTTTGACACTTTGCCTTGGTTGTTGTTGATGATGAAGGAACTGGGAAGGAAAATGGGGGGGGGGAATGCGAACTTATGTCAGCTTTTGATACCATCACTATGGCATCCTTCTGCACTACCTTGCAGTACTAGAGGTTGGAGGCTCTGCTTTACGGTGGTTCTGCTGCAAGATGTGGTGATGGCCATTAGTGCAGATGGATTTAAAAGGGTTTTGAGTTGGGTTTGGCTGCTAATCTCGCATACTCTGCAAGCCTGGAGAGGCAGTGCTAGTGTATGCAATACTGAGCGAGATGGTTTGGTGGTCCTACTTGATCTTAGCCAAAAGGCCGAGAAGCAATTGGTTTGGTGGTCCTACTTGGTTGAAAGCAGCTTCCTATGTTCTGACCCAACAGGGCTGTACTTACATTCACCAGCATTGGTTAGGGTACTAATGACTTCCTTGATTTTTAGATAACTTACTCAAAAAGTAGTTAATTTGTTTTTGGTAGGGCAGTGGCAGAATTAATGCTTTCCAGATCGTTTCCAAAGGTGTAGTAAGTCACATTGGGAGAGGGGAGGCATGTGGTATGATGATTTTATTTGAAAATTATAGCACCAAAAAGCATTTTTATCCAGGTAAGCCTCTCCATGTTCTGTTTTTTTTAGCGCTTGGCTCATTATACTGCCAGATTATCTTAATCAGTCTTCTGGCACCGTTTCTCTCATGGGAATATGTATTCTTTCATATTTTTCTAGGTGTGATATTCCTCCCCAAATCAGTTTGCAGAGCACTGAAACTTTTGAAAAGCCATCTTGGTCTGCTTAATAAAGAAAATGACTCCTTGCTTAGCTAGAAGCGCACTGAATTTTATTGTATTATCTTAAACTGCATGTGGAACCTAATATTTAATAATTTTCATATTTGCTTCATAACTGAAAACGTGCATGATCAGCATTGAAGTGCACCTGTTATACCATTTGTTGATATGGGAGTGGGGATGAGATTTCTAAAATTGATTTGTTAGTTCATCGGCTGGTATTTCCCACACTCAGAATAAGCTAAATTTGATGATGTCATAGTGTCATGACATCACCATGTTCACAATGTTGTTCTTGATTGCCTAGGACCATCTATGTGCCCAGTCCCAAAATAAGAGCCCTCACTCTAAATTAGTTTTGTTTCCTCTTAGTGATCTCAGAATGAATTGAAAACTGATTGGCTGCAAAATGTTGTTACATCATCACATTCCCTGATTAGCTGGGATCATTTAGGATGGAAAATAAATCAGTACCAGATACAATGCCATACAGTCCCATTTATTATGGTGCCATTTATCAGCCCTTTGTTTTTTTTCTGACAGCTGTGGCTTGAAATAATTTATTCTTCTTTTTCATCCTCACTTCCCACAGCCTTATTTGCCCTCATTGCTATTTAATTTGACCTACTGTTGAAAACTACATCCTATTGATGCCATTGGCATCATTGCAGTAGATCATTCTAGCATCATCACACCATCTGCAAAATTGCATAGCTTGCTGCAGCCAATTTGGTTTAAACAACTATGGCTGCAATCCTATACACACTTCCTGGGAAGTAAGTACCACTGGACAGAAAGAGACTTGCATCTGAGTGTGATTAAATAAATCTATCTATTATGAGATATCCAATAGAGTTTCTTGCTGTGACCATTTCTCTGTGAAACACTGTTTTCCAACTCCATTTGTGAAGGTATAATATTGTGCTCTGAAATATTCATAACCTAGTCTCTAGAGTCCCATTTTGTGGCTGTTGTGTTACCATTATCACTTTCAGAGGAAGGGAAACAAAATGTGGAAGGTTAACTGAGTTGCCCAAACATATACATAAACTTGTGGCAGAATAATAACAGGAATCTAAAATTCCTGAGCCACAACCCTTCTTAGTAGCTACAGACTTTCACCTCTTTGACTCAAGTGTAGAGTAAACAAATAATAAACATTATGGTAGAAAAGCTGTCCTATTTTGCAGTTGGCTCAGTTGCTTTCATGGGTTTTTTGTTTTGTTTTTTTGCTAACCAGGGAAATGCATGTCTGTGACCTAGATCTTATAATGGCAAGTTGGCGAGAGTGTTTATGGCAGAGTTATAAACCTCTGGAAATGGCGGGCCTTAATGAAAATGCTGACCAGTTTTTCATACACTTCCGTACATAATGAAAGATTCCTTCAATCGCCGCTGTTTACATTTAATCACTTGTGTTCATTAGTGGAGCATCATATAACTTAAATGAAATCAGCATATGTGAATAATGTCTTCCCAGAGGGAGATCTGGAACGAAGCTCCTATTTTGTATGGCTGGTGTTTTGGTAAGAACCCATTTCCCGATATATAACCGTTGTAAAATTTGCAGCAAAACACTCGCTCCAATTTCATTTTACACCAAAAGTCCCATTTTTGGCTTCCTATATTTGCCTTGCATGGACAAACTTGAAAAGAAAGAGCTTTTTTCAAATAAAAGAAAACCGCTCTGTTGAATCATCAGACTAGTTGGTGGCATTTTCTGAAGCACGATCCCTTGGGGGCTCAACATGTTTCTGACATTATTTACTTTAATGAGAATGGAAGTATGTGCATTTCCCCATATTGGATATATTACTTACTTACACTTGCAATACACATTGTGCCAAATGTGTGCAATATTTTTAAAAATGCTAGTAAAAATGAACCATGCACTTATGGCAAACACTTAATGTTCATGCTTGGTCCTAGTCCAGTCGCAGACGACTCTGGGGTTGGAGTGCACTGCCACCTATCTGAATCTGCATTCTTTTCAAGTATATTTTACTTTCTTCACTGTGGCCCTTATACTGCAGAGTAGCTTTAAATTATCCATTGATGAAAACAGGTGGCCCTCCATAATCGCCTGGAGCTTCAAGTTAATACACGGCTTGAAAAATGACCCCTGGAATGTGGCCCTCAGGCAGTAAAAGGTTCCTCACCTCCGGGATACAGTCCATTCAGGAACATAAGCATCTGCCACCTGGACACACTCACCATCAGAAAGCATCCATTTTTCTCTCTCAAAGGTTTGCTAGAGGTCCCAGTGCCCCCCACTCATTAGTTGAACGTTATTCCATAACCACATCATCTGGCCAGGTTGCCAGAGGGCAGACATTTTCCTCCGGACTTCGCTGAAACAGCATGTCATGATATATAGTTAATTAGAGCTGTAATATAAATTGGCAGGAATATTGGAACACAGAAATCTGGACTGATGCAGCTCGCTCTATAAATCATATCTATGAATTATGTTTTGTTTTGGGTTTTTTTTAAAAAAAAGGCAATGAGAACAGACACATTTTGGATCTCCAAGAAACCCATCATTAACCCACTCATCCCCTGCCTGTTTCCATGTAAGGAATCCATGCTCAGCATGAGCTAAGTACACAAACATCAACCTTGAAACTGTGTTTTTGTCATTTTCCATCTCATCGTGATTACTCTTAAACAGAATTATGTTTGCATTTCAGGGGCTTTATTCTCAGGGGGGGGGGGAAGTCAACCTGTTGGATGGATGGTGTGTGGGATTTCTGCCCCCCCCAAAAAAAACAATCCCCAGTGTTGTTTTTAAGTCCTTTTCTTAAAAGCTATGGAGTGCTGTGTCCAAAGGAGAGCAATCCTGGTTGGCACGATTAAACCTTTTCGGTTTTAATGATCCATCCCTATCTATGTAGCAGGCTATCTTAACTGCCTTTTTTCTGCTTATTTGTATTTATTTTGATGAGCTGGGTTTTTTAATATAAAATTGGTGGGCTTATTATTTTATTATGTGTTTGTTTATTAGTCCGATTTATATACTGCTCTTTGTCAGTTATGTTCTCAGTGTAGTTTGCAGTCTAAATAGTGATACATTAAAATGATAACATTCCAATAACAATTTAAGACCAATATTAGAAGACATCCACGGTTAACAGAGCAGTAGGCAGACATTTATCAATTCACTGTGATCTCATGTGGATTAACTTCCTCCCAAAGCCTACCTTTTGTTGTGCCTCACCTTGATATCAGCACTGATGTGGAGTTATAAAAACATAGGAAATGGCTTTTGGCCCATGTAGCTCAGTATTGTATTATCCAGAAGTAGCTAACATTGTACCTCCAGAATCTTTGGGCTAGGTTTCCATCAGCCTCAGCCAGCATTACTGACATCAGGATCACAGAGTGTCTCTAAGCTTTATCATTTCACAGTGTTTATAAAACCAACATTCAACTGGGAGAACTATTGCTGTGTACATACTATGCATTTAAACACATTCACCACCACCCCCAATAAGGGTGAGAACTGTAGTTTGTTAAGGGTGCTAGGAATTATAGCTCTGTGGGGGGTAAACTACAGTTCCAAACATTCATGGGGAGAAGGATATGCTTTAAATGTATGGTGCGTATACAGCCAAAGCCTGGGGAAATGAGAAACGGAGAGAAACCAAACCATGTTTTAATCACAACACTGTTTTATTATTAATAGATATCCAACACATATTACTTTTTTTGGTAAATGTTTGCATTTACTATCACTAGTTGTTCCCCTCTGTTTTCAGCTCCATTGCCAATATAACCAGATATTCGAATTATCTTATATTTAGAATTGCACTTTTTTGCACTGCAATTGAAGAGCTTAACATTCCCCTCCCTTTTTTGTGTGTACAAGCCTCTCTGTATCGAGTAAAAAGCCAAGACTGTCTAGCATTATGGCCTTTCGCTTCCTGAAGCAGTTTCTGGAATGAATAGAGAAAATTCACTTTCTGGAATGAACGGAGGAAATTCACTCCAGGCACTGCAAAGAGGGAAAGCACAGGAAGGCTGATTGGCTGTGTAGCCTCAAGTGCCTCCGTGACATCAGCAGCCAACTGACCTATCGTCTTCCTCCTCTCATACCTGCCTGCATTTTTACAATTCCCAACACCAACTGACATGTAACTACTGAAATAATTGAGTCAATTGCCTTGCCACCAGCTAGCCCTCACTTCAGACTCGTGACAAACCAAACCATGGCAACCTCCCCTGTGCCACGCTTCTCTCCTCTCAGTTACCAGCAGTCACCGCCACACAGGGAAGCAAAATCATCCCACCCCACTCTACCCCACCAGCCACTACTGTATTGAGTGGAAGCTACTGTCTATAAATGGTGGGGAAAGGGAGGTAATGGGTAGGCTGAAGCTCATTTCATTGGTTAGCTCCATTCTGGCAGGGAAGAGAGAACTCCTTATCTTAGGGCATTTCAAAAGAGGCTAGCAGACAGACAGGTGGCAGTGTAGCAGTGGCCCAAAGGGGCCACAATGAATATAATAATGTGAACCCCAATAAATCATTGAATATGCCTCTAAATAGAAGACGGTAACCTGTTGCTTTAAAGAAACTGATGATTTGGCAAAAGAGGCCTTCCCTACAGGGAAAGTACAGTGAATATGTCAATCACACAAAGATGCCATTCATAAGCTAGAACATAAGTTGATACATGCACAAAGAGCTAACACAGGTTCCCAACACGCATACTAACAAAATGTAACAGATCTCTGAGAATCAAGGTACACTTAGCAATGCTTATTGCGCCTGCGTATTAAATTAGGTAATGGACATGCGTACTAAACTAATATGAAGTAATGAAGTAATGATTGGTTAAATTGAAATCCTTTGCCTGAAATGTTATAAATACCCCTGCCCAGACCTTTGGGCGGGGTTGCAGCTTTGCGAAAATGATTCCACTGTAACCCTTATTGCTTTGCAATAAAGAAAACAAAATGGACTTCTAGCTCCTAAAGTCTCTGAGTAGCTCAGAAGATAGGCCTTTCCGGCCAATGCAACAGCAGTGGTGATGTTTTAATTTAGGTAGTGAGTTTTTTCTCCATTTCCCTTTGAAAATTGAGACACCATTTGCCCTGGAAACCTTGCTGCTTATGTTGTGAGAACAGGCTACCATTGCTGGAGATGGAAGAAAAGCTTTCTGCACATGGTCATCCATTGTTCTCAATTACAGTATCACTGCACAACTTCCAAGGCATGTTGCTGCATATGTTTGCATGTGACACACACCCCTTTCCTCTATGACCCTAAAACAGAGGGGCCATGGGCCTTTTACTGGGACTTCTCAAGTCCAGAAGTGATTACCCTGTAGAACATTTCCATGAGAATTTACCCTGCTTGTTCATCTTCATTACATATTATATCCAGTGCCCAATACAAGGGCCCTTTGTCCTTGTATTAGTCTGAAAGGAAAGCCAGGCTCTTAAAATATCATCATTTACAAAACTGTGAGAAGGTTTGGCCTATGTCAGACTCACAAGGGACCCAGGAACTAAGATCAATGACAAATGTTTTATTACCCTTTGGAAAACTGGAAAAAATGAGCATTTCCGTCTGCTTGAGAAAGACCATAAATCTGGTGAGTAGCCAATACAATAGACAACTCTTAGCTAACGGAGAAAGATGATGCCAGCTGTAGCATTTGGAAAAAATTAGCATTGTCCTGAGAGTATGGAATTAAGCCTGCAAGGAGGTTTCCCCCAGACTTATGCCAATCATGCTCTTTAATGAAATGACAACCTAAGCCTTCATGATAATATAAACACACATGCACACACACCTAGTTTTCCCCCAAGAGTTGGGTGGGGTGGGAAAGGAAGGAGAGGAAAAAGTGAAGATGTATTTGTTTTCTACGCGCCCAGGAGGAAAATATGACCAATGTCATTTTTGTAATCTTCTTAGTATAATCTCTCTCAAGAGTGGCTTTAGAGGAGGCAAAAGTATTCGCTGGTCTTACAACAGCTTATTTCTGTCGTTTTTCGCTATGTGGCTGATGTAAGTGTAAGTAACATTGAATTAAACTTTAAGGCACTTTCATAGTCAATGGTGAAGCCTAACTTTTTGCTTCACTGGGTTGTTCTCCGTTCATACATAAAAGGGATGATAAAACCCAGCCTTGTGCAACCTACCATCAGCCAGGGGCCTCCTCATTTGGTTTATGAGATTTTTGGTCAAGCCATGCCCACTTGTCCAACACCTGGTGTCATATATGAAGTCAGGAATGGGGTAGATAAAGACACAGCTGGGCCGAAAGCAGGGGTTGCAAGCACTGCAAATCAGTTGTTCATTGGGGCTTGCAAAATAATGGAAAGCTCCAACGATCAGCTGCATTTAATTTGTATTACCAAAACAACTGCACCTCAAAAATACCTGCTACATGATTAACATCACATATTGTTTGGTCCTGTCAGTGAGAAAAATGTAAAATTTCTTGGTCCTTCATTAATTCTCTTCTGTGTATCAATTAAATTATAAACTGTTGATCAAGGTTGACTTGGGGGGGGGGCATGCGATATATTTTGGATGTGGCCCATTTTTTATCCATCACAGTGCTGAAAACTCCTCTAATTAACCTCTCCCCTCCTAACGTTCTCAAATAGTTTTCTTTTAAAAATAAAAGAGTTTTTGATTATCTTTTGGGGCATGCAGTGACACCAGCATCATTCAGTTTTCTTTTTTAAGGATCTTCCCTGTAAATCAAATAGAATATCATTAAAAGACTACGATAGCAACTATTCCAGTTAATTAGTCCTTAGTTTTTGTAGCAGCTGTTCAATGACATAATGGCCCCTTAAATATACTTTTTTAAAAATATTTTCCCCCTGTTTTCCTAATAAGCACTTTGTTGTTGTTGATGTTGTTGTTGTTGTTAAAATCTGTATACCACCCTTCACACAAAGAGCACAAGGTGGTACACAACAGAAAAAGAAACCTTAACTGTAATTTATCCTCCTTTAAAACCCTCACAAACTTCTTCTTTTGAAAGGGTCAGTTAACCCAGCCATATTACTGAGAGTTACTTTAAAATTTTGTTGTTTCTTTTTGGGGGGAGCATTTTATTTGTCTGTATACGTAAGAATTCAGCAGATTATTCCCTTATATTTGGAGCACCAGCTGAAGTTTCTTATGCTGCAATCCTAACCCTATGAACGCGGGTGTAAATCTATGTAAGGAAGTCAGGGTGTAAATGCTGCAATCCTAACCCTATGAACGCGGGTGTAAATTCAGTGGGATTGCTTCTGAGTAGAACTGGTTAGGATCGCACTGTTCCATCTCTCAGGACTGTCTTATCCTTCCGAGTAATTTGTCTTACGTCTGCATGTAAACTGTCAAATGTGGTTGCACATCTTTTCTGCCATCTGCACTCCAGCCGTCATTTTACCTGCTTCACTGCACTCGGTTCTCCAGAAAACCAGGAAGCTGCCTTTGCTGTTTAGCAATGAAAAGGGCAACTTCATCACTCTCGCTGCTCAGCTCACCATTCTGTAGTGAGACTGGGGCCTTGGCAGGATCATTAGACATATCTGCCAGAAAAACCCCCTGAGCATTCAGGGATCTCCTGGATTCTATAGGTCTTTGCGAATGTGGCATCCGAAAGGGTCCCTACCCTTTCATACTCCCCCACTTTTCCAGGAACATTTTGACAGGGATTACATAAACTGCATGAAAAACAGGGTTGTTTCTATCTTACCTCAGTTTCAGCACCCATTATTTATTTGAAAGTATTTATAACCCAATTAGACACACACACCTGTATATATGAATGAAATATCCTCAAGTTCACTGAGGCAATAACTAGTTAGACTAGAGAATCAAGAAAATTGAGGAGTCTCACTTTAAATAGCATTCTGTGCCCCCCCCCCCGTTTTCTGCAGAAAATAATTGCAAATTATATTAGTAAAAGCAGGGGACATTTTTTTCTTATGAGTTGCAAAATAGCTTCTTTCTCTGCTGTCACCTTCTCGGGTTTTCCGCCTCTCAAAACATAAGGATTCTACTTTAAACACACACACACACACACACACACACACACACACACCTCTAAATTCTAGGACATTGTCCAAAGAGAGTTGAAAGTGCTCACTTACTGGTTCTGCAATCACTTCATGTCCACCCAGTGGCAAATTCATTCTTACTATTTTCCTCATGTCCCGTCACTCAAGTGTGGGTTTTGTAACTTGCCGAACTGTTTGAAGGACTTGATTCCACAAGAGGGGGAACCATGCCTCACAGAAAGAAATTGTTTTGTCTGCTTGGAATAATTTCCTCTGGGAAATTTTGTAGGGTGCTAATCATGGCAAAGGACGTGCACCTGAGAATACGATGCACCAGCTTTTGAGATTTGGATTGATTGACTGCGTTCATTTATATGCCACCTTTGCACAGCGAGCAGTGAACAAAACAGCTTATAAGAAGCAACTTCTTAAGTGAGCATCAATTATTTTCATTGGATTACAAGGGAGATACAATCCCGCAGCATGGTGTGCTCCTTTTTTCAGTGTTTCGGGCAGCAAACCACACCCTCCTCCATGATGAGTGTTTTATTTCCCCTCCTAACTGGTTACCCATGTTGACCCCAAGCTGACAGTCATCATTCCATGGCAGTCGCCATTCTGCAGCCACTGAGCACGTCCTGCCACCATTTGGCTGTTCCTCTCTCCTCCTTTTTAGGATTCTCCCCTCCCATAAGATGCTTTTTGTGCTTGGAGTTTCTCCAAGTCTGATAATAATAATACCGGTAATAATAATAATAATAATAATCATCATCATCATCATCATCATCATCATAATCATAATTTATTATTTGTACCCCGCCCATCTGGCCGGGTCCCCCCAGCCACTCTGGGCGGCTTCCAACAAACATTAAAATACATCAAAATGTCACAGATTAAAAACTTCCCTAAACAGGGCTGCCTTCAGGTATTTTCTAAATGTCATGTAGTTGTTTATCTCTTTGACCTCTGATGACAGGGCAGGCACCACTACCGAGAAGGCCCTCTGTAGTGGTTTTTTACCCTCTTAACTTATTCAAGCCACCAAGCACTGGCCGGACTTAGATAAGGAAGAGGAGAGATTTTTTCACTTTTAATTGGTCATATACAAAACAGAAGGTAAGCTGCCACCACCTCCCTTTTCCAAGTAACCCAAATAGGAGTCCAGGGAGGAGAAATCCTATTATTAACCAGGTTACCCGCCTTGGCTCACTATCCGGTGATACCAAATAACAAAACAGAAAGGACTGGTAGGGTCCGAGGGCTAGGCTCTGGACTCCCACTAGCATGTGGTGCCATTTTGGCTATATAAGCAACATCACTCACTGCCGTGATCATCAGAAATAGCGGGAATGATGACGTGAATGCTTTTTAACACAATGAAAGGGTGCTGGTAATGCCATGGGAAACTGTTCTAAGCTCCACCCATATCCAAGGGCTCTCAGTACACTTCTCTGCAAAGAAACACTTGGCACGCAGAACAGAATTTTCCCCATCGCTAGTGTGGATCCCCTAGAAAAGAACAGAAAAATCCTAGTCCGTGCAGAGCACTGTGCACATCAGAGCACTTGGAACAGAGCCATGTTCTAGTACTCCTAGAATGCAAGACAGCAGATGTGTGCTGCTTTTTTCACTGCAGTCCTCCTCCTCATTAGCAAGGTTTTATTCATCTCTGATGTGACAGAGACCAAAAAGGGAAACAGGCCGATGATTTAGGCCTTACTCCCAGTTAGCGCTGCAATCAAAGCCACACACGTTTACAGTACGAGTTGCAAAGCCAGCAACTGGGAAGCCTGGATAGAACAGGCTCTGTAAAATCTGTGGCTGGAAACAAGACTCATAACCTACCCTCTGGAGGGTTACATCATTATTTACATAGAAATTGCACCTCCTATCAATAAATCAATTCCATTAAATCAGTGGCTGGGCCCTTTGTTTTGACAGTTGAAAGTCTTGAATAAACGACAATGTGCAGGATTCAAAAGGGTAGATCTGTAGAGTCTCACTGCTAGAACGGCATCCTGACAAGTTCCATTTATTTTCAAAGCTAGTTCAAAAGACTGAACGTTGCCAGCATCAGCTGTCCAGGTGAGCGGATGAACTCTTGTTCATGTTCACTGGTATTATTGATGCAGGATTGCTCAGCCATTTGCAAAATCAGTCCAAACTGGATGCTTCCCTAATCAGGAGATGCACTGGTGGGCTGTGAAAGGGGAACCCTACCGGAATGCAAATCCATCCTTGCAGCCTTTGAACATCCAAGCGTATTTCTTATCAGAAGTGCAAAAGTGTGAATCTCACAGTTGTTAACAAGGACATAACATTGTATGCTGAGACTCAGAGACGACAATGTTACCGTTAAGCAGACTGGCTTAATTCTAGGAAGCTGGTCCACTCTCTAAATAACTGCACACTTAGACACACATGCCCTGACCCTGTAGGAGGAAACATACGTACAAACAGATGGCATACATGTGTTTTACAAAGCTAGAATCCCAATTCATAATTAGGGACTGCATGAGCAAAGCTCCAAGCTAACCGCCTTTAATAGTACCAATCTGTGTGGGGAACAAATGGGGAACAGAACACTAGATTTGGTCCAAAGCTTCCCCCCACCCCTGTAACAGATGATTTACATCTGGGGCTATATGTGTGTAGCCCGGATCCCAGATTGGGAAATCCCATTTGTGTCTATTTCATCCTTTTGGACTAGAGCAGGGAACAGAAGGCAGCATATATCTGCTAGTATATATCTGCTAGCACACAAATCAGCTATCCAAATCTGCGTTCTTCCATTACCGATTCTTATTTAGGAATGCTTCTAAAATTCTCCTTGTCTGCAAACGTCAAATTACCTGGTCTTGCTGCTGAAATGGAACTTGGTGTATTAGAATTACTTCATTGTCCTGTGTGTGTGTGTTTTTTGCTTTGTTTTATTCCTTTCCAAAATTTGCACTGAGTATTGTGCACTGTTTGCCATAGCTTTCAATTGTGTATTGATCCTCAATTGCATGGTGGATGGGAAGGCTCGTTCCATCCATACTGAACAGTTATGATGAGGGCTGCAGATGTCAGGCTCTGCTCGCTCATAGTTCTTAATCCAATGTCAGGAAAATGAACTCATAGTCTTGATTTCTGGAGGCAAGTGTTCTGCTAGGAGAGGATCAGCACTTACAGTCCAATCCTCATCATGTCTACTCAGAAGTAAGTCCCATGGATAAATGGGGTTTACTTCCAGGTAAGTGGCACCCAGGCTTAGCTCTCAAACAAACTTGCTTCTTCTGGTTACTCGTCCTTATAGAGTTAGGGCTTTTATTCTAGAAAAATAGGTTTTAAGTCTTTTTGTTCCACCTTTCTAATATAGATAGATAGCGAAATATGAAAGGAACTGCAGATAGAGTGATATAACCCCACTGAAAAGCAGTCGGAACCGGGGGAAGTCAACCTAAGATGTTAAAAAGATGGATTTGTATAAGAATTGTTTATGTCTTGTATGTGTTTTTATTTGTTTGTTTGTTTTTGTTTCTTATAAAATGAATAAAAATATTGGGGGGGAGGAAATGCACAGGTGGGTGTGCATGCTTTATAGCAGCAAAACATCTTTGAAAATTGGGTTTAACCCTTTCTAGACGGAAAAGTCAAACATGCATTTTTACCTGCCTGTCAAATTTGTCCAGAGTAGGAGAACTCAGAGTGTCTGATGAATGCCACCCCTGAGAGAGACCTACCCAGGTTTTCTTGTAGTAAGCGCTGGAAAGAGGCATTGCGGGGCTGGGAATCCTACCTATTTCCTATCTTTTTAAGGGGAAAGTATACGCTTTTTGTAGATGTGTGTACTATTAAAATGTGTTCCACCTTTTGCTCCTTGTGGGAAAGGTAGGATAGATAGAAATGCAATGATAAATAAAGAGAAGAAAGAAAAAGAAAGACCATCTTTGGAAGTTGCAGTTCTGAGTGGAGGAGTAGCAGAAGACAGGGGTGCTGCTACGGTAGTTGTTTCTCTACATCAGGCTTGTAGTCCAGATATTTCTGGACTACAGTTCCCATTATCCCTGACTATTGGCCACGTTGGCTTGGGGGCTGATGGGAGTTGGAGTCCAAGGACATTTGAAAGGCCACAGGTTCCCCAATCCACACATATTGCCCTAGCTGCTTTTCCTTAATTGTGGTGGTCCAGATGCAGCTTGAGGAGGCCTGTTTGTGTGGTGGGAAGTGGCACAAGGTAAAAAGGTTAAATGTCTGCTGCTTCTCCAGAATTAATTAATCCAGAATGCGGCAGCTAGACTGGTGACTAGGAGTGGCTGCCAGGACCACATAACACCGGTCCTGAGAGATCTACATTGGCTCCCAGTACGTTTCTGAGCACAATTCAAAATGTTGGTGCTGACCTTTAAAGCCCTAAACGGCCTCGGTCCTGTATACCTGAAGGAGCGTCTCCACCCGCACCGTTCAGCCCGGACACTGAGATCCAGCACCGAAGGCCTTCTGCCGGTTCCCTCACTGCGAGAAGCAAAGCTGCAGGGAACCAGGCAGAGGGCCTTCTCGGTAGTGGCACCCGCCCTGTGGAACGCCCTCCCATCAGAGGTTAAAAGGATCTACAACTACATGACATTTAGAAAACACCTGAAGGCAGCCCTGTTCAGGGAAGTTTTTAATCTGTGATGTGTTAATGTATTTTAATGTTTGCTGGAAGCCGCCCAGAGTGGCTGGGGAGACCCAGCCAGATGGGCGGGGTACAAATAATAAATTATTATTATTATTATTATTATTATTATTATTATTATTATTATTATTATTATTTTTCTCCACTCAAAATCACAACCACCTCCAGAAGGGTGTGTCCATGTGTGTGTGTGTGTGTGTGTCCGTGTGTCTGTCCATCCATCCCTCACCCCACCCCACTGCAAATATTCAGAGCTTTATTACATCCATTTGTGTGTACTGCATGCTTTGTTTTATTGCTTCAGCTCTTTGTAGGCCACAGCCGTCTGCCCAGTGATGTATGGCAGTTCCATAGGAAACATGTCCTGCTGTTGATTCCTGCGCCGTAGCCCAGTATCAGGGAATCCAGAGTCCAATTTTCAGCTATCTCGTCCCACTCTCGGAATGAAAGGAAACCGAGGACTGGAGTGATATATCATCCTCTAAAGTAGCTACTGAGGAAATGATCTGAGTAATGCTAATAGCATTGGCTGCCCCTTTGAAGGGAACCTTTAAGAAATCTGACCAGCAAATGGAAACAGATTGAACAGAGCCATCGCCATAAAGTGAAACATGGCTTCTGCCAAGATCACATATGCCTACACTAACCCTTGTCTTCAGCACTTCTTAAAGATCATACTTGGGAGCATTGGGGGGTGTTCTCTGTGGCCTGAACCTATGCACTGGAGCCAGGAATTACAGCTCTGCAATTCAGCTCTGCCTTTGGCTCCCCACCCCTTTCTGTGGCTATGGTTCAATCCCAACAGCTGAGAATGCCTTTCAATACAAATTAGTTAAGTCATAGTTACACTCTCAAAGCTAGGAAATAATAACCATTTTGGAACGAGAGAAAGAGAGAGAGAGGCAAAGTTTTGCATTAATATATATGATTGAAAACCCATGGAACAGAGCAAGCAAGGAAAAAGTTGTGGGTGGTAATAACCATCTACTCCAGATGATCTGGGCTGCAGCTCAAGTAACTGGGGAGAGAGGAAACAACCCCAGGAAGGTGTCGCACTACGCAGTAATAGCTGTTTTGGCACCAGGGGAAGCCACTGAAATTTTGCCTAAAGCAAAAGTTGAAGTGAATTGTTGGGTTCCTTTTCCAGGGGACTGTTCAAGGAAGCTGAAAGCGCTTCCATGAAAAGTACTGAGTTCTCCAGAACATAGTGTTAGGAATTTGTGGGTGCTAGACCATTATAATCTCTAGATCAATAAAGGGTTAGAATTTAATCAACGCTTGGAGTGTTAAGACTTGGGTGCCAGACTCACTTGTATTAAGCGAGACCTGTGCACATTAAAGATGTGAGTTGGACACTGCTAATCCCCTGGAATCAACACGTGATAAAAGCTAATTAAGCTAGGCTAAGCTTCCCATGTCCAGGAAATCGCCTGGGGTCATGAGCCATGAGGAAAGCCAATGGATCAAAGGAAATTGGTGTGAGACAACAAATAGATAGGGCCCCTCCCTCAATAGATAAAGAGAGCTTGGAGTAGCAGAAGTGAGGAGTGATGTCACTGGGAAGTTATGTAGGAAGAAGCTGAAGAAAAGGTGCAAGCAGGCCGAGAGCCACGGATGGTGTCTGCTGGAATTCTAGGTTGTGTCTATGGGAGAAGCAAGATCCCATTGGAGTGCAATGCCGGGAACCGCTCCATTGTAGGCTCAGGTTATATATATATGTGCAAATAAACCATATATCATAAAGACAACACAGTCTCCGCTGTGCCTTGTTCCTGAAAGGAAACATGAACCCTGGGTAAACTTACCTGGAACCCCTGGAATCTTGCACTGCTTGGGAGATATGGCATGTAACAATATGTTAGGGACATAATATATTTGCTGGATGAAACCAAAGGTCTGCCTAATCTAATCTAACATCTCTTTTTCTCATGGTGGCTGACTAGATGTCCCCCAGAAGCTTAGAAGCAAAACATGGAACTGGAATTCCCCAAGCTGTGAAACCAATGTATTGGTTTTGTAGATATATTGCAGCCCTTCCCCAACCTGGCACCCTCCACATGTGGTTGGACTCCTACTCCCATAAACCCCAGCCAGCATGCTCCAGCTGATAGAAGTGGATCTCCAAAAACATCTGGAGGGTACTGGCTTCTCCCTCTGTGTGTGAAGTTTCTATAAATACATTACAATTTGCTACAAACACATCTCACAATATTGGTTTCTCATTTTTTTCAGTCTTAAGTTCAGCTCACATCATTAAGTTCAATGCCACATCATTTTTTAAAAAGTCATCGCAAAAGTCAATCAGCATTTCAGGGCACATTTTTCCCCCAATAGATAAAAATTTTGTTTGCAATTTTGCCTTCTATTATACATTTTTGCAAGGAGCCTCCCCGAATAACATGGATTCTTTGCATGGTATTTTCCCTAATATGTGCATTTTTATCCTTACGTTCTTCTGATATAAACAATTTCCCGCACTTTATTTGGTCGGAGAACTGTATTGCAAAATTTGGAGAAGGGTGAATTTCCAAGGATTAGTTGCATTTTGGTTTGTGTATTGGTATGGGAATTCTGGATTATTGAAAATGAGAACCCAACCCAATTCCCCACCGCACTTGCTACTTGTAGCCCTTGATACCTTTATCTTCTATGAGTTTGCCTAATCCTCTTTTAAAGGCACCTTCAGTCAGTGGAGATTCCCACCTCTTGTTGCTGCAAACAGCATGAATTAATGACTCACTGTTTTAGGAAAGGACCTGTTTCCTGTCCTCTATCTACTGTTGGTCAGTTTTATTGGATGACTCTGAGTGCCAAGACTATATGTGAGAGTGTTATTGACTTAGTTCTCGACAATTAAGGCGGCATTGAAAAAGAAACATTTTAACTTGCCTCATGAACAGCAAGAGGGAGAAATTTCCCAAAGCTATAGCAGCATTAACAGCTACATTTGAAGGAACCTTCAGCAGGGCTTCAAAGTTACAAGTGCAAGCCCCTACTTATCAATCTGTTGTTGGCATCTGTCTGTCTTGGGAGACAATGGAAGAGTGTGCCTTTGTGGGTGAAATTGAACTGTTGGAAGTTTGCAGTGCTTGCTGCGGCTGTAGAGACTGATACAGGGGAGACATGTTTTGTTGCAGCTGGGGCAGATGAAGGCGTCCGGTTGTGCTGCTGCAGATATGCCATCGTTTTTCTTCTTTTTGTGCTCCTCCCAGTGGTCATTGCTCCTCTGGTCACTACTATGGTCATATGACTTGACTGTCTGTCTCCAGGCACTGCAGTCGTCTGCAAGGGATTCCCACACAACAGGGTTTACATTACCACCCTTCATGTCACATGTGTATTTGTGGTTCCCACAACATTTCAGATTGAACTGAAGCCTGGGGCAGCCTAGAGGCAGTTTGCAGAACATCCTTTAGGAACGTAAGAGAAGCCCTTCTGAATCAGGCCAATGGCCCATCTGGTCCAACATCCTGTTCTCACAATGGCCAACCAGATGCCTGTGGGAAGCCCACAAGCAGCTGAGCTCAACAGATTCTCCCCTCACGCAGTTTCCAGTAACTGGTGTTCAGAAGCATATTGACTTCAAGAGTGAGCATGCATTCCCTAGAATAGGGATGTGGGCTAGATATCGATGGAACAGAACTCTCATTATCCCTGACCATTGACCATACTGACTGGGGCAAATGGGAATTGGAGTCAAACAACACCTGGAAAACCATAGTTTCCGATCCTTGTCTAAGTGTTTGAGAGAAGCAGGAAGTGCATCAGAATGTTGAATAGGTCAAAGGCCTGGAAACGATGCCTTATGAGGAACGGCTTAGGGAGCTGGGTATGTTTAGCCTGGAGAAGAGAAGGTTAAGGGGTGATATGATAGCCATGTTCAAATATATAAAAGAATGTCATATAGAGGAGGGAGAAAGGTTGTTTTCTGCTGCTCCAGAGAAGCGGACACAGAGCAATGGATTCAAACTACAAGAAAGAAGATTCCACCTAAACATTAGGAAGAACTTACTGACAGTAAGAGCTGTTCGATAGTGGAAGTGTCGTGGAGTGTGGTGGAGTCTCCTTCTTTGGAGGTCTTTAAGCAGAGGCTTGACAGCCATCTGTCAGGAATGCTTTGATGGTGTTTCCTGCTTGGCAGGGTGATGGACTGGATGGCCCTTGTGGTCTCTTCCAACTCTATGATTCTATGAATATATGCATCCGCCAAATTCCTTGAAACTGGTACTGCCTGGAAGAATTTGGAAGACCTGCAGCTGAAAGGCGATGTTAAGTCTCCTGAGTTCTAGCCAGTTAGGGAAGACCCATAGTTTACTGGTGCATCCTCTACACTTGAATACATCCCTTTTTTATGAGCACCTGGATTCAGAACATGACATCGGTATTTCAGGAACTAGGCCTAGGCCTATGAGTAAACTAGGATCCAGGCCCAGGATAATTCTGGACAGGACTGGTGTAGATTAACCCCTCTCCTACAAGGCAGCTCCATACAGATGCCAAGGAAATGCTATGCATCCTGCTCCTTCATTAATTTTCATAGCATGCTTTAGGGTCAGCACTTGCAGTGCTAGTAAAGTGGCAAATATGGTGGAGATATATGAGCTGCAATATCTTAAAGGCCGGTAGAAAGGATTCACTTTGGGCCCATTTCTTTAGACATTCATTCATTCATTCACTCATTCATTGGACTTGCACCAATGTTCCAGAGGCCCTGGCATTCAATACTTCTTTATAAACTAATTTGGCATTCTGAGGATGAACTGGTGGACACATGTCCAGTAGAGGGCAGTAGTGTACTTAATAGCACACCTATTTGGTAGGCAAGCTACCTCCAATAGAGAACAACTTGATGATAAGAATCCTAGCAAAGAAATGGGAAGGTGCAGTGGGTGCCTGGAATCTCTTCTGCCACCAGTGTTCTGTGTTTCTGACTAAATGTCAGGTGAGAATAATGGCAGACTAATGATGATCCATTGATCTCAAGGGAAGGTAATCTAACTGTTTCTGGGTCAGATTCCATGGACTGAAAAATATATTGGAAGAATCATGGGGACAAAGTAGCGTTCGTCTCTGGATTCAACTCAAGATCCCACTGTGGCAAAGACCCGTGAAAACGAAATATCATTTAGATTAGCTTCTTTTGCAGTCATATCAAACTTGTGTTTTCTTGAATTTGGATTTTTTTTCATATGCTACACAAGCAGTCAGTTGGCATAGCTCTTCCTAGACTGTTCTGTTTGTTACTGAAAACAGGATGTTAAGGAGAGAAACCCCCCATGCTTGAATGCTTTCCTCCTGCAAAACCTCACTGCATAAAGAAATCAAGAGCAAAAGGAAGAAAGTTAATTAACATAACACGGCAGGCAGGAGGCTTGCTTTCAGACCTTCTTTCCTGCTTGGCAGGGGGTTGGACTGGATGGCCCTTGTGGTCTCTTCCAACTCTATGATTCTTTCTGGAAGTCAATGCTTTGCAACTTTCATGTTAAATCTGTCGATTTCAAATGAACAAGGTTAAACTTGGCTTTTCCAATGCCGCCTCCTCTGCTCTCTTTCTCTCTGCCTTTTCCTCCATGTTGGCTTCTCTATTTCCGCACTGCTGATGCCACTCCAAGATGTTATATGCCCTTGCATTACACCCAGGTCTCGGTGGTGGACCATCTCTTTCCCTGGATGGAGGAATCAAATTCTGACCCGCCAAGCTAGATGCCTCCATCCCCATTTGTAGTCCCAGGCTGGCAGTTCAAATACGCTGGACTCCTGGCATGCCCCCATACTTCAGTGGTAGCACCCTCACTCTCAATCAGCCATGAATCAATTCATAATAAAAAATATTACTAGCTGAGTAGCCTTGCAATGCCAGTCCCTTTACTGTAGGATCCCTGATTGGCTGGGCTCACTAATGTGATTAATCTGGAAAGGGCCAAAAAGGAAACAAGGGGAGGGATGAAGCAGCAAGGATTAAGTGACACCATATGGGATGAAGAGTTAATCTCAGTCAATAGAGCATGGGACTCTTAACCTCAGAGTTGTGGGTTCAAGCCCCATGTTGGGCAAACGACTCCTGCATTGCAGGAGGTTGGACTAGATCAGGCACCCCCAAACTCGGCCCTCCAGATGTTTTGGGACTACAACTCCCATCATCCCTAGCTAACAGGACCAGTGGTCAGGGATGATGGGAGTTGTAGTCCCAAAACAGCTGGAGGGCCGAGTTTGAGGGTGCCTGGACTAGATTATCCTTCTGCTGCTTTCCAACTCTATGATTCTGTGATCTAATAATTGAAACTGGAAAATACTTACCATCGGGGTTTTCATTTAATACCAGTATCACT
The DNA here is from genome assembly GCA_034641385.1 of Darevskia mixta. Lineage (NCBI taxonomy): Eukaryota > Metazoa > Chordata > Lepidosauria > Squamata > Lacertidae > Darevskia > Darevskia mixta. The sequence continues at coordinate 20,178,231 of JAWWNH010000018.1, forward strand.
AGGTCCTAAGCAGCTTTATTGACTTCTTTTACAGGGTGGACAGTATAAATCACACTGTTTTTGAAACGTTGGTAGTATGGTTTGCTGTCTTCGTGATCTGTCAGTAGTTTTGGGGGGCGGGGGAGGTTGGTCTTAAGTGCAGCACTTCTTATCCTAGCCACCTCCACTGACATTGAATCCGCAGCTTGGGAGAGATTTGTTGGGATGCTCTGGGAGGTACGTGACCAGACTGTCACAGTATCAATCTCACCATTAAGATGTCAATCCTTTAATAGCACTTGGAAGCGAATCAGACACTTCCAGTGACATTGTAACCGCAAAGTGTGAAAGGCAAGTCTTATTCCTCGGGATGTGTAGGAGACTCTTTCATTTACAACAAAGGCTGCTGTTAAGTGTTGTTGTTCACATCAGGACCCCCAATATTCTTCAGGGAAATCAAAGGAAGTCAATGTCACTGCAAACACCATCCCTATCAGGTTTCAGTAGGTCCCTGATGTCCATCAGAATTGCTCATCTCTTTTTAAACTGTCAGCACTGGGAGCTGAGTGGGAGAGTGTGGCTAGTGCTTTTTAAAAAAATAATAATAACACCTTGTTAACAAAAACAAAAGTGTTTTTTTTTAGGGGGGGGGGAGAGGAGAAAATCAGTGAACTGACCTTCTCCCTCTCTAGGGGAAAAGTAAGGTCCTCTCCCCTCTGGAGGCAGGAGCAAATTTAGAACTCTGATCTCTGACCGTCCCTTGGGAAAGCACTGGTTTGCATATGTTGCAGAAGATCCCTGCTGGATGAGGCGAAGAGTTTATCTTGCCCAGCATCCTGTTCTCACAGTGGCCAACCAAATACCCATAGGACCCGAGTACTAGAGCCCTCTCCCCTCCTGCGGTTTCCGGCAGCTGGCGTTGAGAAGCATTGCTGTCTCCAACTGTGGTCTGAAGGGTTTGGGGTTTGACTCAGGGTTGGTTTATACCAGAGATTCCAATTATGTGGTGCTTAGAGCTGCCTCACTCAAGCTGGTGTCTTCCAGATGTTATTGGACTTGCATTGGCATTGGCCATGAGGAGTTGCAGGCCAAAATGCCCAGAGGGCACCAGCACATGGGGGAGGCTCAGGGCAATATAATGGCTGAAAGCTAGGAAGACTGTGCCAGTGACAGGTAGGTAGCCGTGTTGGTAGTTGAAACAAACAAACAAAAAAAATCCCTTCCAGTAGCACCTTAGAGACCAACTAAGTTTGTTATTGGTATGAGCTTTCGTGTGCATGCACACTTCTCCAGTGAGGGGCACATAATTCTTCAAATTAGAAAGCAGGGGCTATGAACCATATATACAGTCCTGAATATTGCATGTGGATATGAGCTGGTGCTGATTATGCTTTATCTAGTGTTGGATTATGACTCAGAAGACCCAGGTTGAAATTATTAAGATTTCGGGGACATTATCTCTCCACCTAACCCATCTCACAGGGTTAATGTGAGGATAAGAAGGGACTGGACAGAGAAACGAGCCTGCCACCTTGGGACTCCAAAGGGGGTGGCATATAAGCAGCTCTGTCACCGAGCTTGTCAGTTCCATCAGGCTGCAGCAGAGGGTGACAGAGATGCAGGGCCACCCCCATCAGCTCTGATGGGAGACTAGATGCCTTTGACTCCTCTTCTCCCTGAACTGTTTATGTTCCAGTTAGTCATTACGTGAACTACAGTAGGGATATTTAGGCAGACACCTGAACACTCAAATGCCCTAAGTGTGGAAGGGGATAACAGCATAGATTCAAACCCTTCCCCAAAGTCCTTGTGTCTGTCATATTTCCACCCCACCCACACCCTGGCTGTTCTTCAGGCCCCAACCTGCCTGTGTTGCACAGGGAAAGCCAGCAGGGGGGTTTCTACTCACATGCACTTGCATGCAAATAGAACCTTCCATGCAGTTGGGGGTCCCATTAAAGCAGTTTCATTGATCACATGGAGGAGTCTCCTCAGGTTCAGGCAGAGGCCACCAGCATACCTCCCTGCACAGCATGGCCAGGGAGCAAACGTATGAGGATATTGAGGGCAGGGCTTCCCTGGGCACCCCTGTCCCCATCCACACTTTGAATGTGTGCTCAGGTCAACACTTGAACATGCCTAATGCAACCGTCAGAATTGGAGCATGAGTTTATTTTCTCTCTTCCTTCCTCATCCATTTATGCATTGTGTGTCTTGTCTTTCAGGCTGTAACCCTGCAGGCAGAGACTGCCCTGTTGTAATTGATCTTAAGTAAGCTCACCCTGGGCACACTTTAAAGTGAAATTTCAGGAGCAATCCAATGCTCCTGGGATGGTGGCTGCTCCAAGGGTGATATGGTCATAGCTCAGTGGCAGAGAATCTGCCTTGCATGCAGAAAGTCCCGGGTGCAATCCCTGCCATCTGGGAGAGAACCCTGCCTGAAACCCTGGAGAGCCACTGCCAGCCCGTGTAGACAATATTGAAATAGATGGGCCAATGGATCTGCTTCAGTGTAAGGCAGCTTGCAATGTTCCTATGGTAGGGCCAGGAACTGCCAAGCTGCTGCTGGGCCAAGTTCAAGGTGTTCATACTAACCTGTAAGCCCCTGTACAACTCAGGACCAGGTTACTTGAGAGACCACCTTATCCCTTATGCTCCCAGTAGATCGCCGCAGACTGTGGGAGAATTTCTCCTGCAAGTTTCCAAGATCTCAGCAGATCTCGCTCCACAGTAACTGGGAGCAGGGCTGTTCTGTGGAACGCCATTCCTGTTGATATACAAAAGGCACTTTCTGAAAACAACTGGAAATATTTTTGTTCTAACAGGCTTTCCCAGCTGGATAAATGCCGTGTGTCCACTTGTTAGGACTTTCATGTTGCTTAAAATGTGTTTGTTGTTTCGTGCTACAGTATCAGCTTTTTTTAATGCAAGGGGGCCCAGGTTCAATCTCTGGTTTCTCCAGGTTGAAGCTGGGAGAGACCTCTGTCAGTCAGTGTTGGCAACACTGGGCTAGATGCACAAATGCTCTGTGCCTCAGTGTGAAGTATCTTCCTATGTTCTTGCTGCCCACATAAGCAAGCACCTCAACAGTTTTTTCTTTCATGTTTTAAGGCGTTCCTTTTGGGTCCTTTTCCATTGCTACTTAAGAGGAGGAGGGAAAGGGGGAGCTTTTAAATGATACAGAGCTCCCGTTTACAGCAGGAGCGTAAACCGTGAAGAAGTTAAGATCCATTCGGCGTGAGCTGCATTAAGGACAGCGGTCCTTGAAGTCATTTTTGTTTTAATTGCACCATCTTTCATATCACTTTGAAATATTTCAAATGCAGGCTGGGAGCCTGTCTCCCAAACAAATGAGACCAAAAAAAAAAAAAAAGCTATGAAGAAAGGAAATTGCAGTATAATGGAACAAATGGCTCCCAGCCATACCACTATGGGCTGTGTGATCTCATCAGGAGCAAATATGTTAAGCTGCCTTGGATTTGGTTAGCGTTGAAACAGGGGGTCTCTCTGAAGGAAGCAACAAGGACATGCGGCGGTGGCATCTTAGTAGGTGGCACACTCTTTTCATGTATTTATTTATTTAAATGAGAGCCAGGATTTAATTAAAAGTTCCCTCGACTGCTGGAGGGTCCCGGTCCGTGGGAGGTTCCAGATGAGATGTCCCCATTTCCTGAGGTTGGGCAACACTGCGCCTTGTGGAACGGCAGAACTCGTGACCCCACTATCCCGGTCAGATTACAATGTCAATGTTTCCAACCCTCCCTCTTACCCCCTCTGCCTCACCCTCCCCACCCCCTGCTCCAATAGCTGGCCTTTCCCCCTCCACACTTCCTGCCTTTGTGAATGAAGGAATGCCGAACATGTTCACAGGCCAGTTAAGCAAATGCCTCCTCTTAGCCTCCAGCTGCTTGCTTGCGAATGAATGAGCTTCGAAAGGGGCCTACTTCCTTTTGCGTTTTTTAATGCCAGGGTGGAGATGATACATGGAAGCTGCTAGGAGGATGTGCTGGGAATATCAGCAAGGCTTACCTGTTCTCCAAACCCTGCTTACCAGGGGTGCTCCCTATTTCCTGGGACTTGTTTCCGGTAAAGAACTCATGTTTAGATTTCAGCGGAGAATTTCTGGATGCCTTGTGTGCACGTGTGGATTTTAAAAAATTGAATTAAGCATTAGCCCTGCCCCTGGATTAATTTGGGACTGGGGTGGGTGGTCCCTGGATTAGCCCAGAGTGAGTGAGGCTGCTCTCAGTGTCAAGGTTTTACTGCTCTACTTTGCCTGTCATTGTAGAGGTCAGAGAAATTCATTGTGTGAATTTCATGCTCTTTATTCAGCTCATAGTAGCAAGGAATGAATCTTTCTCCAAAACGTCTGCTACATTATTTACACAATGGGCCCCACGTGATTGGCTAATTCCGGGCTACTCCTGTAGGCCAATCAGGTTGTGGATTCACTTCATCCAGGAGCCTGATTGGCTGCTCTTGCAGGCCAATCAGGTCGCTGATTCACTTCCACCTGGAGCTGGATTGGGTGGTTCCTGCGGACCAATCAGACTGCTGCATTCTGAATCCCATTGTACTAGGACCAATCAGACTGCTGCATTTTGGATCCTATTGTTCTAGGATTCAGCTCAGTACATAACAGAAGATAAAAAGACCTGCAGGGCAATCCCACACAGTTACTGATCCATGGGACTGGAGAGTTTTGGATCAGGCGGCAATGTCCCTCTGCCCAGCTCTGCTTGTGCCAAGATCGGATGGGAAGACGGATCTCTTGTCTCTGCAGAACTTCCAACTGTACCTTGGCGTTACCAGCACCATGCTCTAGCCAACTGAGCTATCCAGCTGGGGTGGAAGCTACCACCATTAGTATCTCTGCCACTGATAGCTCGTGTATTCCTCTAAAAAAGGACATCTTAGGGACAAGGACAGGGTGGAGCAGGACTGTCCCAAGGAACTGCTGGCTATTTTGCTGGTCTAGCTACCAACAACAGACCTGATTTGGGCTTCTCTGCTGCGTGAACTTGGAGCTGGTGAAGTGTGTGTGTGTGGGGGGGGGAAATGGCAGGTGCCAGGGTTTCAGCCCACCCCAACACTTTTTGGCCAAGGCTAGAATAGCAGCAGGCAATCTGCTATTCCATTAAGCACCACTGCTGCCCCTTCAGGAGTTTGGATTGCTGGTAGTCTACCCAAGCACCATTTTTAATTATTATTCCATAGTACCGGTAGCAATGTTCTGTGTTCTATCCCTAGTACTGGCTGCCAAAAGACTGGAATACCTGGAAAAGTTCATCATTTTGGAATAACTTTGCTAAGAGGAAGGAGCAGTTAGGCACCTTCTGCCCTGGGTGGATACAGCTACCAGCTGCTGTATTTTGTGATTAAGAACAAATATATTGAGTTGGGTTATTACCTGCTCCCCCTAGCCCAATTTCTTCTTGTGTTTTGTCTTTTAGATTGCAACCAGGGGCAGGTGGGCGGACTGGGGAATCGCTTATTTCTGATATTTGTAAATATTCTACGAGGCCCTCCTTTTCTTTGTTTTTTAACAGAGTGTAGTAAAACTCAAATCTGGGATGGGAAATCTGTGCCCCCCAAATATTGTTGAACTACAACATTCTTGACCGCCACCCATCCTGACTGGGAATGACCTGCACCTGGAGCACCAAAGGTTCCCCATCACAGATTTAAGTAAATGAGCCAATGTGGGCAGAGCACTAGGCTATGACCCTGTTCAGCTAATAATAATAATAATAATAATAATAATAATAATAATAATAATAAATTTATTATTTATACCCCACCCATCTGGCTAGGTTTCCCCAGCCACTCTGGGCAGCTCCCAACTGAATATTAAAAACACAATACAGCATTAAACATTAAAAACTTCCCTAAACAGGGCTGCCTTCAGATGTCTTTTAAAAGTAAGATAGCTGCCTATTTCCTTGACTTCTGATGGAAGGGCGTTCCACAGGGCAGGTGCCACTACCGAGAAGGCCCTTTGCCTGGTTCCCTGTAACCTCACTTCTCGCAGGGAGGGAACTATCAGAAGGTCCTCGGTGCTGGACTTCAGTGCCCAGGCTGAAGAAGTTCAACGAACAGCCTGTTTCTTAGACAGACCTATCAGACCAGGTTGCTGTGAAGATAAAATGGTGGTGGTCAACACTGTATATCAGAGGGAAGGAAATCTGTGGTCCTCTAGATCAGTGTTCCCCAACCTTGGGCCTCCAGCTGTTTTTGGACTACAACTCCCATCATCCCTCGCTAGCAAGAACAGTGGTCAGGGATGATGGGAATTGTAGTCCGAAAACAGCTGGAGGCCCAAGGTTGGGGAACACTGCTCTAGATGATGTTGGGACTACAGCTTTCATCATCAGTGACTGTTGGTCATGTTGGCTGGGGTTAAGAAAGATGGGACTCCAAAAATATCCAACAGATTCCCTGTTCCTGATTTACTCCACCACAAGCACCTTTGAGGAGGGCAACCAGGATGTAAATGTAAACAAAGGGCAGCTGAGGAAGGAGTTTTCTCTAAGTCCTGCATGCTTGGTGGGGATGCTGGAAAGGACCTTCTCCATGGCTGCTCCCAAACTTTGGAACTTGCTTCCTACAGAAGTTAAGACTGGCTCCCTATTTGTTCTTCCACTGGCGGGTAAAGACCTTTCTATTCCAACAGGCCTTTAGGAACTGACTTTTGAGGAAAGGGCTGGTGTTGTGATGTTTTCATTGTTATCTGTGTTTAATAGATTTTTAAATGCCATTTTAATCATATTAGTGTTTTTTATTTATTGCCTTTTCTATAGCTTGCTCTATTTTATCTGTGAACGCCACCTTGAGTCCTGAACAGGACTCAATAATAATATGAAAAAGATAGAAAAAAGAAATTATAGAAGGGAACTTAAAGGATTTGGTGCAAAGCAAGGGGAACGTTTTTATTGCAAACCAATGGGAAAATGTTTCCTTGGATAACACTGTCCTTTAAGCCCATCCAGATTTTGCTGAACTTTAACTCCCTTCGGATCCAGCCAACATGGCCAATGGTCAGGGATGATGGGAGCTGGAGGATAGATACCCCTTCTATAAACTTTGTTGCCACATGAACCAATTGCTGTGTGTGTGTCTAGTACAGGTTAAGTGACGCGGGTGGTGCTGTGGTCTAAACCACTGAGCCTCTTGGGTTTGCTGATCGGAAGGTTGGCAGTTTGAATCCCCACAATGGAGTGAGCTCCCGTTGCTCTGTCCCAGCTCCTGACAAACTAGCAGTTCGAAAGCACGCCAGTGCAAGTAGATAAATAGGTACCGTTGCGGTGGGAAGGTAAACAGCGTTTCCGCGAGCTCTGGTTTCCGCCACGGTGTCCCATTGCGCCAGAAGCGGTTTAGTCATGCTGGCCACATGACCCGGAAAGCTGTCTGTGGACAAACGCTGGCTCCCTTGGCCTGAAAGCGAGATGAGTGCTGCAACCCCATTAGTCGCCTTTAACTGGACTTAACCGTCCAGGGGTCCTTGACCTTTACAGGTTAAGTGCTAGTTTTCTCTTGTCTTCTCTACATTATCCTAGTGTTGGCACCCCCCCCCCCAAAAAAAAGACTCCAAACATTTTTGCTTTTTTTTATAACTGGTGGTAAAACTTTATTATTCAAGTTTAGATGTAACAGACATCTTTTTGCTGCCTGAAGAATTGTTTTGCATAAGAAATACACCAGGAACATGATTGTGAGTAGAAATGAACATGCATTATGAAAACTGGGGAATGGAAAGCACAAATAGAGAAAACAAAACTGAATACCCCTTGTATCGTAACAGACAGAATAGCCATGAGCATCCTAGAGTGAATCCAGAGCTATGCATTTAAAGGGTTCTTTTGGGAACATCGCATCATTATTTAGCTGTAATTCCTGCATTGCAGTGAGGGGGACTAGATGATCCTTGATTCTACGATTCTGTAGGCAAGACTTCCATTTTTTGCTCATCCTTATATGCAAATGATATTTTGAGATGCTGTATTTTATTCCCTCTCTGGGAAAGGAGGAAAAACATGTCTGGACAAAGCACAGAGCATGAAATAAAATGAAACAGTAACCAATGGTGGTGAATTTTAGGTGCACTTATTGGTTGAAGACTGAAGGAGAGATTTAACTCCAAAGTCACAATCATTCTAATGGAAGGTCTGCTACTTCCCTGTTGAAAAAAAGTTAAGTACGTACTGTTCTTTCACAACTCCCAGTCTCCCACTCATTTCAATAAGGCTTGCACAGTAGAGCACCCCAGTGGATTGTGTTTCATCTCAGCTAATGGTAAAGACAAGCGATCACTTGGATTTTCTGCCTGAAGCACCACAATGTCTTGGGCTACAGAGACTGAAAAGGAACCTTGCACTACAAGAATCCAGAACTGGATACATCCAGGTATTTTGGAAAGAACCTATGGGGGATGTGATGAGGTCACACAGGCTAGCTCTTTTCCTTGTGGTGACACCATCGCCACCGCCCCATTCAGCCCTTGTGGGAAGAAGTTCTACACTTGTACATCCATAGAGCTCCTTTACACGTTGGCCAAACACAGACTGTAGGGTTACAGCTAGTAGATGTGCTGTGGGGAGGACTCACCCCACTGAATTGGAGAGGTTGACTGAACCCTCCTAGTACCCTATAGCAGAGACGAACCATATGGTAGCAGTGACCTTCTGGACCTTCTCAGAATTGTGGCAGAAGTGGTGCATGTTTGAAGGTTCCCAATCATTTAGCGGGGGCGGGAAGCATCTCAGAGAGTAAGGCTGAACAAAAATCCATTTTCCTGATCTGCTCGTTTTCTGCATATCGCAAGCTTTTTGTTTTGTTTAACATGATGGAACATTCAAACTGTAGCCCTGTGTGTATCTTCTGACATTCTGGGAAGGGCGAGTGTGCCAAGATATGTTCTTAAGGCTGCAGACCTATGCACATTTACCTGGGAGTAGGTCTCATTGAATTCAATCAGGTTTACGTCTGAGTAGACAGGTATAGGATGACACTGAGAGGGTGCACGCCCAGAAGCAAGCCCCATTGAACTCAATGAGACTCACAGGATTGTGGTGGAAGAGTTGTATTATGTATGGTCAATGAAGGTGAAAGTATCAGTGGCACTTCCACCCACCCATTTTTCTAAAGAAATAATTTTGAGAACATCTCACTATGTCAAGCCACAAGCAATTTGTCAATCTAAACAGGCTGAGATAATTTGCTTAATAGTTTAAGGTGTTTTTTAAGGGGTTTTTTTTTTTTTACTTAGGTTAAATTTTACGGTAAAGCCCCACACTGTCAGGTGTATTTCTTTGTTTTAGATCAGCCTTTGCCAACCTGGCTGGGGATGATGTGAGCTGCACTTCGAAACTCCAAAGGCACCATATTGGTGAAGGCTGTTTTAGAAGCTAAGCTGCACAGCAATAATATTTCTCCAAGTAAAACTCTAGTGGTCTAGACCTGGGGTTGGCAATGTAAAGCCCTCAGACCACACCTGCCTCACCCAGGCTTTTAGACTCAAACTGTTTTCCTTCTGGAATAGCTCAGGCCTATAAATGGCAATGAGTGGGGCCTAACCTAACAGGGCAGGTGGTATCAGGTAGCCCGATACATGGACAGTCATTTAATCATATTAAATAGTAATGCAATACATGCTAATTTTGCAACATTTTAAAAAAGGTGTAGTGCTTTGGTTATGACACCGGGAGTCAGTGCCTTTGGTTATGACACTGGGAGGTGGAAGTTACACTAGGGAGTAACCAGTGTTCAAGACTCCCATTGTTCTAGGCACATTTTGAAACCGGGAATTTCATTAGTGCGAGCAGTTTCTGAGCTCTGGGCTCAGTACACAGTACTGCGCCTAAGATTTCAGATTAAAACTGCAGAGTGGAAGGAAAGGAGGACCCTTTTCTGCCTTCCCACTTCCAGCTACTCTCTGAAGACTGGAGAAGAAACTCTCTTAAGAATATTAGGGGGTGGACAGGGGAAGGACTAGACCATGTGAAAAATGAGCATAATATTTTAGCTGCAAGCTTTGTATTCTTGCTATAAAAAAGCGTTCCTAGACATTCTGTTGTTACACCCATAACCATAACCCATTTAGCTCCTAGCTTTCATATCTCAGTTTCTAACTCTGGGAGTAACTGGGTTGAATTTTGCCTGTATGCTCTTCCCTATAGCTCCACAAGGAAAAGGACTAAGGGCTTTTTTTTAAAAAGTTGAACATTCAAGGAGGGGGGCATATCCCACCAGCTGTGCTGCAAAGCATGCTGGAGGAAAAGGGGGGTAGGATGCAGATTAAAGATGAGCCCTAATACACAGAACTCCATACAGTTCATTTCCTATGAAGCATTTTCCTGGTAAGGGATATCTTCCAGCAGTTGAGAAACTTTAAAAACCAAAACAATCCTGATATTAAAAACCAAACCTGCTGATATTAACTAGTTAAATCTCAGCGCAGTTAATTTTTGGCATTTCTCCTGAAAATCTGACACAACAATGGCTGTTTTAATGGAACACTGTGTCACTAGAAAATGGATTATCTCTTTCAGCTCCTGCCATTGACCTAAGCGTTGTTGGAGGACAACTGCTTTAAAAGCGCTGAAGCAGGGCTGATCATATTACATGAGGTTGATGAAAATAAAGTGGCATTGGCACTCCCACCTACTACAACTTTCCAGTATTCCACAAACATTCATTTTCACGGTCCCTTTCTAGGGATATGGGTTAACAGCCTCCCTTAACCAAGAGCAAGCAGTTGCTCAACACAGCCTTGAGCTAAGAGCAACCCCCCTTCTTGGTAGTGGTCAGTTAGGCCTGCAGAACTTGTGACCTGCCAAGCCAAATGCAGCCTACTCTATCCATGCACCCTGACGGATTGTTATACGAGACTGTGGGGCTTCTTTGGGCTTGGCGAAGGCTTGCATATGGCTGAAGTTCTAAGGATACGCCCCTTTGCTGTCAAACAACAGGCTTGGGAGGAATTATTCAATAACAAGTTGCCCGTAAGAAATGCAGCTTCTGTAACACTGCCAAGGTCAGCAAGACCTGTGGCGGTCAGGTATGGATGGGAGTGCAGGGTGACATTTCCCACATTTTGCTTTCAATATCAGTGTTGGGTGCATACCGATGAACAAACAGTAACTGACCACGACATGCATGGTAAGCTGATCCAGCTGGTGGTTTAAATAGTTGCCTATATTATCCTGTCAAATTAGCCAAGTAATTTTTAACCGTTGTCTTCATAAAGCTTAAAAAGGAGAAGTGATAAAACGCCTCTCTGGACTTGGCAGAAGACTACAGATGTCCAAGTTGCAACATGGTTACATTACACACCGTGGATAAATTACCACCTGGCAAATGGTCATCTGTTTTCACTCCTGAAAACATGTTCTCCTCTGCCAAAACCATGCTTGATTCCAGCATGGATCCCTACACCTTTCAGGAGGGTCCTGTGTGGAGTGATCCTGTGCAATAATAAAGTTATGTTGTGTTCATTGAGACTTTTACTCCCTGGTAGGTGTGTTTAGGAATGCAGCCATAGTTACTGGTTTCAGAAGACTTGGAAGCGGAGACATGATTTCGCTAAAATTGGGGGTGGCTTGCAGATTTCATTACGGGCCACCTCCAAATCTGAGCCCTGTACCAAAAGAACCACTAGTCAGACATGATCCTAACCTCAATGTCCTCTCTCCCTTTTCCCAGCTCCGGTCAGGTTTATTTTAAATGCTCATTTTCTAGATCAGAGAATGATGCGTCTGACTCTTATGAAAAGTTAGTTTGAATTACATGAACATTTGTGATAGGCAGCATGTAAGTGGGATCAGAAGATGGCCCTTTAACATACCTTTCTGAACTGGGGTAATCTAGCCTTGATGGGATCATAGGCCTTATACCAAGTCAGACCATTGGTCCATCTAGCTCAGTACTGTTTACTCACTGATAAGCAGCGGCTCTCCAAGGTTTCAGACTGGGGTATCTCTCCCAGCCCTGCCAGGAGATGCCCGGGATTGAACCTGGGGGAGAGGAGGCTTCCCGAATGCAAAGCAGATGCTCTACCACCGAGCTACAGCCCTTCCCCATCCCCTAGAAACAATTTCCTAGAACATTTGAGAAAACAAAACAGGGGAGGGACAGGCAACTGGATATAAGACAAGACGATTTAAAACTTCATTCGCAGCAACATTCAGGAACCAGTTGTACTCCGTAACCTCGAGAGACTAAAGAGCCTGCAATGCGAAATAAAGTAAAGCCCCAATGCAACAACAACAAAAAACACAAAAAAACCAAACAATGAAGCGGCTGTGTAATATGGTAAAAACGGGAGTGCAATGCGACTACAGAATGCAATAAAAACCTTCAGTGCCAAGGAGTCGTATGGCACCTCTCGACATAATCTCTGAAATGTTTCATCTGAAACATAGACAAAGCAATAAAAAGAGGATATATGTTTATCATTTTAAGCATAACAATGTGAGTTAAGAGCTTAAGAATACAAAAAAGTACTTGGAATGAATCGTGCTACCCTTTCGCTTCCTCCTAAGTAGGCGTAAAAATATTCTCGTATTTCCTTCTTGCCATTTTCTTCTTCTTTTTCATCTTCTTCTCCCCCAGCAAATCATTAATATCAACAAAGTCCATTCATTTCATGTTACTGTTTACAATTTTAATGCACACACACACGCACAAATAAAAGAGACCTACTGCAATAGAAATTTGCTTCATTACCTTGTTTGCTACATTTGCAAATGTAAACAGAGCGAGGCTGAGCCAGCGCTGAATCTTATGCATGATGGAATATCTTTGTTGCATACGTACACTGTAGAAAATAATTATTCAATATGTCAGGCACCATTATTTGAAATGTAATACATTAATATTTACTAGAAAAATAAGTTTTTTCCCTATTTGTTCTCCCAACTTCTTAAATGAAATAAGTTAATCTGACAGTGCATCCAGTAGCTTGTAATATCTCTTTGTATATCCCTTCGTAATAACAACAACAATCAAAACTACTGGCTGGGCCGATATCGTGCAAATGAATTGAAGTCTGTCCTTTGCAGATCCTTGTAGCATCTATGGAGGCTTGGCTGACAGCACCTTGAACCAATGATTGAATATTGAGTTATTTAGACCTATTTCCCTGAGCAGTTACGCTGAGGAGCTTTCCCTTCATGGGCTAGTTTTACAAAACCTCCCCTCTCTTTTTCTTTTTAAAGTATTAAAAACAAAAACAGCCATGAAGGCAGACACAAGCAAAAGCTGGCATTAAGTCTAGTGAAGAGATTGACTGCTACATATAAATAACCAAAGGGCTTTGGGGAAAGAGAGTCATGCACTCAACCCCGAAGCGAAATTTAGAAAGAATAGCTAATGCAAAACATTAATACTATGCACATCAAATTGGTAAAGAAGCTTCCATAAAAGAGATAAGTCGCCAGGCAGAGCACTTTTCTACAGAACGTTACTCCAAAACCTGTATTTTGGCCAAAGCACGTTACTCAGAAACCCCTGAGATGTAGTTTGCAACCCTGGGGCCTGTACTGGGCTGGAAATTAATGAACGCCAGCACAATATCTATTTTAAAGGGCCTTCTCGCATCTTTCAGACTGGAAAGGAGAAGGTCTGGACTACAAATATATAGGTTTTCTTTTTCCTGACACCAGCATCATTTAACTTTAACCTTTCCTGAGATTCTTTTTTTTTCTTTTTCATTTTTTAAAAAGTTTTCAGATTGCAAGGGAAGGAGCATTACACTGAGGCTTTCGTGATTTTGAATGCTCCTGATGATTGTTCCTGGGTCTGCAGGTACCTATTCGATCTACTATTGCACTAGACCTTGATAGATTAGGGAGTACCGTTGTAGACTGCAAGGCAATAGCCATCAAAATAGTAGCTACCGGCTGGTTTAGCATGAGTGACGTCTGGAGAAAACTACTACCTCCAGATTGCAGAAACGGTGGATGCTGTCGGATGCTCTAATAAGGCCAAAGTGAACCCAAATGAGGAAAAAAAATACTACTAGATTTCTGGACATCAGTTTATTTAACAAGTCCATTTTGCTATACAGTGTGCATATGTTACTGTACACCTGCATTATACATCTTTGCATTCTAGCCAGCTACAAGAACGAAAAGCATTAGTTGTCTGATTAGGGTATCACCCCCTGAAGAGACTTGCCCTGATATAGTGTCTTCTGTATAGTTTTGGTGGACGGGTCCCAAGTAAATATCCCTTAACCCCCAATTCCAGCTGCCATCCATTTTGCTTTTCCTTCTTGGTAACTTTTTTTTTTTGTCTAGAGGAAGGAAAAGGAGGGAAGAGAAAAGAACGAAGGATTGTATACTGGATAAGGCATGCTTGCTATATGAAGTGCTTAATAAGACATTACAAGCTATTGAATTCCCATCAAGGAAACCTATTTCTGTTTAATTGTGCTAAGTGCTAAGGTTTATTTTATTTTATTTATCTTTACTCTTTAGATTTGCCATTCGTTTCAGCTTGTGCATTGTTCCTGTGTAGGCCCCTCTGGATGTGAGTTGTGAAGTCATATTTGTCCGTGCAAAAATATTGGCATATGCTGCACTGAAAAGGTCCACTGTCACCATGGCAACTCATATGCAAGGCATACATCACTTCATCCAGAAAGACAATGCCACAGTGCACACACTTGGTTGACAGCTCATCTTGAGTACTTCGGTCAACTTTCTCTGTTTTGACTACATTCAAGGGACCTTCATTTTTTACATTTGGCGGTGCCTTAGCTTTCTCCTTGGAGGCACCATTTGCAGTTGGCCCAGGTCTGGAATGTTTTATCGCCAAATCTAGAGGAATGTCATTATCAGATCCGACAGCTGAAAAATGAGGAGGCAGATTAAAGGTGGGATAAGGCACATAGTTTTGGCAAGGATTTGGTAGGCCAGGCACATGACTCAAGTAGTGTGGATTCCCGGGAACGGACAGCTTATATTTACTCCAGAATCTCAGCCAATCAGCTTCACTTTGAAAGTCATTGTGTACAAATGGAAGCCCAAAGAGTGGGTACTGGTACTTTTCAATGGGGCTTCCGGGTGGCGAATAGTTCGGATGCTTAGCAGGTCTCATGTATTTCTCTATTGGACTGCCTCTCTCTGAGCTTCCTTTTCCTTCTGATATAGAGGAACTATTGCCTGGGTCTCCGGTACTTTCCTGAGGACTTTTTATCTGAATGTGCAAAGGTTGCATCCTTTTGTGAATATCCAGAGTTTGGCTGACCAATATTGACTGCGGAGCAGAATGGCTTTTAGTCAATGAGCCCTGGGCTTCATATTTACTCAGGCTGGGAAGCTGGATTTCTCTCTGGTGACCTTCTGTTATATGATCCTCTGACCTCCTATCTAACGGGCTGCCGTTGACTTGTTCCTCACTGTTCCCTCTCTGCTGTTTGTTTAGCTGCTCAGCCTGCAGTGCCTCCGGGTTAAGGCGCTTTCTCGTTCGTCTCCTAATGATCTGCTCACCGTTGTTCTGCTTAATGATGTTTAAAGGCCTGGGAGTCTGCATATAAAACACAATAACATCATAAATAAAAGAGCATTGCTAAGCAAAGCTTTGCAGAACTGCTTGTGCAAACCCCCAGTTATAGTTGCTGAACCACATCACGCCATTGCAGGGAAACAGTTTAAAGAAATGGCTTACTCAAACCAGGAAGACAGAAGGTCAAAGCAAGCAATGGAAACCGACTCCTTAATTTTATATAATTAAAAATGTGTCAACGCCCCCTTTAAATGGTTTAGCTGGTATCAAAGTGCTTTAGCCAGTATCAAATCTTCCCACCCTAACAACTTTTTATGTTACTTTCAAGAGTCCCCTGAGTGCACAAAATTCCTAATAATGACCATATTGACTGAGGATGTCCTAAACTACAAGATCTTAAATCTGATCTTGGTTTGATATCCCAGTTGGTAAGCAACCAAGACAGATTTGTTGAAGCCAAACATGTGAGACAGAGAGAAAGGGAAGGAGGCACACAGCTTGTTGCTGGACTGAAAAACCATGGTTTATTGGACCAGGATAATTTCCTCTGCCTCCCCCCCCTCCTATTTTCTCTTCCCACCTTAAGTTACTTGGCTATCATGACCCCTTGTTGAAGATCAATGTTTTAAGTGACTGATTGTGACTCATGAATTATGCACATCAGCATTTTTAAACCAACAGCATGCGAAACAAGCCAACTTCCTTACCAGCGCCAGCCCCTTTACAGAAGTGTCTGCTTGCTTGACTTGGCTCCTTCACCCCACAACTTTCTAGCCTCTTTTCCGAAGTCAAACAAGTTGTGTCGGTGATTGCCTCTCAAGCTTTATTCTATTAAAAACCTAATTTTGAATAAATATTCACTACGATTTAGGTGTTTCATAAGAAGTGAAAACTTTTAGTTCATAAGAACAGTAGTGGTTGTATTTCCCACTCTATGATTCTATTCTATGAAGTGCAAGCTCCTCAATAAGCAAAGAGGAACTGTGGGGCAGGAAATAATATGATTATGATATAAGGTCCCAAAGTTCAGGCAAGTAAGTTGAAGACTCAATTCTCTTTTACTGGGATAGTTCAAAAATGCTTTACATATATCTATTGTTACATTAAATAACATCTCTGCATGAATATTTCTGCCTGTTTAAACTTGTAATGTTTGCTATACGCTAGTGTAACACATGCCAGAATGGCGAGGATGGATTCTCCCTTGGCTTGCTCATCACTCCTGTTCACTGTAAAACACACATATGTGGTGCCAGGATGGGAAACTGCCTGGTAAACCTATATATATCATATATTCAGTTACGTCATGGAAGAAAGGGAAGATACAAACCTACAAACATACATTCATACAGACATACTCAACTACCCACTGGTTCCTACACTTTCTAGTACCACCGAGAAATGGAACTTAGGACTGTGTGTATTATGGAGATGGACTGGACGAAGGGAATGAATCCGCTGTGGGAGTACATGCCAGATACACCACTGATCTTAATTTCTGTCAATTGCAGCTTTTATTTTTAATGCTAGTTCAGTTCTAAAGGGCTTCTATTGTGTTCTATGAGACACAGTAGAGAGGCAATTTGGTAGCAAAAGCTGACCATCACTTTGAACACTGGGGCGATGAGAAGCCCATGCCCATATACTTTTCACTACATAAAGAGGCAGTTGTTATAAAGGGGTGGGCGGTGGGGGAGAGAATATAGCAATATTAGGGTGTGAATTAATTTGCAAGCTATTTCTGAAAGTGAGCTCTATCCATATTTGCTACAGTTTATATACTAATTTACTTCCAGTTCCAACTGTGTTACTGAGGAGTCCGAAATTTCCTGTGTTTGTATAGCTTTGTAAAAATGGGAGGGGGGAGCCAACCCTCTAAATATCTACATTTATTTCAGTGTGTTTCTGTTTGTCACAGCCTAGCAGGGTTAATTATATATCTGGGCTTTGATTGGGCAGTTAAATTAAACTCATTAATGTCAGTGTACATCAAATAACATCTCACTACGATGCTCCAATAGTGCTACTAAAGATGGTGTTATCTTAGTTCTGTGCTAATGAAATAAAGGTTTTACAACTTATAACCAATTAGCAATGTTGCCAGCATACATTTATTAGGATTACTTTGCATGTTTTATAATACCTTCTTAATTTAAAATATCTAAAATTGTAGCTATAATTTATTTACTTTCTGTGTGTGTGTCACACACACACACACACACACACACAAACACAAACTAACAATATCTTACACCACTTCTAAGAAAGGGGGGGAATCAAAAGATGCAAAAGAGGCAGTACAGCAATATTCCAAGACAAGACATAAACAGTGGATAAAAAATTAAATAGAATAAAAAAGGCGCCAGATGAAATTATATTTAGATTGAATTTGCCATCTGTGTGATAATGTTGTTAAATAAACTACAACGAACTATTTCACACTAAAAGTCAGGATTAAAACTTTCATAAAATTCCATGAACTCTCATATAACTGGGGGAAGTCAACATTGCATTCTTCCAATTGTCTTGCCTGTGAAAGCACTGCAGCTTGCCAGATGGAATAACCTGCTTGCCCCCCATCCCAATAAGCCAATTTCAGCAGATGTAGGGGGATGTGGGGGGAAAGTCCTATTGTGCAAGCAGAAGTCCTTACACAGCACTTCCACTGGTGGGGCTGGTTAGGTGAATGTCACCCAATAATTTTAATTATTTATTAAAGGAATGCTCTTATATGGAACATTGGTATATGGCTAATATCTGGTATGGTCAATATTCAGTGGCCTGCTTTGGACGTACATACACTGGCTTGTTAAGCAAATATATGCATGAGCCTTCTAGGCACAAGACAGTTCAATGGGTTGTTTAATCATAGCTTTCTCTTATGTCTATTTTTCTTTATTTTGTAACATTTATATGCCGCTTGATGGTAAGAAGAAAACCTCAAAGTGGTTCAAAATGTGTCACTAGAATTGGAACAAGCCAATGTCTTAAACCACATTTCTCATTGGGCTTAAGATCATGGCTTGTTGAGTTTCTGGTAACTATGGTTTACCAGTTCAGATGTAATGGGAAACTAGGGCTAATTAAGCCAGGAAGTACTGCAGTGCATCAACAAAGAAAAAGGGAAAGGTGGAGCAGGTTGCCATAAACCAAGCTATGTTCATTGGAACAGGACAGTATGTCCCTTGATCATATGTTGTTGGGAACAAAAATATTGCCCTGAAGCTGAGTTATTAAGCTGGAGCTACAGTAGATGTTAACAAGGGACATATTTCTGCTTTCTATCCATCAGACCATTGGACCAAACAGCTCAATGATGTCTACAATGACTGGCAGCTGCTTTCCGACAGGGGTATCTTCCCACCCTACCTGGAGATACCAGGGACTGAAACTGAGGCCTCCTTCCTTCAAAGCATCTACTCTGCCACTGAGCTACAAGCTTTCCCCTTTGTGATCAATATGAGGGGATCTTGACAAGTTCTGTTGCAACATATTTCTGTGAACTTCTTGGGTGGGAGGAGGAAACACCCCCACTTTTATTCTTTATTTTGTATCAAAATAATTAATGCCTCATTGGTAATCTCCAGCATAGACGCCTCTCCGTGGTGTATCAGCATGTTCCATAATGAATCACATCTGATCCCAGAGTGGCCACGTTGGGAAGAAGAAGAAGAAAAAAAGGAGGGGGGAATGCAGTTAGGAAATTAACCGCAGCTGCCCTACTTCAGCCTAGCTGCCTAAAACCTTTCCTGCATAAAACGAGTAAGTTCTTCTTACCGAGTGAAGCTTCTGGTAGAGACCACACGCGTTGCATACATATCCTCCATTTGCATTCTTTCGCCAGAGAGAGGTCTTTGTGGTCAGGCAATTGGCACAGAAAACTCCTGAGCCTCTACGTCTCTGAAACGGGAAAGAGGGGGGGGGGGAAGACACACAAGGTCAAAGGTTAGTCACGTGATCTGTGGAGTTAGGACAAATCAACACAGGAGTTTTGTCTCTAGGCTGGCAACAATTGATAGCATAAAACCACACTGCCCATAATGAGGTCAGGTTCAATTGCGCTTAATAGGGACCGCTGATTTTCATTACAATTTACCCTACAGTGATGGATGAGGTGTGCAAAATGCCACCACTTCCCTCCCCCCCCAACCCCGGTAACAGCTTTAACTTTTTGAACTTTAGTGTTTGTGCCCTTCTAATGACTGGATTCTGAACTCCAAATTTCAATATTCTAATTTGACACGAAATGATCTCTGCTGATCTTGCAAGCTGCTTTTTGCAAGGATTTCACTGTTTTAATTATAAATATTAACTACAAATAGTGTGTATGTGTGTGTGTGTGATTCCAGTTCGTTTGTCTCATTCCAGTTCTTGTAAAAGAGCCTATACGTCATTAACAAGATACACAACAATACTGAACGTAATTCCCACATAGGTAAACATAAAACTAAAATCCACTTATGCTGCTTTCTATTTCCCACAGCCGACTGAGAGCACGGCCTAATTTCATCGGTGAAAAATATGGCATTGCTAATGATACCACTTCTGAACTTCGTATGAAACTAGGCAATACCACCTTATCAGTGGAGAGGTTTTTACTTTCGTTTTAATTTAGTAAAGGCAAAACTTTTCCAAATGCAAAATGAACATTAACTGGACTGCTGACTGAGCTCTACAGCTTTACTAATAGCCCATTCAACATTTACTAATATTCCATCTTGTTCAGCAGTGGGCACCGCTGACCAGAGAAGCTTGTTAAATTCCTTCTGTGACATAATGATATCATTAAACTTTTCATTTCAATAAGAACACCACAAGTAAAAAAAACAGCAGGCTGTGTTTGTGGGCACAACTGCTAACAACAATGACATGGCTGTCTTGTTCTGCCTCCTCCCCCCCCCCCCCCCGGTGCAAAAAATAAAATAAAAAATCATTTCAACATTGGTTTCTTTCTTTCTTTTTTTTACAAACTTTTATTAAATGTTCTCTGCCCTGCACAAGTGTGGAGGGAAAACAGTTTCACTAAAAGATTAAACTGATTTTGTTCTAAATTAAAAAATTACCAGTCCTGTAAATCAAAATTTCAAGGTTTCATCAAATTTAAGTAATTTATTTAACTTTACGCCATACTGTAGGGAAGGGGGGCTATCAGTGCCAAGAAAATACAATGGTTATAATTGTACTCTGATACATTTCAAATGGAAAGCTTTTTGCAGACATAATTTTGGCTTGGAGTATGGAACACTTTCTTGGCATCGAAAGGGCATTTGATTCATCGGGTGTTTCACAATGTATCACTAAAAAGACCTGGTGATCAGCCAGTTCCCTATAGGGTAATTTTTCCATCCAGATGCAAGCGCTATCAGAGGCCCTCGTCAGCTAAACTAATTATGATCTTGCATTTGCTGATGCCTGCTCACTCTAACGTTCGACACCCCCCATTAATCACCAATACGAGGAAAATGAATGAAACACAGAGAAACGAGGGCAGGTAACCTACACGGCCATAAAAATCTAAAATGAGAGCAATAATTTAACAAGAGAGGGGAAATGTTTTTCGGTGAGCACCAAAGTCAGCCTAACAATTGCCCTTTTAAACCAAGAACACAATTTCATTAGTGCAGCAGGTTGCCTTGCTTTAAGTCGAGGTAATAAAATCAAGAATGCTAAGGGAATGATCTCCTGGTCCAACCCCTCTAACCAAATACCACTAAATCATAATCATAATTACACCTCATTGTCTCACCTATGTCTCAGTACAATAGGAACACTCCATGTCCAATTATTTCATAATGTACTATGCATTTATAAACATGTGCATTTATAAACCAGTTAATATTGAAAAATCTTTAAGCCGTGTCTGGGAAAACTTTGCTCCTCCAGTTGCCACTGGACAACAACTCCAGTCATCCCTGGCCATCAGCCATGCTGGGTGGGTCTGATGGGTACTGCAGTCCAATCATGTCTGGAGGACCAGAGGTTCCTCGGCTCAGCTCTAAGCAGGATGATGATGAGTTTGGATTTGATATCCCGCTTTATCACTACCCGAAGGAGTCTCAAAGCGGCTAACATTCTCCTTTCCCTTCCTCCCCCACAGCAAACACTCTGTGAGGTGAGTGGGGCTGAGAGACTTCAGAGAAGTGTGACTAGCCCAAGGTCACCCAGCAGCTGCATGTGGAGGAGCGGAGACGCGAACCCGGTTCACCAGATTACGAGTCTACCGCTCTTAACCACTACACCACACTAGCTCTCAATATAGTGTACCACACAGTGTACAATATAGAAAGTGATGCCACCCTTTAAAACCAACCTTAAAAAATTAAACACCAATAGAACTACAATATATAATAATAATAATAATTTATTATTTGTACCCCGCCCATCTGACCGGGTCCCCCCAGCCACTCTGGGCGGCCTCCAAAAAACACTAAAATACATTGAAATATTACAGATTAAAAACTTCCCTAAACAGGGCTGCCTTCAGGTGTTTTCTAAAGGTCATGTAGTTGTTGATCGCTTTGACCTCTGAAGGGAGGACGTTCCACAGGGCGGGCGCCACTACCGAGAAGGCCCTCTGCCTGGTTCCCTGTAGCTTTGCTTCTCGCAGTGAGGGAACCACCAGAAGGCCCTCGGCGCTGGATCTCAGTGTCTGGGCTGAACGGTGGGGGTGGAGACGCTCCTTCAGGTATACAGGACCGAGGCCGTTTAGGGCTTTAAAGGTCAGCACCAACACTTTGAATTGTGCTCGGAAACGTACTGGGAGCCAATGTAGATCTCTCAGGACCGGTGTTATGTGGTCATGGCGGCCACTCCCAGTCACCAGTCTAGCTGCCGCATTCTGGATCAATTGCAGTTTCCGGGTCACCTTCAAAGGTAGCCCCACAATATAAAGACTATTAGCAGAAAATATAAGAAAAACCAATAAAACAGGAATTCAGGGGATTAGAACACATAAAACAACATCTTATCTCACGGGTCAGGGGAATCCTAGGCAAATAAATAAGTCTTTGCAAGGCATCTGAAGGGGGAAGGGCAGTCCCTAAAAAAGGGGAAAGGGGCAGAAAATGCCTGTTTTGGGGTTTCTGCTCTGTAGGATGTGATGCCTGGGTAGAATTTACCCAGGTGATCTAAGTGATCCTACAGGTCAATACAGGGGCACGTGGCCTTTTGGGGAATATGCATAGAATGCTTCTTATTTATATGCACCAAATGATTATCAATTAATTATTAGTTTATCTATTAAGTATCTATATATGCATAGAAAGTTAATTACCTATCTACACCACTGAAACCCTGGGGAAACCTAAAAACGAAAAAAACCACAATAAAATAAATGATGTGATGATTATTCGTAGAACACTTTAAGGTAAAGGAATTATTTGGAAGGAATGATTTGTGAAGGCAGTTTACTGATCGGGAATGACGGTTTACAATTACCGTGTTGTATATTATGCAAAAATATGGCGTGAAAAATTATCTATGCAACTGGCACGCCATGCAATTCAATGGTGGTTGAATTTGCTTGACCCTAAGTGTAACTAGAACAACAGAATCATGGAATTGTAGATTTGGTAGGGACCATAAGAGTCGTCTCGTCTAACCTGCTGCAATGCAGGAATCTTTTGCCCAACACAGGGCTCAAACCAACAACCATGAGATTAAGAGTCTTTAAAATTAACATTCTTCCTTGCTACTGAGTGCTTGTCAGTGTGACCAAAATTTAAAGGAGAAACCACAACTACATTAGACACATAGTTATTTCATCAAATATATGCCAAGACACAACTAAATTCAAGCTAAACTGTGTAGCAATGAACTAGCCTGCCATAGTGACTGGGATTAAGGAACACATGCCAGATAAGGCCAGTGGAGAGGTTAAATTCAACTTCTCTGCTCCTAATCAATAAAGTGATGTTTATTTGGATTTAAGTTAATGTTTCTGTGTCTTCTTTTATATCTTTGGGCCATGAGCCATTCTGAAAAGCAACACAGAGCTCACATGTGCTGTAACTTGCACCCAAAATCACAACGGTATAAAATTACACAGGCTGTAGCTAGAAGAAAGTAATCTTACTTTATTACCTGATAGATTGTGTGGGGAAAAATGTGGACATGAAAATTATTGGAAAGTTACTGTATTTTCTGTGTTGAGATTGGAAATAATTTCAAAAAGGGAAGGGGGGAATCTGAAGTTACATCCAGTTCTTACTTAGAGATTGGATTGTTTTAGAACTGATTAAGTTAACCAAGTGGGAAGGATGTAAAATCTCTAACAGGATAAGTAGAAGCTATTTATTATACATTGGAAAGCAAGGTAATTCAGGAAATGTATTGTCTGGAACCAGTATGACCCATCTAACCTATTTCTCCCTGTGTTAAATGGCTGTTATTTTATATAAAATCAATAAAAATATTTTTAAAAACTGTGTAAACAGTGTAATGTTCTTCATAATCTGGACGATGAACAGATTGGAGCTTCTTCTTCTTCAATTTAGATACTACTTAATTCCAAAAAAGGGTTTACTAGTGTCACTGAAGTCTGTAATTTCCTCGTTCAGAATACAAATTTGTCTAATTGGTAACCCCCTGACTGTATTATAAACTGAGTGGTATTTCCTCCAAAAGTTATTCTCTGGCTTGCAATACCAAACTAAATTCTGTATATGTGTGGTCAGCAGACCAAGTACCTGAGGCCAGCTTCCCATAGGTGCATTAAATTCCTTAATGCCCAACCTTATCTTAAACCATCACAGAGAGTTGTGAAACATGGAGAAAAGACCAACCAAGCATTATTTTATTTGACTGTATCTTCTCTATTTGTGACAATTCCCTCTATTGTTATTTTGCGAAATGTGATCGTTCAATTCCCAATCCATCTCTTGTTCCTGTGGTTTTTTTGTTTTGTTTTTTAAGGTAGAGGATGAATTTTGTGCAATGGCTGTTTCTGCAACTACAATACCTAGAATAGGACAAAGCATAGGCGACTAGCATGAACCAATATTATGATCCCCAGCCCACCCTGAATGCTCACCAATAAAACTCACAATTCCTTTTCTAAACATAATTCCAGCAAAAGCAACTTATTTCTTAGAAAACCTGAAACCCATGCATTTAAAGCACATTCATACCACTTTAATAGGCACAACTGTAGCTTATCCCTCACAGGGCTACAATCAAATTGCAGTTCCCAGGATTCTTTGGGGGGGAACCATGTCCTTTAAAAGTATGGTGTGAAAACAAAACAATCCAGAATGAAACACTCAAGCTTCAAGGAAATTTTTTCAGATCCTTCTCCAAGTGAAGGATATTTATTTACCTCTCACTCCAGATGTTGTTGGAATACAATTCCCATTAGCTCCAGTCAGCAAGGCCAATGGTCAGAGATGATGGGAGTTGTAGTCCACCAACCTCTGCAGGATACCACACTACCTATGTCTGCATTAGCCGTTTGCGTCCCATTTCATGCAACCCACCTTTTATCCCAGCCCTAACAGCAGCACTTCTGAACACGTCCCTGAACAAAGATGAAGGGGTCTGGATTCCCATCAACGCCACTTGTTACTAATTGGAGTTATCCATGTAGATTTCCTGTACGTGCTTGGGAAAAGAAGCCCAAAGGGTCTATAATTGAAACTATGTTTCTGCTGCGTCAATCTTTAATTATGTGGATCCTTATAGCCAGTACATTATAATAACACTGCCTGAAGGGACCACTACAGTTAAGGGTCTGTCAGTATTTCCATTTTAGTTCCTAGGTTGGGGTGTTTAATATCTCAGTTGTCTCAAATCACATTGGGCTGAAATTTGGCACACAAATTGGCCAGCACAGATGTGAAGTGGTTTTTAAAAAAAACACAAAAAACACAAAACTTTATTTAAATCAGTTCAGCTGTTTATAATTTGGAGGAAAGCCAACTATGAAAAAAAAAATCAGGTTCGTGGATAATACCTCTCCCCCTTTCTCAAAGTGTTTCCAGGAAAATAGCAAACGTATCTTACAGGAAAGCTTCCTGATACATTAATTTAAGGGAAAAGAAAGCTTAGTGAGAATTTAAAGAGAAGACTGTATTTAGTCTCTGAGCATGTTCCAAAAGTTTTCCATGGATAAGAAGCACGATGAAGCCATGAAAAGGCAGAACAACCCAGACACAGGGGAACGGATTCACATTTTTAGTGACTGCAATATCTTGGGATTTTCCACTGCAGTGGAACCTCGTGTTAAGAACTTAATTCGTTCTGGATGTCTGTTCTTAACCTGAAACTGTTCTTAACCTGAGGTACCACTTTAGCTAATGGGGCCTCCCGCTGCTGCGTGATTTCTGTTCTCATCCTGAAGCAAAGTTCTTAACCCGAGGTACTATTTCTGGGTTAGCTGAGTCTGTAACCTGAAGCATCTGTAACCTGAAGCGTCTGTAACCCGAGGTACCACTGTAAAATGCATTTCTCACATGAGGGGAGCCATGCACTTTCTGGGGAATGAGCCTCTGGCTTCAGATGCCAATGGCCCTTCCTCTGGACACCCGTGAGCTGGAATGATTGCCACTGAGTTCACTATGTGATTACTGTTTCTCTAGGAACCAAGCAGCAAAGGATCCCTATCCACAGTTCAGCGTGAGAGTGAGAGTGGGGGAATAAGAGCAAGTTAGCAGCAAATCAGAGGAACAATGGCTTTGAAGAGGCATGAAAAAGGTGTATGTTTTCAGCTATAAGGGTTCTGGTATTTTGGACCCTACAAAACCACTACCGGTAGTTTAGCCATGAAAACCAAACGCAATGAACATCTGGTACTACCCTAGTTTTACACCAGGAAGGATTTTCAAAATTAGTCATGTGTTTTGAGAGTCCCATAACACAACACAAAATGAGGGTTTGTAATCAGGAGGAAAACGAGTCTTTAACTATTGTGTCATTCCCAAATGTATTGTTTTGACCAGATTAAATATTCATCATTTTTCTCTTCTCTCCATGTCCCCTTTTCCTTCTGTGTCATGTCTTTAACCAAGTTTTATTTTCACTGTATTGCATTCTTTGTACAGCGCTTCGAGATTATTAAGCAGCATATTAACTATCTAAATAAGCAAATAAAAATAATAATGACTTTTTAGATTGTAAGCCTGTGGAAGGGACTGCCTTGTTTTAACTGACTGCATGCAAGCTGCTCTGGGACCCTTTTTGGCTGAAGAGCAGGATACAAATGTTCTTAATGAATAAATAAAGGCCATGTTTAATTTTGGGAAGGCGATGGGTTGCAGCCTTTGAAATAATTTCTCCTAGCCAATTATCATTGACCACAATGGCATTACCTGATAGTAACAGACAATGCCAAAGATGTGCAGCATTAAGCAGCAGATACTTTGGAAAAGGGGCATACTTACAAACTGTGCAAGTATTAGTACTCTGTAGTATCACAAGAGCAGCATTGCAGAAGTGCTAAATGATTTTCCTGGTGGATGTGCTGGTTCTGAATTTAGGAGTATAATGTAAACCGGGCTAAATCTCAATCATAGGTGTGGTTAAATTATTGTAATCGCCACAAAACCTAAAGGAATTTACTGCAAAAACAAATGTATTCATTTACTTTCCTTAGTAGTACTATTGGCTATGCTAGTAGGAACAAGAGGGGCAGCACTAGAATACAAAAAACATGCATTTAGCACCAAGAGTGTGATAGGACCTGTACAGAATACAAAACAAGCATAGTCCTTGATACAAGGATCACAGTTTAACACTACCAAAGCGGATAGGAGGGGCAAGGCTTTTGATTTTGAGAAGGGAGGAAGAGATGGCATGATGAACAGAGACTGCAGAACATTCCAGATGCAGGGAAGAGCACAGAAGGAGGTGTGAAAGTGAGAGGTTGAATCTGAAGAGGAACGAACGAGTCGATTGCTGAATTTCATGTCTTAATGTATTATATATTTTGATGTTAGCCGCCCTGAGCCCGATTCTGGCGGGGAGGGTGGGATATAAATAATTTATTATTATTATTATTATTATTATTATTATTATTATTATTATTATTATTATTATTTCTTCCAGACCAGTCTCTGGATGTGACAATAATGTAGAAAAATGGTTTGTAATGGCACTAGCTTTGAGAGTTTCCTCTCTTCCTCAAGGCTCCCCTCTCAGTGCATCTTCCAATTATTTGGGTTCATGCTTCCTTTCTCTAAACCAATAGTGTAACTGTCAGGTAAGATTCTATGACTCCCTTGAAACTCTACAAGTTCCCGTCAGAATTTGCTCATCATTTCAGTGAACTGAAACCTGAGCTGCTGAAGCTATTTGCAATTAAGATGACATATTTGGCATTTTATTTACCATGAGGACAAAAGGCTTAACTCTTGTCTACAGAGTGTACATATCAACAGTGTACAGATTCACTTTTAGATAATCAAGTCTATGTAACCCTTAAAAGTGTCATGCAGTCTGTTTCTTCAGAGGATTGTCTCACTTTGCTCCATGGCGTTTATTCCAAGATAGGTGTACATAGGCTTGAGCATCTTGAAAAGTTCCTGTATTACTCTGCTGTAGCAAAAATAATTTTCCCCCTGTACAGTACTTTAGGCTAGAGGATTTGGGTGTGTGCGTTAATGTAACCTTAATTCAAAAGAGTCTGGGAAGATTACAAATAACAGGATGTAATAAACAATGTAACAGGTCATTGGCAGATTCTGAATCAGTAGAATTTCATTTAGAAAATGTACTACATTTAAATTATATTATATTGTATTGTATTTATATATTTATATTTATAAACAGGTATACTATATATTTCTTCGCAATTCTGTTTAAAAGTATTGAGGTATTTTATTATGCTTTTGCCAAGGAAGGCATTTCTTCAATGGTTTGATCAAATTCTGGGTAGTGGTTCAAAAGTTATTAAGGGTTCTCTGCCCCATTAAAGTATATGACAGGGTTTGATTGATTGATTGTATTTCTTAATAATGTTTTCTTACAAAGAGATTTACATTAAAATGAAGCTAATGGAAACATAAAGCAGGGCATGCACAGATTAAAGTTTGAAGTGAACATTTTCCCAGGAGTACAGTATTTCAAGAGGGAGCCACCTAGTGGCTGCTATGTGCAATGCATATTCCTTTAATTATGTGGGGGTGAAGCTGTTAGGCAATTAGTCCCCTATGTTTTAGAGTCCTGAGAAATTGTTATGGACACCACAGCCACCTACTCCCTGCAATCACATACGAAAACCCAACATCAGAGCTACATCTAGCCCTTAACTACAGCCACACAGCTGTACCCAATGACCAAGTACACACTCCACAAACCCACCCACTTATACCATGTCTTGCCACCACACACACACACACACACACACACACACACACACACACACAAAACACTAGAAAGATACCTCAGGCAGGGGTGCCCAAACTTTTTTCAAAGAGGGCAAGATTTGATGAAGTGAACGTGAAGTTGTTGAGCTTTTTTTTTTTAGGATTTGACCCCAATAAATAAACTGCCACAGGGGATAAGATCCGGCCCCCCAAAACGGACTTTGGACATGCCTGCCTCAGGGCATACATTTGCAGGGGACAAACAGGATCATCACCTTTTCTCTGCACGGGACTCTTGAGGTGCCTTCCCCACAGACGGTTCAAGCCAGCCAAACCAAAAACAAAGCAAAGCAGTTGGAAAAGCCCATTTCAGGGCAAGCAAAGATGTGAAGACTATGGCGTGCGGTTGAAAGGAGGGTAAAGACCGCGCAATATGTGACATCGTGCAACATTATCGCTGATCACAGGGCACATCAGTGATGGCTTCCAATTTCCCAGCTTTTGGGAACTTGAGCCAACCTGAGATAGCCTAAAACTTAGCTCCCTTCCGCATTTGTAAGAACTCGGTCATTTAGCATGACAGCACTTTGGAACTCCTTGCCTAGTTAGATCAAGCAGGTCCCTTTACTGGACTCTTTTCAGCGCCTGCTAAAAGACGTACTTGTTTAGACACAAGCCTACCCAGTTGAGGTCATTTTAATCTCTTTTAATATTTCAGCTTTGTATGTTTTAAAGTAAATTTCCCTTCAATTTAATTGTTTTATCTTTTTGTCGGGGGTTTTTTTTTTATTACAATCAAGTGGTATATTTGTTTTATGAAGTAAATAATAAATAACTAAATTCCGTTTTCCACACGTGAATACAGAACTACTACACACACATAATGTTGACAAGCTGGAACGTGTGCAGAGGAGGGAGACCAAGATGATCAAGGGTCTGGAAACTAAGCCTTATGAGGAGCGCTTGAAGGAGCTGGGTATGTTTAGCCTGGAAAAGAGGAGACTGAGAGGAGATACGATAGCCGTCTTCAAATAACTTAAGGGCGGTCACATGGAGGAGGGAGCATGCTTGTTTTCTCCTGCTCTGGAGGGTAGGACTCGAACCAATGGCTTCAAGTTGCAAGAAAGGAGATTCTGACTAAGCATTTTGAAAAACTTTCTGACAGTAAGAGCTGTTCAGGAGTGGAACAGACTCCCACAAGAGGTGGTGGACTCTCCTTCCTTAGAGGTTTTTAAACCGAGGTTGGATGGCCATCTGGCATGGAAGCTTTAGCTGAGATTCCTGCATTTCAGGGGGTTGGACTAAATGACCATTGGGTACCTTCCAACTCTAAGATTCTATGATTCTATTTTGAATCTTTTTCTCTTTTTTTTTGGTAACAGTTTATTACATCAGCAGCAAATGCAAGTGGGACCAGCACTACACGACTGTGCCAAAAACTACAACATGTCCACAAACTAGCCACAAAAAGCAGCAGGAAAAAGATGGCCCTAGAACCAATGTCATTTACCAGGACAGTGCAAATGTGGAGCAGGGTGGTAGCAAAACTGGGGCGGTGTGGGTGCAGCAGTAGAGCCAATCTGGCACTTGTGCCAGTCTTGGCCTTACCACCCTGTCCCCGATAAGTGGCAGCAAGGCTGATGCCAGAAGGGCGACTCTACAGCTCTGCCCTACCATATCAGCTGGTCCGCCTCTGCTTGGAAAAGAGTTCCATAGCTGTGGGGCCACTTCCAAGAAGATCCTGTTCTCCTAAAAGATCAGAATAATATCTATGAACATTGCTATGGGAACGTGATTTATATGCAATTATGGACTTTTCTGTCACGGGAAATGAAACCTTTCAATGTAGCATTCCAGAACATCTATAACAGCTCTAACATTTCCATGCTGTATTGTTTAGTTTCTTTCATTTCTTTACTCTGCCAGTCAATGAGTGAAAAAGAAATAAATGCAGGGAACCAGGCGCTCCTGAAGAATGCTGATGGGGTGAAAATACTGAATTGATAATGACAGGAATTGGCAATATTACACAAAATTGTTAACATTTCACCAAGGCCTATTTCCCCCCTTTCATTTAAGCCAAAAAAGAAAAAAAAAGCTGGGGGAGGGGGGGGAGAAAGTGCATTTGAGTTTTTCCTATTTCAGTCTCATCCAATTCTGGGCCACACTGAATTTTAAATAAACTATTATTTAATCAAATACAGGCACATTAGTCTCACTCCTGCTGACAACTTCAATTATAATATTTTTACTTTGGACTGAAAAAAAAGGGCTCATGATCTTTATATTGCTGTGGCTTCTGCACAACATCTGGTTACAATTTTTATATACCCAGCCATCAAACTCCTATCTCCACGAAACAGTTTATTCAAGATTTGTTTTAATTATCCAGCGCTGCAAACTTCATCTGGCTTTTACAAGAAAGTGAGGAGGATATTTCAATTGAGGCAAACAGGCTTCAACAGGATCAGTGGGATTGATTGCTGGTATGTAAAGAAAAGCTGTTGAGACAATGTGAAGAATTAAAAAGAAATGCTTCTTCACCACTGCCAGGAAAGAAGCGCTACTTTAAGCACATTTTATTTTATTCTTTCTATTGTGTTTTAATTTCTTCTTCATGCTATAATGTTTTGTTTGTTTGGATGGTCCATTTCATAATTGCATCTGTTATTGTTTCCACATAACTCTTAACATAGGCTGCCGTTCTGCTTTACTTGGAAGTAAGATCAATTGAATTCATCGGGGCTTAACTTCCAAGGATCAGGATGACAATTCAATTTTCATTGTGGCAAGTGTTTCATTGTGACTTATAGGTCAATCCTGTATTTCACTGAACTGGAGTACTGTAGTTCCTGGGAACCAGAAGAGCACTTCCCAATGCACAGGGCTTTTTCCAGACAGAACTTAGTGGAACTCACTTCCGGCACCTCTCAGGTGGGCACCATTGCCATTATAAGAGACCAAGGGAGGAATTCATGGTGCGTTCCAGCACCTCTTTTCTAGAAAAATAGCACTGCCAGTAACCCCCCCCCCCAAAAAAAAAAAATAGTTTGACCCTTGTAAATATCAACAAGACACTTAATGGGAGAAAGGGACTGTGGACCTGGTGCAGTGGCCAAGACTGAGTGGCCAAATATCCATGGAAGATGTAGACAAATAATTATAACAGCTGGAAATTTTAGGAAGTCAACCACTGTCTCTTCTCAGGGCCAGCACTACCATTATTATTATTTATCTTGGAACAAGCCTTTGAACCTTGCTGCAAATCTCGCCCCCATTGCTGAAATCCCTATTCCTGAAACAGTGCCCATTGGCCAACTGATGAATGACTAAGCTTGTGCTGCACTTATAATATTGAGCACAGCCTGCATTCTCTTAAAGTTTTACTAAATACTGTATGGGTGGTGTAATCTGTGTCAGAAATTGCAACAGTGGGTTATCTTCAGAACAGAGAAATAATTTTGTCCAAAATACAAACAAGTGGGGAGGGGGCAAATGGAACTGTTGCTCTTGACACTGATACATATCACAGCATGTAAACATTTAGAGATAACCTGTGGTGGTGTTTTATTTTGGTTCTTTTAAAAGGGCTCATTAAAATAATTTCAAAAACATACTTTTTGCTCTTGTCAGAAGTCAAGTGCACAAATCAACCCATTCTGCTGCTCTCAGTTCCTTCGGGAAAAAGTGTAAATTGTAAAGTGTAAATTGAACAATAAATAAAATTAAGTAAGAGAGTATGGGATCATACTGCCAAACACAACGCACCCAGAATGCAGCAAGAACGGTGATTGGGTGTCTGTGGCTTTCTGGCAGAATATGGGTGCCCAAGCATTGGGCTGGCCAGAGGTTGAGAGACCACAAACCTCAAGAGATGCAGACTTGGTTGGAGACACACACATATAGCTACTCTATATCTGTGATATGAGAAACCAGTAGCCTTCCAGATATTGTTGGACTACAGTCTATGGCTATTGTCTACACTGGCTGGGACTAATGGGAGCTGGTGCTCAACAACATCTAGCAGACCAGTAGTTCTCCATCCTTGGATTGGGGCATCACAAGAAACAGCATCAGAACAGTGATGCATGTCAGAGGGGCCGTAACAAATGTGAAGCAGATCCTCCTGGAAAGAAAAGAAGAAACTTAACTCCCTTCCCTCCACACTGAGCTCAAAAGCCACCAGGTTGGATCCTTCACTGGCTAGGAAAAAAGACTGGAGGGGGCAACAGCACTTCCAAGAGGATGTAAGAAAGGCTTATAACACCAAAATTCAGACTAGCTTCTTGCACCGTGAGATGATGAAATAGGATGCATGCACATAACAGAACATTTTATTAACTTGCATCTCTGTGAACAACCCTACCGAGACCATTCACAGGAACGAAGTTTCAAACATCTGCATCTCCCATTTAAGGCAGGTTGGGATATCTTAACAGGAATGTCAGCCACGGTCCTTAACAAAATATATACACCAACCTCAGCCTTAGGGACAAGAACAACTTTGGCAAAATTAGCATTTCTGCGGAACGCTCAGATTCCTCACTATTGAGATAGAAAGATAATTAGCCTTTCTGTGGTAGATTCAGCAAAGGGCTGAATTTGAGGGCTCAGACATTCTTTATTCATTTACTAGCGCTCATTGCATATATGGATTAAAGGCAAAGTAATGTGGAAACTTAAAACTATTTATTTTATGAGGTAACTATTTTGGAATCCATTAAATGAAAATACTGAAAAAAAATGGTCTCATTATTCTTGTTTTTCAGGCAGCTAGTGTTTATCGTTCCAAGTCAGATGTTTCACAAGCTTAGGCCTCTCCCTCCATCCCCCCTCCCAATCCCACATAAGGCCACATTTTGCTCTACAGATAATCATTGACAAGTTGTAGCAGAAAGAGTAAACTCTGTCCCATGCATTAGTGATGACATTGTGGATTCAATATCCACAAACTTCCAGAAACAATCGGCAGGGGGCAACCAGAAGAAGTACAGAGCAATCCACATTAAAAGATCACAAAAATGTTGTGCCTTGCACTGGCCTAACACAGCAGCTCTCTGGATTGAGTTTTGATTATTTCTGAAGGCTGACTCAAGAATTCAAAGTTAACAACTTATGAGATATTGTGGTCATTCCATCATTTCAACCGTGGCGCAAAAAAATTACCCTCAAATGCATAGCAACCGATGCATAGCAACTCATGTGTCTGAGTTTGGGTGATGGCACTCTGCTGAGTTTCTCTCTTTCATCCATTTCAGGTGAGTTTGTGGATGATGAGGGCCAGTAAACTAAAGCTGAAAGCTGACATTTCAGTAGGCTGGAAAGGTGATGTTCAACCTCTTCTGGATGGGATTTCACCATGCCTGGAAAAATCAAGTTTGCAGCTCAGGAAAGCTTCGATCAGGGGAATCTGTGGAACTTCCGATGATGCTGGACTTCCAACTCTCATCAGCCCCAGTCAAGGATGGTAGGAGTTGCAGTTCCAACAACATTTAGAGGGCCACAGCTTAGCCACTAGTGCTTTAGATTTTGCCCCATTCCTTGAAACTTTTGCGCTTTCTCTTATGTTTGCCTCAAGCCCTTTTGATGGTCTTTTCAGGCACAAACTCTATTCTCTTGTACATTCTGGGGCTCAGTTTTAAAATGAGTTTTACATTGCATTTTAGATTTGTAAGTAATGTGTAACATGTACTGTTTTATGCTGTATTTCAATCACTTTGTTTGCATGCTTGTTGCTTTTGCTTTGTGAGCTGCCTAGACAATTCATGTTATGGGGCGACAATATGAAGGTACCAAAAGCAACTAGCTAAATAAATAAACTGATGTTCCAGTGACGCTGATGTCAAAAACACCTTCTGCTAGCTAAGAAGCGTACCAGCTGCAACCTTTCCTAGACAGAGATAACTTAGCCACTGTTATCCACATTCTAGGAACATCCAGATGATATACTGAAGTGCAGCGAATGTGGGGTTGTATTTGAACTCTCCTTGGGAGCTTCAGTTAGTTCAAAATACTGCTAATAGACTGCTGCCTACAACCAGCCAAAGGAAACTTCTAAGGTCATTCAAGCCCTCCTCACAGGTGGTGCTGAGCCTGGACACAAGAAGGCAAACGTGTGTAAGGACCAGATAAACAAGAGGATTATATGCTGAATATATACTTTTTGCTTCACAACACAGGGAATTCAAGTTCAAATTCACACTCAATCCTATAAATTCTGATCTGAACTCCTCAGAGAAAGGGTAGGATAAATATAAATATAAATATACTCTCGGTCACAATATTTCTCCAAACACACAACCCCTAACTTGACTATAGCCATATGTTCCCAAGCTTTTTATAGACTGTATTCAACTAAGCTTTACTCAGAGTAGACCAGTGATTCCCAACCTTTTTTTGGCCATGCCCCACCTAAGCGTCTCTAAAATCCTGCCCCCCCCCCGGTGACATATAATTCTTATTATTAAAAAAGTGAACTCCTATTCATGTGGAGGAAGCCTAAAACTGTTAATAACTCACTCGAATTGCCCCCCCTTAAAATCACTTTGCCCCCCTGTGGGGGGGTGTGCCCCTCGTTGGGAACCACGGGAATAGACCCACTGAAATTAATTACCTCATTTAGTTTGTCCATTAATTTAAATAGGTCTACTATGCATATGAGTAACATGGGATAAAACCAATGTCTACATTCCAACAGTCTGCACACCACTGTGTAACCATGCAGAGGAATTGAAAATGCTTACAAAAGTCACACATATTGCTAGGAATTGATGTGCCTGGGCCCAGAGTGGTGTGCGTACTAAGCAACTAACATCAGTGAGCACTACCTGTAACATTTTCTGCACCTGGCCAGACTAAACTTTCTTTCCACTGATTTCAACTGACTTGTAGTCCACAATACTGTCGACTTTCCTCAAACCTCCTTGTGCAGAAGCCAAATCTAGCTTACCAAAGTCAACAACATGGTTATGGATTTCCAGATCACAATTACATTTATAGAACCTAAGATTCACTCTCCGTGTGTGTATGTCTGTCTCTGTGTGCTTTGGCAAATATGTAACGGACAGTTCCTGGAGATGTCCATTGCCTAGAGAACTCTCACTGCAGCCAGTAAAAATACGATTGGAAAATAATTGGAAATAAATACATTTTCATATGCTTAACGTTCTGAATGGAGAATAAATTGACTCCCCCTTTTTGGGAGGGAATCATCAATGGGCAAATTGTACTCGGAAGTTCTGTGCACCCTCTTATTGTGGTTTTTGCACAACTTTGCCAGTGGGGTTTATGTAGGAGAATTCCTGGGTGGGTTGTACTCAGTTGTGTTGTGAATTTGTGAATGCTTTCTGAGGCAGTTTAATTTCACAGAAATAAGCAAGCTCTTTGGTAACACTATCCAATGAAAATATCATTACAACTTGCCTAATTTATAATAAAATACAAAATCACATCAACAATAAGATTGCACCCATAAAACAAATACAAAATACATCACAAATCAGTGGGTCATCTTAAAACATCAGGGAAGGCCTGAATGAACAGGTGAGTTTTAAGCAGGTACTTGAAAGTAGCTGTCTGCTTGATGCCCATTGGGAACAAATTCCAAAGGGCAGGTATCACCACCAGAAAAGGGCCTGGGCTTAGTAGACAAAAGATGAACCTCAGAAGCATATGGCACTACTAAAGAGTACCTTTCCTGAGGATCGAAGTTACTGAGCAACAGTATAGAAGGTAAAGTGTTTCAAAAGGCAACCTGTTCTCAAGTTGTTGAGGGTCAGTAAGGTAAAGGTAAAGGGACCCCTGACCATTAGGTCCAGTCGTGACCGACTCTGGGGTTGCGGCGCTCATCTCGCATTATTGGCCGAGGGAGCCGGCATACAGCTTCCAGGTCATGTGGCCAGCATGACAGTACCGTAGTAATACCTTAATCTTGGCATCTTGTGCCATTCGGCCACATTCTGAACTTGCTACAGCTTCCAGACCCACTTTTAGAGAGGCTCCGCAAAGAGCACATTACAACAATCCAATCTGGAGGTTACCAGTGCAAGCTGCAGCCAAGTGCAAAATAGTGGTTTAGAACCAGCGGTGAACATTCACTTAGAATTAAGGAACAGGGAACCTCTGAATTCATCTCAGCCCAGGAATCTGCAGTACCAAAACTGTGCTCAGTCTTTGCACTGGAAGTGGCTTGCCTGGTGGGGCAGAGTTGCTATACTAGCTCCCCAGCAAGTGGGCCACTACTGCTTACCAGGAGGGTGTGGGGCAATGTGGCAGAGATGTTGGTATGGTACAAACACGGCAGGAGGAGCACTGGATTGGTGCTAGCACCACCT
Organism: Darevskia mixta; assembly: GCA_034641385.1. Lineage (NCBI taxonomy): Eukaryota > Metazoa > Chordata > Lepidosauria > Squamata > Lacertidae > Darevskia > Darevskia mixta. Next base: position 20,215,348 of record JAWWNH010000018.1, read on the forward strand.
TGCCTTGCCTCTTCTCCTGCCAGTAAGCAGCAGTGATTAACCAGTCACTCTGCCCTACCTGGAGAGCTGCACCTTGCCTTGCTTCTGCCTGGTTTTTATCATTTCAGTAGGTTCATGTGTAAAAAAATGAAGTTGTTGCTATAGTTATAGAATTGGGAATTATAAAACCTTACTTTAATATTGCAAATCATCTAAAGGTATTTCTTTTCAGGACTTTCTGGCTTGCTCTTGCACAACCTGCTCATCTTGTTCCTTAGACATTTCTAGTAGCTTATTTTAGCAATGTACATGAAGTTAAATATTGTTGGGCTTTTACTCTGGTCAAATTTAATGTGTTGGGTTCTCAATTGCTTTGAGGCAGACAATGCTGGTGTTCCTCTCTCTTTGAAAGTTTCTCTTTATAATAACCAGGAGGTGGGATATATAGAACATGTTATTTTGTTTTGTAACTTCCATGCTTGTCGGCAAATGATTGCCCCTATAGATTTTATCCTTGTCAGCAAATGATTCCCCATATACTTGCCAAACTACCAAGGTCAGCCCAACTGTTAGATATTTTCTGGGAGATAAAATTCCATTAGTGGCCTTTTTTTTTAATCAGTAGCTGTGAAAACAATAAGGCAATTAACTACCTGAAGCTGGTTGGATTGTTTTCAAGATCTATTTCGGTCATTTCTTATCTTGTATATATGCATATATGGACTGATGGCATTCATGTTATACCTTGCTTTGTATTTTGCTCTGTAATTAATGGTATACTGTGGTACCTTGGTTTACGAACTTAATCTGTTCCGTAAGTCTGTTCTTAAACCGAGGCGCGTTTTCCCTAATGAGGCCTCCTACCGCATGTACCCTTCCACCGTTCGTATACTGTTCTTAGACCGAGGTAAAGTTTTCAAACCGCGACACTATTTCCGGTTTTGCAGAGTTCGGAAACCAAATCGTTCTTAAACCGGACTGTTCTTAAACCAAGGTACCACTGTAGAGGATTGCATGACTTTATTTTTGGTCTTATTTCTGCTCTGTTGGTCGTAATAAATTGACGATAATCTGAAGATCTACCAATAGATCCTGATTTACCTTCTGCCTTCCCACTTGTCATTTATACAACAAATAAAGCTAACAGAAAGCACCGCTCCCTTTCCCCCACTGCATGGGCTTGTCCCTCCCCACCAATCACAGCAAAAGGCCTCTGTGTCAAGTTGGGAAAAGTACTATTAAATGTAACTTGAATTATAGTAGGTGCTATGTACAGTTCTCATTCCTTTGGGCATAGATTTGCAAAGTCAGCGCCGCTCTTCAAAATGTCAAACACACTCAGGCCTGGTTAAGGTTTCTTTAATGCATGGTCTTTGCCCGTGTCATATGCCACCTCTTTTTTCTTTGTAAGTTGTATGCAAGGACCCATTGATATGTGGAACACCTGTTTTTCATTTGCAGTATTTAATGTTTCTTTTCTAATCAGCATCTGCGGCAGGATGAGATGTCAAAGATAGAAGTGCGAAGATGCTGAAACAGAGGACACAATCCTCTGGGGACTTTTTGTGTGCACAACCCATGGGAATAAATGAAAATTCAGGGGAGCACAGAAACCCCTTTCCTTTTAATGGAGAACGGACAGGAGAGTATCCTGCTGGAATTTTATTTTTATTTTTTTTAAAAAACGATTCTTTATTTTGGAATTTAGGCACTTTGCCCTTCTTTTTCTTATGTTCCTTGTGTGCTCAAACACCCACCAAGAGAAATTAATTCTAATACTGAATGGCTGACATAACACACACACACACACACACACACACACACATACACACACACAATTTCAATAATTGCATGTAAACCAACAGAATGCACACTTGGCTTTTCAGGGATGTTAATTTTAACATGAGTTCATTTTCCTCCATGGAAACCCAACTGAGAAAGTAGAGACCGTGATTCCTGCTGAAGTAGATATTCCTGATTTTGGCTGTACAACCTTGAAGCATTAAGATGCCCTGGTTTAATACATGCTGTACCTTAATGCTTTTGTTTCAGTCTTCTAAAACAAAAGCAGCAAAAAGCAAAAACAAAAAACCCCTACCCTTTGTACCCTCTTCATTTCCCCCTCCCCCCATGCCTCAAGTAAGTGCCAAAATAGAGAAAGAGTAATCTGATAAAGATAAACCATGGCACAAAAGTTTCCCAGATAATTGCCTTCACAGATCTGGTTGAGCTCTCATCTCTTCTAATTAGCCTCATTACCATACCTTAAGACAGACTAGCAGTCAGTCAAGCCTCCTCCTTTTGCCCTCTTAAACTATCCATGACAAGCAAATGGGCAACACATGGATCCAGTAAGCTAATTCCAGGCAAAGCTTTTTATAAAGCTGCCCTTTACCAGAAAATGTGCATAACAAGGTTTTCCACAGAGTCACCAACAAGGAATGTGCAGGATTATATGAGTAATTAATAAAAATGTTGCTCAAGTTGATGCTTCTGGATCACTCAAAGCAAAACGCATAATTATTTTTTTTAAAAAAAAGTTATAGTTCTTCACCGGGTTGAGCTGTTTCAATAAAAATTATTCTAGAGAGTGTGAGTGACACTACCACCTATGTTATAATGTAGAACATAGTGATGTATGAAAAGCCATTATTTTCACTTTTTCTTCATTAAACCAAGTATGGGGGATGGCGACCTGTCACAAGCAGTTCCGAGTACAGAAGTGATAACAAAATGCTTATTCCTTTGATTTTCAAACTTTTGTTGGACAACCATTTAAGTTTTTAACTGTCTGCCGATGAACTGTCACAAAACTCCAGTGCCTGCCCTGAATATAGGCGCATATTCTCAGATGTGCAGTCTATTCACATGGTGTCCTGGTCAAAGCCTCTTTGGATTCTCTGCTGAACAGTGAAGAAGCCAACCAAACCATCCCGTACGGTTGTAATTTGCAGGAAAATATATTACAGCTAATAGTCTAAGCTTGGTTTGATTATAATAAAATATACAACAGAAGAGTAACTCATCAATATGCTGTTTTGATTCACTGCTGCACTGGAGGGGAAACTTGAACATAGAATTTGGAACGTGATTAACATCATGTTGTGACAAAAATTACTAACGCTAGTAAACGTTGCATTGTTATGCAGGCATTTTTAATGTCACTTTAAAAATAAGAAAATCAAATCAAAGGAAAAGAAGCAAAATGTTTATGCTACCTAGCTACATCAGTGTTTTATTTGGTACCTCCTTTAACTTGAGTAAGATTGTTTTTTAAAAGAGAGAGTTCCGTTTCTTTTCCAGTCTGCTGCCCTTCTGCTTTCTAAATATGACTGCCTCGCTTGAGGGTTTTTTTTTTTTATAAAAAAAATTTGCTTCTGCACAGGGAAAAGCAAGTGATGCAATCGCAGTGGCAATGAAAATCAAGGAAATGGATTTTCTGCACTTTGCAGTTTTGGGGAAATTAACAGTCCATTCAGTGTGACTGAAAAATACCCTGAAGGCCAATATTTACTAAGCATGGAGCACACACACAGGAGCCTTGTTGAAAATCCACAACAAATCTTTCATTGCAAACAAATCCAGAGCCTTCGGAGTGGATACAACAGTCTGAGTAATGTTGAGGCTGACAGTAAGAAAGCTGTTCTTTAAAAAAGAAAAAGGAAAAGTCTAACAGCAAAGCTTAATGCTTCTTGGCCTCCCACCAAGATTTTGTGATTTCAGTTTCAGAGAGAGAGTTTTCCCTTCTCTTAAAAAGAGCATGTTGGAAGGATGAGTAAGGTGGCCATATGTCCTGTTTTATAGAGGAGTGTTGTCTCTACTTGAAGCAGTCCTCTATTCAGTCCGGTTAAACGATAGAGAATCCTTAGACAAGAAAGCAGGGATCTTGAAGGTCCCCATCAACAGTTAAGAGATTTCCTCCCTGCTTAATGTAAAGCAGCATAGAAATTATCTAAACAAACAAACAAACAAACCGGACTGCAGACTGAACAGACACACACATCACTTGGTCACAGTCTTTTCCATTACGGCAAGATGTATTGTCTTTCTATTTTTTACCATATTTGATGATATTGTGATTATTTCTAGCTATTCAAACACAATCACGCAAATAAAACAATACAAAACTATTGCCTGGGTTGTCGGCCAATTATTGGGGAGGTGGAAAGTGGGTCAAGGAAATATTTTCAATTTTACATGGCACTTCAAAATACAGTTAAGTGATGAGGGCTTAGAGATTCCAGTGCAACAAAGGATGAATAACACTGTGCTGGGAAACAGCACCAGCAGCAGCAGCAGCAGCAGCAGCAGCAGCAGCAGCAGCAGCAGTACCGGTAGTAAAAGTATTCCAATGCAACGCAGGAACTTTAATGTGTAAAAGAGGAATGTGATGTAGGAATGCAGTGCAGTCAGGCCCAAACAGCAGCACATAATACATACATACCACATGCTTTATTATGTGAGTGGGTAGGTTTCAAAAGGGCATTCTTTAAAAGAAAAAACTAAAAAAAACCCCACAAAAAAACCCAAAGATGCAAACATAGCGAATCATTTCTTGCAACCACCTCGGCGACCCCCTTCCCATCTGCTCCGATGGCAAAGTGGAGTTAGAAACTGAATTCCAAACACAACAAGATGAAACAACCAGCATTCAGAACCCTTGTGTATATGAGGTCAGCTCAGTCCGAAAACATGCACTGATTTTTCAATCAACTGAAATAATTTTATGTGTTTTCCATACTCTCTGTGCGTGCCTGCATATCCATTACAATCAGATAATGCAGATTACAGAGCACATGGTGTTACACAGAAAGTAGAACGAAATAATTTATTATTATTATTTCGGAGTTGTTATACCTCAGTCTTCCTCCAGCTCAGAACACAGGGTAGCATACTGTACGATAACAACACACAATATAAATAGTAATGTAAAACTGTAAAATAAAAGCATACATCCATATTTATTTTTAAAGCAACACTTACTACTCAAGTCCAATCAATATCAACATCAGGTTCCAGAGGCGTGGACAAAGAAATATTTTTCACCTGTCCTCCAAAAATAGCTAATGTGGAGGATTGTCATAATCTAACCAGGATGGATAAAACAAGCCTTCCAAAATTGTTTGCACACTGTTGCTGACCATGCTGCTCCCTCCTATTTTTCACCTGTTTACTTCTATTTGACCACTCACTTTAACTCACTTTTCCATTTAAATGGTCTCATGAAACACAGGCGATGAAACAGCTGAATGAATGAATGAATGAATAAATATCATTGAAACGGACATCTTCTCATTCGCCCCCAAGTCTCACAATCCCCTAAGACCTTTGCTTAAATTCACCAGTGTTCATCCCTACCCAAAATGCTCTGAAGCAGGAGTGTCCATGGTACCCTCTAGATGCTTTAGACTACAACTCCCATCATCTCTGACCATCAACCATAATGACTGGTGCTAAAGGGGTTTGTAGCCCACAATATCCGGAGAACACCACCTTGGCTGCTCCTAGTCTGAAGGCCGCCATCCTGCTAAAGCTCGGGAGATCTGGATCTGATCAGTGCCTGCATGGGTGACCACCTGAAGTATGCTGCCTTGGGTTCCATGACAGAGGAAAGGCAGGATTAAATGTAAGGAAATACATAAAATAAATTAAGTATGCATAATTGTGTTTTCTCACATTCATTCCTTGTTCCTCTTGCATGTATGGGGAACGTTCCTTGGTCCTGTTAGCTAGGGATGATGGGAGTTGTAGTTGGAGGGCCAAGTTTGGCCATGCCTGGATTTGGCTGAGGAGATCCACATTCAAATCTCCACTTAACCATGAAGCTCACTGGGTGATCTCTCCAGCAGATCTACCTTACATGGTTGTTGTGAGGGGGTGGAAATTCCCTGATGTTGTAAAGCACTATGTAATGTGTACATAGATCTGTTTCTATTCTTTAGTAGAAATATTTGGAAATTAAAGCCCTGTTCTGTTTCATAATTAAGATGATGATGATGATGATGATGATGATAATAATAATAATAATAATAATAATAATAATAATAATAATGCAAGCCTAACTTCCTGACTCACAATTTATTCATTAAAGCAAGCACTACAAGTAATGAAAAGTGGATTAGGGTCCAAGTGCCACATTCCACATTCCATCCCCTTTCCTCCAAAAATTAAACTTCTTATCTGCTTACAGTTAACACCTTATTTGAAGCTATTCTAGCTACAGCATGTCTTCAGAAACCAAATGTGTGTGACTTATATACTTAGAGCAGCAGCAGCAACAACAACAAAAACAGGACAAATTCAGAGAACTCCCACGAGCCTGAGAATGGATGCCAACAAATCTCTTGGGATGATCACCAAGAAACCCAATGTCAATGTGATTACTCTAGAATAAGTTGTTTTGAAAGCCTCAACCAAACAGGATTGATCCTGTCTGATGGCAAATTTTATCCAGGGCAAATTAAGTATTTTTTTCCACCCAGTGGGCTTGGCAAACCCATTCCAGTTATCCAGTAAATGCAACGGCACACCCATCACATTACCTCCCATCAAGATAAATGACAGCAAAATTATCAGTCATAGTTGGCAGAGATAACAATTTCTGCAAAATGTTAACATATGCCTGATACACAACCACACTAGCATCTGGACAGAGAGTTTGGCCAAAGTTACCCATACACTGGTAACATCCAGGTTATTTTTTTATTATTATTGTTAGGATTCATATTTATGCCTCAACTTGCAGAGCATTACACATAGGGCAGCTTTTGAAGGCTAATGGGAAGCTACAGTTAGCATAGAATATGGCACTTAAATTAGTGGCCAGAAATGGTTGGTTGGTTGAATGAATGCATCTCACTACTGTTCATCACTGTTCAAAGTACTGGTTTTAACGTTTAAAGCCCTGCACTACTCAGGATCTAGGTATATCTAAAGGGCCACCTGCTCTCATATGTTAATTCTGTTGATTGCTTTTATGCATCTTGGCATGTGACCTGTTCTGTGATTGTTTTATAATGAAGGACAGGATATGCATTTTACAAATAACAATAAATGAACATGCCCGTTTGTCAAGCTCATCACCAGAGACTCTTCTTGTGTTGCTCCTGTTGCAGCTTAAGTGAGCAGTGCCTTGGTAAAGAGCTTTCTCTACTCCTTGACTTTGGAATGCTTT